>OU565273.1:6034375-7241250 GCA_913789895.3 Seladonia tumulorum
TCTCGTCCATTAAGGGAAACGTTTTACACCCGCGATAAATTTACCGTCTCCGAGGGAACCGAAGCAGCACCGCGAGGCGTCCGCTCCGAAAAAGAGCCGCGTGTTCCCATGGGATTAGCATTTTCCAACGCGGCGGGGGCGGTACGGAGGTTGGCGGCTCCGAGGCAAATTGACATAATCTAGAAACCGTGTTTGCCCGCTGAAATCTCGATTATCTGGCGGCGTGGCGCTTCCAGGTAGCATCGACACGGTTTCTTCTCGTGCCCCCCTTCTCCCCCCTGCCCCCGCGCCCCGGTTTATTGGCATTGCGGCGGTGTTCGAGCGGCGAGAGGGACGACGGAACGCATTGCCCCCCGACTATGTATCTTCGGATTATAAGCTGTTGCAACCGGTATTTACGGCGAGGATACGAGCCGGTCTGATAAGGGATTGCGCAAGTTTAGCTCGGTAGCCGGGCCTCGACTAATCCACCGGCGTATGTAAACGACCCACGTGGATGCGCGTCGACTCGCGTCGAAACTTTTTCGACAGAAGTCCCGCGCGATCTAACGAAATCCCTGCTTTTTCTTGGACAACAAGATATTTTTCGTTTTTTAATTCCGATGATCTTGAAATCTCGTGAAAAATAAAGCCTGTTGCACACCTAGAACCGTGAAACGTGGGATGAAATAAAAGTATTTTCATTTCCTCGACAATTCTTTTACCATTAAATGTCTACATACATCTTTAATTACGTAGTTTCATATACACTGCAATTATAGTAAAGAAAAATGTCATGCAGATGTGGTTTTATGAAGGTTATTCAGCGAAAAGGACACGAGCAGTGACCATTAGTTGAAAAAATTTTTAATAAAAGGAAGCTTTGTCGTGGCCGTTGTTAAAAATTTTGATTTTATCGGAAAACGGCGGCTGTTTCAATTCCAAAGTTCAATTTTTTTAATTCGAAAGAAAGAGACTGTAAAATTAAAAAAAAAAATGTGTAGCGGAAGAAAGTTCTCTGAAATCAAAGACAACAATAATTGGCAGGTCCAGTTATTTTCCTCACTGGTTCCACCGTGCCTGTTACCCACTCCAGATACGAATTTCGTCGATAATTGTTCGCCGTGAACGTTCTTGAAAATCTTGAGAGCTTTCAGAGATTTAATAGTCTTAGCGAACGTAATAATTTTTAAAGTTCTCAGGGTCGTCGAAGCCTTTATGCTCCAGAAGTCTTGAGAGCTTCGGAAGTATTGGTGTCACTGGCAGTATTCGAGGTCAGAAAATTCTTGAAAATCTTGACAGTTCCGACAGATTTAATAGTCTTAATAAACGTGGCGATTTTTCGAGCTCGAACGTTCGAAAAGTGTTGAAAGTTTCGCGATTCGTAATATTGTCTTCCTAGTTTACGATAAGTTTAACCTTTCCGGACTTTGTGTTTTTAACAATTTCAAGACTTTTAAACATTTACTGACCTCCATTTGTAAACGTATCACGTGAATTCTGAAAGAATTTAACAGCACTGACACTATTTTTATTAAATCATCCTAGGATTTTATCTTGAAATAAAATTCAAAATGATCAGGAATTTTGGCCGTATTGTTTCAATTCGACCCAGCACGACCAATTAAATATTGATGCACGGTTGTGTTTTATGGAGTGGGGGGGGGGCAGGTTGCCGGATAAACAAGCGATTCCGAGACCGGGCCCGACTTATCTCGCGATGTTTAATATTTTATTGAGTGTGCCCACTTGCAGTATCATAATTCAATATTAGCCGGGGACGTTTATGATCGCGTCGTAACATAGTCTCGGGTGCCTTGTACCTGCCGCGCCGAACGACCGTGTTTCAGTTACCTTACCCCGAGTTGATCGGAAAGTGTCGCGAGAATTATTCATTCCGCATACGCTGTTTATCGACGCACACACGCAGGTGTATGCCCCCTACTGCGATACGCGTCGCGATCGAACGGCCAGGTCCACCGATCGCTTTTTTATAGCGTGCGTGGCCGTTCGTGGTGGAGGAAAGAGCCTAAATCCGAAACAAAATCTGTCTAAATTCTGGACGCTAGCCGTTGCGTCACCTTAGAGAAGAATCAAAGAATTTTAGAACGCTTAGAATTTAGAATTTTAGAATTTTAGAATTGAAGAACGCTTTGAAGAATTTTATACGATAAATTATTATACGGTAAATTGTGGATTTATAAAAATGACAAGATTTCACCGCAAGATTTCGAGAATGTTACATTATTCTCGGCTCAAATTATTGAAAGAAGGAATAATCATTCGGCTTCTGTTCCTTTGAGTCAACGTAGAAATGTTCATTTTGCGTAAAGATCCGATTACTTATAATTAGACTGCGGATCTTTATGCATTTATGACAAAAATGGGCAAGCACAATTTAAAGCAGTAGACATATTAAAAAGATAAATGGGTGCCAGCGTATTGGTTTTAGCTCGATAAAATAATTAAAGGAAGGAAGAAATTTTTATTTCGCTCCTGTGCCTTGCAGTCAATGCAAATATTTTTTATTTTGCATAAAGATCCGCTGTCTACTTATAATTCATATAAGAGAAGAAACGAGTTTGAATAATTATACTCTACGCTTGAGAAGAGTAGACCTGGAGTACCAGGTTCATGACACACGTGCACCATTTAATAGATGTTATTTCGCAATCTATACTACCTCTCTTAGAACGAGAAATCTAACCATGGGAGATAATAAGATTCACGATACGTCACGGCTATCGAGACACAATATCCACAAGTGTTTCTTGCGAAATAAGAACTAAACGCGTTAACGAGGCGCGGGAAATGCTTTGCCAGAGACTTTCTCTCAAAAACAGCAAAGAAGTCTTCCGTGTTTCTAATATGCAGCTCGCCTAAACTATCCGGCAGCCATCAGCGAAACGCGTCCGCGGAATAAGCAGGAATCCCGCAACGTTCGGCTGTAGCGTGGCGCAACGGAGCTTTCGCGTAGCGTTGCAAATAAGAAAAAGCAATGTCGGCGAATCGAGAGGAGGAGAGGCGCGCGGGAAAAATCGCGAGGAACGAGCCTAATCGTATGCCGGGCTCGTGGGAGGAGAAGAAAGAAAGCGAGGGAACGGGGAACGGGTTGGCGAGTCGCGAGAGCGTAACTGGTATTCTCGGTTAAGTGGGAATGGGCGATGGTTCGTTAGGCAGAACAGTTTTTCAGGGTTCGCCCGAAGGAGTTTTTCGAGGCAGCTGCAGGGCGAGAAGGAGGGGCACCCTCCTCCGAGACTTCTCTTCCTCTTGTCCTCCCGGTCTCGGTCTCGGTCTCGGTCTCGGTCTCGGTCTCGGTCTCGGTCTCGGTCTCGCTTTCCTGTTCCCCCGGCGTCGAGAGGGTCGACATATGGACGCACACGAAGGACGCCTCCTCCGGTGCACGCGAAAAAGGCCTCGGGAGTCGTCTTCGAGATTCGCTTCCCTCGTTAAACCAACGAGAGAGACTTTGCATACCGCACACCGAGCCTTCTTTCTCCTCTTTTTCTCGGACTTCTTCCTCGCGAGCTTCACGCTGCTGAATCCTCCTCCTTTTCCTCCTCGGACAAGCTGGAATCCCGCGATTAACGAGAATCCAATCGCCAAGTCGGGAGACATAATCGAGAAGGGCAGCTGGAACGACCAGTGCAGAAGATCCGAACGATCTTGACGCGTATCGGCCAAATCGTGCAGAAAACAGAGGACTAATTTTTATAAACTCGTTGCGTGCCAAAAGCTCGCACATCAAATCTAGAAAATTGCTCGAGTCTACACTATAGTGTTCGTCATGTTTGTAATAGCCAGCGATTATAAATAATTATGGATATTGAAGCCTGTCTATCGGAGAACGGTCAGATCGATTTTTAAAGATAAGCAGGAAAGATAGAAACTCATTATTTACGAAGCGATATGCTTAGATCGCGCGATAAAACGTGATATTACGGTAATTTTATTAAAGCCTAAGTAGCAATCATCTATGATTAATCTAAACGTCAGTCGGCGTCGTTGGCGATAGCTTGAAAACTTTTGAAAATGGATTAAGTGCGAAGCCAATCCTATCAAATTACGCGACGCTCGATTTTAACGAATTTATGGATACACGCTATTAGTGTTTATAATATATAAATGATACGCGCGGTGAACTGGTTTGCTATGATTCTTAACCTGTCCGATCTATTGACAGGCCATTTAGTAATTACAGCAATTTTCATAAATCGTTGCTAATGAAGCCTGCAGTCTATAAATTATGATACACGTGACTGTTGACACGGTGGAAATATATTCATATGTACATTTTAAACAGCCCACAGCTATTTAATAGTGTATCAATGTCTAATTCTCATTCGTTCTCAATCACTTCTTTATCGCAAATGTTTATTAGTTACTTTACCCGGCTCAATTAAACTGGATCTGCTTCGAAAAATCTGGTCGAGTCGATTACGTCATACGCAGCGAAGAAAAACTTGTACGAGTTCTCTCTTGAAAAAGGAGTCTCGCAAACGATGCTATACCTAATCAATACTTAATCGCGAAAAGTTAAAATTCATCGTGCTCCGTTCATTTACACATTCAACGTTCCTCGACTCCTGCGGTTTACTCGACATTAATCGATGCGAGAAAATAGCCTACCAATAGATTTGCATATTTTACAACGAACTACACAGTCGACTAGAATCGCTGTTAACCCTTCGCTAACTAGGCGAATAAAAGTCACACCCTTTTTAATTCTACCCCGACCATTATACACAAACATATCATTTGAATAAAGATACACTTTAAAATCGTGATTGACGAATTTTACAACAGCATCAGATGCAAATGAAACAAAGATTTACCTTTTAAAATTTAACGAATTATATTTAGAAACACAAACATCTTCTTGTTACCATATCTTTCAAAAACAGCACTTTCAACCCTCAGAAGTTGATTGAAAATTGTTATACCATCATTTTATGGAAAATAAAATGAAAAAACTCGTGTAGAATAGAAATATTTTAAGTGGTAAGAAATATTAAAGAGTTAAAGTACCTTCGATCGCAAAGGGTTAAAACCTTTGGGGTTAGTTTAACCGCCATCCGGCAAACTTCTCGGTCCGCGATAAACAAAAATTTGTGGCGAGTAACGAAGAGGGTAACGCGAGTCACGGGTAACGACGAAATTTACCGGAACGTTTTTGCCCGGAATCATTGCGAACCGCCGGTGACGCTCGTTAGGAGAAATGATTTTCCAGGCAGACGTTTGACACCTAAAGAAGCGAGCGACAGTATTCCGAAGAAAATAGGAAGCGAGTCACGCCGCGCGCTGCGACTCCGATTTGCATAGGCTAATGAATATGTTAAATCAATTTCGCGAAGCGAAGCCCGGGCGTAAGTGGGCAACGGTCGCGCGCTCGCGGAACGAGCCGCGGAGGCCTGTTATTATTGTAATTGCCGCGCTTGTAAAACCGCGTGTGGAAAATGAGCCTAATGTGACGTGTGCGGGCGGCTGCCCTGCCTCGCGAGCAACCAGCTTTCCGATCGCTTTCAGCCGTTCGCGATTGCCATCTAGACCGTTCTCCATTCCGATTCTGGAATCGCTATCATATTCGGGAGGGTAGTCACACTTAATTAGCGCGGCTATAGGAGAAAGTTGCCTAACATCGGGAGGTTCTTTTTTGTCATAAATTCTACACGAGTAGAGGAAAACTTTGAAATTGTGCATTTATTCTAAATGATGGTACTATAATTTATTTCCACGAATCTTTTCATTAGTTCATTAGTAAACCGCGGATTTTATGCGTTTATGACAAAAATGAGTAGGTGTAATTTAGAACAGTAACAACATTAGAAGAATTTAAAGGTATATTATTTGCAATCTATTAAACATAGTCAAAGAGAAATGAAATTTTTATTTCACCGCAGTTTGTTGCAATCCAGATAGAAAGACTTTATTTTGCATAAAAATCCGCAGTCTATTCATTAGTAATATTGTCCCTAATATGTGTATGATTTTTCATTCTTCTTTATTTAAAAAATTTCTATTTTAAATTTAATTTGACAGTTTGAGAAGTTGATTTTTTCACTTAGAATGAAACCGTGTTCACCCTTTTTACTAAAAACTGCCACACTATTATTGAGAAGAATTTTTACTGCGCGAGGCGAGCGAGGTTCTTACGTAAACCCGTCTAAAATACAAGATTACGAAGAGAATATAATTGTTGGAGTCGAAGCGTAAAGCTAATGGGTGAAAGCTGCGGGAGGATCTCGGTTGAATCCACGCTCGAGGAGCGTGCGAGGGTTAATTTCCTCGAAAAGGTGAATTTGCATGAAAACCCGGAGGTTAACGATCGGCTCGATTCAGCGCCGGGAATGTAGAACAGGCGTTTCGACAGCGAAAGGTTGATTCGTCACGGTCGGATCGCAGAGTATCCGCGGAAAGGATCTACAGCGTGATTCAGCGGGATCGATGGAACGCGGTTTGATCCGGCAGCGATGGCCGCGCGCATTTATTAAATCGCCCACGGCGGGAGAGGAGAATCGTAAACGATTATTCGCCGCGGTTTACGAGACTTTCTAAGAAAAGGTACGGGAGGAGGCATTAGAAACCGTCTGGCGGCCGAGTTTACGAGCCCTTTACGAACGGATCCGCGTTGCGAAATAAGAGATCGTTCGCCGTGGACGGCTCGTTTCCGATGGGCCCGGTGATTGCGACGACGGCGGCGACGACGACGACGACGACGACGCTGATCTTTGCGTCGCCTAAGCTGAGGCTTTCCTTTGTCGCGTTCTTATTACCCACTGTGGGAAAAACGTGGGACACGATATAACCCGGAGAGAAAAGCGCGGCGTGAAATCATTAATCGAGCCTCGAAATAGAATTTCCATCGGAGCGGAGAGATATCTCGGCGCGGGATAGGCGCGCAGCCGGCGGGCTGATGTACGTGTCGAAACCATTATGTCGGTCGACCGCGTCATTATATCGTCATTAAACGCCGGTGCCGTCCTGATGCGTCTTTTCGGTAACGACCCGACTCGTTCCTGGCCGAAGGGAAAACCGCTCGTGTACGAAAGTCGCGAATCGCCGCAGTCGATTAAGGTTAATGGGAAGAATTAAGGGAAACGGAGCTCGCCGACGGATTTCGCGGGTGGCTCGGGGCGGTAAATTTATTTTAATATTCGAGCTTTCGCGTGCGCCCGCTTTGGCACCGCTACCCGCTCTGCCTGATTGATGGGAAACGAACCTCCGCGATAATTGTTTCCTTTTTTCCTTCTTATTGAGCTTTTGAAACCTCAATCGAGGTTCGTCTCGGCTGCGTCTGAATTTACCCAGGAACAAATTATAAAATAAACCGGGAAAGAACACGCTCCTAATTTTTTTTTATCTTATACCTAAAGCACTCTGTCTCTGGCGAAATAATTAAACGAAATGTTACCGCGTTAGGAATAATGAAAAGATTAACGCGTCTACAAGAGGAGTCTTCAAAAGTATGTTTAAAAAAATTGAAAGTGCAGCACTGAATGATCCTAAACATCATCAATTATATATTCGTATGTAGAGTGCGGATTCTATGCGCTTGTGGCACAAGTGAGTGGGTGTAATTTCAAACAAGAAGTTAATTACAAGAATTTTAAAGTGTCGAGACATTTTCTACATCTTCATAAAACCTCTGAAGAGTGAAATAAATCCGGTTTCTATATCTTGCAATTAATGCAAACGATTTTTATTTCGCATAAAAAATCCGCGGTATAGTTACGATACACCGAATAAAACTTGCGAACGAAATTTGAAATTTTCGGGGAAAAATTGATACTGGAAACCGCGCGTGCGAATATGTTTTGTAAAAGGAGCTTGTCTGCGAGGAACAAACGGATGATTCCGAATGATTTTGCACTTGTAACACGGTGACCGACAGCGCTCCGCAGTGGGAAAGGCAGAGGGGGAGAGAGAGTTTGCGCCAACAACGAGAGCCGAGACGGAATTGTGGGACGCGTAGACGGTTGGGCGGATGCGTCGAGTAATGTACTTCCGGTTATTGAGCGGCGTCTGAAGGCTGACGGGAATTTCGGTGTTCCGCTTTGCTCGCAGCCTCCTCTCGCAGCCGGCACCTGGACCCGCTTCGGACCTCTCGACGCCGGGAAACACGTTACCAGTGTTCTGGACGCGGTCCTGATCAAACAGAGCCTTCGCCGGGGAAACATCTGTCCGTTTGATCGTGGATTTTCATTGCACGGCGAGGGCATCGATAACGAGGGCCGTTTAAACATTCGTACCGGGGCCGATCACGCTGCAGCGACTTCATTTTGATTCCTGTTTGCTCTCGGGATCGTCAAACGGACAACACGTTTCTATAAAATTGTTCGTCGTTCGTGTATCGGTGGCACTTAAAATTAACTGGAAAAGAACGCAGAAATACGCGCAGCATTCGTATTTATGCGAGGAACGTTGCACCGGCGACGAGAAAAAGTAATAATCTTATCGTTCTCGCGGCGATTATTGAGACATTTCCAGCATAGAGCAATAACGATTCGATTTGATAATACGGCCCGGGTATCGGCGTATAAACGGAGCATAAAATTCGACGTGAAGTTTAATCTCGAGGAATTAAGAATAAACACCGCCGTACGGTCGCGCTGTTTGACAGATCCACTAAAGAGCGCCAATTAAAAAATCATCAAATTAATTGGTTCGCCGCGGAGAGAAGAACGGACAGGAGAAAGAGAAAGAGAGAGAGAGAGAGAGAGAGAGAGAGCTGGCTGGCCGGATCGGCAGTTTTGCCCACAATGCTACAATTATAAACCATTCGAGTCGCCGAGCGTGTCGGCGACCGATTCTGGTCCCGAGGGGCTGCTGCCGTGGACGGGGCACACGTACGATATTATTAAGATAAAAATCGGCGTGCCCGGGGTGGGCCCGAGTGTCGTCGGCCCGGGCAATATCCGACCGTTCCAAGTTCTCGTTTTCTCCGATCGCGACGCGGCGGTCCGCGCGCTTCGACTTCCATTTTAATTGCGCGCTTGTCGCTCGATCGGCCAGCGGCGAAATAACGTTTTCGGGGCGCCTTAATGAGTGGGAATGCTAAAAACGGCCGCGGATCCGGGGCCATTTGTCGGCCAAAAATTGCGGAATACCGCGACGAGAAGAGCCGACCTCGAAAAGGGGCTGGGGGGACCTCCACTCGCGTGAATCCCGCCTCGGAAAGATACGTTCGGACGCGTTAATGTTGCCCCGTTCCACCCCCTGCCGCCCCCCGCCCGTGGCCCCCTTGCACTCCCTCCACCCCCCGACCACAAACCGCCACGGTTACCTTTCGCAACGACATTAAAGCGGGGAGAGGAAAAAGGAAACACGGGAATACGGGTGATAAGCGTTTAAAGAAGTTCGAGAACCGCCGCGCTATCTACCCGAAGGATATTAACGCCACAGTGACCGCCCACACTGCCGCGGCGACTGGATACGATCTGCCGCAATGAATCGCGGGCCCGTTACCCCCGACGATTTCGCGGAAATTATAAGGATCGATCGATGGATAGCGACTTTACGACCGATGGCCGAGGAATTTCTTGAATTCGCCTCTTTCCAACGACACACACGCTTTTCCAATTCAACGGCCAAGTTCAAGTCGGACTGGTGATTTCATTCGTTCAATCTCCGAGCAGTTTACGTAACAAGTAGGCTGCGAATTTTGTGCACTTATGAGAAAAATGGGTGGGTGAGCAAGATTAAACACTTATTTCAATTATCAACACACAACCTACCAAGCACTAAAAGTATTTGGTAAACGTCACCTTTTTTGTAAAAATGGCAACGCTAAATTTATTGTGAAAATGTCCGCAATTTACAATATAAACAGATCGTTGAACAAAAATAAATACTCGCAAAAAATAATTGCAAAATATAAAACCGGTCATTTGACCGTGGTAGGTTTAGTGTTAAAACTGGGTTTATGGGACCCGTCAAAATGACGGATTCAACTACTTTTATTTACGGTTATTCAAATTTATTTCTTTGGGTATATGCTATTTAAACACATTCTTGTTGTATTTATAAATTAATGTAAAACGGTAACTCTTAGTACCCCGTGAACCTAGTATTAAAGAGAGAAATTAATCCTTATATTTGGTGTCTGTGTCTCGTGATTAGAGCGCGGATCTCTATGCAAACTAAAATTGTTTGCGTCAATAACAAGAGACCGTAATAACTTGAATAAGCTAAAAATAATAAATTAGTATTCTTACGTCATTTCATTCTTTCTACCGTTTCAGGTTGCATGTTTCATTTCTCTCATAAATGCATACAATGTCCAGTCTACTTGTAATCGAACAACTTTTACTTTGCATAAAGATCCGAAGTCCTAGCGATAAGACGGAGCGTTACGTCTCAATTAATTCCAATGTTCCAATGACAATGATATAGATAATTTCGTAGGTCTGTAAAAATACCAATTCCAACTCTCCACGGTCGGAGGGATGACGAATTCGAAGCGGGTAGCGAGCAGAAACGAACGGCTGCTTACGAAGGAACGCCGAGACGGCAATAAAGCAACCGCGGTTTATCAAGCCGAGTGTGTTTGCTCAATAATAAAAGCCACCGGCTGCGGTGTTGTAACATGCGGCGAGCCGAATTATCGGCGTGTCGTAACAATTGCTGCGGGTCGATCCGTGGAATTTTACCGTGGTGCATCTCTCTGTTGCTGTGCGCGCACTTGTACAGCCGAGACTCCTTTCGTCGATCTCGAACGCATTAGACGCTACCATTTTCTCGCCTCCGAGCCGAGCGAGATTGCTCACTCTCGAGTCAACGATATTCAAAGTCTCCTCGTGCGGAACTCGCGAAAAATTTTCGAGAATCGAACTTTTTAGCGCAAGGTGCAGATCGGATCAGGCGAGGGACGCGAACAGGATCATTAAGAGACTTTCTGTTCCTTCCTCGTCTACTCGTTTATAAATCTTGCGTGAAACGTTTTCCTAGAAACGAACGGCAGGAAGTGTTTTCACCCAATAAAAGCCGGTCGGATCGTAATCCATAAAATTGAGGATACATCGTTCCCGGACCGGGTTAGTTCGCTGATAGAAAGCCCCTCGTTTCGTGGCTTTACGTCGTTGTAAACACGAGGCTGGCCACTCTGCGCCGGCTCCAGAGACGAGTACACATTTAATTAGAGCCGCGCCGGACCGTAAACATAATCGTAATATGATAATTATACGGCCGATCCGTGTCGCTACCGTAAACCACCGAGCGAGCATAAAACCGGGAACGGTCCCTGAATTCTCGTTCGCGTGAAAGATCTCTCGTTCGACGGGTTTTTCATGGCTTCTGATGGACTATCCACGAAAAGAAAGAGAAAAGAAGTCTGTAATAAAAGTTAATTTGTTTTTAGAAACGTTTCGGCTCGAATCTGTGCATACCAAGGATTTCCATGCCAATGAATTTCACCAAATAACTTCATTACGAGCACGGTGACTGTAGTTTCTATGAAAAAAAATCTAAGTCCGAGGTTCCCACACTTTTTCAGAGAAAAAATTACACAAAACCACCCTGGGATCCTCTTTAAGCGAACAAATAGAAAATGCGGCGACAAATTGAAGATCTTGGGGCAAGTAAAATTTTTAGTAAAATTCCACTCGGTGAAGTTTTATATATTTTTGATTCTTTGGTACAAGAATTAAAACTTGGGTTTCCGTCCCAAGGTCTTACATTACATTACGCAAAGCACACCTGGATATCCCCATTCTTTAAGCGAACAAATACAAATTGCGGCGACAAATTGAAGATCTTGGGGCAAGTAAAATTTTTAGTAAAATTCCACTCGGTGAAGTTTTATATATTGTTGATTCTTTGGTACAAGAATTAAAAATTGGGTTTCCGCCCCAAGGTCTTACATTACATTACACAAAGCACACCTGGATATCCCCATTCTTTAAGCGAAAAAATAGAAATTGCGGCGACAAATTGAAGATCTTGGGGCAAGTCAAATGTTTGGTAAAATTCCACTTGGTGAATTTTTATGTACTTTTAATTCTTTGGTACAAGAATTAAAAATTGGGTTTTCGTCCCAAGGTTTCCAGTTCTTTGCGTTGTTTTATATATTTATATACCGCCCCCTTGGATCGTTCCGGCGTCCACTTTGGGAAGCACCGCCGCAAGCCAACTTCTCGGATTTCTTCGTCGAAACCGGAGCGTCCCCGGAAGCAGGGAAAGCTCGTTAACGTTGCTCGAAATATGTGCGCCGAAAAGCGGAGAGGGCTCGGCGTCGAGCGATCGGGCGCGCGCGTCTCGATCGCGAATCGACGCTCGTTCGTCAACCGGTCGCGCGGGAATCGTTCTTGCCGTTTTTCTCGCCGCGGTCGCGGGGCTCGCGTCGTTTTTAGTAACGAGCAATCGACCTTTACATCCGCGCTGATATACGGCCACTTTCCTCCGGTTGACAGTTACGGTGGTCGGTACAGCGGCCGCGACCAGAAGCGCTCCTCTCTTTCTCCTCGTTTACGCTTTTTCCGCCCGGAGCGGAACGCGCGCTCGCTCTCGGCCCGCGTGGCTATTTCACCTGCGGTGATTCACGCGCGCGATTAAGAAACCGGGAATCGACGGAAGATCGGGGCACGGCCGATCGATCGCCGCTCTCGCTGTTTCTAGCGCGGTTCTTCAACCTCGCGCTGACTTATTGTCGGCTTCGAATCCGCTCGCGGTCACTTCGAATTTGTACCTTCGTTCGTTCGCTTTCAAATGGCTTACAACGGGACCTCGATTGTTTGGAGTCTTCAGTATCTCGATATACAGTCCTTTTCTCGATATATGTCGCGACCTGGCTCATAAAAGTCGCAGAACTATCCCCACTAGGGATAGTTCCCCGCGGGGTATACCCTGTGAGGGGCCAGGGAGTGTGAACATAATACCGATCGGGTACTAAGTTCAGCGTGAATCAAAGAATAGTATCTCCTGGACGATATATGTCACTGGCAAGACCGGTGTTGTTGACACATATCGAGAAAACACTGTACCTCACATTTAAGTAGCTCGATGTATAATCAACGCTATTTTTGGTGTAAATCGACAAAGACTGAACCTTGCATTATAATGTTGTTTTATTGTACTATTCCCTGTTTAGTTGTTGTTTCTCTGTTTTACTGTATACTTGTGAGGAAATGAGCTTTCACACGCCCCAACTTTTTCGTTTAGACAATATGTTGACTAGAAAAGGAAGCGTTTCGCGTCGCGAGTCTGCTATTTGCTTAGACTTGCTTAGACTATTAGCTTAGACGCTGTATCATTAATATTTTCAGTTCTACTACATACGACTCGTTGACCGATCGAGTGCTCGTGAGAAATATTATTCTCTTATGCCAAGTGACTACAATAGTAACATTGAACTTACCACTTTTGGGTGGTTCATGCTTTTGAAAAGACAATTCTGAACTTTTCTCGCTTGTTACGGTTGGACCGAGTTTTGGTACCGATGCCACCGATAACATTAACAGCCTCGAATCTCCATAAGCATTTTGGTTCGTGGAGATTGTGTTCGGTTGCTCTTTTGCGGAGCAGTCTCGCCCGGTTCGGATCCCCAGGTGCTGCGCGCGCTCAAAGGACCGTTGACGCGGAATTATCAGCTGATTGAAATCTTTTTGGCACGGGTAGTAAATTGCGGCAATCCGAACGACGGTATCTACCCCGGTCCCGAGGATCGCCGGCGGTTCGAGGTTCCGTTATCGAAATAAACGCGGACGATTGGCCGCGAGCGGAGCGCAGAGCGAGCCGGGTCGTTAGGAGGAAATGCTTTTTAAAAAAGGGAGTGTCGGCACGGGCGGAGAAAGAGAAACGAGTGCGAGAGAGAGATAGTGAAAGGGGGAGAGAGGAAGAGAGAAATAGAGAGAACGAGAGGGTGTCGTGGCTGTCCGCTTTCTCGCTTACCTCCTGTCCTTACGTCTGTCACTGGAGGCACGCAACACACTCTCTTGCATGCCACGCTGTTATTACCGACCACCGACCACGCCGGCCGCCCGCTCGCGAGAGATCGCGAGCAAACACCGGCCATCCGAGAGAGAGAAAGAGCTGGAGAATGCCGGCAAGAAAGCCGCAGACCAGGTAAACACCGCGGGACTAACAGGTGCACGGCCGCGGACATTAATTCAATTTCACGTGCCCGCGATCCACCGATTTGCTGTGAAATACCGCCGCGCCTAATACGCGTCCGTTATGCGTCCGCTCGCGCGACGATTCTATTCCCCCCCGGCTCCATGACCATCTCTCTTGAAAATATAAAACATATCCTTCCTTTTCTTCTTCCATAAATGTTCCCTTTCAATTTTCATTCGCTGGACTTCCCAGGGGAACATCTGCAATTAACCCTTAAAACATTGAAGAGTCCTCAGATCTGTCACAGCTGTAGCCCGAAAATTCGTAGCTCAAATTTTCAATACATACCCACATAAAAGAATTATAAAATACAATTTTTACCATTTCCCCAGCAATCTCGACCAACCGCAATTCTTCCAACATTTATTGTCTACTAAACTAACGGTTCCAACTCCTGAAAAAAATTCAAGTCCGATATTAACCGTTTGAGGCCCAAGCATCGCGAACGCGCTGTTGAGATTTTATGTTGAGAAAACCCAGCAGATTTCGAGCATTGTGGACTACTGACGGTGCGTTACCGATTGTCGAAGTCGTGCGCTCAGATTTACTGACGCAAGTACATCACACACACCTTCTTTTAATGTAAATGGTACATTTTACAATAGGTAGAATAATACTATAATAATGCAATAAGGTAAGTAGTTGACCATGTACCAGTAGTTGAACATTTTATAGAAAAACGTAAAAAATAAGGTTTGAGATGTTCTTATCGTTTTGAAATTGAAACAACAGACGGCATGGCATCCGAGGTTCACTTTCATCAAAAGTGCACAGCTTATAAAAATCTATAATCCTTATTTTTATGTTTTTCTATAAAATGGTCAATTACTGGTACATGGTCAACTACTGGTGCCTTTACCTTAATACATTACGAGATAAAAATGCTCATTTAGAGAAAGCGCGGTTGCGCTGTTTGTGATTCTTCGACAGTGTTTTTCAATACCCCCTGAGACTGAAACGGTTAAAAAAGCGATCGCCCTGTTAAAAGCGTTCGAATACAGTGATTCACTGTGCACGCTTATCGTTACGAAAGGAGACGCGAAGTTGGCGTTGGAAGCGGAAACGTTCGCGAAATTCTCACGAAGGTCAGAGCGAGGCGCGTTCTCAATTACCGCGACGAAACCGGAAACAGTGGCGGGCCTGTTGTACGGCGACGGTCCATTCATTCGTGTCGTCGGCGACGACACGGACGAGAGTCCCTCTGGCCGGTTTGTTCCTTCCTTTGAACGCTCCTCTCCTCTCTCGCCTGCTCTCGAACCCGACCGCTCAATTACCGCCTTTATTATTAGCGTGCTACTCCAGTCGACGCTCATTACGCGCCGCTCTTCAACTGATAACGAAACGCATGGGCGAACAGTAACGACCGTTTATCTTGACACTTGCGTCCCGATCGGCTCGATCGCCGGCCCGGGGATACATTGACTTCTCCCTCGGACCAGACACTGAAACCGGCGCGGCGCGAGCTAAGTGATTTTTAATTGTTACGTCGTCGACTCTGCGGCAGCTGTTCTCGCCCGGATCGTTTGTTAACACTGAAATTACCGAGCAGTCGATCTAACCGGTAATTTCCTTCGAAAGTGATAAGAACGTGCCTCTCCCGAATCTAATCGATATAATTTCATCTTGTTTATCGGGTCTACAGAGAAATTTAGCTGAACTGGTTTCGCTCGTTAATAAACCGAGCCGTTCGCGAACCTGTGCACACTGAAATATGCATCATTAATTATTTAACTCTCGCAATGTGCTCTCTATAGGAGAATGCAACTTTACTCGACATAGGCAGAACAGAATTTTCAGCTCAAGAGGTTAACCTTCCCAGAAAGTTAATTTTATTTTTATCTGTGTTACCCCGGGTACAATTCTCGATATATGTCAACAAGATGGGCGTTGCCAGCGTCATGTATCGTCCAGGAGAGATACAAAAATCACTGTATTGTGAAGGAACAATTTGCACAGAATTCAGAAGAAGCTGCAATTTAATTCCTTGTCCGAAGCTCCGTTGAAATTAACGAACGCGGTTCTGTTGCCAGACCAGCATCGCAATTTCGTAACATTTTCACAGGAAAAGCGCAAGCTCTTTCGCGCGAAATCATGTTGCGTTTGGTAACGCGACGCGCGAAAACCCCTCGCGCTGCAAGAAATCGTCCCCCACCCCCCTCGAAAAAAAGCTTACCCACATCAGAAGTTTTAGCATGGTTGATCCCACATGGGACCGGTGTGGCACAGTGACACAAGCGGCGTTCCGAGTTTTCCCCGGGCTGGTACGTGCCTTGGCAGACACCGGTAAGAATTTGCATCGCGAAGGTTCGCCCGACCTCGTTAAATATGGATGCATTTTACGTATATGGATCCATATTCCGAGAAAGGGGAGCGCGATCAAGGGAGCACGTGACACGGGTGTGGCAACCGGTGAATATCCCGGACGTGGACGAAACCGAGTGACAGCCAGCGAACCGCATGTCACGGACTCTCCAGCTCGCCTTATCGCGGCTCCGTATCAGATCCACCCTCGCCAAGGGTTTCCCTGGCTTCGTCGTTCCCGGAAAACGTCCGAGTTTGCCCCAGTTTGCACCGCGCCCAGCCCGCCCGATAGAAACGCTCTTCGACAGACTAATTGGCTTCTCGATAGTTTGCCCCGTCTAATAACGCGGTAAACAAATTCTCAACGGAGAACATTCTGCGCGCAGTTAACCGTTATCGGTCATTCCGCTATCCGCCAGAATTCTATCAGACTCTGGCAAAAGTTCGTTTCGTTTTCGATCAACCCCTTCGCGCTAACATTTACTTTCTGATCATAACGATTCCAAGTTCTTCGTCGTTCAGACATTTCGTAGAGAAAAGAAAAGATAGTTTGTATTTATTCTGTGCCTATGTTTCCTCGAAGGATATACATCAACTACAATGAAATAGAATTTTATTTCGGTTTTAATATTTATTAGACTCTGTTTAGAATCTCGATATTCTAGGGCAAGGGGTTAATGCGACCAATGCTAGGCCAACACGAGTTTTTACGTAACGCTAGGTTGGTTAGGTGAAAGCGCGCACACCACGAAAAGAACTTCTGGGACAAAATAGATGCTAACGCTTCGTCTTTGATCAAGAACCACAAAGGAACCTAATCCTGTCTTCCGGGATTATAAAAAAAGATTTACAAGTAATTCTTTAAAAATCATACCAATAGTGTTCGTTCCATCGTGGCATCCATGTCCCATTTGTAGAATTCGACGTTTTCGGTCGTCGGTGATTTATTAACTATCTATATAAAACCATCGTGACTCGTTGATAAAATGCAACGGGCGATTAATATTTAGAAGTACTAATGAAATTGATACGTGAAATATTCAGTCGTGACTCTGCTCGGTAAATACAGCTGGTATTTCAGAGTATTATTAGAATATAGGTTCTTGATTTTACCTAAAGTAAACACCGAGCGGAATGAAAATAGTGTTGCCTGGTAGAATTAGCGTGACCCGACACAAACCGTCTATCGTTTTATTATCAATCATAAGAATGACTGCAGTCGTGTAGTCTTCCAACCGATGGTAGCATGTCGGACACACGAATCCAGATGGACAAAACGTTTCCCGGGTGACAATTTCCCGTCCCGAAAAGTGGTGTTTTCATGGTCCGCCGGATTTTGGGACGCTTTTGGCGTTTCCCCCGTTCGATCATGTGCTCGCCGTATGCGTGCGCTGGTATGCGTCACGCGACGCCTGTGTGAATGCGTTAACATATGTGGACAGAGTGGTCGCTATCAAGGCTTCGTTCGTCCGGTTCGTCTCTCTCTTTCTCTCGGCTCCTGTCAGACAGTGGTTCTCACGAACAATAATCTGATCCTATTCATTCGACGAATTACCCAAATTTCGTTTACGAACCGTTACGGAGAACGCATCGGCCATCATCAGTCTCCCATAATCACGATGTAAATTCCACCTTGGTGTCGAACAGGAGAATATCGGTACTAACTCTCCCCTCTTTCTTCATTACAGATTCCACTATTCTTGATCAATTTTTTTCATATACTTTTTGTTGTTATATTATTCCATTCTCGTTCCAAAATAGTCCATAAATATGTTTTCGAAGTAGGACAAAAGTTCCGTACCTGTCTGTCCAATGCATCCCATAATTTTTCTATAGGGTTCAAATCTGGTGATTGGGGTGGCTCTATTTCATAATTTTCAATGAATTTATTACATTGAAATTATATTTAATACATTGAAGTTATTACTGAACATATGAGGATATTTATATTATGTAATTAATCCAGTTAAAGGTTCATAATCTATATACGAAATACCAGAGTTTTACTAAAAACCACAAGTGTCCAAAGACTTATGAGCGAGAGTATATGTCACCAAAAGGCTTGTATGATAAATGTCGCGGAGTTATCCCCAGTACCGCCACATAATACGAGTGTAAACATAATACGACAAGACCTGTCTTGTTGACATATATCGAGAATTCACTGTACCCGGTTATTAGATTGCAGTTTGAATAAGTGGTATACGCGTCGCTGTCGGTTCGCATAGAAGGAGCAGCTCAGCTATGAGTTCGTTAAATCGGTATACCTAAATTAGTGCCTCTCGTTTGGGAACTACTCTGTCCATGCATTAACGAACCCGTGTCAATTAGAGAGGCAAAACATAGTTCTAGAATGCAACGAGTCGAGGCCGACTAGGAATTTCATTTGTAAAACGGCTACCGAAGAAAAGGTCGTAAAGCATTTTCGAGAAATGCCGCGCTAGAAAGCTCGTATTTCAATCGTTCCGATCGGTAGGATTTTTTGAATGGAATAATTGGAAGCGCGGGAACCGTTACTCGGTTTTATTGCGCTCGCTCGGCCTCTCCATCGGAGACGAGCGAACTATCAAAGAACATCATCTCGTCTACCAGAATGGCCAAACAAGTGTCCCCGTTCTCCTCGTTCTCTATCGCGAGCGAGCCCCTTTTAACGACTCGAAGACTCTCGCTCGGTCGCTCGCTCGCTCGCTCTCTCGCGAGGCACCGCTCGTGAGCCCTCAATTATTTTTCGCTAACGAACAGTATATAATAGCGGCTGGGCTGGGTGTCACTGTCCACGCTTAATGCGATCGCCGTTCACGATAAGATGCCTGCCTCTTGGCAATCGTTAGCAGTCCGCTTGTCTCGTACGCACGCGCCCCACCGCTCGGCTCGGCTCGGCTCGCTCGCTCGCTTGCTCGCTTGCTCGGTTCGCGCTCTCGCGCACACGCGTGTGATAAAAGTTCGCGGCCCCTCTCGTTAAAGCCACCTCGACGCGAACGATCGTCGCCGATCTTCGCCCACCAGCCGATACACGCGCAATTTGCATTGTAAATCCGCCGTCAGGTGTCGATCCAACTGCTCCCTTACATTCTGAAACGTAAAATCATTTTTCTCGAGGAGACACGAACCGCGCGTCGACGATTGAAACGATAGCAAACGAGGCGCGCGAGTCGCTTCTAAACTAACGCAACAACGCGAAAAGTCCAACCGTTATTTTCCTCCATTTCATGGAGGACATGTCTAGGTTACCAGTTTTTAACCTTTACGCAAAATTCCCAAATTTATCTGTGGCTGCTTTGGTGGCCACCCCGGTCCTCTAAAGGTGAAACAAAGCCAACAGGGTTCCAATTTATGTGAACATTTCATTTCGCCGGGAGAACGAGTTTCTGGACATGGGCATTCACCTCGAAACGCGAAGTTATGGTCGAGATGAGGAGCGCGCGAGCGTCGCGTCGGGGTGCTGCGAACGACTCTGCAGGGCCCGCGCGGAAATTCCCAGCCACAGGAATCTCCGCAGCGGGGCCGCACAAAATCATCAATAACGTCCTCATTACCGAGATCGGCTTTCCGTCGATTAAGAAAAAATAGAGGCCGTGAAGGACGATGGGTAAGGCAGCACGCGATAGAACAAGGGGCGACCGGGCTGAGGGGGAGGGACGGGGATCGTGGTCGTCTTATCCCGAGGGAGACGAGGGCAACACGGGAAACCAATTAGCCGAGGAACGCCGCCACCGTGCCACTAGATATGAGTCCGAGGCTTCGTACCGTATTCGCTGCCGGTTTGACCGCGTTGTTACCGGCGGTCTGGCTCCCGTTATCGTTACCTGCGAACCCCGTAGACGCAGCGTAAACCTGGCTCGATCGACGTCGCTTAAAATCCTCTTCCTTCTGCCAGCCTCGAGATTACCGGCTTTATATGTCCTCTTCTTCTTCTTCTTCTTCTTCTGCTTCGTCTTCTTCTTCTCCTCCGCCTCTTTCCTCCGCGAGGATCCTCCGTTTCTCACGGCGCGGTGGATGAGACGTTTCGACTCATCGAGTAATAGCAATTGTTATCTGCGCTCCCATGCAAGCCATTTATTTGCTACTTATCTCTCTAACTCTACAGTTCTATTTCCTGCAGAACGACTTTCGAACTCCAAGTTAATCTTTGTCGGAGAGGTTAGAACTCTGTTTGCTACAGTTCCGCGCTGTACAGTGATTTTTCTATATACATATTATGTCCTCATCTAATCCCCACTACTGCGAGGTATTGAAGCTAGAGAGGCCTTGGGCGTTGAGGAATGTAAACATAACACGGCTAGGATATGTCTCTAGTTGTTGACATGTATCGAGAATTCACTGTATTTGTTATGATCTGCTCTGGTCATTCTTTAATAATTCCACAAAGAAATGGCGTTAATATTTTTATCATAGACTGATTGTTACCGATAATCGGCTTGCACACGTACTGTGAATACACCACAGTGTCTACAATATTTTCTAGTTTCGGAAACACCTTTCGTTAGCTCTAGTCCAACTCCTCAGGAAGCTCGACAAGATAGGTTGTAACTGAAACATAAAACAGTGAAAACTTCAGAGGGATATTGTTGTTTTGTAAACGATTAAAATCGTTAAGAAAAGAAGTCTATCGTGTCTTTCAAGCAATAGAGAAACTGTGTACATTGCATAAGGATTCGGTGCTACCAATTCGGATTCAACGTTAAGATTCTTCGATTCGACTTGAGCACTTCAAATGAATCACGATCAGAAGGTGCAATGTTTGCTGGTTCCGAAGACACCTTTCGTTAGTCGTCCGCTACTCTCGACAGGGAATCGTTTAAACGTTTAATTAATCCCATGAATCTAAATCGCCTCGATCATCGATTAAGCGATATTTGTACGCTGTCGTGCGGAAGATTAAAGAGTTTTCGGCACCGGGCGGGATTCGTCGGTCGGGCCGATTATTGGAATTTCGTAAAAATAGCTGTCGGGCCGTGATTCAGTGTTCCCGACGATCTCCGGCTGGCCGATTCCGACCGTCGCCGTCGCAGGAACCAACGACAACCGACCCGACCCGGCCCGACGCGACGCGACGCGACGCGGCAGGAACGGCGCATTGTAAATCGAGGAATTCGATTTCGAAATCGACAACGCAGGATCCCGGTTTTTCGTCGCGGTTTTTGAGCGGAGCTCGAATCATTTGGAAGTCTAATTTATACGGCGGCCAAATTAAAACGAACACGTCGCGCCGGGGAACGCGTCTGCAAATCTCCGTCGAGGCCCGACGGCTCGAGGAGGACAGAAGATCCCCGGGTCCTCGAGGAAAAGGGAGTGAGGCATATTGTGATTAGGCAGGAATGTTGATTACATCCATCAGCTGGTCGAGTGTTGGCCCACCCTTCCTCGCTGAACCTTCTTGAAGCGTTCGCTTGACCCAGAGTCTCGAGTCCTCTTCAGCTATCTCTCTCTCTCTCTCTCTCTCTCCCTCTCTCTAGTCCAAGTCCTGCTCGAGTGGATCGTACAAACTCCCGCGCGATTAAGTTCCATGAAAATTGAATTCGCTCGACAACGCTGACAAGGTCTCTCGTACCCGTGAACGAGCTCGGAACATAAGCCCGCGCTTCAGCTGACCTACCGACGACGACTGTCGATCGGTAATTGCTCTGGTATTCGTCACTCTCGCTTTCTCGTCGCTTGCTGACGCAATTGTTCACGATAAGGAAACGAACGCTCTAGACCTCGTGTGAGCTCTAGCTGCTCGTGAGCAGGGATCAGCCTGGCTCCGGGACAGTGTCGCCAGATCAAGGGAATCGACTCGAATTCAGGGGAATACAGTTACCCTCTCCATGTCATTACCGGATTGGTCACGTGATATTGTGGAGCATGCACGACAGAGACGAAACGCGTCACGTGACCGGGCCGTGGCGAAAGTATGGGGGAAGATAGAGTGGGCAGTCGAGTCTCAAGCCACCAAAACACATTTTTGTCAAGAGCATTCACAAAATGCAGAGTGTTTGTTCTTCAGATTTGGTGGGGATAGGTGTCTTTCTTTTTCCTTAGACGTCATATGGTCTGGACGCACCTGAAGATATTCAACGCGTCCTCGTCGAAGGCTAGGATTAAATTGTTCTAACGAAAAGAGATAGCTGTCGATAGTGAGTAGACTGTGGATTCTATGCATTTATGATAAAAATGAGTAGAGCAAGTGCAAAACAATGAAGGCATTTAAAGAGTTTAAAAAGGCAGTTGGACTTTATCAGTTGAAATTATTCAGAAAAGTGTCTATGTGTTATTTTGCCTAAATACCCACAGTCTAATAACGAGTTACATTGGGCAATAAAGCATCGGCACACAGCACACGAACGTGTTCTGTTAATTTCCGGAACTAAAATATAAACGACTGCGAGCAATTTGATGAAGTTTTCATGTATTAAAAGTTATGTCACCGCCTCTGGCTGGCAGCGAAGGCAGCAAATTAAGATAGTCCTTCATCGTTGTTGCCTGAAATCTGTTCTTTCTCGGGCAGAGCGTCGGCTCCCGGGAGCAAAAAGTGTTCGGCCGGGTCCGCTCCAGATGTATCGCGCGAACAAAGCGCTCTATAACTCAACCGGTAGAGTTGCTAATGGTTGTCAGAGAGAGTAAGAGAGAGAGAGAGAGAGAGAGAGAGAGAGAGAGCGGCGCCGCATTAAATCCCCAAAGCCAGCGAGCAAATCCTCCAACCCCCGAAGAATCCGGACACGGTGTTCGCGGCAGCGACGTGTCTAGAATTCCATTACCAAGGAAATGTAAATATAATTGTGCCGTGCTGACATAACGGTAAGATAGTCGTTCGCGCGGAGGCGCTGCCTCCGCAATAAATCGTAATTTATGATCGCGGGCAAGGCAGGCCGGTGTGTATCGTCGAGAAATTCAAGACTGCGCCGGACAGGGAACCCGGGTGACTGTTCTTCAGGCTCGCCGGAGGATCTCGACGTTGCCCTCGACCCTCGCTATCGGTGCCCGCCTCCTCTTCGACGATCCGAGAAACAGCCCGGAGAAGCCGCGGCCGATCGCGCCTCCGCCTCGATGGCCATACTTATGCTTTCTCGCTTCCATAATCTCGTTGGACGCTCTCCTCTTTCTCGTCCACTCGCGCGACGCCTCTACGTTTCCCTCTCTTTCGGTCCAGCACCATTCTTCGCGCGCAACGCTCTCCTCTTTGCTCCTTCTCTCTCTCTATCTCTCACTCTGTCTCTCTTGGTCTCTCGCCTTCGTTGCTCTTCGGATCGTTCATCGATGTCCCGCCGCTTTTCTCCGAGCGCCAATAAATTAATTGCGGAGATTTACGTATCTCGCCCGTAAACCAGTCAGCGAGACTAATGCCCGGCCGCTAATTACATAATTATACGGCATTATGTTACGACGACCAATTAATACGTGGGTACAATGACTCGGAGGCGCGCTTGCTTGCTTGCTTGCTTACTCGCTCGCGCGTAAGTCATCGGCTTGCGATCGCCGCGCGATACACACCGGCGCGGCGCGGCTCATCGCGGCGCCACTTCGCCACCGGGATTGTAATTTATCGTCGTTGACGCCGTGGTCGGCCGACTATCATTCGTCTTCCTCCCGGGACCCGCGATCGGACACCAGACACCGGACGACTTTCGAACCTTGAACTTTCCGTGCAACCGACGAACCGTGCGTTTCGCGCCTCCGGAGGAACTTTCTCTCGTTCAGGCCAGGCCCGTTGATTTACTCGCGCCTCCTGCAGTCGTTAATTGAAAAAGAAAGACGGTAATAAGCTAATCGAGCCTCCCAGCCGTAGAGTCGCGAGAACCGCAGGTGATTAGAGAGAGAATTCTGGGACGTTCAAACGATCGGAATTAGTCTACAGCCACGTCTTCGTGGATTTTAGCTTTTTATTTCTTAGCCTTGAAATTAATCAACGATTATATTTAAAATCAACCCTTTGAAGATGAATATCATCGTACTACTCCCACTTACCCACCTCCTAAAATCCGTTCTTATTTCTTCATTAACATTCAAAATAGTTTTGACGATTGTACAGATGGACATCTTTGATGCCATTACACCAATAATAATGACACTGTAATTTAGTTCATTTCGGAACGACTAAATTAATATCGAGTGCAACCAATTTTCTTCAGCGTGTACCGAAAGTGGTGCACGTGGCAGGAAACGTGTTAATAATTTCACGGAAGAAGAAACTATATTTATTGTGTACTAGTATTTGCTTTTGCTTCAATTATACTTTGCGAAAGAGCAGAATTTTATTTCGACTAAAAAATGGAGTCATAAAATAGCATTGACATTTAAGAGTTCATTTCGTTTGAAGGCTTTGTCACGAGTGTGGCACGTTGTTGTACGACAAGCAGTTAAATAAAACTGTTCTTATCGGAATCATAAAACATATGCACTAAAACATAAGCTATCAGTCGAGAAGGAGTCGGTTGAATCGATTCACCGCGAGAGAGGAAGGAACAATGAGCGTATTCTCTCGCTGGACAATCAGTCCACCTGAACGAACCTTGAAGAACGTCCCAGAACTCCCTTTCACCGGGTGTTGTCAGCTAGGTGCCGCCCTAATTTCGTCACCGATCACGTTTCTCTGAAATCCACGGGGCCAGAGCATCGGTCCCCGTGGTTAGGTTCGTCGAGTTTTCCAACGTCGCGGACGTGCATTGCGATCCGGTGTTTTTCCTCGGTGGACAGGGATGAACGAAACGCGGGGGAGTACGGGTGACAGTTGCTGGGCAGGGGTGGAATATGAGATGCGGGCAACTGATTTATTTAAGGGGCAGACCAGACATCCGGTTTGTCGAATTACGCTTTAAGAGCGCCTGTAGACGGAGCGTGGCGGCGGAGGCTGAGGCGAGGAGATGAGAGAGGAGAGGAGAGCGAGAGAGGCAACGAGGTGGAACGAGAGCGCGTAGCCCGTCGACCCGTTAACCGTTTATCATTGCATCGACACAAGTCACGCAGTGGACCCTTGCTGTCCATTTAAAAAACGAAAAAGAGACGGGGCTTTAGTAGGAAGTGACGTCATCGGCGTCGATCCGCCGTGACCGGTGTCCTCGCGGCGCGGAATCTGGATCGAGACTTCGTCTCCCCTCCTCTTCACCCTCTAACGACGCTGTCGCTCGTTCAATCAAACGAAAATGTCGCACCAGAAATCATTCCGATTCTCAACCTACTCGGATTCATAATTACAGCAGAACTCGTTGCACGAAACGGGACCGAAAATGCGTGCAAAAATCGATCCTATCAACAGATCCAGAATTTCCAATAACTCGTCCTGGCATAAACGAGATTGCAACGATCGAGGTTTTACTCTCCTAAACTGCGGACCTTCACGAATTCCAAGAAACGATTTACAAACACAGGAAACAAGGAAAAACTCGATTCCGTTATTAGAGCTTGCATTATGTTACGAGCAAGGTAATAATCCGATTGAACACTTCGAACGATCTTACGACGCCGAGTTTTACGATACCATGAACGTTATAAATGCATAAAATCCACAGTCCGATAATTACTGAAATCGTAAAGGACTTTCGTTCTAAATTATCGACTAAATCGTCCTGTTTGCACGCCCGCATTAATAAACGGTTAATCGAAAACACGGTAAACGCGTTCTCGATGCGTCGAGATTCGCTTCAAAACGGAGTAAAACGCGTATAAACGGCTGCGTTCTGCGTTCTCGAATTATTTTATGGCGTAATTAATTAGTTTCCTCGGTTTTGAGCAGAACGTAGTTTATGCGCGGCGTTTGCCCGTTAGAAAATAGCGTGAAGAAACCTGAACGATGGGAACAGGTTTTTATACGAGCGCGCGAGAGCGGTCATTGGTTATGGTTATGGTTGACGATGTGGCCGATCGAGAATATAAATCCGTTCACGTTTGGGGTGACATAAGAACGTGTAATCGATTCATCCGCACGCTCGGTGTCTTCCACGCAATTACTCGATTCAAACGATTGCGGCCAACAAGATGATCTTCACCTCGAAGGTGACAATGACAACCAGCGCCCTTTGTTTCGTACTTGGTGCTAGTAGGAAGCAATCCAGCGACAACCGATGCATTATTAATGTCCCCCCTTCGCTTGTTACCGCTCTTGTACTCGCTCACTCGACGTATATCCTCTGCGTGTCCGGGACAAGTGATTGCCGAGCCGTCTAATGAAAATTAAGACGTTCGGGATGGGAATTATTTCAAGTTAATTAAACCGCGCGCGCGCGCACGCAGCTGAATCATTTAACTCCTTGGAAATCGAATTCCGCCGCAATATACACCTTATTATTTTCAAACGCTTATTCATGCTACAATACTATGGATTCAAACATTTTCACGAGACTTATTCAAATCAACATTTCACCCTAAACTCGTTCACATAGTATCAACGCTTGTCAATGTTTATTCGATGATTATCAGTCAATACGTTCGTTGCCGGAATTAAAATATTTTGTTAAATTCAAAGCACCCAGTGTTTCACCCATTTTTGCTTTAAACTTTAAATCAACCAGTTATGTATAAGGTTGTATTTCGAAGAAATATTTTTTTATTACACAGAACAATTATTTAGAAAATAGTAAGTTGGTATATTTTCACCGCGAGGATTAAACAACAAAGTGTGTAAAGTTGTACCACGTTTGAGTAAACTGTGGGATCGTAGACGCCACTTATCCGTGACGGTGGTAACGAACGTGCGAGCGGTTTCTGTGCAATTCAAAAGAAAATTCTTCGGTTACTTTTTCACTCGTTCGAGACTTGTTGACGGTCTTCCGGTAGGTGAAGCGATAAATTAAATATGATAGTTTCTGCAATTGAATTCCAGCCAGCCGGAACACTCACTTAGGCGCAAAATCTCGATATCGATCGCGGCTCGAGGTCATAGGATAAGAATCCCGTAGCTGGTATCACGAAGCGAAATGTCTGGATATATCACGTCTGCCGGAGCAACAATGAGTGACAGCTACTCCCACATGCTGTCATAGGCGTCATCTTCGCGATAATATACCGACTCGCTCTCCCTCTCTCGATTGCCTGCTCTCGTATCTGGTTAAAATCGTTACACGGTCAAATCTATAGGACCTTCCTGCACGGAGACGCATAACGAGGACGTGGAACGTCGACGAGGAGACCGGTCGAGACTTCCCGACCCGGCCAGCCGTTCGTCCGGCTCTCTCTCTCTCTCTCTCTCTCTCTCTCCTCTCTTTCTCTCGTCGCGACCACTGTTATTCACCTTGGAGATGCGGCGACGAACATTGAAATTCCGCGCGGCGCGGACATTTTCTGTCGAATGGAGATATCTGATTTAAACAGCTTCACTTCGGCCCGGAGAATTCGCGATCTTTCTAGCGTAGCAACCACTTCTGTTTTTCAGCTAATTTTTATCGTCCCGGCGATTCCCCCCCCCCCCCCATCGATCTCGAATACTCGAACGATGCCAGACAAATAAGAATGCTCCGAGCTTCGCGTAATCTCGACATGATTTATCGTGTTAATCCTAAGATTCAACGGTCTTTATTTCTTCGTGTTTTTGCGTTTACCATTTCCTTACATGGAATCTTGCTCTGCCTCCAAGAAATTCGTTTTTGGATTCTTCAAGAACGAAGCGTAAAACGTTTGCGATTATCGCTTTTCTGTAGCAGTATCCGACAGTGGTTCAAAAATGTTCTTTTAACCCTTAAGTTCTATAGCTGTTGAGATTTACACAATGGAAGGTTATATTTATTGCAAGCGATAAATAAAAATTCAATACGATTATTCGTGCTTTGTAGGATAAATCTGCTTTGTTTCAGCCCCTAAACAACAGTCAGCCTTCCCGAAAAAAATTTCTTAAAAATAAATACCTATTAACACTATGCCGTCCGCAGATCTTAGATATGTATCTTTCGTTTGACGCCGGCATAATAGCTTGGAAATGTTAGATTTAAAAAAAAATTTCGAAGATGGCGGTAATATAAATTCCTAAAATTAAGATGTGTCATCCAAGAATTTTCGTACTTAATTCTTAGTTAAATAAGCACAATGCTATAGTTAGTTTGCTGCCTTTTAACACCCAAGAAATATAGTTCAAATGTGTTATTTCAGTTTTTTCATGGCACCAGCGTGGTGCCACCGGACGGCATAGCGTTAACAAACTATTATACATTTGCACAATGATAAATGCCTAACTATTGAGACATTCGTCTCGTATTAGTAATAAATAAAATTCATCGAAACACCGATGAGTAGAAATTACGGGCGGTCTCAAAGTTTGTAATACTCAAGCGTTAAACGACACTCCCGCGAGAAATTGCTGCGTTGCATTACCGAAAGTAATTTCTCGGATGAAAATTGATTAAGAAATCTCGGCACCGGATCACAGGCTTTCAGAAATGACGAAATACCGACCGGTCGGGTAATGCGTTAATAATTACAAAAAGGATCGATGTGGGTCGTGCGTTTCGGGTGCGCGCGGCGTTGACCGTTCGAGTTCGGCTCGCAAAATCGTTTACGGATCGGCCGCGAAAGACGAGGAGCCCGGGCGGGGAACAATTAGGCCCGTTCCCGAAACCGGGCGGGCCCGATTCAGCATCGTCGATTCCTCGCACGGGTTCGCACGCGGCGCTTTGCTCGCAGTTTCTTTTTTCTTTTTTTTTTTTTTTTCTTTCCCCCGGAGCGGGCCAGGATCCGTGATTATCACACGGCCTACACCCGCGGAATAACCGAGCGCGAATAATTCCGGGCCGTGTCGATTTGTAGGACGCGCGCGTCGCCGAATCATTTATGCCGCGAGCATTTTCGAGGAGTGGTACGTGTGCTCCGCCTTTAATCGAGATCGAAATCGGTCGGCCGCGCCGCGCTGGCTCGTCAATGGTATTCCGTGGACGCGCAACGGGACCGTATATACTATAGTTCTCAATATCACTGGTAATCTCCTATGTATAATTTCATGAATTATAGAAAACCGAGAAACGTAGCTGCATCCGACACTGGTGGTTGTGATTCTATTTTTGTATTTCTTCTCCCAAAAATATGAAACAAGTCGCATTACGTATGGAATGACCTAATATTTTCATGTACATCGTGTAATGCAAAGCAGGCAACAGCTACCCTCAATTATGCCATTATTTTATATAACGAGTAAACCCAGATTTAATAAATAGACTTCGTGTCTTTAACACTTTGACTGCCAAACTGGTAGTAAATTCAAAGTAAGTTATTTAATGAAATGAAAATTGAAAAGGATTAAATGTATCATATTGAGCAGTCCTCCAACTTTCTTGCATTTTACAGATCCTAATCAAATTTGGTACGATGAGTATGTTAACGTAAAAATTAATTTTAAAACCTCGACAACTAATTCCGTCACCCACATATGGGTGACATGGCAGTCCACGTGTTCAGCGAAACAAGTACTTTCTACCTAAAGTGCAACCAACTGGGGTGAAATTAGAATTCAATTTCTGTCTTAATATGTTGAAATTACACATACTTATATTTGTCATAAAAGCATGAAATCCTCAATCTAGGAATAGAAATTATTTTTCATAGAAATATCTTCTCATTTTACTCTCTCGTCTCGACGGGCAGACTATAATAAGTTGCTACGGTTGCTAGTGAGTAAGGGGAGCTCGTATTCCCCTCTCGCGCTCGTGAAAGTTGGAGTGGTGGTAGCTGCTCGTCCAGGTTTAGAAAAAAAGTTCCCCTAAAATTTGTATGAAATTACTCTGTGATTACACCAGATTCAAAAACCCGAAATGATCCTGAAGCGAGCTTTTTACGCGGTCCCCAGAAATCGAAAGTGTTATGAACTAGCGAACGCGTTTTGTAATCATTGCTGTTTTTCTTCTTGTTACAGAGGCCACCCTCCTCGTCGCTCTCGTACCCCGGTGCAGGTGGTAACGATGATGCACGCAGTCCTGGCAGCGGGGGCACACCTGGACCCCTCAGCCAACAAGCACCCACCAGCCTGGACTCCTCGGATCCTGGTAAGTCCGACTTTTTATCAAGCGAACTGGGAGAAAGTAGTTTTCACTGGTCCTCGTAAATTTCTACTTGTCTTAATTTAGGCTAAAATTGTTAGCATATGGGACTTTGATCTTGTATTCAAATGAGGAATGATTTCTTATTGTACAGGTTGATTTTCGAAATCAGCAAGGTGCTAAGATCATCACCAAGAAAGCTTGTTTTGGATCTTCCCAGATAGCACAGAGACGTCTTAAAGACGTCTTTAAGACGTCTGTCAAAGACGTTCAGACGTCTATTAGACGTCTGAATGTCCTACGAACGGCTTCCGAACGGCTTCTGAACGTCTCTGGAACGTCTTTGTGAAAAAACTGTACGTCTTAAAGACGTCTTTAAGACGTCCCGAAACAGACCCCTAGTACCACAAAAATATTAGATAGATATGTTTGTCAAATATTGGAAAAATATTTTTTAAGCCACATTTTTTCTTGTGAGAAAAATATTGAATTTGAATATTGTATACATGTACAAGAAATATAAATTGAATGTTTGATAACAAAAAAATTAAATAAATAAAAAAAAATAAATTAAAAGAATGTTTTTCAACATATCCGCGCACATTAACATTTTACGCTTTATTTATTTATTTATAAATAAAAAAAATAAATTAAAAGAATGTTTTTCAGCATATCCGCGAACATTAACATTTTATGCTTTATTTATTTATTTAATTAATTAATTAATTTATTTATTTATTTATTTATAAATAAAAAAAATAAATTCAAAGAATGTTTTTCAGCATATCCGCGAACATTAACATTTTATGCTTTATTTATTTATTTAACTTATTTATTTATTTATCTATTTATTTTGATATATTATTTTGGATTTTGGATTTGTGATATATAATGTATAGTTTTATTATTAAACAATATTTATTGCTAAATTCTATTGCGAATATATATGTAATATATTATAATAGTACTAAATTAACAATTTAGTTATTTAACTTTCCTAAATAAATAAACGTCTATTCGAAGGATGGAAAACTGCGTTATATTGTGTTGCGTGTGTACAGTTTGTAAAGCTTTTCTCTAGCAGTTTAGAATGACTAAAACGTCAAGAAATGAAACGTCTTAAAGACGACTCGTAAAAGACGTCTTAAAGACGTCTGAAATGAGACGTAAAAACGACGTCTTTTACGAGACGTCTTTAAGACGTCTTAAAGACGTCTTTTCAGGACGTAAGACGTTCAGACCAAAAATGGACGTAAAACAGACGTCTTTAAGCCGTCCAGTGCTATCTGGGTTCTTCCTCTTTTAGTTGCAAGCTACTTTCTCCTACAATTATTATCGTGTATAGCGTGTCTATCAAGAGAAGATTCGTAGATCAAATTTTGATCTCGTTTGCGTGCATTTCCGTCTGAAATAATCGGATAGACAATCGTCGGCCTCCTCTTTTTCGCATAATCATCCAGAAACGTGATCAACATGTTTTCAATTTAGTTTTCGAAATAGACAGTCCCGTCGTATATTCCCCGCGAGACAATTTCATTTCGATTGAAACCGGTAGCGATGCTTTGTCATTCGCTATTACTCCGTTTCCGAATTTCAATCCCCATTAATCCGTGGAAAATTATAGTTCAATCGCGTCTTCTATCTCGCTAGAATCGACTCCTAGTTATTAAACTGCAAATGCTAAAATATCGATTTTTACGGGCCAATTGATGCGATCGGAAATCGAACAAAAACTGCTTTTACCGAACGTCCGCTCTCCTAAACAGCTCTGACAACGCCTGTTTTCACGCTAAACGATTTTATCTTTTAAAAATGCCAAATGGTTCGAATTTTCTTTTTTGAGATATTGGAAGAATTAGTTTACTGGAGAGGGTATATATAATTTAAAAAAAAATTGCTATTGGTCGCAATTGCGATGAAAAAAGTAAGGTCACAATTTTTTTTTGAGATATTAGAAGAATTAGTTTACTAGGTGGTGTACTCATGATTTGCGATGAAAGAAGTAAAGGTCACGATATTTTTGAGATGTTGAAAGATTTCACTAGGTAGTGTATACACATTATTTTTGAAAAATTGTCCTTGGTTACAATTGCGATGAAAAAAGTAAGGTCGCAATTTTTTGAGATATTAGAAGAATTAGTTTACTAGGTAGTGTACTCATAATTTTTTATAAATTGTTATTGGTCTCAATTGCGATCAGAAAAGTAAAGGTCGCGATTTTTAAGTCTTCCTAATCTCTGGAATACCTAGAAAAATCTGAATCCGTTTGGTCCGATTTTCAAAAGGTCCCGTTTTTGAAAGATGCAAGAATACTTTTGCCATCCATTGTACGGGGAACTTGAATCGTGTAATTTTTATAAGGCGACGCATACCCGCCAGTTTTAATGGCAGGTTTAGTAGTAATGGAAAGAACGATTTGTTCGCACGTCTGCGGAACGGTTCGATCGCAGCGAGTCGTGAGAAGTTTTCGAATCGATCCGTCGACACCGATCGATAGCGACCTAAGTGGGTCTCCGCGTGTGGAAAGAGGCAACGTTCATGGGCTAGGCGGGCTAATGACAATATCACGCGACGAGCAACGGGTTGAGGACAATCAAGACGCGACTAGTCGAGACCCCACGGAGCTTCTTGCACGCCCTTCAAATTTTACGAACACCGACAAGCGCGTCAACACCATCAAACCCGCGGCAACGCCAGCGTCGGGGCTAATGAGCAACCCGTCGCCATTGGCGTAGCAAATGCTCCATTTTTATTTTTCAATTCGTCGCCCCGCACATTCCGTCAAAACATTGGCGCCGATCGGATGTAATCGGCGTCTCCCAACTGGAGTTTCATTAAATGAAATCGGTACTCTCACGGAAGAAAATAAAAATGTCTCGTGGCCATTTCTTGGACGTGTATAAACATTGAAATCTCCATCGAGTCACAAATCCTCTTCTGTACTGCACAGAATCTTTCGTTTCTGTAGACCCGAAGAGTGTACTACAAGTTTCAAACACCAGACTTCTTGCTTCTTACGACGGCTTCGTTCATTCTTCACTGCATATTCTTTTTGCGAATGTGAATCAAGATGCCGAGCTTCGAACTTTGTCTGAATCATGTACTTAATCTCGAATACGACCTTGATGCGCAAACTCGGCAAAGAAAATGGTAAACAAGCAGACGCGGAAGAGGAAGAGTATACTGTAACTGTGCTGTGTAACTTCCTGGAAATTTACATCCTTGTAAACACATTTATAGAATCGAGGATCGAAGTCAGGTGTCAGCAAATCTTGCATTTGAGGTTTCTAACACTCAATATTGCAGGTTCTAACATTTTTAATTTATACAGATTCTAAAGATTCGTGAGCAACTATTCAGTAAATTTATTTCCTCGGATATATATTACTAAAAAATCGCCAAAAATTTAGATTGATAAATTCTTGTTATTTTTATAATCTAATGTACAAAAGGCTCTTTTAGAGCTCCGTAGATGGTGTTAAAAATCTCTGCAAGCTGCACAAAAATCGGCAGTCCAGTTACGACGTTCGTCGACCACTCGGAGGGAATATTTTAAAAATTGCTCGTTCAATTAATGGAACCGTTGTCGCAGGAAATTTCCTTTGGCAGAGTTCGGTCGGTGGTCGAAGGGGCCGAGAGGTTTCGCGCGGAACAAGGGGAACGATTTCGCGGTGCAGAAATCGGCGGCGGAGTCGCGCCAATGGTTAGCGCGGTCGGGTTCAGTCAGTCACCGGAGGGTATACAAGTTCACGACACCATCCCATAAAGATTCATTAAGGTCCGCCGTCTCTATATTCGCTGTGTCGTGGCAGCGTTATAGAGCCGCGTGGCATGCCAGCTCTCGCCGGTCGGCTTGTGTGCAATCGTATAGGTGTGCCTTGCTTCTTCGGCTTCGTCCTCCGAGTTTTCTGCGTGCGCGTGTGCGTGCGTGCAACGGACAGTCAAAACGGTTGATCAATAACAATCAAAAGCGTGCGCTGACCTGGGGGTAGGGGGGAGGGGAGGTGGAGACGGAATGAATGGCTTCGGAAACGGTGCCGCGGAACGTTTAAGTCGTTGCCGTCGTCGTGTTGCGTCTCGTCTGGCCGATGGCGCTTCTCGCAGACTACGATTAGGTGCCGACGCTGCTACCGTCAAAATCAACTGGTAATCCGCTGCCAAAAATTAGGGAAACGAGACACCGGAGCCATAAATTGCAGTTGATCCCCCATAACAGAATCTTTTGTCAAGTCTGAAGAAATTACAGTAGTGTACAACCTACAATGGTGGTTGGAATCACTAGATTATGGAGCATGGTTATTAACCCCTTGCACTACTATTAATTTTGTGATTATAATGATTAGAAATTCTTCATCGTTCAGAATTTCATAGCCCATGTTTCTCCAAAGGGCACAACTACAACAAAATAGAATTTTATTTCGGTTTAAAGGAAATTAATAACGTTCACATTTATTAGACTCTATTTAGAATCTTCACCACGAGTCTGGCTCGGTATTGTAGGGCAAGGGGTTAACACGTAAACGTCTAGATTTTTTATTTGACAATTTTTGAAATTATAAAGACGCTTTCATGAGCAATGATTCGATAAATATCTTCAGTAGAGCACGCAATAAGAAACGCGTAAAGTCTAAATAAATTAAATCTTGTCATTTTTATAAGGCAACATGTACCTGTCATATCCATAACTCGGTACGCGCGCGCGTTTAGTGTTAAACATGAAAAAGTTTGCTTGAAATATAGTTCAGTACACTGCAAACGGTGTTTCTTCTAGTAGACTTAACCCTTAGCGCTCGAACGGCGACTGTAAGGCGCCACTGAAAATATTTTTTACATTATTAAATATGTTTGTATTTCATAAATTACTAAACACTTGGGTATTGTACGAGTAAATTGCACCGTATGATAAAAATATATATAGAAGGGAAATGCTAGGTCGGAAGAAATGTTTCGTTTTGGAGTTGAACTAGTTTCGAGTGCAAAGGGTTAAGATTGGAGTTGTTCGTTTATGTTGAATTGAACGGGAACAAATTTGATCGAGATACAGCACGGAAGACTGCATTTGACCTAGCAAAAGTGACGTGAACTATGAACAGCGTTGTTGCTCGTGGTCTTGAAATCGGAGGTAGTAAATTATGGAGCAGGCTGCTTGAACAAATTTCTGAAAAAGATTCCTCCAGCGATACGTCCGTCAACGTTACGTTCGTGTTAACGATTTCGCAGAGAGGGATAGAGGGAGAGCGAGAAAGCGAATTCCATGCGTAATTACATGCATCGCGAAGAATCGTACATTTTCCCGGGGACAGAGCGCGATTTCATAAATCCGTCTTGCCCGTGGGTGTCATCTACCCGTAACAGCTGTGACCGCATATTTGTCGTCGGATTTAAAATTCATCGCATGAGAAACGTCGCGTTCGTGACGAGATTTCGATCGGGCTCGCGAGCCGCCGCGGTCGTATTAATTAAAGTACGTTAAACAGTAACGCAACACCTCGGATCGGCCGTCGTCGCGTTTCGTGCGATCAGCACGGAATCGGCGAGCGTCGGCCTATCCGCGGGAGCATCTAGCGCCGCGGCCAACTATCGCGATCGTTATCCCATTACAGCATCGGGTAGAATGAAACGGTCGCGAGCGTAACATTGTTCCCTCCTCCCCCGATCGCGTTCTCCGCTCGACTCCGCTTCGATCCGCGCGCCGCGCCGGTTCGTGAGCAGATACCGATCTCTCGCGGCGGGATCTGTCGCGGGCCGCGACTCGCGGACACTTTGGTCCGCTGGGTACAATAGTGTACGGTTCACTGTCCGCTCATTTGCACGCTTAAGTGTCCGTCGCTATCCCCTGTTGGTGTGCAACGATTGCCACTTCCATAACCGCAGGTTTAAGGGGCGGTTTACAGTCCTCAGGTGTAAGCGACCCTTGCAGTGAAGAAAAAGCGAGAACTGCAGTCAGTCACAAGGAATCCGTCAAGCTAGCGCGTCGTCACATTTTTCTAAAAAGCCATTTCAGTGTATTTTAGTCATAGAGTTGTATGTACTCAATTATTCATATCTTTAACACGTTGACTGCCATGTCATATATGGGTGACGGAATTATTTGTTCAGGCTTTAAAATGAATTTTTACGTTAGTATATTCATCGTACCAGATTTGATTAGGATCTATAAAAAGGCAAGAAAGTTGGAGGACTACTCAATATGATACATTTAATTCTTTTCAATTTCTATTTTATTAAATAACTTACTTTGATTTCATGGTATTTTTGAGCTTTCTTGTTTGGCGATCAAAGTGTTAACACTGTATACGCAATATCGTAGAATTCCACTACATATTTCAATAAAGTCTAACATCCCCCGATTAATTAAAAAATGATTTCCGAGGGATTTCTGGAATAAATTGCAGGGAAAATGCTATAGTTAGAATCCGAGCGACGTCACCAAGCTATAATTTAGTCCAATGTTGGCATTCTAGCACTTAAGGGTCCGTATTCGGTCCCAACTGTAGACGCTTAAGTTTGAATTTCTGTAACAGGAGTTTTCGCGCGTGGAAAGTGCCCGAAGAACGCACTCGCCAGAAACACTGCCGATCCGTTGCTTTCTCCAGCGACCGAGCGGAAGCTGCTCGGCAACAAACGGAGCATTTTACTGCGCCGCGGAAAACGAGGGTTGACGAGATCCGATTCTCTCCAACTATCGACTCAGATTAGACGGAACTGGTTAGAAAGTTGCTCCTGCTGACCAAATTTTCGCCGTAAAAGCAACGCCGCCGTTTCCGAGATTCGAAAGCTACGAACACTTTTTTTTTTATCGCGTGTCCGTCATTTTCAAATCACAGTTTGGAGCATGAATGTATTGTTTGCTCGGGGCAAAGTGTGTTCCAGAAACTCCTCAAAGTTTACTTTCATGGGAAAATACAGTAGTCATTGTTATCTTTGAGCTTCTTCGAGTTCAACGTGGTTGGGTATATTTGAAACATTTTCGAGTCAAACGTGGTTACACATTAGCATTGGTTGCACCTCTGGTAAAAAGCATTCGATCAAAGAAATCATATTGCTATCGTTACATTTTGTATCAGAAAAATAATTTTAACAATGGCACAGGCAATTCTAATGACAAGACTTCAATGTAGATAGGTATATTTGAAACAGTATCATCTTCGAATTAAACACGGTTACACATTACTAGACATCGGATCTTTATGCATTTATGGCTTATGGAAATGTTAAAAAAATGCTATAATATAAAATTCGAGAGAATTTAACACGATTTTTATTTGCTTTGGATCTACAAAGGCTGTCCCCATTCAAAATAAAATTATATTTCATTCCACTTTCTTAAAATGTTTCTATAAAAATTGGAAATTGCATAAATATCCGATGTCTACACATTACCATTGTTGCACCTCTGACAAATAAAGTTCGATCGAAGAAATCACATACCCATCGTTAAAATCTTGTATTACAAAAATAATTTTAACAACGGCACAGGCAATTGTAATGGCAAGACTTCAATGTAGATAGGTATATTTAAAACAGTAGCATCTTCGAATTAAACGTGGTTACACATTACCATTGTTGCACCTCTGGTAAAAAGCATTCGATCAAAGAAATCGCATGCTCATCGTCAAATCGTTGTGTTAGAAAAATAATTTTAACAACGGCACAATTATAACGACAAGACTCGTCTTGTACGAAGAAGATATTAACACAAGAGGCAGGTTTCCGTGTTCGTCGGAACTTTTGGTCGGTCTGCGATCAGTTTCAGGCTCGCCCACACGCTCGAGAGGATCGTCAACCCGCGTCGCGAGCGTCCCGGTCTCGGTTGGCCGACGCGTCGAGATAGGATCGGCCGCCTCATCGAAGTTGTCACCGTCGAACAAGGCATTTGCTCGGAGCCCTTCGAAGGCTTTTCTCCGTTGTTTCGGTCAATCTATCGGCCCTTTTCGTCGTTTCCCTCTCGTCCGGAGGGCTCGTTAACGTGCCGGCTTGTTTGCCGTCAGATATCATCTTTGACGTTGCCCGTGGAACCTCCGGGCCCTAATTTCTATCGTCGTGGAGACGCCGCCGGGCTCTTCCCTTTCTCGTGTACCCCGATCGTTTCACTTGTTTCGCCGGGACTTTTCCACCGGGGAAAAATACAGCCTCGTCGTGAACGTAATGACGTGAACGAGCCGTGGATGCTGATACGAGATAACCGTGAAATTTATTCCTCTGTCCCACGGTTTTTCAGTTTCACCGCTGGTACCATTCGAACTCGAAGAAAACGACGCCGAATTTTCTTCGCACGTGCAACTTCCGGATCGCTTAGAACGTGCATCGAGCTTGTAAAGACGATATTATTAATTTCACTCGAAATAGAAACTCAGGCTTCCCTTCCGCATTTAGTCAATTCCACCGCGAATTCGACCGTCCGAGTATTTTCACCGTTATCATTATTCACGGAAGTGTATCTATATGGCTGCGGTCTTGTAATAGTTTTAACGCGGCTTTTTATAGCACGGTGCGACTACAGTTAGCAGTATCGACGGAACAGCATCCGTAAAACGTTGATCCATCTCGAAATCTCGTGTCGTTTCTATTTCCGTCCCCTCGCCTTCTACTACAGGAAACCTTGGTTACCGAGCGAGGTAATTCCTTGACTTTGCGGCGAGCGTTCGACCGCGCGAGAGTGGATGACGATTATTCTCTATTAATATTGTTGAAGCGCCCGTGACGCGCTCGTGTTTGCGTATAATCCCCGGGCGTCGGGGCGGAATATCTTTCCGGGACAAGCTGCAAACGCGTGTTAGCGACACGTGGGAAGAGCTCACCACGGACATTAACATATCGTGTCGCAATCGCTCGCGGATAAACACGTATACCTTCCATCCCGTCGCCGAGGCTAGAGATTCTATCTCGGCTGATCGATCGCGATCCGACCTCGCCGAACAAAACGTTCCGCGTTAGGAAACGTGTAGCCGTTTTCCCGTGAGAACTCGTCAATTTGCCGCCGCGAAACTTTGAATCCTCGATGCACGCGACCTTATTCGTCCAGAATGGGTCGTGAAACCTGCAACGCTGGCTGCAGCAAACGGGACCAAAAATCGAAAGAGGTAGCTAATCAGTTTCTACGTAGCCACCGCGAGTTCCAAAAGTTCCAACAACTCGTAGTGGGGGTTACTGATGTGCAACAAACGAGGTCGGAACGAGCGAGCTTTTGTTGTACTGTTATAGGATGCGATTCTCTCGAGAAATAATCCTTGTCTTCTTGATAACTTGAAGTTTTATTTAACACTTTCACTGCCGAACTTGAAACCTCAAAAATTAAAGTAAGTTATCTAATGAAATAAAATTGAAAAAAATTAAATGTATGATATTGAGTTGTCCTCGAACATTCTTGCATGTTACAGGTCATAATAAAATTTGGAACAATTAATATATTAATGTAAAAATTCGTTTTAAAACTTGGACATATAATTCCGTCACCCACATATGGGTGACATGGCAGTCAACGTGTTAAATAGGCTACACACACGCCACCAGATTGTTTACAAAGAACTCGCGCTTGCAGAAATTATGCGTCTGTACAATGTAAGTGTTAACCCATTTGCATCATAAGAAAATATAAAAGGAAGGCTTTTATCGCCAAACTTTTTTTGTTTTAATTATATTTAAGTACAAAAATGGCTACAAGTAAAAGAACTTCATATCTCGGCATTATAAGAAGAAATCAGAATTACTACTTTCATCTTCAATAACACCGTTCATTTCTATTTTTTAGCTAACGAATAATGACAGTGACCAGGAAAATTTATCGTATATATGCGCTAATGATGCAAACGGGTTAACTCGGAAGTGAACTCGGAAGTGATACCCGCTCGATGAGAAGGCTTCTTACATGGCCTTCTCAAAAAGACCTTTGGCACCCCAATATGTGTCACCGGACACGTAACTCTGCCGTTACTAGCGCAGCCAAATAAGTGAATCAATAAGTGAATAAGTGTTCGTCTTTGGGCAAAAGGACGAAGATGAGGTTGGAGGATGATGCGGCCTAACAGTACTATGATGCTGCTTGAACCTTTCTACAAGGCACATAGAATTTTCCTGTAGAATTCGGCTCGCTCGTCGAAGTTCGATAGGTCCGGGTGAATCTGTTGCGAAGGTGGCTCGTTAGCTTAACAAGCCATCGATCTACGATCTAAGCCGGGGGAACGGACTCGGTTCTCCAATGCTGGAAACAATCTCGGGGGGCCTCTATCGATCCGTTTATCTCCGTGGCGCGCGGCACCATCGGATCGGGACGAAAGGGGTCCTCTTTCTCCGCCTCCGATCGTTTTTTCTCCGGCATCCTCGGGCTTTACGGAGAGTAGATCGACCCTCTCGATTCGGCGGGAACGAGTCCTGTCAACCGTGCCCCGTGTGTCCCTCTCTCTGCCTCTCGTAACAACCTACCCGGTCGGTCGGTCGCAGTTTTCGTGCTCTCCTCCGTCGTGGAGATCCTTAATCGACGGTTCGTCGAGCCTCGTCTCCGTCCACAAGCTCTCTGGCCCCCCCTCTCTCTCTCTCTTGTTCCTCCTCTCCCGCCACGGTTCTTTCATCTCGGTCCAGCGAGGAAAAAGTTCCCGGTGACCAGATATCCGCCGGTTTCTGACAACTATCTGCCCCGGGACCGTTGAAGAGGAGGAGAAAGAAATAAATGAAGAGACGATCGAGGAAGCACGATACCACCGGGAGGGGTGGAGCGTGTTAAAGCGTGTACCGGGGACCAAAGATCACGGAGAATTCCTGGAAATCGGCGCACGTGCGAGAGGGAGGCAGAGAGACAGAGCGAGATAGAAGTAATGAGGCTGATTCTCTGTTTTCTGTGTTTTCAGCGAGCCCCGGTATCGGTCGGTTATCGGGCCGCGCCTTTTTTCTCTCTCTCTCTTTCTCTTTCTCTTTCTCTCTCTCTTCTGTCCTTCTCCGCGGCCTCGCGTCTCCCCCGCGCGAGCCATAATGAGGCCTCCGCGTCGTGAACTCCTGCGACTTGTAACCCCTTTTTCTTACCCGTGTCCTGCGTAAAACCTCGCCGAACACGGCTCTCTTTATTCTTTCCACGGCCCGCTTTTCGGATCGGCTTCGATCCGCTCTCTTAGATCCTCCGATCCTCCAACGGGGCTGTATCGGCTCGATCTAGGTCCTGGCAGATGCGGACTCTGGGTCCTTTCCGAATAGTTTAAAACCGTGGTCTCTACAATTGGCGCGTGGAACGAGTTTCTGAAACAGAGTCTCTCATTCGAAGGAAACGATTGCTATTTTAAGGAGCGTTATCGATAATAGAGAGATCCGTGACGTCCGTGGTGTTGGACGCCTCCGAGAGTCGTAATGTAACAAATAGGTTGTTGAGCAAGCGCAGATTTGTCAATGTCGCGGGGCTGCGAGAGACTCAAGGCTCAAGACTATCTCTGGTAATCATGTTCGTCGAATCTTGGAGATACGTACGGATGGTTTTTCTGTGGACGGTCAGAGCCGAAAAACCGGCGTACGATAAGGCCACGTGCTGGTTGTGAATCGGCTGGTCGATCCGGTCGGTCGACGCTCGTTGAAGCTAACGAGAGAGCGTCGAGCGAAAGTGCAAAGTGTCGGCCAAGGCACCACGACATTGAAGTTAATTGACACGTTAATGAATAATAAACTTGCGTCACTGGGCGGGCTATCGATGGCTGCTCGCGGGACGGTTCGATAGCCGGACATGACAGCCGGTGGCACTCTCATTAATATTACTGTTTACTATGCCTTTAATCGCTGGTTTTTCCTCGCGCCGCCGTTCCGGCTGCCGGCTGTCAGGGTTCATTGATTTGAATAATTCGCGTTATCGCGCTTCCTCGCTCGTTTCTCGGTAAAGTCGTCGGTCTCTCGGCCGCGAGCTGAAAAATCCCGCTTATCGAGCGCGAATCGGTAGCCATGGGATTCTTCGGTAAGTGGATTCCAAGATTCCCGGCGGTGGGAACTCGAGTGGTCAACGCTCCCTCGACGTCTCGAAAAACGATTATCCGTCCTTTTTCATCGAACCCGAGCGTGGACAAACGATTGGACAGAGTTGTTCGACGCGGATGCATCGTTGTTCGACCATAGACGAGAACGATCTGCCAGTAAAACTGCGCTCCATCCTCGCGAGTCTCATGTTCGTGCAGCTAATCGGAGCGTTGCGAGGTTTATGAACCTCGAAATTAAAAACATTTTCAAACAATTGCTAATTCAGAGTTCGTTGAACCGATTTTCTTCTAATTACTTTCTACGCTATATTTTATTACCGGACCGCGGTGCGATCTTCCTACGGAATACAAATTCCTGCACCAGCAAGACGCAGAAGCCAAGTAAAATTTCTATTCTCTCTTTAATCAATCCAGTACAATGAAAAAATAATATTAATACTAAACTTACCAAGCACAAAACATATAACAGTGAAACGTCTTATAGAAGCGAGAAGATTGAATTTACTTAAACTTTGTACGATTTTTATGATAATATGTGCTCAAATGAAGAAGTCAGTAATTTCCTATGAAAACGACTTTATAATTTCAGTAATTGTGAAATAGAAAACCGATCATTTTGACCGTGGTAGGTTCAGTGTTAAACTTCTGTTTATCCCGTGTTGTTTTAAATTTCATCCACTCAGTTTCGTTGTAACTACATCAAATGCACAGTTTATTTGTTATATTCGTTCTTTAAGATTACCTTTTTGTGATACACTGGTAGAGTTACGTAGTTCAATTTTTAATTTTGCATTGTACTTTCCAGATTAACCTTCATTCAATTTTCGAAGTCTCCTAAGAAGCTCGTAAAAAGTATCTCAACTCCTTGCCGTGTTATAACGAATCAGACTCGCGACGAAGATTTTAATCAAAGTTTAACAATGTCATGTTTCTCGTTTTGGAGGAAATATATACAAGGGTGAATTTGATTAGTGAAAAAAGAGTGTATGTATGCGCGGGTGAGTTCGTAGTGGGAAATCTGTATGATGAATATTTCGGGGACAGAGTGGACTGAATTTCCGCATGGAATAATTAGCAGAAATTCCTGGCGGAAGGGACGCGGCGTTAAAGGGCAGGGACGGAGGGGCCCGAAACAAGTTCTAATCGTTATTACCGCGACGATAGAAGTTACTCTCGGACAGGTAGTTAGCAGTAAATCTGGTTGCGCGGAAAACGCGTGGATCCAGCGGATCCGGATTGCCGGTGCGACGCGGCGCTGCGCGGTGCGGCGCGGTCTCGATCGTGCGCGCGAGATAACGCTCGGGCCGGCAATAAAAACGCAACGACGAATGAAAAAGTGACGGGCGGCGCGGCATGGCACGAGAGAGGATCGGCAGGTGAAACCGGCGATGGCGGCCGCCTGGCCGCTCGATAATGCGGCCATCGATACCCCGGCTAGATTTGGCAATCGCGCGTAATTGCGCCGATATTTCACATAAGCGGCTTAATTGATTTTTCTCCGGCCGGTCAGGGGCCGCGTGGTGCTTTCTCTCCCTCTCTCTCTTTCTCTCTCTCTCTTTCGGATCGGCACGCGGGACGCGCCGGGCAACAGAGATCCGTATTTACGACTATTTTTAAATCAGCCGTCGGGATATACCCGACGTTTATTAGGATGCCAATGCGAGCCGGCTCGGCGCGGCGCATAGCGCGAAACGCGAGGCGCAGGTAAATATTCTGAAATTTGCTCTTGGCAAACAGCCGATAAATAATGCAGCGTCCGCGTATTTAGTTTTGTTAATTATTGAGGCGGTTATCTGAGCGGGAACCGCGGCGGATCGGCCGGCCGGGCAACGCGTGCGAGCCCACGATAGCAGCGAAAACGCCACGCGGATATCGGCAGCCGCGGACAACACCGGATGCGCGTTCTTTTTTTTTTGTTTTTTTTTTTTTTGCCCCTACCCGGAATATCAACGCTCCGAGATCGCGTGAAAAATGATCGGCCGCCGGCAATGAATGACGACGTTATTGGATCCCGTTGCTCCGCGCGATAACGTTTAACGCTTCGGGCCGCCGAAAAGTTTCCTCGGTCTCCTTCGGTGTCGAGGGATTCTCTGTCGCAAAATATAAATTTTTGCTGCGTCGATCGACTCAACAAAATCAAATGTACCATTCAAAAAATCCAAGAATGTCCCACGACTAAGGTAAAGGCACCAGTAGTTGACCATTTTATAGAAAAACATAAAAAATAAGGTTTGAAATGTTGTTATTGTTTTGAAATTTAAACAACAGACGGCATGGCATCCGAGATTCGCTTTCATCAAAAGTGTACAGCTTATAAAAACCTTATTTTTTATGTTTTTCTATAAAATGGTCACCTACTGGTACATACATGGTCAACTAATGGTGCCTTCACCTTAATTGTTTCTACTAGGCTTTGAAAAACTCTATAAAAATTCTAGCACACGTATTGAAGTCTGTATCTTAATACGTGATCGTTGGAACGTCAAGTGTTCGAAGCATTGACAGAAAAAAAAAAATGAATATTCAACGGAAAGAAATCGAAGAGAAAAATTTCGCTCCGTGCATAACCGACCCAGGTTGCCCGCGGAGAGTTAAAGCAGTTAAAATTCTCGGCAAAAACTATAACCGACGAATTAATTTTAACCACCGAAAATAAACTCGAAAAGTATGGATTTGCATAAAAGTTGCGCCGCGCGTGTGTCCGACACGCGGAGTTTAGCGGTGGTCTTTTACCTGTACGACGATAATTTACATTCAAAATCGGTCGGACGCTTAACTATCTCCTTCCGGAGGGTTTTCAAAGACTTTATACTTTGTATGAAGTACGAACCACATAATTTTCGTCTGGTGAGGTGGAGCGAGGGGGGAGAGCGGTTTCGTTTTGCTGGAACGTAACAGTGCATCCGCACGCGTTAGTTTGAAAAGAATGAAAAAGATCGAAACGAATCGTCGACAAGGGCTGGCAAGCATCAACGTCGCTGATACAGAGTCGTTTAGAACGAAATCGCGCAGAGAGAAAGGGGTGGATCGCATGCAGGAAATTTGCCTGTTTCAATGTGCTCGATCATCACGCGAGACTCCGTTCGCCTGTTTTGACGAACACGGGGAATAGCCACGAGAATCGGCGGAATCGAGACGGTATTTCTCAGAAATACCATCGCGTCGGCGAAAGGATTTCTCTTTTCTCCGTCCACGCTCAACAGCGTCTGCAACTTTGTTCCATGCATTCAGTCAACGCAAACCTATCCACGTGTTATAGGCGTGACGGGTCCGGTAAATTCAACTATCAAAAATAGTTTAGTCATTGAAAGGAGTACTACTCACCCGTGCACTGGAGGGTTGACCCATTGTATTATAATTTATTTTACGGTTGCAGTGATTAGACCTCCTTTGTCGTCCACAAATTCGCCTATGTACTCTTCTATGATTATACACGAACAACGACAAAGTAGAATTTTATTTCGGTCCAATACTAGAACCGAGTGGTAAATACAACTGATGTATATTGCTTCGTAATAATGACGAGACTACATTCACTCAAACCCTATACCATTTTTATTGTAAACAAAAGAAAGAAGTTCATTTGCTTCAATGAAGAAGTTTATCCAAAAATTTCTGATGGAAACATTTTTATAGTTCCAGTAATTGTGAAAGGAAAAATTAGGAACCAGTCATTTCGGCTGGTTCGGTAGTTCTAGTGTTAATGAAAATGAATAACTAGCCTGCGAATTTTTATGCAAAACAAAAATGGAAATGGAAAGTGAAATCGAAATTAATTTTCTTTCTTAGCATATTTAACCCTTGGCACTCGAGTGGTGACTCTGAAGCACCACTAGATATGGTTGTGGCATTATTTCAAAGATATTACAAAAAATATTACAAAATATTTGTTACATTACGAAACTTGTATTTAATAGATTACTAAACATTTAAATATTATATGTGGAAATCGGATCACTTTCGTATGAATGAAATAAAAATATTCTAGAGGGAAGAAAAATTTAGTTTCAGAATGAAAATAGCGTCGAGTGCAAAGGGTTAATAGGTTGAAACTAATATAATAGTACTTGTAAATTCTCTTTTAACGTTTTCGCTGTTTTAAATTACACTTACTCGTTTTTATTATAAATGCTTTAGAGTCTATTAGTAACATACCTATTTTGTAGAGCCTGTTCGAAATCTTCATTACGACTTTGATGTTATAGAGTTTGTGGTTTTTCGGATTGCCGATCGCGTCGTCTATCGTTATGAATATTATTGTTTGGAGTATCGAGTGGCAGAAGGTAAAAATCGGCTCGACCGGTTTTCTTTTGTTTCGCGACGAGGGGGACGAGGACAGGCAGATGAAATGTCGAGCAAGGTCGCGGCCGTTTCGCGGAACGCCGTCCAATTTCGTCTCGCGATTTTTGTCCGCTTTGTTGCGGATCGTGCCTTCCGAGAAAGGAAGCCTCGTGTCCCTTGGCGCGTGTAGCGTTGATTAACACACAATGTGACAGCCACGGGGGAAAAAGAGCGGGGCGTCCCGAGGATCGCGGATCGCGCATGTGTTATCGATCCGTTGGGGAACATCCCCGACGACACTTGCACCTGTACGCTCCGCGACACCGTCGTCGGCCGCTTTGATCACGATCCGTGTCTGTCGCGATCGTTACGGTATCGTTGAGAGCGCTGTTGTCGTTAGAAAGTATAATGCCGTGGCAAAGCGATACAAATAATGAGAACCAGTTGTTTCTTTCATTGCGGCGCGCGAGAGAGAAAGAGATCGGCCGGACGATTTCTAGCTTCCGTCTTTGAAAAATTATGTCTACGTGCCACGGATTCTCGGTCTCGATCTTTTTCAACACCTGTGGCTTGATGTTTTGCAACAGCGTTCGCCCGTAGCTATCTGCTCGCATCTCCGCGTCTCTACGATAGAAATTCAAACCGGCATTCTAGCGATCTTAACGCTTCCAAATGGAAATGTGAACTGTGAGTGATAAATTCTAAATATAAATTGTCAGTCTTGTTCCTTGAATCGTACACGTACGCAAAATAATAATACAGAAGGCACTAACAGCTGTCTGCCACACTCCGATTGCTTCGGAATTGCAACAATTAACCCTTCGGGGAAAAAAACTTGTTGTATAATCGACGTTACAGATGTTACAACAATTTCTCGATGATTCAGACTTTTTCATATTTTCCCGACCCACCTTCAAGTTTTAGAAAGCGAACAATAACGCGTGGAAACACATCGCACCTCCTGTAAACAATTTCGAAACACAATTCCTCGGACTCGGTACAAGTCACGAGGGATTATTGAAACGAGCGAAACGGATGTGGCATTGAAAACTAAAATCTTCCGAGACCAATGATTTTTAACGAACCGTTTCAGTCCCGAGCTATCTGCTCGCGCAGTATAGGTCCGCAAAGTAGAAGAAAGTTCTCATCGAAAATAGTTCTGCTCCGGTATCTCCGGTTCGAACGACACGGTCATGCTTCACCAGCGGGATTAAGGATCGATCCCATTTTTCACCGGGACAAAGCGTTTTCTAATGACCGGATTAGTCTCTGCGGCGGCGATAGAGGCTCGATCACGCGATCCTCGAAAGCTACGTTGGCGTCCGCTCGCGCGAGCGTAGGCTCGGCCCGACCCGGCCCGATCTATCTCGATGATTTATTCCGTCGCGGTTGAGCACCTCTAACTGACAGCTGTTCCGAACACGTAAGATAACCTAAACTCCTCTCCCTCTCTCTCTCTATCTTTCTCTCTCCGGCTAGCTCGCGTGCGTATTGACGTAGTTCGTATTTTTTTAAGTCGTCATGCCGAAATGACCGGGCTCGGCCGCCGTCGCGGCCCAGGCTCCCTTTGATTGTCTTCTCGGAAGCACCGAGATTCTTTCTTCTTGTCAGCCGGTTAGCAGATCGGTCACGAATTACAGCGAAACTACGGCCGGCCGTTGCTCAAGTTCCCCGAAAGCGAATACGAGAGAGAACACGCCCGGAGAATTGGCAGCCGCGGCAGCGTGAATCGGTTCCAGGATGAATGGAAAGATGCATAGACTTCGAACGATGCATAGTGGAAATCCTGCATCTTTCACGGACTCATTGATTGGCGGTTTGAAACTTTCAAGAGCTCCTCGGCGGATCCAGGAAACATTCGAAATAGATTCTTGTAAATGAAACTTCGCCCTAGTTTCCGCCAGACAGATTTCGAGGCTCGCTCTTCGCGTTCGATGAGGTTAAGTCCATACCTGCACAGAGATATAAAGGGTGTCCCAAAATTTACGCAAGATTTGAATTAACACATTCCGTATGAGTGACTCCGCGCTCAAATCGAGCCCAAAGACCGCACATTTTCGAACGCTCCAGACGCATGCCCGGCGAGCAATAGGAAGCGGATACGTACATTTCTAATTTGTATTTGGCAGAACATTTTCTGTTGAAAATGTAAATATACTTGTTACTTCGGTGCTCGCCGAAGACAGTTCTTGACGTCTCGGAGACGTCAATGTCTACAATGGCACATGAAATGAATGACGTCTCCGAGACGTCATTGTATGTCAAGGGGTTTATATAAGTTCGTATGTAACATCAACGGAATTCGCTATTTCTCCGATGGTACGAATTAATTCATAATTAATCAATTATATCGAATTCGAATAGTATTATATTGGGAACGGCGTTTCTTGAATGGCAATCGAAAGGTGCGCTATGTGTGGGAATCGGTATCGTTTCTGGGAAGTCTTATTAATGCTCGATTAGCGTTCGACATTGCTCGGAGCTGCTTTTGAATTTATACCGCAGCACAGTTCCACCAATAAATAGCATTCTACCGGCTGAAAGGTTTAGTTTATGGAAAGAAATCGGCGGCAAGACGGCACGGCGTTACTATTCGCCGACGAGGCATAATGCAAACAGTTAATTAACATCGATGTTCACAGAGAATCGAGCGTCTACGAGTATATCCCTCGTATCCGGTGGAACAGACGGGCATAGAAGCCGGGTACCGATAGAGGGGACGGTGAATTTTCCGATTTCGACTCTAATTAGCGTCGAGTGGCGGCAAAGCGTAAGGCAACCGGTACGAGACCGCTGCCGCCGCCGCGATTGCAATCACGCTCGAACGTTGCAATCGATTCCCTAATTACCATATAAAACTCGGTGCATGCGAGCGTTTCGTTTCGTTTCCTCGCGGCGTGCCCGAAGGAAAAAATATTGCATAACCCCGCGCGGAGTACAACTCGAATGCTAATTATATTAATAGCGACCGCATCTGCGTCAGTGCGCTTGACTCATTAGCATTACGATAAAACAGACAAAACACATTCGTGCCCGATCGCCGGGCAGAAACGATACCAAACGGTCTTGGCGTGGAAATAGACGAGAAGAGGCGCGCGTGCCAAATGTAAAATTTTCGCCCGTGCTTGCCCGCCATTTTGTCCAGCGCCTCTGAAATCGTTGGGCGCGCTTCAAACGGTTAGGCGATTCGCATGAACTCGTTCGCTTAATCCGTCGAGCGCTGAGAAAACCAGACAAAGAAATCGCAATTCGATTTTTCAATTAAACGAATAAACTGAAAATCATTTTAACTTCGTAACGCTGTTCCAGAGTTTCCAGATAGCGAAACTTCGGCTAGAAAACCGAAACCGTAACTCCTTATCTCGGCGCTAGAATAAGAGGCGATAAAACACAGTTCGCGAAGTACTTTAAATAAGAAAATCCAAGTCGCTCGATCAGATATATAAAAATGCCAGGCGAGAGGACGGAATAGCTCGCGACCGCTTGTACGATAAATAATTCGCCGAGCATTCCGTCGAGCCGTTCCCTCGTTTCTCATTTTTTTCTTTCTTTCTTTCCACCAGGCGTCCCCCGTATCAATATTTTTCTCCTGGCTCGAAACGCGGGCAACAATAGCGGCTGTTGCAACAGGGCGACGATAACACCGGCTGAACGGTGTCAACGATCTCCCCGTCTTGTTACACAAGACGGAACAATCCGGTCGCGACTTTGATTTAACGATTTCTTGCGGGTAACCTTCTTCTTCTGCACGCGTGTTCCCCGGCTAGGAATCGTCACGGATACTTAAGACGCCGCTCATAAATCGCCGGGCCGGGCCGGGCCGGTCCTCCAGGGACTCCTCGCGACACCTCGTCGAAACGTATTCTTCTGGAGTTTATGCCCACGGTGGCAGTAAAATCTTATCCGGCCGAGATACTGTCTCGCGAACTTCTCTGTTACTCGATAACCGGCGACCCTCGCGCGAACATACGCCGATTCTTTCCATCCGGAACTGTCAATTTCGCGCTCTTCCATTCCCGGTCGCTTCGTTAGCTTGACACGGAAGCTGGACATTTCTGGTTTCGCGAAATACGTTCGCAGATATTCTTAACACGTTAAGTGCCAAAAATCGATCCCAGAAAATCTCACAAAATCGGTGTAATTTAATTAATGAAACCGAAACTAGAAATTTAAAATGTATTATAGGAGATGCTGTCTTAACCCTTCTGAATTCTAAAGATCCTAAAAAAATTCAGTTTATCCGGATATGTCACAATAAAAATGAATTTCTAAACCTAGTCAAAAATCACTGTCAGTCATATGTGACTGACGTGGCAGTTAACGTGTTAAAATCAGTTGTTAGCAGACTACGAATTTTATACTGGGTGGGTCGCCACATTTTGCCATCTAGATTTACGTCAAACAAAATAACATCAGATACACTACGCGATGTTAGTGAGTCAATAACTTCTCGATTCAAAAAGTGTTCCGATGCAAATGGTCGCCGCATTGAACCTTTTCTGTAAATAGACCTTACCATTAAAATATCTCCTAAACTAATGAATTTTTTTACACAACTAGATTAATACTTTTTTGTAAAGAATATGCAGGAGCATCAGCTGATGCAATAAAAAATATATGATTCCATTTAAAAAAAAAACATTAATGACCTTCATATGTCCTTTACACGTCCACCTAAAAAAAATATGTACCATCAGAATGTGCCCCTCTCAAAACCATTCAACTTCATCTGAAACATTGCTTCCTATGCGTAATAATAATGACGTAAATCTAGATGGCAAAATGTGGCGACCCACCCTGTATAGTGTATCGTAGGAGCTTTAGAATAATCTGCAAGGATTATTATTTTCGACTGAGAATTATCGAGTATACATTTCCCGCAGAGATACAGTTTAGCAATTTTTTTAAATTAAAATGTCTCCTAATCATTTTTCGATAGGCACGGGTTGATACTCCTTTTTATAGAGAATTACAAATTCTGCTTAAAAAGATATACTATAGAAAAGATATTCACCTATAGAAAACTAATAAGACTAGTGTGGGCATCTGTTGAAACCGTTTGATCTGCATCAAACAACTTCTGTTGATGATAATAATAATTTAAGTGAAGGTAGGAGTATCTGGTGAGACACCATAGGCTAATGGGACGCACCCAGAAGAACCAAAGAAGTTTTCGATATATTTGTTGTCGGAGAACGATGCGAGTCGCTCTGGCCGATCAGCTCGAACGCTTGTCCTTGATCGAAGGCTAGGTTGTTGGGGCTCTAGCTCGATTTTCGAAGAAGGAGTAACCGCAAACAGCGTATCGTTCCGAGAGGGTCTGAGTCGGTGTAAGCTTTTCCGCAAGGATTCACCGGGCGGGTCGGTCGGTTGAGTGGCCCACCCCTTTTCCCGTGGTTCTTTCCGCGCGTACACCGCGCGTCTCGCTCCGCTCCGGGACGTTCTACCCGACGCGGAAAGAGCCACCCCCTCCCCGTCCCCATCCCTATCTATGCTTCCATCTTCTCTGCATTCCTTGGGGTATTACTCGGACGAGCGTAGCACGATTTTCCTCGGGAAGCTTCTTCGCGAAGTCGACGTTTGTTCCCCGGGTTTCCCCCGTCTTTCCACGGCTTTCCCAAGCCGTCTCGCGGCTGGCCCGGGGCAGAACTCGTTCAAATCCCGATGCGGCCCCGGGAACAGCACAAACCCATTACGGATTCATCGTGCGCCATTAGCTAATTCTTCCCTGCTCCTAACGTCTTCCTTTCCGCGCTCCCTTTTACCGTTACCGTCCCGCTGCGGTTTCCCTCGCGTCTTACTCTCTCCCCTCTCCACCCACTCATCCTATTCCAGGCTCTCCCGGAGGAGCACTCCGTCAGCTCCTTGGACCCCTTTCAGCGAGCTCTCCACCTCGGTTTTCACGCGGCCCCGGGAAACGAGAGTTGTTCGACCGTTCCGAAAATGGCTTATTTTCGGAGGCGAGCCGCGGCCCAGAATTGAAATTTACCACGCTGGACCCACCCTACGATCTCGGCGGACGTGCCGATGATCGGGGAACGTGCGAACGCGTTCGGAGATTAGGTTCTGACAAAGCATCCTCGGCGCTTGATACACTCTGCGAAAACAGCTCGGAGGTTCTTTGCTAAGGGAAGCTGTGCCATTCTATGCTTTAGCCCTTTGAGGACCAATATTTAATCGTTAAAGATTCAAATATATTTTTCAGTGATTATGAAAGTGAAGCAGGTCAAGCTTTCGAGATTTTTACACTTTTGCGCCCGGTTTGGTAAAAAGTAGTTTACCATGACAACGTTCAATACGTAACATAATTTTTCACTTTATTAGATAATTATTAAAAACAAAGCAATTGTGTTCTACTAATGTGTGTATCAAAAGATCAGATTTTTATCTTTTCCCTGGGAAGGCTTTCATGTAGGTTGCAGCTTCCCCAGGAAAATATGTTCAACATTTCAAAATAATTATCCTCAAAGTTAAAGTCGCCTTTGACCAGGTACGACGTTTACATTTTAGCTTCCACGATGTAGAGAGCAAGCAAAAGCCCTGTTCTAAACGTTGTAGTAATTGAAAGAGACACAAGAAACGAAGCGGCACACAGTGTCACTTTATACAGAAATAGCTCATTATAAAGCAAGTGTGTTGCATAGCACAGTATATTCGCAGTTAACACGTCCACGACTGGCTTTCGTTTCAGCAATACGTAGTCTTCATAGGTACAATGTTCCATGAAATACAAGTTATCTTGAAAGATATTGTCACAGAAGAGTTACAAGTTATGTATAATATAATTAAATACACATATCTGACGATGGTCGTGGACGTACTAATGTGAAGCAATGAATGAAAACAGATTACCACAATTTGTAGTCTATTATGAGAATACGTAAAACGTTTAATTTTACTCTCAATTTTGCGATTTTGTCTTCTGAACGCTATATATGATCACTAGACTGCGGATTTTATGCATATATGACAAAAATTGGTAACCACAATTTAACACTAAACCTACCACGGTCAAATGACCGCTTTTCTATTTCACAATTATTGAAATTATAAAAACGTGTTTATAGGAAATTACTGAATTGACTTCTTTATCCAAGCAGATATTGGAAATTCAGTCTTCTCAAGACGTTTCACTTTTATATGTTTTGTGCTTGGTAGGTTTAGCGTTAAAGTAGGATTGGTTTCAACTCAATAAAATAATTAAAACAAGAAATAAATTTTTATTTCGCTTCTGCGTCTTGCAATCGATGCAAATATTTTTTATTTTGCACAAAGATCCGCGATCTACTGATCACAGAATAATCTGAAATGAATAATAATTTGAATTTCGAAGCTTCGATGGGTTCTCACTTCACAGCAAGAATATTTGTTGAAAATCTTAAATATGAATGATTGTCTTCGGGCCGCTTCTTCGAGGTTCCCAGATCAAGGATCCTCGGTACATTCCGAGGGTTAAATACTTGGATCCAGCGAGCAGAATTCGGGGTTTTTTTCACTCGGAGGAGCACGGGAACACTGTGTCTCAGGTTCATAATCGGCCGCGGAAAATTGCCCGTGGAGAAGGACGAGGATGCGGTGGAGGGGGGTGAAGAGGGGTGTGTGGTAGGAGGCATCGGCTCGTAAAGATGCGCGGCATGGCTCGAGCAAACCCGACTCGTCTCGAGACGCACGCTTTAGCATTCCCGGAACGACCGAGGACGTGCCAGATTTTCTATCGTGTGTACGGCCATCGAACAAAATTGCTTCGCCGGAGAAAAGATCGAGGCTGCGCGGGGATGGCAGGAAGAAACAGGAAAACGGGGACGTCGGTGGTGCCGGGGCAGCGAACAGGGGGTTGGAGACGCACCCCCCGCGCTTGCTCGCTCGCTCGCTCAGGATGGAACGAAAGTGCAGTCACCCGGAATAAACGAGGAGGAGACCCGAAGTTGTTGGTCGAAGTTCAGTCGGAGGGGTTGGGAATGAGTTTGCGTCGCGGCGGTGATGAAACTTTGCCGTGATGAGAAAGAGGGGTTGTCACGCCGTTCGCTTCTAAACCCACCCCCGAACCACGGCTCCGCCATTCCGCTTCCGCGAGTCGTTTCTGCCCTTAAACGAACGACAGCTCCTCGCGATTTTTAGCCGAACAACGACCAACACCGTGGACCATGGATCTTCATGGGTCCCAGTCTTTAGATCCCGCTCGATCCAACTGATAAATCAGGTCGAATTGTTTCGTTTGATCACTAGACTGCGAATTTTTATGCAACATAAAAATTGTCCAAGAAACTCCAGTTAAAATATATTTTCTTTTTGAATCATCTCAAGAAGAGTCGAAGATGATAGAAGAATATCCTTAAAATCTTCTAATTCCTTTTCAGTTTTGCATTCAACTGGTAATTACAGAGCATGAAGTTCCAGCTTCAGGGATAAGGCAGAGGGTCTAAACTTTGGGAGTTGGGATAATCCTTTATAACGATGTCAGCGAGCAACTGGATCTAAAGTCGGATTTACATAGAATTCTGATTACAATCGCTGGTCAAGTGTCTTGAGATGAGCCTATCCAGCGGATGTCTGAGGGGTAATCCTTCACAATGATGTTCCGACGATCAACCAGATCACATGCTTATAATTGAGAACGAAGCACCTCGAGAATATGGAGTGTCTACATATCTCCGAGTTAATAATAGTCCTTCACGACGATTAGCTAATGAACAACTGGGTCTAAAAATCAGTGTTACACATGCAATTTGGTTGTAATTATTTATCAGTGCCTCGAGAGAATCCCATCTTTTGATGATCAGAATCGCAGTCGGGGGATGAAATGGAGTGTCCAAGCATCTCGGAGTCAATGACGGCCGTTTACGATGACGTTCTGCCGAGAAACCGGGCCCGGTGGTTGCACGCGGGAGAGATTTCAGTGTCATTAGCAGGAGAGGAGTAATTGCTTGCACTTGGAAGATTGTAGCGAGGCATGGTCGCAGCACTCCGGGCCCGGCGGGGCCAGGTGATCCCCAGCGCGAAGAGAGAGAGTTCCCAGAGAGGATCGCCGGGCGACTCTGAGGGCTTTACGGCGGACCACACATCACGGCCGGAGGATAAAGGGACGGGACGCATCGCGGCGCGGATATAAAGACGAGTATGACATATTTTTGCGGGCTCGGGCGCGAGCACGGGCTCGGGCGCGAGTACGCGTCTACGAGCGTCTAAATATAGAGTGTGACTCACGGAGCAGCGAGGCTCCGAGAGGAGAGAAGAGGAAAGTAGCCGTGCAAAAATACAGAGAGCAGAGTGTCGTCCTCTTCGCAGCGTCATAAGGAACTCGTACGCGTAACCTCGGCCGGTCCTCCCTTGCGTTCCCGCCTCCGTCTTCTTTCTGCTCGTGCGTAACCTTTTCGCCTCGACCTGTTCCACCGTGTACAATCTGGTTTATGAATATCTCGCGCGGATCGGCACGATTTCGAATAGCGGATAATCGGCCCCGCGTCCCATAAAAATTTTTACATCTCGCGCGGTACGCCTGTAATTGCATCATTTTATTACCGAATGCAGAATGCCGCGCGTTTATCAACCGCGCTCGATAAAATGCCCATGTTTAAGACATTGTATGCGGATCTTACGTGCACAGGCTTGGCCGAGACGTTTGTCCTGCCTGACCGTTATTTTAATAAATTTTACATTAACATCGTACATCGTCGTTTTCCTCGAGTCTATGATTTTATTTTTTCTCTACGAGATGCGATAACGTGAAGGATGTGTATGTGATACACACGTTCCCCTGAAATTGTTGGTTCAAAGGGATTAACTTGAACCCGAAGGAAACAACAGTTCAATTTCTTCGAAGACTGAAAGACTGACGCGTCTGATCGTGACTTGCCGATTCTACTTCTTGAGAATACTAATGCACGAGTGCCTGGCGAATGTTCAAAACCGAGGTGTTAGTTGAAAACATTGTATTTTATATCTTCGACTTGCTGCTTCATGTGCGAGCAGCTCGAAAACACCCCGTCTCCAATAATGTCGTTATAAAGGATCAGTAACCATTGTACATTTAGTATACTACTTAAGACTTCGATACACAAAATCTAGTGTCCCGCGGAAAATGGTTTTAGTATAGTAGAACATCGATTATCTGACCTTAACAGGGAAACATGACTGTTCGAATATCACCGGTTATATCACTAAATTCAATTTTTACTAGTTTATACAATAAACAGTGTCGCATATGGATCGCTTTAGATTAAGCTATTTACGTCTGAAGCATGTTGAGATACAGAGACTTCAGATATCGAAGGACCGAGGTCCTGTGGTACTTTGAAAAATCTTCCTTTGAAGACGGTTAACCATCAAGTGTAAATAGTGTACAGTGATTTTTCCGTACAAGTCGCCAAGGCTTGGATGATAGACGTCACGGAATTATCCCCAGTACCGGGACATACGTATGACGCCGAGTGTAAACATAACACGGCTCGGGTCTGTCTCCCGGACGACGTGTTGCTGACATATATCGAGAATTCACTGTAGTTGGTCAAGGCCGGAGCCAAGGTGTCAAACACACCTTCCGGCATCTCGTGAAGGATTATGCTAGGGTGCCTTCCGAAGGTTATGATCATGGATCCCGAAATTCGTAACCCAATTCTCGGGAGAGTCCCTGATTCCCGACATCCACTTCTCGATCTCGGGACGAGAGTCTCGAGCCGACGAAACGAGATCCACCGATACCCTGGCGGGTGTATCGTATGGCAATCGTGTATCGTTGGAGGGTAGAAGACGGGTCCAACTCGGGTCTCTCTCGGGCTTCGACACTCGAAACGGCGCTCGCGAGGATCGAAGCGGGTACCGGAGCGGGTACCCCGTGGCGTGGAACGGCTCGAAACCGCAGAACGATTCGATTCTCCGAATAAAAAACGCGACGCGGATGAATAAGGTGGGAAATAAAGCAAAACCGACGTTGGTAAACGGCGGGTCGGGGGGAGGGAGAGATTCTTTTTTCCCGCTGGCTGCGCCGGGAACAGACTTCATTCTTGGTTTACAAGCGTGCGGTCTACAAAGAGGTTGCCACGTTGTTAAAATAACCGCAAGAGCTCGCCGCTCGCGGACGTGTGCTCGCATGAGGACACATGTGTGTATGTGGATACATGCATGCGTGCGTGCGTGCGTGATTCCGCTCGGCCCGGTACGCGCAAATAGACGCCCGCGTCTGCGAACACGCGCGTGTACGCGCGCTCGAGCACGCGCGCCTCCGAGATGGGACTCTTTCTCCGCAGAGTCTTCCTCTTGGCTCCGAATTGCTCGGCTTTATCGAAATGCAATAGCGGTGGCGGTTAAAATTGCAAACTTCAGGATCCGGAAGTGAAATTCTTGCGTCACAGAGTAAGGCTTCTGTTCGCGGAATTAACTCGAGCACGCCTCGATAAAGCGAGAGAATAGATTTAGCGCGCGAAAGCGAACATCAATGGTCGGCGTTCGCGTCTTTGATAGGATGCCGCGAGCAGAACAAATAAACGTGCAATAACGAAAATTTCAAATTCAGTGAAGCTCGTCTTACCTCATCAAATGTGGTACCAATGCTTTGTCGAGATTCTTCCGATTCAAATGAGTCCAAACACGACGTAAATCGGTCTACTTTCATAAACTTTATACATAGCAATCACGCTTATGTCTTTAATTTCATTATGTACATTCAGTTTGTAAAATTAGTCCGATTCAGGTCGTGTTTGGACTCATTTTAACCAGAAAAATTTTACCAATTACGATAATTCAAAAGGTAAGACAAAAATGATTGGTTCTGAAATTTTCTTTGTCCCCTTTTTGTTTCCATTTAGTGTAATTAGGCTATTATTTAAAGACTGACTGTTTTAATATAAACTCGTAAATCTCTGTCAAGCTCTGAAAATGTGTGACTGACCTAGGAAACCATGAGAAAAATTCTCTTAAAACATTAATGTCGTTTGGATTGCAACTGAAGAAGTTATGCAGATTTACACCTTTAGATCTAAACGAACACGTTGCGAAAACAGCTCGCCTGCATTAAAATATTACAAAGTCCAACGATTGCAGCGAGATCGCTGGAAAATATTCCGGTTATCTTTGTCGGGCGAAAACAAAGGACTAACGGCTCATTCAAAAGATGCGTGAAATCTCTATTGATCTCTCGATAATCTCGAGATAATTGTGTTGTTCTCGCATCAAGATTGGTTTCCTCGCTTCTTATCGCGAGTGCAATCTTATGCAATCGCATTAATCGCAATTTCCGCAAAACTGAAGAATTTTAGCGACCGATCGAATGGAAACCAGAGAAATGTAATGTACACTCAGCTTATGGTTCGCTGGATGGTAACAGGAAAGTAATCGTGACTTTTTTCTTTTTTTTTTCGAACGCGTCGGGTACGCGATAATGCACCGAATTCCGATACCGTGGACGTTAATAGATAAGACTGCGGTCATTTCCCCGAGAGACGCGCTTAACGCGGGACCGCGAAAACAAATTGCTCGGATTTCGAAATACGGAAGGCGGAAAGATAACCCAGAGACAAAGTTCACCTCCTCCCACGATAACTCTCGGCATCGACCCAAGATAAGTCGAATTCTCGAGCCGCGGAGGCGAGAGAATCATTCAAGAAAAAATTCCAATAACGTAGAAAAACACTTTGCACGTAATAGGATCGTTGGTTTACGTTCGAACCTGCGCTTTCGCCTTATTAACTATCAATTTACGAAAAGAACTAAGGGTGACGCGAAATGACACGAAGAAACGTTATCGCGAGATAAAGCATTCAATTACTCGAAAAACCGAGCGTGTTCGGACGCGACTCGAGGCGTCATCGAGTATCAACGGATATGTTAAGGATGCTTTATTGCTGTAAACAAATGTAGCCTCTATCGCGCGATAAGCTCGCCGAAGTAAAAATACTAGAACGTTTCAGTTCGATCTACATATAATCGAGTGTACAGTGTCTCTTCGTGGACAGCGAAGAGGGTGACGATAAACTGTACACTCTGCTAAATTTCTTGGGATTTCATTATCTTTTCCTCGCACTTCAACCATAATTAAGCCGACGATTTCGTATATTTATCGGTCTACAATTCGCTGTAGCAAGATCCAATATTTAACACTTTTCAGAAAATCATTCTCACATACCTCCGCGGTATATACTCCATCAAATTGTTAACATAGCCTTCTTTCGACTGCTCTCCGGTAGTCGGCTTAAAAATAACAGTAATTTTATAAAGAAAAAGCACGATGCCTCAGCCTATGCCTCACTTTCAATGTATATGTTCACGTCCTCGTTTGAAAAATGCAGAAAATAGTATACTAACACTTAGCACTCGAGTGGTGACTCTGAAGCACCCCTAGATGCTAATGTAGAAATATTACAAAATATTTGCTACATTACAAAATTTGTATTCAGTAGATTCCTAAACATTTAAATATTATATGTGGAAATCGGATCAGTTTGAAAATATTGAAAATATTCTAAGACGGAAGAAAAATTTAGTTCTAGAATGAAAACAGCGCCGAGTACAAAGGGCTAATAATAACAACGATTAAAACGCTCGCTCCCCTACTGGAACAATTACTTAAAAAAATATGAAAATAGATTTTCCCAGGAATCTTGAAACCGACCATTGAACTCGTTAGCGCAATACGCGCACAGATATACAGCCGAATTCAGATGAAATTCACTGGCTAGATATTCGGTGGTGTTCCAAGTACTCTTGGAAAATCGGTGTTCTCACGAACTTTCAAATTACCGTTACCACAAGCTCCCTCGCAGCGAGGGGCCCGTCTCGTGAAAAAAGACTCGACCGCTCGGCGTCGCGATAAAAAGTTGTCCGAGACCGCAACGTAACATCGAGGTTTCGTTTCGGTAAGCCCGACGGTTCGGAGCGACTCGAACAATTTCCCGAACAGGGCACGATCGGTTTTCCCGAGCGGCGTGCAGAGTTTCCTCGAGGCGGTAGTCGGAGCGTGTGGCCGCGCCGCGCTGCAAGAAACTTCGAAAACCGCAAAGTACTGTCGTAAAAGAAGGCCACGCGCGTGTTTCCACCGAGGGGCTGCTGTTCCGGTCGTTCGTTCGTTCGTTCGAGAGAGAGAGAGAGAGAGAGAGAGAGAGAGAGAGAGAAAGGCCCAGGGTCCTTGGCCACGGGCCGATATTTTTTGTCGCTGCTCGTCGCTCGTCGACGTCGTTCCCGGCGTGACTTTTATTGCGTGTACGGCGTAAACGCGGCGTCTAGAGCCGGCCGCGGGTTTATCTCGTTGAGGTCGCACTGTTAAATTTGAACAGCCTAAACGAGTCGATACACCATCTGGGACCCTTGCCCCGCGAGCGGAAGCGCGTTTGAAAGAATCCGCTCGCGGGGACTCCGCCTTTTCGCCGCTTTGCGGTCACCGAGCCGGTCAATGGCGACCATGTGTTCGCGATAATTCGAAAATGACACGGTCCGAATGATATGTCGTGAACCCAACTATCGAATTACGGTCGGAAGGATTGAGCGCAGGAAGCAGTGGTAAATCAGTGCTGCTTGTGGTTTAGGGTTAGGGTCAATGAGGGGTTGCCGGGAAAGAAGGTGTGGTGAAGTTGGAAGTCCGTGATCCATTCATGGACGTGCTCGATCATTCTCGTTAGAATTTCTTCTTTATTCCGAGTTGGTTCTCGTCTTTTGTATCGTGGTCCGGGCGTCGGATAAAATTGTAAGCGATACGGGAGAAAGTGTGGCGCGGCGTCGTTTAATTAGTTTGTGCGGCTTGCGAACGGTTCGGGAACTTATTTATAAGGCCGCGGTTGGACAATTAACCGGGAAAGCCACTCCTCCTCTGTGCACACGAGGGGTGCGAAAGTCGATGGCAGAAGTTGGTGATGCGACACGGCCTTAATTTACTCGGACAGCATGGTTATACCGAACGCGGCCGGAGGGTTGGACGTTTATCGATTTCGAGGGGACTTATTACTCGTCGAACTTGCCGCCGGGAGAGACTGGCCCCGGAAAAAGGAGAACGCCGGGGAAGAATGCCTCTAAACTCGGTAATAATGAAACTCACTGATGTGTATGATTGAAAACGCCGGGGCACCCGGTGAAATGGCCCGGTGAGAAGGGTCGATGGCGGAGAAGGGACGCCCCGAGGAGCCGGAGGCGCGCCATTACGTCCTGTAATGCTGTTGCGTAATTGCGTTTTTTTTCCCCGCGGAATCTTCTGATAAACGCCACCTCGAACGCTCGAATGAAACCGTTTGTTCGAGCGGCGTTCCGCAACAATATACGGTGGAATTTAATAATCATCCGTTTGCTCGCGTAAACCGCTGCCACGAGAAACGACGTCTTTTCAACGAAGAGATTCGAGTCCTAGCGGGATTATTTTCCCAGCGAGCATTGCAGCTGGTTTCATCAGGGGGTAGAAGACACGCTGGTGCTAATCTAATACACGTTGCTCGTGTTCCGGTTCATTACTCGCCAATCAAAAGGACATTTTTAGTCGTCCTGCTGAACAACGACGAAGGCATACACGGGAAAAGCGTTAACAGCGAGAACTTTTCAAATTTTGATTGAAATCTCGGGGACTGCTGCAAACGACTCGTCGACAAGCTCCCCGTGACAAAGCCGGCAAAATCTCGAGCAGCTTCACTTTCTCCGATGTTGAGCAAACAGAGCGGAATCGGGTCCTTTTTCCCCGCACGAGGAAGCAACTACATCACGAGACGTCTTCCTTTCACCGGGGCAAGAGAAGTCCGGCTAAAAATCGTAGCCGCGCGAATGAGAATTTCATTAGTCACCGGGCTTTTTCGCCCCGGGCCCGTTTCGTTGAGCGACTTAACGCGCGGTGAAAAAAGTGGAAACGCCGGCACCGGTCACGGCTCGTTTCCCTCGATTGATTCGTGACAAGGCGCGAACAAACGGACTGCTAAACGTCATCCCGCGGATCGGATCGCGTCGGCGATCGTGCGGGTAATCGTCGGTTACACCGTTTCGTCGCGGTGTTGCATACCTCCTCGCCGGCTACGCTCGGATCCGTGTCGCCAGATAACACCGCGATCCCTCTAGTCCGTGAAAATCATTGCAAAAATCTTCTGCTCCTCAACGTTCACGAAATTCGTCTTAACCCCTTGCACTATAAGAATCAGACTCGTGACGAAGAACAGAATTTTCTAAATATGTACACAGGCTCACGAAAATATTCGGACGCCCTTAAACTACTATAACTTCTTTTAAATTGGATCAAACAACCTGACACTTTTTGAGAAATTAGAAGAATTAGTTTTCCAAATGATGTGGCAAACAAGATTTTGAAAAAATTGCAATTGGTAAGAATGTTACATGAGAAAATAAAAATGGCACTTTTTACAACTTTTTTTAGTTGAGCCTGTAATGAAAATTTAAAATATGCGTTTTGTAGATCTATGTTAGTTACACACATGCTGAAAATCTCATGAAAGTGCCTTTTTTATTTGCTCTTCTAATATCTAGCAATTGCAATTTTTTCAAATTTTTTTTGCACATCATTCGGTAAACCAATTCTTCTAATTGCTCAAAAAATGTCACGTCGTTTGGTCCAATTTAAAAAAAGTTATACTGTTTTAAAGGACGTTCGAATACTTTCGTGAGCCTGTGTATATCATCAATTCCCTTTAACACTTTGACTGCCAAACTAGAAACCTCAAAAATTCCATACCATCAGAGCAAGTTGTTGTATGAAATAAAAATTGAAAAAAATTAAATGTATGCTATTGAGTAGTCCTCCAACATTCTTGCATTTTACAGATCCTAATCGGTACAATGAATATATTAACGTAAAAATTCATTTTAAAATCTGGACAAAAATAATTCCGTCACCCACATATGAGTGACATGGCAGTCAACTTGTTAAATTGAAATAAAATTCTATTTTATCATAATCAATATGTAGCTATTACAGAGCACGTGATTATACAATAAATATAAATAATCTATTTTTCCTAGTAGATTGTAGGCATCATGGAAGTTCTAATTTTGTGATCATAAAATAAATTGTAATACAAGGGGTTAATAGTTTTATTTGATCTCTAGTTCGTCATGCAAAATAACCTGAACGAAGGTAGCTAATGCTGAAATAATGAGGTTGCGTCTTGAACAAGCCCCATTGCATCAGCAACGGGGACTGAATCTGATAAAATAAAAAACGAATCTTTTCGAAGTGGGATTTTTATAACGGAGGAGTTCGAATGAGACGAAATTAAAATTGAATTTGGCGAGGGGGATCCCGTGGGTGGCCGCGGCGGAAAAACAGGCGAATCCCGGTGACTCCTGACGGATCCCCGCGATCCGTCACATGCAGATCCCTTTCTATGCCAGGCTTCGACCCGCTCTTACACTACGCCGATCCCGATACAATGAAGGGGGAAGCCACCACCCAGTCGGTTCTGGCCACGCATCAGCGCTCTCTTTAAAGCGACCTGCTTCTTCTCTACGCTCTCTTGTCTGCCCTTTTTTGGCCATTCTTCCTCCCTTTTTCTCCGGCGGAGGTGAATGGTACCGAGAGAGAGTCGAGGGTCCAGCGAGCAGAAAAGGGGGTGGGGTTGGGGGGGAGAATGGGGGACCGAAGGCAGAAAGAGGGTTGGCGATACCGGGGCGCGCTAGGCTCTGTCTGGCCGCAAACGTTGCATTGTGTCACTTCTTCATTCATTTCTGATTTTGCGGTCGGCTTGCGTAGCGAATCCACAAAAACTGCGACCACCCTGCCCCCACCCTTCGCCGAGTCCTTGTCAGCCCTGGAAATTCTTTCCTTCTCTGTCGCCTTCCTCCCCGACTCTGTCTCTCTTTCTCTCCCCATTGTTCTCCTCTTATTTTTGCCGCTTAGACTGTCTCCGATAGACTCTCTCGCTCCGTGTCTGTGAGAAAGCCGGTGTTTCTCTTCCGATCGCTTGCGGGCTTAGCGCACGAGTGCTTCGAACTTCGTGTATTCCGCGTTGAAGTAATCGGACACAAATTTAACACGTGCGTACGGGTCACGAGATATCTTGCGTATAGCAAACCGAACGTTGCGGCCGGGTTACAAGATATCTCGCTTTCTTATTCCTGATAGCTTGCTTTCTAGACTCGACGTATAAAAAATAATTTAATCTCTAGTTGAAATGTAAAAATATCTACGTAATAAAAAGATATTTAAAGAATGTATGCGAATTGAAAACAGCCCTTGAATCTGCGGAGTGAAATTCCCAGCAAAGAAGCGGAGACAAATTAGAAAATCTGTTGGAACCGCGAAGCGATACTTTCACTATCGCTCGATCGCTGTGCCCACTCCCACCGCGTTTTTCTTTCGTGAAAACATTCATTCGAGCCGGCTCGGCGATCGCTTAACTTGCCAATCATTTATTCAACGGAAACGGTAAAACTGTAGATTTATTTCGAGAACGATAATTACGTAATTAGCATGGGGGGACGATTGCGTAACGAGGGGCGCGGTCGTTCAGGAGTCCTCGTTCTCTCGTCGTCGTTGATCGAACAAACGTCGCGATTCTTTCCACCTGGACCGTTGTCGCGGGAGAGGCTTCTTCAGCGGTGTTTGTTGCGTCGAGTGGGATCTCGTCGGGTTTGCCTTCGCTGAGAAAACAAACTGTGAATCTGGTCCGTGTCGGCCGTTTCTCTTTCTCTGGACCGCGCGGGTCCCCTCGGCCCCGAAGTAGACGACACGGGATCGCCAGGCGACTCGTGATTGGGTCCATTGAGGGTTTTCAAGTGCGTGGACTCGATCCTATCCCTCTTCCGATCGTGGGAGACAGCTCTCGAGAGTCCCTCGGGCCGAGAGCTGGGAAATCTGGGACACGTTCCACTTCGGCCGCCCGAAGGAGACCCCTTTTTGTGCCGCGCGCGATCTTCTTATGCTAATCGCCGGAGTTTTTATTCAAATTTCGGCTCGGGACCCGGGACGAACGATTACCGAAAATCGCCAGCAGCCGGCAGAAAAGACCTCTGTGCTGTTTGCACAACGATTATTCGATAATTGCCGGGGCTCATGAATATTCTTCCCGTGCCGGACGGTAAATCAACGTCGCGATCGATTTGCATAAACCTGATGGTAAAAATGGGGCACGCATTACCAACTCTAATTGCGTTCTTCTCGCGGCCCGCGACGTCGTAACGATTAGAGTTGAGTTATCGTTTCAACGCCGATGATGAATACATCTGTCAGTGATGACATTTACGGCGTTCCGTGCCCACTCTCGATGACGACTCGCACCTCGCGAGATTCCCCTCGTATTAATTTCCCGCACGTGCGCCTGTCGATGACTTTCTCACGCGAACCGCGCCAAGTTTATACGATTAGGCAGTTCTCGATTTGGTATTTTTTATTTCACGAAATTTATCCGAAAGATGGTATTTCGTTACACGTTTAAAAACGGAACAACCAACTCCGTGCACTCGTAACTATAGCAGGTATCTTAGATCACCGTCGAGTTTTCAGATCTTTCAAGTCGTTTAAGACGAAGAGATCTTCTACGACTCTTCAAACCTTTCAGGATATCGATCTACGGATCTCTTTAGTCCCCGGACCTGGTCAGTTTCAAATGTCTATGTTTCCTACGATAGAACTCGTCACTTCGAACACAGATCAGCATGATCTAAGACAATGGCCACTGAATATGCAAACGTTCAGGTATCCTAGAGGATCCTAGATATAAGCTTTAATCTTCAGATGTTCTGTTCCCACCGGGACCTAAGATAGCGGTAAGTACCCAAGGTATTACCTGGGATCTGAACAAAGTTCTTCAGATCCACAGGTCCCTAAAAACAGTCTCTCCCATAACCAAGAGTCACGAACGAACCTCCTTCGGATCTACCAGTCCCCGAAAATTGTGCCGCAGCTCCTAGGAAACTTCATTTTCGTTGGGACCAAAAAATCCACAGGGAAGGTCTCGACTGAATTCGCGCTCCCATTCATGGAACACTGGCGTGGTTCAAGCTCGCAACCCTCTCGCCCCAGAACAGCGCGATAAGAATGAAACGGCCGGGTTCACAATGAAGGTGTCGTTGCAGGAAATTATACAGCAGTTAGAAGAGCTGGCTGTCTCTCTCTCTACGCGAGCAATTGTCTCTTAGGTGGGCATTGTCTTCGCCAGAACTCGGTTCCTCTTCCCCCTATCTCCGCCCCTTCCCCTCTCTTTCTCTGTCTCCCTCTCCTTCTCTGTTACTCTGCTCTCTGGTTCGCCGTCCTTGGGAGCCTAACGAACCGCTTGTCTGACACCGAGCGGCACAATGAGAGATCTAATCGCGGGTAAAGTACTTAATATCTTAAGGTCGGACGAGACCTAAGCGGGCCCAGGGTAGTCCAAGGGGATGTCGATGGATAGAGGAAGATCGTAGACGCGGTTGCGCCGAGTTATTCGCGCCGGAAGACAGGAGGTGAAAGGACCAAGGAGGGAGATCCGCCTCGGTTACTGGGTTGCTCGAATCCTCGTGTCGCGGTATCTGATGAAGAGGACGCCTTCGGATGACAGCCAGTCTCCGGCAGGAATAAGATGCGGAACTTGCCGGCGCCAGGCACACCCGCGCTGATAACACCACCTCGTGACCTTGATCCCGCGGTGATACCAATTTTCACGCCCGAAGGCCCGAACCGCGCAGCGCCGGAATCCCTTGAACCCTTTTGTAAAAACAGGTTTCAATTGAACCGTAAAACTAATTGGCGAACTGATTCCGAAGAGACTATACCTCGAATCTGCGTGCGAAATTACATCTACGTAATTTACGAGTTAGATACTGTATCGAGCATTCTGTATAGTTGAAAGGATGAAAGAATATTTATATTTGTTTCATGCCTGCGCTACTTTGAGCTTCAGCACTTAAAAGTAACTGATACGTGTCTTATAAGTAGACTGCGCATCTTTATGCATTTATTACAAAATTGAGTAGTTAACCCTTTGCACTCCGAACCATTCTGGCAGAAATTTACAAATCCTCGTATTATTTAGTGTAATTTTGGAACCAAGTAACGTATTATAATGATATTGGACTTATATAAATTGGTTGACATCGAGGAATATATATTTGCCCCGTAATCGCTAATAAACTTTAATGTCCCCTGAGAGGGGACAGCGGAGTGCAAAGGGTTAAAATTTGAAATTGTAGGAAAATTAAAGAAATTTTAAGTGTCAATATACTATTTCTCGTCTATTAAAATCAGCAAGTGAGGAAATAACATTCTACTTAGTTTCTATTTCTTGTAATCGATGCAGACAATTTTTATTTTGCATGAAGATCCGCAGTCTACTTATAAAAATGACGAGAATTTACTTGGATTTTGTGCGGTTCGTATAATAATATATGCTCTACGAAATATAGTTATTCAATCATTCCCCACGAAAGTATTTTTATAATTTCAGTAATTGTAAAATAAGAAATTTGGTCCGGTCATTTTGACCGGCGCTGGTGGGTTCACCCTTATGCCACTAACTACAATTTCCTACAATATTCAATAATATTGGACTGTATACCCAGATAGCACTGGACGGCTTAAAGACGTCTGTTTTACGTCCATTTTTGGTCTGAACGTCTTACGTCCTGAAAAGACGTCTTTAAGACGTCTTAAAGACGTCTCGTAAAAGACGTCGTTTTTACGTCTCATTTCAGACGTCTTTAAGACGTCTTTTACGAGCCGTCTTTAAGACGTTTCATTTCTTGACGTTTCAGTCATTCTAAACTGCTAGAGAAAAGCTTTACAAACTGCACACACGCAACACAATATAACGCAGTTTTCCATTCTTCGAATAGACGTTTATTTATTTAGGAAAGTTAAATAACTAAATTGTTAATTTAGTACTATTATAATATATTACATATATATTCGCAATAGAATTTAGCAATAAATATTGTTTAATAATAAAACTATACATTATATATCACAAATCCAAAATCCAAAATAATATATCAAAATAAATAGATAAATAAATAAATAAGTTAAATAAATAAATAAAGCATAAAATGTTAATGTTCGCGGATATGCTGAAAAACATTCTTTTAATTTATTTTTTAATTTATAAATAAATAAATAAATAAATAAATTAATTAAATAAATAAATAAAGCATAAAATGTTAATTTTCGCGGATATGCTGAAAAACATTCTTTTAATTTATTTTTTTTATTTATAAATAAATAAATAAATAAATAAAGCATAAAATGTTAATGTGCGCGGATATGCTGAAAAACATTCTTTTATTTTATTTTTTTTTATTTATTTAATTTTTTTGTTATATCAAACATTCAATTTATATTTCTTGTACATGTATACAATATTCAAATTCAATATTTTTCTCACAAGAAAAAATGTGGCTTAAAAAATATTGTTCCAATATTTGACAAACATATCTATCTAATATTTTTGTGGTACTAGGGGTCTGTTTCGGGACGTCTTGAATACGTCTGTTCGAGACGTCTTAAAGACGTCGAACGGACGTCTTAAAGACGTCTTTAAGACGTACAGTTTTTTCACAAAGACGTTCCAGAGACGTTCAGAAGCCGTTCGGAAGCCGTTCGTAGGACATTCAGACGTCTAATAGACGTCTGAACGTCTTTGACAGACGTCTTAAAGACGTCTTTAAGACGTCTCTGTGCTATCTGGGTAGTTTCAATGCACAGTTTTCGTGCCTCATTGTCAGATATAAATTAATCAGTGATCATCCAGGAACATAGAAATCTACAATAATTTTGCTATGTGTCAACAAAAGTGTTAAAGAAGTTATAAAGAGAAATTAGAAGTGTAGAAGTGAATATCACTATAATCGAAAGTGATGAATAGACTGCGGATCTTTATGCATTTACGGCTTCTGAAAATGTTCAAAAAATTTTATAATGTAGAACTTCACAGAGAATTTAATAGTATTTTTATTTATTCCAGATCTACAAAGGCTACTACCACTAAAAACTAGTTTTTATTTGTTTCCACTCTCCAAAAAATTTGCCTAGAAAAATTGAAAATTGCATAAAGATTTGCAGTCTAGTGACGAAAGAATTGAAATAAGGAGGCGTTAAAGTGAACAGTACCCTTGTTGTTTTCGCGAATCAGTTTTTGCGGAATCGATTCGCGAGAGAAAGCAGAAGCGCGGAGGGTCTGTAATCGCGGCAGAGGGCTCGACGCAATCATGAAGGGACGCGAAAGAAATATCCGGGGAAGTTGAAGGGGTTAATAATCAGGAACCCGACGGATGTCAATACGTTCTATCGTAATGAACTCGTAGGCTTTCCTGTTGCGAGCGTGGCACGGCACGGCACGGCGTCGAACCGTTCCGAAGCGGCGAGTCATCGACCACGACCTCACACAAGAACCGCGTTGCCGGCTGTAAAAAGGCCGCGGATGATCCCGTGATTACTCTACGTAGATTGCAATCACGGGCTGCGAATTCATCGACAAAGAGCGCTTAATGATCGCGCAGTAAAAGGGGTTTTTTTCGCACGGTTAATTACGCGGCCGTCTCCTTTTTCTCCTCTCGTTTGGCCTTTCGTTGATTCGCTCGGCGCTTATCTCGCTCGCTCGCCAGCGCGCGCTTTGCGATCCGCTTCGCCTACCGGAAAGCAGATGCGTTCCCGAGCCGGAGAGGAAAACAGAGTGACTCGTAATATCGACGACCGAAGGACCGACGGAGCAGGGAAGCGGGGACAGGCGGAAGGACCGAGAGGAGGAAAGCAGTTTCGAGTCCTTTGGCCGGCCGTGTACACCTGCCGCCCTGGCAAATGAACCCTTTGTCTCTACTCGGCAAGTCATTAGGTGTACGCCGCAGGCAGTCGCGGCCTTAACTAGTCGGCTAACTGAAAGTAATAAAAAGCGAAATAGCGGGCGTAAAACAAATCGTGGACGGTAACGATGATCTCGTAACTGACGCGCGAAACTAATCGAAATCGGCCGGTTGCAGCCCCGAGGCGCGCCAGGATCAACCCCGAGGTCGCTGCTGGCTACCGGACGAGCACGCCGCGGGAATTCGATCGGCAGAGATCGTTCCTCCCAGTCTGTTAGTCACGTCTGTCAGCGGGCTTCACCATGTTTAGTCAGCGCGCCGATATATCGAGACTCGAAAACGTCCTCGATAACGCGGTTATCTACGACGAAGGTTAATTCTACGACGGAGTCGGGGAATTTGAACAAAACTTTCGATCTTAAAACTAGGCTCACGAATCGCTAAAAATGACAATTTTACATTACTTTATAAAAATAACGGGAATGTGTCTAGCCAAATTTTTTTGACTTGTTAAAATAATACATACCCAAAGAAATAGAAATTTTTTAAATAATTTCTCATGGGTGCATGTTTGTCAGTACTTGTTTGACAGGACCTATCAAATTGACGGGTTCTGGTATTTCTAATTTAGCATTATTGAAATTGTAAACATGCATCCATGAGGAATTATTAACACTTTGAACGCCAAACAAGGAAGTTCAAAAATTCCACGAAATCAAAGTAAGTTATTTGATAAAATAGAAATTGAAAAAATTAAATGTATGATATTGTGTGGTTCTCCAACTTTCTTGCATTTTACAAATTTGGTACAATGAATATGTTAACGTAAAAATTCATTTTGAAGCCTGAACAAATAATTCCGTCACCCATATATGGGTGACATGGCAGTCAACGTGTTAAACAATTAACGTACTTTCTTAAAATACTTTGTCAATACTAGGTTGACAGGGCCCATCAAATTGACGGGTTCTGGTATTTTTAATGTAGCATTATTGAAATTGTGAAGTATTTTAAGAAAATACGTACGTTGACTGTTCATAAAACTATAAATAAATGATCGAACAAAATGTTACAACAAACCTAAATTATTTCAGTGAGAGATATATCCTTCCTACAGTTAGCGATTCAACAGTGACTGTAAAATTATACACGGTGTATGAAAAGTAATAGTCATCCGACCTAGGGGTGAATCTACACCTCTGGATCGGTGGACATTTGTCACAGAAACTTGACGCAAAACTGTCTATAACCAAGATAATTGTAGACCCGTATCAAATCATTGTTGCAAAATACAAGTTGCAAAATATGAAATAGAACCCTAGTGGATCGAATGTTCTACGTACGAATAATAATCCTACATTATAAAATACTAATGTAATGTGTGTACTTACAAATTTTTCAGAATCATCTGTTCCTCCGTCGGATCCACTATTATTGAATCACAGGAATACGTCCAAATAAATTATCCCAGTCTTTCGGAGCCTACACTACACTACACTACACTACACTACACGACACACTTTATAAAATCGTGACAGCGCGAACGAGATGTTACTCCGATCACTAACAAAATAATACTGCGATTTTAATCGCATCGCACCCTTGAACGTGTTACGGTCAGGTCATGCTAGGCAGGTCAGACGCAACGCTCGATACAAAAACGAGGTAAACAAATTCTGGCGGCAGAATGGCCGACCGTATTTCCCGGAATTCCCGGTTTTCGTATCTATTGTTTATAGACCCACGACGTCCCACCTGCCTACTATAACCTGACCGAAACACGTTCGAGGGTGGGGTGCGATTAAAATCACAGTATTATTTTGTTCGTGGTCGGAGTAACATCTCTTCGTTTGCTGTCACAATTTTATAAACTGTGTTGTGTTGTGTGAGTGTAGTGATTGTTGTTCAATTATTCGGATGTATTCGCGTGAGTCAATAATTGTGTGCTGGGGATCGACGGAGGAACAGAAAATTCAGAAAAATTTGTAAGTACACTTTACATTAGTATTTTATAATGTAGTTTGTAGTACATTAGTATTTAATTATTCGTATGTAGAATATTGGATGCAAGGTTTTCATTCATATTTTGCAACTTGAATGTCCCTTTAACACTAGATTTACAGAGCACTAAAACTGACTACTTAACATTATTTTACAAAAATAACAAGAACGTGTCTATCCACATTTGTATCAATTTTTTAAATAGTATGTACTCAAAAAAAATAGATTTGTTGAATAATTCCTCATGAATACATCTTTACAATGTCAGTAATTGTAAATTAGAAATATTAGATCCCGTCATTTTGACGGGTCCCATGAACCTAGTGTTTTTCGTTTGTCTCGAGTCATGCACACGATTATGTTCCGTCCTGAAAAGACGTCTTTAAGACGTCTTAAAGACGTCTCGTGAAAGACGTCGTTTTTACGTCTCATTTCAGACGTCTTTAAGACGTCTTTTACGAGTCGTCTTTAAGACGTTTCATTTCTTGACGTTTCAGTCATTCTAAACTGCTAGAGAAAAGCTTTACAAACTGTAATTGATTATCAAACTGAATATTCCATCAACAAAGAAGTGCACAGAAAAGTAATACATCAAAATAAATAGATAAATAAATAAATAAGTTAAATAAATAAATAAAGCATAAAATGTTAATGTTCGCGGATATGCTGAAAAACATTCTTTTAATTTATTTAAGACGCCTCTGTGCTATCTGGGAAGTAATAGGCATGACGATTTTGCGTTGCATGTTTCGTTACATCTTTTATGAAATCACCCCCATCTGTAAAACACCTCTCTCTCTCTCTCTCTCTCTCTCTCTCTCTCTCTCTCTCTCTCTCTCTCGAACGAGGAGTCCCTTCTCGAAAGATTTTTTGTACTTTTTGCCCGTCCGTTTACCTTTACCTTTATGTTCACCTTTTCTTTTCTCTACTCGCTTTATGACTCTGTCGATCATCAGTACCAGGTAACGGATTACTAGGGTTAGGGAATTTTACCTGGGACGCTTATCGTCGCGTGACGCATTTCCGTTGCATATTTCGCGTTACATCTTTTCTGAAATCACCCCCCATCTCTAAAAAATTTTCGTGTTAAAAAAAGTGTTAACAACAATTTTGTGTCAAGTTTCTTTGACAAATGTCCTTCGATCCAGAAGTGTAGATTCACTCCTAGGACGGAAGACCATTATTTTTTATACAGCCTGAACGTTATTATTACATGAATTGCCTCGACTTTTTGGTACTTTTATGGTTTCCGATGAATTCTGCGGATATCAATAATTGTACCAACACAATCTTAAATACGTATTCACCTAAAACGAAGGAGCTTGTTTCTGCGTTAAGAAAACAGCGAAATACTTGGAATTTGGAGCGAACAAGCCCGCACCGAAAAGAAGGACATTATCTCCTAGCAGGGTAAACGGAAACCAGCTTCTTCGAGGGGGAGGGTGACGGCGTCGGGGGCCGTTAATAAAGTTAGGATTGTTCCGCTCAGTGGGGAGGATGACTCGCGGCGAAGATGGCAATATAAAGTCGTCGTTCGTCCTTGTAACGATGCTTTATATAACTGTATCAAAAAGAGCTGAACCGGTAGCGTGGGCCGGGCGAATGAGAGGGATAGTGGGGGGTTGGTTCGTCGCCACTCCATAGAATATTTAAGCTTCAATTTCATACCTTCTCGCGGCGGGTGTCTCCTCGCGCATATTAAAAAAAAGAAAGTAATAAAAGCGGGTCGAAGGCGAAAGGTGAGGGCGGTCGTGCGACCGCTCTCGAGCAGAAAGAGAAGAAATTGCGGTGGGGTAGGTCGAACGGGGGCACAATGGAGGAGCGGGTGCATCCCCCGCGGCGGAGGGCTTCCATCGCGCGACATTATGTGCGATTATTATTCATTATGTGGCGTCTCGCTCGAACCGAAGGAGGCCGACGATACCGGCGCGCGTGTTTTCGAGCCGGGAACGCGCGGCTCTCGTGCGCGCGCGAAAAGGCCTCGCCGTTGAATTGCAAATCGAGCGTCGCGACGCCGAGAAAAAAGAAGGGGGACGCCGGGGGTGGCTCTAAGGGCGCGGTGAAACGCCGTGCTGACGAAACACACGAAAACTGGCCTGAATTTTGGATACACGCGAGACCCCGAGGACTCGCGCGACTTTGCATACGTGAGAACCCACCCCCGTCTCGTACCACGGGCGAAAACCACTCGTAGCTCTCGCGCTGGCGTATCGTTATGGTTATGATATTAGGCATACAAGGCAACCTACAAACGGTTATTCCATTGGAACGACCTCGCGACCGTTCTTACGGGAAACCGTTCCCAAACTCCACCCCCGGTGCTTGCCGCCGCGATAACGAAAAGACGAGAGCGGGAAACGTCGTTCGAATTTTCCGGCTCGGAAGACCGAAACCGTTACGGGCTTCTTTCATGGCGGGAAGTGAGATTTTTTCGGGAGGATAGTATCATCGTACTGTCGCGGGGATGGCCGTGCCAAGGAAATGAAGGTTCTCTCCGTACTGTACGAGGACCAGTCTCGAGCTTTGACAGGACAGAACGAAAGGGGTGTGATTTTTCTTTTAATCAAACAAATAATTCTACCAAACAAGTACAACGAATTTCTCGAAACATTTTACACCAATACTTTTGTACGTGCAATCTCTTGTTCATATTTTTCATCCATTTTCGTAACCATCAAACTTTTAATTTCTTCGTTCTCGTATATGTTTAAGATCTATAAATTATTCAAATCCTCAAGCTTATTTATAACACTTCTAAACCGTGTCTGAAGAAAATAGATCAGAATAATTCGAACAGTAAATTCCAAAGACGACCACCAGACGCGGATTTTTATGTAAAATTGAAATTATCTGCTACAGAAATATATTTCTTTAATAATGTTTGCAAGTTGGAAATAACATGTAGACGTTCCTCCCGTCCATTTTTCTTATAAATGCGTAAAACTCGCAGTTCAATGATCAGACACTATATTAATAATTATCTCATGATGCACGCTGTTTCGACTATTTTATCTGCGCGTGTCCGGAACTATGTCAACAAGCCTCGTTCCGTCGAGCGAGTCTCTTCCGAGAACGGTAAAGGAGCCGAAGCGAGTAGGGTGACGAGGGTGTCTCGGATCTGAATAATAAATGCGAGTTGCGAAAGCACGCGCGAAAATAACGTAATCATGGGAAGCGGGACGTGTGACACGCGTGCCATTTTTCCCTTAGTTCGCGGTTCCAGCCGGCGAAAGGCTTTTCCCGGAGCTTTTCCAGCCGTCGTATCGGCCCCCCAAGGACCCTGTAGAACCCAGGGTAGACCACGGTACTCTTTCGTGGTCCCTCGGAGGGATGAGTGACGGGAGGGGAGGTGGGACACACGGAGGAGAGACGGCAGCGACGTATACTGGCAGGTGGCTGTTAACGTCCCCCGGGAGCCTCTGATAAAAACAAATGGTGGCGCGAAGGCAAGACGGAACGAAGAGGGTTCCACGCCCTTGCACTCCTGCCGGCGAAAGAAATAAAGAAATTACTCGGTGCCGCGCCCCCGTGTAAACAGACCCGATGAATGGGCGAGGAGAGCCCCCGACCTGTTGGGGGAATTTTTTTCTTCCCTCCTCTCCCGAGGCCGGCTTTAGTCGCGAGACGCGAAATTGAGGTTCTTCGCGAAACACCCTGACTCTCCCCTTTCCACCCACAGTGTCGTTTTTACGGCGTTAATCAAGTCGCAGCCCGACGCGAACGTTGCTTTGATCGAACCAGAGGGTTCAACCCTTCACACGGAATATAATACAAATATTATCACCTAATCGAATGAGAATGTCTCTACGCCACTCTTGTTATATCATTATCCTCCAGACCAGTAAACACGGTTTCCGGTAGACTAATTTACCTCTAATTTACTAATACAATTAATTCTCGATATGTGTCAACAACTCGGGTCCAGGAGATGACTTCTCGGTGTCCGTGGTCTCTCGTGCATAGTGGGGATAATTCCGCGACATTTATCATCCAGGTCTTCGCAACATATAGAGAAATTACTGTACTTCTACTTTACGAGAATAGCAAAATTTAACCCTTTGCACTCGGCGCTATTTTCATTCTAAAACTAAATTTTTCTTCCGTCGTAGAATATTTTCATTTCACACTTTGATCGCCAAACAAGAAAGTTCAAAAATTCCATGAAATCAAAGTAAGTTATTCAATAAAATAGAAATTGAAAAAAATTAAATGCATAATATTGTGTAGTTCTCCAACTTTCTTGCATTTTACAGATCCCAATCAAATTTGATACAATGAATATATTAACGTAAAAATTCATTTTAAAGCCTGAACAAATAATTCCGTCCGATTTCCACAGAAAATATTTAAACGTTTAGTAATCTATCAAATACAAATTTTGTAATGTAACAAGTATTTTGTAATATTTTTTTGTGATTTCCTTGAAATAATGCCGCAACAATTTCTAGTGGTGCTTCAGAATCACCACTCGAGTGCTAAGGGTTAATTTATTCCAGCATTCCGTGTGAGAGAATTTTAAGTCGATGATAGCTCTAGCGTTAAAGAGTAAACGTTGATCGATCAACGTTGTCGGGCAATGTTTGTTCGAACAGCTGTTGGGAGGTTGCTTGGAGCCGATTAGAATCGACCGGGTTGCAAATAGATTCGACGATAAGCGAGACACTTTCCCGTCGTCCATCGTCGCTGGTTTCAATCGGAATGATTGAACGCAAGCCTCGATCGGACGCATTTGGCGCTCTCCCAGGGCCAATTAAACTGCCGATCGCAGTTCCGTTCGTTAAGAGACTAAAACCGGCGGTTTGGCCGTCGAATTTACACGCTGGAAGAATGCCTGGGCGCAATTACCGGCGCAACGGTGCGAGAGAGGGTTCCTCGCGGAACCGAGAAATTAAAATCCTCTCTCGCGCTCAGGATCCTCGATGCTTTACGTACATAGGTCCCTCTCGCTGCAGCAAACAGTGAAAAGATGGCGGACGACCGAGCTGTGAGAGGGTGGCAGGGGGTGGAGGGGGTGTACTCGAGGTCCATTAGGAAACCCCCAGGGCAACGAAGAAGACAGCGGTCGTGCTCTTTCGAGGGGAAAGAGAAAGGAGAGACCGGGCTCCCTCTATCTCGAGAAGTGTCACCCATGATGAATAGTTGGCATGAACAAAAAGAATGCTAACCGCGTCCCTCTGACGTTGAAACCACTCCCTCTCCCCTGTTCCTCTTCGGGGACTACCTCTCTTTCTCTCTCTCCCTCCGTCGATTTCCCAGAAAAGAGAGCGGGCCAGGGGCGACAAAGCGAAGGGCGATAGCATCTTAATTAAAAGTTGCCAATTCATTTCGCCCGCCGTTTCCACCCCGTGAACTCGCTCGCCGCTAGGTGCTCGCGGGGGCGGATTGCTGGCTCCTTTGTCTCTCGCACGGCAAGAGGAACGCCGGGGAAAAAAACCCGGCACGCGAAAGAACCCGGGGACGATAATAAGAAGTTTTCGTCCGCGGAGGAAATTAAGTAACGCGGACCGACCACCCTCTTTTCAAACGTTCCGCCCTCTTTTGTCTCTGCGCGTCGCGCACCGATCGTCCCCGACCGTTTAATCGTAGGATTTCGCTCGTATCGGATTGCGATGAAGGAGCTGCCGAGGGTCCTTTTCACCGTTCTAACGAGCTATCGAACCGTGCTTGCTGAAGAATATTTACAAGGTACGGCGAGAGGGTTTAACAACGGATCGGATTTGGTGGATGGGGCTCCGACAAGAAATCGCGGTGAGGGAAAAATGGTGTTCGATTGCGCGGAAGGGGTGAACAAATTCAAAGACACGACACGCGATAATTTGTAAGGAATGGCCGGGATTGAAGCAGACGGGAAAATACAAAATCTCAAAATAGATCATTTATTAACACGTTGACTGCCATGTCACCCGTATGTGGGTGACGGAATTATTTGTCCAGGTTTTAAAATGAATTTTTACATTAATATAATCATTGTACCAAATTCGATTAGAATCCGTAAAATTCAAGAAAGTTGGAGGACTACTCAGTATCATACATTTCATTTTTTCCAATTTTTATTTGATTAAATAACTTACTTTGATTTCATGGAATTTTTGAGGTTTCTAGTTTGGCAGTCAAAGTGTTAATATGTCCTTCTGGGGTGTCGGACCTGACGAGACTGCTTGTCCTTTGCTCGTCCCGTTCGTTTCTCTTTTTTCGACGTTCGTTTTATCGTTGGCGTCGAATCGCTTATCAATAACATGAGCATATGGGCATTTAAATGAACAATATACACGGTGGCGGATTGTCAGTTACAACTTAACTTACAAATTCAGGATATTTTCTTCTTCTTTCGAAGAAGGGGTGCGGTTACTTCTAGATCAGAAATTGATAGATATAAACTTGAGAACAAGTATAAAGGATAATTGGTAATTTTCAGTAGTAGACAGTTGTAGAAATAGAAGGTTGCTATACCGGCGAGTGGTCCGAGCCGCTTTGAACTGCGGCGGATACGAGCACATCTAGCGAAGTGTCTTAATCGTAAAAGGTGGTTCTGCTGACCGCAGCAGCGGCGAGAAGAGCGAATCCCGGGCGAGGAAACGATCGGAATCATCGTAACGAATCGTACGTGTCTGTTAATGCTTCGTTTCGCCCCCGAATGCTAATTAGTCCATTCACACGGGCCCCAGGGGCCAGCGAGAGCCAAGGGACCGGAGCGCGCGAGTAGCAAAGGGCAGCCGCGATTAGCCACGGTTTACGCGCGAGAAACGAACAATGCTGCCATACGGTGGCGCGTAAATAATTAAGAAATAGCTCCGCCACCTCTGGCCCATTCGTCTCCTTTTTTTCTCTTCTCTCTGTCTTGTCTTTCTCTTCCTCTCGACACACACTCTCTCTCCGTCTCTCTTTCTCGTTTTTGTTTTCTCTCGCTTTCTCTCTCTTAATTCCGGTGCCCGTTTCCCTTTCCAACAACGTCGCCGCGTTTTACCTGCTCTAATTACGAATTTTTCGCCGATCCCAGCCGCCAGGTAATTTAGTCCCCAATTTATATAAAATATCACGCGGCTAATGAAGCAATTTGAGGCTGTCTGCGCCGCTAACGTATGGAGTCCGCGGCTTGCTCCGTTGTAATGGAGAAGAGAGGCTGGATGGGGGAGAGAGAGCTTTACTTACAGAGGTACCCCATTACCGCAGCGGGCATTAACTTTCCTCCCGCGGCGCGTTTCCTCCGGCGCGGCGAGATGAAAATCTGAAGTCGACACTCGCGGTTATACGAGCCCTCGCGATACAACGTACGCCGGGGGGTATCGATCCTGCTACGACTTCGAATCCTTCGGGATTCTTCAAATTTTCGTCGACCTCTACACGCTCGTTAATTTCAAATCAAAAACCACTCGCTCTACGAGTATAAATTCAATAAAAATCCAACGACGATTATTAGTCTGCGATCACTTCTCACGTGGACAATCTGTTAGCTGTACAAATTAATTCGTAGCCCTGACAGTTGATCAATTGTAACTGTACTTTAAATTCGAATTCGTCAAAGCATTCGTTTGTAGGATCGAATAAATGTGTAGGTAATTGCTTGAGAACGTATTTAATGCCACTTGTCAGCCATCCCTGTTATTATAATTGTTTTTTAAATTTCTTATATGAAGATATTTATTCTTCCAACGCCTCCATTTCTTCTATGAAGGTAGAAATTGAACATTGGAAGTGAAGAATGGACTGACTACAGTGATTTCTCCATACATGTCGTATACTGTTGACATATATTGAGAATTCACTGTATTCTGCTCTTTCAAATGAAGAACGAGTTTATTTTCAGGATGGCTGATTACTGGTCGCAATAAGGTACACTTACCCTACTATCACAGTTTCTGAATAAACAATTTTATGAAGGAATAGTTAGAAAATGATTTATGCACATAATGTCGCTGGTACTTAGACAGCGAATTTTATGCATTTATGACAAAAATGGTTACGCGTAGTAAGTAAAAGGTTGAAAGAATTTAATAGTATCAATTGTTTTGAGCTCTTGAAAGTTCTCAAAGAAGGGAAGAAATTTCTTCTTGATGCTAGTTCCTCGCAACTAATGTAAACAATTTTTATTTTACATAATGATTCGTAATGAAGCTTCGTCACAGTGTCCGGTTGCTAATGATTACCAACTTCCGAAACAAAAATTTCCCAGCTTCGCTGGCGATTCGATTGGAATTTTTTGACGGTGATTGGTCGCCGCGTGTTTTCCTCCGGCCGCGGTTTCTCGTCACCGCGGTTCCCGTAGACGATGCGGGTCACTTAATTGAGAACGAAGCCCCGGGGCGAACCGTGCGCGTGACAGCGTGAATTATTTATGCACGCGTAAACCACGTGCCGTCATTGACGCGGCCGTCACGTCGACGGGGCGCAAGGAGCCGTTCAAAACGACGAGAGGTGCTCCGCTGCCTCCTGCCGGTGACGTTTTCATACCTTCGAGTGCGGCAAATAAAAATAGTCTTATAGCGAAAATCGCTGGCCGGTATTACCGCTTCATTACGCCGCATCTGATACCAGCGCAATCCGTTCACCTTTCGCTTTTCTCTTTCCCGATCTCCCCTCGCGAAGTTCTTGGAAGACAGGTGCCGATACGAGCCTCTAACAAGACTATTTCTCAATTAAATCACAAGTAATCTTCTCATCTTATACGACGGTTGATCCAACATTTCATTCTTTGGAAGAATTTTTCCAGGTAACACTTTCATTCAACTTTTTTGGAAATCTCGTGCTCCACATTTCCTCCGTACATGAAATCATTCGAAATATAAAGGAAATTAGAAATCAAGATGAAGCTATTACTAAATTGCTTTTTAGCTGTCGAACTGGATCTATTCTCTTTCCCGATCTCCCCTCGCGAAATTCTTGGAAAACAGGTGCCGATACGAGCCTCTAACAAGATTATTGCTCAATTAAATCACAGGTAATCTTCGCATCTTATACGACGGTTGATCCAACATTTCATTCTTGGGAAGAATTTTTCCAGGTAACACTTTTATTCAACTTTTTTGGAAATCTTGTGCTCCACATTTCCTCTCTACATAAAATCATTCGAGATATAAAGGAAATTAGAAATCAAGATGAGGCTATTACTAAATTGTTTTTTAGCTGTCGAACTGGAAGAACGTGAACTGTTTCAAAAACCGATTCAGAAGCTACTGTTACTTTTGGCATTAGAATAAATAAGTGAGTAAGAATTTTTCCCCAGCGAAATTCATTCAATGATTTTCACTTTGCGATCGGTTTCGATCGTCGATGTTCTTTTAGTCCCAAGCATACGTTGCTCGTCGCTGCGACGCCACGAGGCTCTGCGGCAGGCCAGTTTACGCGGCGGGTCATCAAATCGAGATTAACGCCCCGGAGACATTGGTTATTTGTATAGACTCGCGGCTAATGGAGTAGTTATGTCATTGACGCGGCGACGCGCGAGTAAATCGACAGCACGAGCCGCAGTGTCTAACGAGACGCCAATTCGCGACGCGTTTATACAGCGGGCCGCGTACCACGCGGATCTTTACGACGCTCGACGCCGTTGCATAATTCGCAATTTATAATCCCGCCGCGGTGCTATGGGAACATGAACTTTTCCGGTAACTGACATTCCGTAATAGCAATACATTTTTGAGAGCATAAAACGCCGGTAACAATTCTCCTCCGCGGGGAGTTATTACCGGACCGCGAGTTTTATGCGTTTACGGGGAACATGGACTGGTGAAACAAACTGTAAAAACATTAGAAAAATTTAGGAATATTATAATACTACTATTGACATATCACTGAAAGAGGAAATACATCTTGATCTAGTTTCGATTTTTTCACAGTTGAACATTTTTATTATTTTGTAATTTATATAGTGTAGAGTGGAAGGGTCTTCTCAGGAGATTGACTCGTGTAATCTATAAAAATGCTTTATTGACTGCTCTCTACAAAGTCTAAACGTTAACTGTTCCTTGCCGAACGGATTATTCAAAACGAAGACTAGTGTCTGTGGTTTTTATATGTTTGTCCTTATAGCGCGAGTCGTCGTCGATCAGTTATTGTGTCGAAATACGGGGCGACGACCGCGCGTCATAATACTGTTTGAAGAACGACACTTTTTACATGTGTGTATACATGATAGCGCAAGGTGTTTCTTTTACAATAGTATATTTATTGTTCCCCTCAGGGTTACAATCTTCTTACACACCCTTCCTCTCGCTGTACTTAACCTAATCTTAACCTAGCTACCTTATTATCTTGTAATTTGTGCATTTGTAAATCTTCCACTATCTTCATTACGCATTACACGATAAACTCATTTATCTAGCTAGGCAGAAGAAACCGAAGTCGTTTAGTCGGTTTCTAAAAAAGTAATTCCGACGCCATCAGTTATGTCGCTGAGTGTGCGCGAAGTATGAAGTCTCCGCAACATTCTGCCAGCACAAAAAACCAAGGAAGCTAGAAAATGCAATCCGGAGATTTCTCCGTAAGCTGATTAACTATTCTCTATGACATAACGGAGCCTAACCACGTATAATAGCACCGGCAATTGGCGAGGACGATTGACGAGCGCAACACCCGGCGCGTGAACGATCCGCATCCACTCGAATCCTTGGAGTGACCCCATCGCGAAAGCTCGGCGACAGTCGTCGGTTCATAAAACAGAGATCGTCTCGGTGCTGTCGCAGATATCGCGAGAGCGGCTAAAGCGTCCGCTCGTAAACTTGATCCCTGTATAATTTTCAATCGGCCCTCGGATTTGACGACCTCGTCACGGTCTCGGTCTCCCTTCGGGACGCCTCCGAGACACCGGGATCCGTTCTTCCCGGTTGTTCTTCGGTTTTCGTGGGGGGTCCCCGAGATAAGGGAGGAATGACGAGGTCGCAACGACCGGTAAAAAGGTGATCTCAGCCGGATAATGCCAGGGCGGCCGGAGGCTTGGAAGAAGGTGGGACTCTTCTCGAACTGGCGAACTCTTCTCGAGAAAAAGAGAGAAAGGGAGAGAAAGAGAGAAAGGGAGAGAGCGGGCAGCTCCCCCAGGCGTTGGGAAACGCCGCTGCCTGCGGAGGCCGTAAAAAGACAATACCGTTCTCGCGCCGCAAAAGAGTCTTGCCACCAAGTACCATTACCGAGGGAGGCGCGTGTGTTCCGGCCGCGTGTGCGTGCGCGCGCGCGCTAGCGAGCGAGCGTTCGCCTAACTCAGACAGGGGTAGCAGAGCCTATCGTCTCTCTTCGGTACCATCTCATCCCCCCGAGCGAACGCCTCGAAAACCGTGGAAGCCTGTAATGCTCCGTATCCTCTCCGCTAGTTTTCCCTCCGTTCGCCGATGAATTGAATTTTATGCGCCGACGGTTTAGTCGCCGAGGCTGTTTCGATCTGATCTGTTCCTCTCGGCCGAGGCGAGCAGGGGTTACGGGAACTTTTATTGGCTGAAATATGTCGCCGAGAGACGAAGCCCCGAAGACGCAGGGGTAGCTTCCTGACGACCTTGAGTAGGCGATACGTTTCGTCTCGGCTGCCGCGGAATGTTGTTCGTGGGTGTTTCGATGCTCGGTGAATCAGAACGAAGCTTGTTATTTGAATTTATCGAAGGTTTCGTAGAAACGCCGGATCGGTGGGCGTGTTCACGTGTTAATATTGCGAGGATCGGTGGTGGTGTGCAGCGGACCGATTGTATCGCGGAGATTGGAATTTTCGATTTTTGTTGCGTGACGTTTGAGGCCGGGGAGCAAGGATTGGAACAGACAATGCTGTTTCGTTCGAGCCCGAGACCAGATAGGAAGTAATCAGCTGTTTAGAAATTCGGCGCGATAATGGCCGGTGCCGGGAATCATTTTTACAGAACGGAATTGCACGCCAATTAAGCGCCTATGTTTCGCTAGATGAGATCTCCGGGCGTCGGGCGTATCTACGATCGCGCAACTAACCAAGTAATTCTCTTTTGTTTCAGGTAAGTGTGAATGACTTTGTTCACCGAGAGCTGGCGTGTCGTGACTCCTATGAATCGTGAGTACCTTGTTTCGGTGTTATTACAATTGGCCGTAACACGCTGATCGCCGCACCCACTCTCTCTCTGCCGTGCCGCGCGCTTGCTCACGCCGCTGCAATCATATCGTTAGCCGAGCGCGCGATATCGCGCCGACTTTATAGAATTTCGTGGAATTGGATTGCGGCGATTGGTTAAACGGTCTCCGGCGGCTCGAAGTCGGAGAAACCGGTCGCCGGACCAAACCGAGCGGACCAAACAGAATCGAGTTTCTGATTCCGGCGTTGATTCGATTCGAAAGGAAAAGGCGTTCGATCAAAGACCCGCGGAGAACCGTATCAATTTCTAAGCGACCCTCCCCTCCCCTCCGCAAAAGGCGAAATAGAGTTTCTGCCGGGGCGGCCGGTAAAATCGAAGCGTTAATCTGCAAGTTTCATCAACTAATTCCCCCGTTCATCGTTCAAAGAAGAAGCGGCGCGATCGACTTCCCGTCGAACCCCTAATGGCAGTCGGAAATTAAAATGCGATTCGAGCGTTTCCCTTCGCGCTCCTTCACGGCTAGGGCACCCCCTCGTCGTCGTCGTCGCGTTGGAAAGGAGGAGGGTGGAGGGTGGAGGAGGGAGGAGGCAGGGCTGCTGGCCTGATCGCATTTAACTTGGCCGCTCATCCGTTGATTTCATTAACCGATAACCGGCGCGCAACTTTAAACCCGGCCGAGCGCGGACGCATACGAAATCACAGGGCGCGGGGGTTGAACGGCTGATAGAGTGGCCAGGGGGATGAAGGGGGGACCGGTTCCGTGCCGCGAAACGAGGGCGGTACTGAATACCAGAGGCGATACATTAACGACCCGTAATGACTTCGGCGCGAGGGTGGCCAGATAAAAAAGACATTAGTCATTCGGTGTCGCTGGAGCCGCATCTGAACTTCACTGACAGCGATTCCGATTAATGCGCGAAATCTTTTTAACCGGGAAATCGGCGCCCCGTTCCGCTCGGATTCTGTTGGTTTCTTACGCGAACGTGGGTTTTAACCCTTTGCACTCGAAGCTATTTTAATGCCAAAACGAAACACTTCTTCCGACATAGAATATTTATTTTTTCATGTTATACATTCAAAAATGGTGCAATTTACTCGTAAAATTCTGAAATGTTTAGTAATTTATTAAGTACAAATAAATTTAACAATGTAAGAAATATTTTGAATAATGATACAGCAATTTTTAGTGGCGCCTTACAGTCGCCATTCGAGTGCTAAGGGTTTTAAATGGTCGCTACAATTCTCAGCAGGGCTGGGTATCTAGAAGAACGAAGTTAACACCTCGGGGACGATGATGGATTGTTAATAATCAATAATCAATAATCTCTCGATGATTTGGACTGTTTGATATTTTTATTATTCACCGCACCTAATAGCCTGACCTCCTGTAATCAATTTTGTAATATTTCCTAGAGTCAGGGGTCAAGATCGAGGGGTTAACTCCTCGGGGACGTCTGTGCACTGTTCTGACTGTGACGAATATTTCGAAATTTATTACGCTAGGTCAGACCATTAGCGACAATACACTTTGTCAGTGCAAAAGTTTGTGCCCGATTCCGTATTAGAATATAACAAGAATTGGGGCACAAACTTTTGCACTGACCAAACAAAAAATGCCTACGCATCATTGTTTACTTTCTAGTATCAAAATTTAGCCTTTCTAGTAAAATCTAGTATCCTGTACCAAAGATAAATTACGGACAGATTCTGGTAACGTCATGCGACATCAACGTCTCCGAAGGTTGATTACGTGGAAATTGTTTATCGGTTAATTCGTTATTGAAGAGCACTCGGACAGAAGTTGTACATCAATACAATCGGTATGAAAAGGCGACTCGATTAAAAGGAATGAAACTCGATCAGGACGAGCATTTTCTCGCGTAGATGTTAATAAAACTCTAAACTTTTCTGATTTCGGGATCACCGTGCAATTAACGCGAACCGCCGCGCCGGAAGAGTCGGCGCGAGTTGTATCGTTTCCCGAGCGATCATTTTCACGCGTCGCCGGTCGAGTCCGTGGGAGCGTCGGCCGCCGCAACTCTCTAACACCGAAAAACCAATATAATTGAAAGCCCGGAGCCGTCGATTTTAATTCGACCCGTAATATTTCATTCGCACTATCTTATCGATCGAGCACCAGAGCCCGGGGATGGTGTCATCGGGGCTATCGAGGATCCGGGGAATTAAAACGCGCCGCGGAGGCTCGATTAACGCGGTTTTTCGCGCGTCGCGTCGGGTAGCGTCGAGCGGCTTCATAATTCGCGGGTCGCACTTGCCGTGCGCGCGGATCTATCGATCATCGAACCGGGGGCACCTGGCGGGTCGACGAGCACCCTCGGCCCGCTAACGACGTTGTTAGCGGTCCTGTTACCATTATTCCGTCACAATTCCGCGGAGATTTATCGAATTTCGTCTTGTCGCCCGGTTGCCGTGGGTGTTCGCATTTAAATGTTAACGACGCCGACGCCGCGCCGCGCCGCGCCGCGTCCAGGTGTCGTTGTCGGGGCCTCGGGTAATTGATTCAACCCACACAGGATTCTTCTCCGTGGTCAGAAAGAGAGAGATCCTCCCGGTAAGAAGGTACTCCCGCGTACACGCTCGATTCAGGTGTAGCATCGCCATCGAGCAAATCGCCGATCTGTTCCCACGTTTTCTCCACGCGCGCACCATCCTCCTCCTCCTCCTCCTCCTCCCGGTCGAGACGCGTGTAGGACGTTGTCGACGTGCAACGTCCTTTCGGGATTGTGGTTAATCGGTTCGTACCATTTGCGAAGTCTCGGGCTCGTCTCCGGGAGGACATTTCTGTTTTTTATTTATTTTTTTTCCCCCCCAAGAAAGAATGACGGCACGTCGGCTGCCGACTCGCCATTGTCGCCGGCGGAATTCGTTTCTAATCGGTCAACGATCGCTGCGGTTCACGCCTCGAGAATTAACACTTCAACCGCCGATGATTATTCGATTGTCTCCCGAGAACTACCCGTACGAGCCGAGGATTTCTTAATAAACTCGCTTTTAAACGAGCACGGCGCGAGAGAACAGGAATTTAACTCCATTCTGTTGTCTGCATCTCTTATGTTTTACGTTTGCGTTCTTTAAGTCCGCGTTTAGTCCTATAACTGCGTAATTGATGTTTGGGAATCATTCACTGCTTCATTTGGCGATTTTTAAAACATATTTTTGAAGGCGCTTCTTGCAGACACGTTAATTGTTCTATTGTTTCTAACGTAGCAACTGTTCATTTAGTTAATTCGTCAGGAACTGAATAGGTTGAACGACGAGTTTATTAACCGTTTGAGTCCCAAGCAGCGCGATCGCGCTGTTGAGATTTTATGTCGAGAAAACCCAGCACATTTCGGGTGCGCTCAGATTTACTGACGCAAGTGCATCACACCACAGCAGTAGCACCATCGCAGTACATCTTTTCATGTAAATGGTACATTTTACAATAGGTAGAATAATACTATGACAATGCAATAATACATTACAAAATAAAAATTCTCATTTAGAGAAAGCGCGGTTCCGCTGTATGGGATTCTTCGACAGTGTTTTTTCAATATCCCCTGAGACTCAAACGGTTAAAGACTGAACTCAATACTAGATATGTAATACAGGATGTCTCGAAGAATTTTGTCACCCGTTAAGGTTCCACAAAAATTTGTTGGGGGAGTTTCAATTTTATCTTTATGAAATTAGAAATAGTAAATACTGAATATTCTACATGCTAAACAGACAGAAGTAACGCCAGCTGCAAGTCCCATAAATCGACGAGTTTTCCAATGGAATAATAAGTCAATCTAATCGAATGAAACCGGTGATATACCGCTCCTATCGACGTCCATTGTTCGTGGAAAATTGCGTCCGTCTCCTTGTAAATCGCGAGAGCCCGGTAGCGGCGCATCGTGCTTGCGGAGGAAGAGCCAGAAAGCCGGCTAATAAATTATCCTACGCTCGCATAGATGGGCGGAGAAATCGGACCACAGAGGCGCGTCTGCCTGCGAGCTTCTCCTTGAAACGTGACTGCCGCCGATCGCGATGTAACGGAGCCCGATGTTAATTTAATTGGACGGCCGGCTCGCGTAAACAGTCATCGATTTACAGCTTTCGTCGTAGGTAACATAGTCGCGGTATTTACGCGCCGGCTGGTCTACCTGTCCGGCCGATTCCCCCTGTGCTTCCCGGATTCGCTGCCGGAGTCTGCTCGCCGCTACCGGCGATAATGATTTATTATCGATTAAGATCCGCGCCGCTCCTGATACGCTTCTGTCACGAATTAGTCGATCGGACGAGTTGTTTATCGGGGCAATTACGCGCGCTGATAAACTGCGCTCCGCTCCGCTGAATGGATCGATGGGAAACTAGTCTCGCTCTCGCATATTACTTCTTATTCGTGCCTCCGAGGACGTCGGTCCTCGGATATTACGCTTCCGAGTGCGTATTCAGTTGCCTGCCATCAACTCTGTTCGCCGTCTGCTCGCTTCGATTAATCCTCGAGATACCGGGCCCTGCCTCGAGTAAGCTAAACTTGCCGATTCTCCCGCGTACTCGCTTATTTCTGGCAGCTTTCAAACGAAACGAGACGCCCTTGCCGGTGTCAGCTCTTGGATATCGGTTCTTACAAATATTTTGTACTTTTGATATATTGCCGTAGGTTCGCTCGAAAAGCTCTCGGTGGTCGAAACGGATAGGGTCTTTCTTCGGAACGAAAATCCAATGATGACGCAAATAAACATCCTGATAACGCGATTTATTATTCTACCGTGCGCTTAAAGTGTTCTCGAACAAATTACAGTATGTAATCAAATAATACTTTTCTCTAAAGTAGCAGAATATGTTCTTCCGCTGCTGTCGATCGCGTAACCGAGAACAGTTCTATTGAAGATTGTGATTACAGTTTCTCAATTGACAAAGTGTTAACGCACTATCGGCGGGTAACATCATGAGCTTGACTCACACGTATAGCGGGCGAAAATTAGTGAAGTATGAAAAAAGTGCACTTTTTAGAAAACATGTAATATCTTCACATCTAATGGTGGGATTAATAGTAGGCCACATATGCGCTTGATACTTACAGAAAACTTAACCTCGATGCTATCAAAATCAATCAACTGAATTTATGCTACTTTGTAAGCACGAAACTTGCAGTGTCAAAATAGCACATTTCATAAAATTATTAGTTTTTCTTAAAAATTAATAAATTTAGGACTAGACACTGGTCAGGCTTGACGAAACACAACCGAAAACATCATTCCTGCCCAAAAATTAGTGACAGTGAAAAAAAAAACAAGCATTGGTAAGTGTTTTACAAACACTTAGCGTACGTTCTGCATAAAAGGTATTAATACCCGACCCTCCGATAAGCGCCAGTCTGTCGAAAAGGTATTAATACCCTTCCCACCGATAGTGTGTTAAGTTATACATATCGGCCTTCGTTGCTGAACATATTAGGTCGTCCCATAAGTTCGTGCCGTTTACTCTTGTACCATTTAAATTCTAAAACTAAAATATGTAATCACCCTTTCATGCCACAACCTCTTCTGATCTTTTTGGCAAAGACATCGTATCCACGGCACGAACTAATGGGACGACCTAATATTTGTCGATTTTAACCCTTAGCACTCGAGTGGTGAGTCTGAAGCACCACTAGAAATTGTTGTGTCATTATTTCAAAGAAATTACAAAAGTGTATTTAATAGATTACTAAACATTTAAATATTATCTGTGGAAATAGAGTCAGTTTCGTATGAATAAAATGAAAATATTCTAAGATGGAAGAAAAATTTAGTTTTGGAATGAAAATAGCGCCGAGTGCAAAGGGTTAATCCCGAACACAACGATCGGTGTAATGAAAAAAATCAGGTTTCCTTCGTCCCTGTGGTACGTGGAGCGCGTTGTGCCGCGAAGAAAAGATCGGTGAACGTGCCGGGCGTCGACGCGGACACGAAAACCGCTCGGCTAGTCCTGCAGAGGACTACGGGGCGACGTCAACCTGCCTCGGACCGTGTTCGCAGGATTAGCCGGTTGGTAATTACGTCGGGATTCCATTGAGTCGCGGCTGCGTGCCGGGCGCCGTGAAAAGAAGCATTACGACGATGGACGATGCTTAGGAGTTACTTAGAGCGAGATCGATCTTAATCCAGGAACAGAGGTGCCACTCCGCCGTATCAGGGTATTAGCTTCCATCATTCGTCGGATCGGACGAGCGAAAAAATAAACCGGGAGAAAGAGAGAAGCGGCGCTGCGCGAGCGAGCGTTCGCCGCTCCGCTCCGATCCGCTCCGATCCGCTCCGCGCCTCCACGCGCTGCGTTACCAGCGAGAGCACATACATCAGGCTCCTCGGGGCTAATCTGATTCCCCTAACAATGTGCACGCGTCGGAATCTTCTTACATCGCCCTCTCCTCTCTCTCTCTCTCTCTCTCTCTCTCTTGTTTGTTCGCCGTCTTTTTCCAACACCCCGCCGGTTTCCTTATTTCTCCACTCGAAGAGAAGAGGGTGAGTCCCGTGGTCCCGATGAGTCGATGCCTCGGCTCCGACTCCCCCGGATGTATAGATTTTGGATTTGGCCCCTGCCCGGACCCCGGTGCCAATCTGAGCGCAAACCCGCGTAATCTCGTGCTAATAACCGCGATTTATACTTCCCTCCCCGGTTCTCAGCTATCTTCGTCGATCGGGGCGTCGATTAGTCCGGGCTCCGGCCATTCGTTGGGGTCCGCCGAACGCTGGATGATGGAAAAGTCTGGCTCGGAATTGTTTCACTCTATTCGTCTTCTTCGTTGATTAGGGACAATGCGTGGATTCGGTGGGGATGAGATTTCGGGGGAACAGCAGGATTATAATCGAAAAGTTTCTTCGTTCCTTTTTCCGATTCTACACCCCCTTTCAACACTGAACCTACCTCGGTCATAACGAGCGGTTTTCTGTTTCACAATTATTGCAGTTATATAAACGATTTTATAGCGAATTACTGAATCGACTTCTTTATTTAACTCTAAACGTGCCACCATTTATTTTACAACTATTGAAATTATAAAGATGCTTTTATGTGCAATGATTCTGTAAGTATCTTTGGTAGTGCAGACATTACAATAAGAACCGTGCAAAGTCTAAATAAATTAAATCTTGTCATTTTTATTAGGCAACATGTACCTGTTACTTTTATAGCTCGGTACGTTTAGTGTGTTGCGTTAAGCATATATTATAATGAAAATCGTACAAAGTTTAAATAAATTCAGCCTTCTCACCTCTATAAGATGTTTCACTTTTATATGTTTTGTGCTTGGTAGGATTAGTTTTAATGCTCATGTCAGTAACCAAATTTTTCTACGATATTCGATGACGTTGCACTTCATAGCTTCAACGAATATATTTGTGACTCAAACAAATATATATGTAAATTAATCTGTGATTATCTAAGGACACAAAAATTGCTCATAAAAATAATAAAAATAATTAAAGAAGTTTGAACAATAAAGTGCAACTAGGTACCTTGTTATTGGCATAAGGGTTAATGAATCAGCATCGTCGTACACATACTGCATTTCATTTATTTGTTACGTTATTTTACCGAGTCGATTGGTTGCCATTATGCCAATCACAGGTTATCCAACTTATTATTCAAATTCAATTTCTTTATTGATACAAAGAAAAATTATTGTAGACTTTTAGAATTCCAGAATATCGTAGAAAATTATTGTCATTGACATAACGGCTAGTGAACACTCTTTCGGAAGACACACCAGATCGTCAACGTATTTCTGTGCGATCAAGGTTGTAGGATGTCGCAGATGTTACAATGTTAAAGAATTTAAAATTGTTGACATCGTAAAATTGAATTTCAAATATTGGTCAGAGACATACAACCTATGCTGCAGACTTTGCGACAGAACCGAGTAGATCAAACGCAAAACTTACTAAAATTATTCACGAGAGAAATAAACGTCTGTGCAGCTCCTGTCTCTTGCAGTTGGCGCAGACAATTTAAATTTTGCACAAAGATTTAGTCGTTGCAGTGCACAGACGTGCACGAAGGGTTATCAAACGTGCAATCAAAACGAGACGACTTGGTGTCGAGGTGTCGAGAACCCCGAAAAACAAACAGAAAGGGAACCGAGGGAGAAAAAACTCTCGTCACTTCTGCGACAACAAACGATCCCAACGGGGTCCTCGTTACAAAATAACGACACCCCGGTCACTGGGAATCATCCGAATTCGCGAGCACGGCAGTGACTGTAAATAGCAAAGACAACGCGCCGGTTCGTGTTAGAACTGAACCAAAAACCCTAATATTTGTAAAGCGGTGGAAGAGCGGTATAGTCGACACGGTACATTCAGACAGGAGGAAATTTCACGGAGACGCAACGCACCGGCTAACTCCCCGATCCTCGGCGGAAGCTCATCCCTCCGAGACGCCTTCCGCCCGAGATCCAACGTGGCCTCCGACCCATTCACAAGACCGGGACCATTCTCACGGAAACAGGGCGCGAGATTACGTCCGTTCGCGGGGATCCCGCAGCGAAACAACGACACCTTTCTGCCCGGTTGTGTGCTCGCAGGCTACGGCGCGCAGGGCCCCGTAAACGTAGATTAGATAATCGCGCGTCCGTGGCCGTCGGAGGGAGAGCGCAGGAAATCGTCGCTTCCCGGCCACGGTGGAAAAACCACCGGTGTTCCTTTTTTTTCTTTCTTTTTTTATCGTCTACGTTTTCGTGAAAGGGGGTCTTTCATTAATGGGGACCAGAGCGCGGGCACACCGGCGAATCGGCGCGCGGGTCCCGCGCGGATAGAAGCTGGCTGTCGCGCGAGATAACGCTACTCGTGGACCTCGACGCTCCGTGCCCGGCCAGGTACAAATATTTGACCGGTTAAATGGCTTGCTGTTTGCCCTGTTCGCCGTCGCTGCTCTTCCGACGACGACTTCCTCTTCTAGATCCACCTCGGTAGCGAGTACGCGGCGCCTCTTTGCCCGTGTTAAAAATCACACACCCCCTGTCCCTCCACCCGGGGGGACTTGTTTATCGATCGCGCGCCTCTGTAATGCTTTTTTCTCGCGAGCAGATAGTCTGGATTGACCGGCGAGGCGCGCGTTCCCGCGCTCGAATCCCGTTTTTCGTGTTTCGGTACTCGTGGGACGGAGCCCGAATTAAAACGCTGTCGGGGACGTCCTTGACGATCCTGCCGCGAGATACGGCGAAAAAGGAGCACGCAGACGACCAGCGAAAAGCGAAAGACACGACACGCCGTGCCGGCGGCGCGGCCGGCCGGTCGGCTGGTCGAAAAATTCGTAAAAATCGAGGCGGGATCGAGGTGTTCGACCGTGTCCCCGTGGATCATCCCGATACACCTCGAGCACCGAGCAAATATGTTCAAACACGCTCGAGCGACACTCGACCGTGCGACGAACCTTCTCCCGCGTTATCCTAACCCAACAGACATGCAAAGTGCTCTTCATACACGGTCTCGTGCCTCGGTCCCGTAACGAAACAGAAACGTGACTTCTTTCGATCCGAACGCTCGCGCGCGCGCGAACGAGCGTTCTTCGTGTCACGCTCGGCGAACCCTCCCTTCGGCTTCTCTCGCTTGTTGTTTCGCCGATGGAACTGAATTCGTGTGTGCCTCCGCGAGCACGGTGTACTCTTGCTGGGACAATGGCTGGTCGAGCTTCTAATTCGTTCTCACCCTTGATGGGCGCAAATGAGTTTCTTTCGACGAAGACACTTGGCTGACGCGCAGTCTCGCAGACGCGTTAACTAGCTCCGTGTGAACACTTTTTTTTTATCTCTGCTTGTAATTTTACCACAAATTAGAAGTGATTACGCTTGTGCATTGGGAATAAGACAAAATTTTAATGGGCCAATCTTGCGCGTCATGTCCTTAACCTCTTGCCCTACAATATCGAGTCAGACTCGTGACGAAGATTCGGAACAAAGTCTAATAAATATGTATGTTATTAATTTCCTTTAAACCGAAATAAAATTCTATTCAGTTGTAGTTGATATTGTATATCCTTTGGAGTAAACATAGACATACAATAAATATAAACTATCTTGTTTTTCTATGAAATTCTGAACGATGAAGAATTTCTAATTGTTATAATCACAAAATAAGTAGTAGTGCAAGGGGTTAATAGGGATGGGTATTGTTTCTTTTAAGGTAAACTGAATACTTAATGCTTATGTGAATATTCTTTAAAATTTTTGTGGACAAATAGTAAAATTATTGTAGATTTTGGGATTATAAAATGGTTAAAGGAGTAATTTGATAAATAGACGGTGGATCTCTGTGGAAAATAAAAATCGTTTGCATTAGTCGCAATACATGGGAACCAAATAGAAATTTATTTCCTTAAAGCTGTAAGAAATGTATCGCTGCTCTCAAATTCCCTTAATCTTTTTACTGTCGAAATTACACCTACCCATTTTGGTCATGACTGCATAAAGTCCAGCAGTGACGAACTTCGACTGCGCAGTTTTGGTATTATCGACCAAGTTCTTTTGATTTTGTGGGACTTTCGGTGTTCCGGCAGTGAACAGGTTCAGACGGATGCATAACATTGAAGGCCTTCCGGAGTTTCCTCGAATTCCTCTAGTCGAGCGCGGTCGATCTTTCATCGGAGTCCTCGGCTAATAGAAATCGTTCGGATGCTTCTATCCGTTCTTGGAGCGTGAAGCCATCGCTATTAATATTCCGCCGATATTCTTCCGCTTGTTTCCCACCGTATGGAGCCGGCTCGGCGTTATTAAGCTCTCCGGTCTCCGCGCACGCGAAACCCGGTGCGCGCGAGAGTGTAAAAGAGAGAGAGAAAGAGAGAGAGAGAGAGAGAGAGAGAGAGAGAGAGAGTCTCATCTCACGGAAGCGGCGCCTTTCGCGCGAAACTTGTTCCCAAACGGTGAGAAAAAGTCCGGAACTTGGCCCCGGTCGTGTTCCATGCGCGTCTTAACATGGAAACGTACTCTCACAGGCGCAGGCCAGATTTAATCAAAACGCAAATGCCGCTTGGTCCCGGCTCGTACGCCGCCCGAGAGGCCGCATGCCTCACCTCGACCGTACCTGTCTTCGAGCTGCTCTCCCGACGAGGAAGTCTCATAAAGAGCCTCGCGCCGGGTCCCCGGCCGTCTCTGGTTATCGCGCGCGCTACATTCTCGCCGCTCCTCGTCGCGGAACGACGATAATAATTAAGGATTCCCGGCGAATCGGGCCGTGCATACGCGCGGACCGCGCCGAGGCGAGAATAATTTTCGTCGGACCGACGTGGACCGCTCCGCCAGCAGCGTAGCAACCCGAGATTCCTGGCAATCGATTCGCCACCACATCGACGACGTACAAATCTTCGAACACTTCTGAAACCCATTTTTAACCTTCCGATGGTGAGGCTCAGATCTATTTTGACCCAGAGAGATCAAAATGGTCATCTAATCACTCAGTGTCGAACGATAACGCGATAAATGTTACCAAAAATATGTATTAAGAAACCGATATATAGACTGCGGATCTTTGTACAATAGAAAAATCGTCTGCATCAATTGTGAAGCACAGGAGTCATTTAAAAACTGCCTCTTTTCTTTAACAATTTAAAAAAATTTAAAATTACCGTACCCATTTCCTCTAATCTTTTTCATCTCTCTACTGCTTTAAATTTCTCCTACACAATTTTCTTATAAATGCATCAAATCCGCAGTTTAGTCAAAAACCTAGTTAACCCCTTTACTACTATTTTACTTTGTGATTATAATGATTAGAAATTCTTCATCGTTCAGAATTTGTATGCTTATGTTTTCTCCAACTACAACATCATCAACTACGACAAAATAGAATTTTATTTCGATTTAAAGGAAATTAATAACACACATATTTATTAGACTATGTTCAGAATCATTATCACGAGTCTTACTCGATATTGTATAGCAAGGGGTTAACCCACTTGCATCATAAGGAAGTAAGAACAAAAGTACAAAAATGAATTATAAGTACAAAAGTGACTACAAGTAAAAGAACTTCAGATTTCAGCATTATAAGAAAAATTCAGAATTACTACTTTCATCTCCAACAACACCATTTTTATGGTTTATAGCTAACGAATAATGATAGTGACCAACAAAGTCGAGCGTATGCATACGGCACCGGTGATAGTGACCAGGAAAATACGCTAACGATGCAAATGGGTTAAAGAGATAATATCGAAATGATTTTCACTACACACCTACTTAGTGGAAGCTAGTACGATTAGAAATAGTAGAATATTAACGAAACGATGACGTTTTCAATAACTAAACGTCAATAACAGGAAAGCAGAAAATATTTAATAAATATATAGTGGGCTGTGCTTTAAGTTTTCATCGTGTGTCTGCCTGGATGATATACCGGAGCAGATAACGAAGAAAATAAAATTCGAAGTGTCACGGATCGTGAGTTCTGCAGTCTATCTCGCGTCCTCTCGCGACGAGCTCGAAGATTGTTGATTAAAATCCATTTGATAAAGAACACGCGGTCGGCGCGTCAAGCATAGAAATCGTAGATTTTCTCCGGAGAGTTGGAGACTGGCATGCTCGAGGGCGGAATGAAAAAATTCGCTGCTAACAGGAATCGGTGATCAGCCTGCTAACTAGACATCTTATCTGCGATGTATCTAATATGTAATGTTTCTAATTTTCTTCTGAGCAAGACGACCATCGTGAATACGAAATTACAAATAGCCGTAGCGAAGCGGTCTAGCCAGTTAGATCATACCCGTTCCAAGAACCAACAAACACGTCGTTTACTTTCGAAGCTTCTCGAGAAGTGCGAGGGACACTGCTCGCGTGTGCGCCACGTTCTCGCGGAGACATCTTCACCCGAAATTTATCTAAACAGCCTGCTTTACCCTGTAAATTCACGAAAAAAAAATGTCCACCGTGTGGTTAACAGGTTTAATAACTCACTCGCAAACGACATCGCGAACGCAACCCGCATGATCCAGCCGGAGCCGCGGGTACAACAGCTGCGTAGACAGCTAATTGATTCTTACTTCACGATAATTGCATCCTGCTAGAGAAGACACCGTAAACGGTTATTACACGCTAATGGCTGTTATAAGATTCTCTTAATAGAAGTAATCTCCTGCATGCTGGAATCGAATTATGCAATTCAAGCATCAAAGTTATCACACGGTGTCTTGGAAGCCGGCTGGGATCGTAAGATGCACGCTAATTCCATTTACCGACTGGTCGCGCCGGTAATCAGTCATGGAGGTAGCTACTCCGGTAAAGATTCGATATTCGTTTTGTGATCCGGTGGGGTCTATAGATCAGCTCGACATCGGCGGGTGTGCTAGATCAACCAGGGGACCCGCATTCCTGTAGAGACACCGTCGCGACGGGCCTTCAAACAAATCAAACCGCGTCTTCAGTTACGCCAGTGGTGCACGTATCGTCCTCGTACCGTTACGTTCACCTGGCCATCCAGAGAGAGAGAGAGAGAGAGAGAGAGAGAGAGAGAGAGAGAGAGAGACGAGGAAGATGGGGAAGAGATCGCACCGGTGCTCCTGGCGCTCGTTATCGTTCGCAGGTTCATGCCAGCGGACAGTTAAGGTCCCTGCTCCGCTGGATCCTCGACGCTATAAATTCGGCTGATATAAAGAGAGACAGGGATCAGAGCCCGGGGAGAGCCGGAGAAGGAGAGAACGTGGCGTGAAATGATTCGAGACTGTTAAACGGAGAGGTGTGCCAGAACCGGCCTACCTTTTAACGCTCTCTCGCATCCACCCCTGCGATGGAACACGCACGCGGCCCATTACTGGGAACACCTCGGATCGCTGAGCCACTTCCTGTCGGAGATACTCGCGCGGCACGGTCCTCCCGATATCATCACGTGCTCTCGGGATCTCGGGGACTTTTAATCGGGAACACCGTCCCGGGTCGAGTCGACCGTTTCATCCCCTAAAGTCTCCGCGAGCATCGGTCTCGAGTCTCGGATACAGAGAACGTGTTCCACAAGGGAACATTCTGTTCCCACGTGTTCACTGGTATCTCATCGACGTTTCAATCTTTCACGATCTTCGGGCCCCGTCCACCCACGCGGACCAGGTTCGAGCGGCCAGTCGGACATCGGCCGGGGGACTTATCTTATCCGTTCCGAAAGCAGGATCACCCTAAAAAATGAAAGTGGCTCGGAGGCCATCGGGACTCGTAATCGACTCCGCGAATGAAGTTCTCCGGTAAGACGGTCGCGCGGGGATCGACGCCGCGATCCTTCGAAGGTGTAACCGCAGCCACGCCCCAATTAGGTTCAGCAGACGGTTTACGATTGTAGCAGGCCCGGTGTATTTATGATGAGAATGTCCGCACCTGTGGTGACACTCGCCACCGAGCCTCTAGCAACCCCTCCTGGAGCAGAGAGCGAGTGTTTTATGGCGCGCAGATAGCCTCACGCACACCTTCTTTCTACGGGCATTAGCTACAGCCAGGTGATATATGACGCGTATATTGCTCTTGGTGAACGGTGAACCGCCGCGAGCCGCTCTATCCCCATACGATCCCCATATCCACGCCGTCGCTTATTTCCACACCGTGGCCATCTTGCTCTCGGAAAAAGTTCTCGGGTCTCCACCGGGCTCACCGGAATCGAAAGAAAGGAACCAGGGAGACGAATGATGGTCCATGGGGTGGGTGTCCAGGATTTAACGAAATTTCCTTAGAACAGCCGCCACCCCTATTTTCGAGATTTCACCTTCGAGATTAAGCGTTCTTGTTGCTACTCTGCCTCCCGTCTCGGCCCTTCCGTCTCGTCGGCCTAGGGATGGAACTTATCGTTGGTCTTTACTTCTTCGCGACAAACAGCTATTTAGGTCCCTCCCTCCCCCGGAATCGCGAGGGGGCTGCAAAGTGCTTTCGCTTTCGAGATGGTATTTCCCGCGATGACGTCACGCCGGGCTGTCTGTCACTGTCAGGACCGGAACATCCCCAATCTATTAGGGAAACGAAATCAACTTGGTACCAGCGGAAGAAACAAATACTTCTCGCACAAGTTTCTCTCTCGTCGAATCATCCCAACCGCTTGTCGATGTTCGTGTTCTCATCGATGTTCATTCACGATTTCTGAACAACCGTTTTGTCATGTTGACTACTATGCATAGTGATGGCAATCGTTTACCTACGTGTGAACATTAATTCCAACGTACTGAATTTAACAAATGTTTATAGAAGCGGTGGGTATTGGTACCTTTTGTGAAACAAACCTTCACGGTGTTATGATTGGGCTGCAGATTTTCATGCAAAATAAAAATCGGAAACTGCATAAATGTCTATTGAGACATTTTCACGAATTTGAAGTAACTTCTTCAACTATTCAATTATTTATTGATCCCCTCAGGGTTACAATCCTTTACATATTCCTTCCGCCGAACTTAACCTATCCTTAACCTAGCTTACAGCTAAATTATCAATACCCCCGAATTGGAAATAATAGAATGATATTTTTAGACTTTAACCTGTTAATTTTTGTAATAAATGCATAAAGCGTCAGTTGTAATGCAGCTGTGTCCTCGATTCTCGGTAACAGTTTCGCAACGCATCGAAATGCTTGCTGTTAATTTTTCGTACGATGTGTGTAAGAGACTAACACAGGACAGACAGGAGTTGTCCAGGGGTTAACGAGAGATTTCGAGGAAGCTTCGAACGGTAGTCCTGTGGGATGGCGTGGCGAGCAATCGGCTCGGCGTTTGGCGCGACTCGCGCGATGAATCACGCGTGTCGGCGTCCGCGCGGGGTTCCGCTACAAGTTGCAATTCGATTTCGCCAGAAGGGACGGCGGCAACGGTGTCGGCGTCGGGCGTCGGGCGTCGGGCGTCGGCGAGCGTCGTTTTCCATCCGTTTCCACGGAGTATCAGAGCTCGGTGTACGCGCTTTAATCGCATTCGGACGCAATGTCGTGGAAAATTTCATTGGAGCGGAGGCGGCGGGAGAGGAGGCCTCTCCTCCCGGCACCGTCGAGAGGAAGAGACGAGGATCGAAACAGAGTGGATCCCGCTGTGACTTTGTCTCGGCGTTTGCGGGACCCCCAGCCGCGTTCCCCGAGGCATTTGCATATCCACCGGTCGCCGCTCGCGAATGCAATCGCGACGCCGCTGTGCCGCGCCGCTGCACCGCGCTCGAATCTTTTTACGACGCCGCGAATTATGGCGTTACGATACCGGGCTCGCGTACATGCCCCTGATAAATGGATATCGCGACGCGCACGCCGCTCCTTACGATATCTCCCGCTTCTCGTGCCTGTCCCGCGACCATTTTCACGATCGTTAACGATCGAGCGATCGTCCTGAAATCCTGATGCCACGCTATGCGAAGAACATGCTAATTCTCAATTATTTTAACTCGTTCTAAAGTACGCTTCTTTGGACGAGAAGCATTAACGCTTTGACTGCCAAGCTAGAAACTTCAAAAATTCCATCAAATCAATGTAAGTTATTTAATGAAATAAAAATTGAAAAAAATGATATGTATGGTATTGAGAAGTCTTCCAACTTTTTGGCATGTTACAGATCCTAATAAAATTTTGTACGATTAATATATAAAAATTCATTTTAAAACTTGGACAAATAATTCCGTCATATGGGTGACATGGCAGTCAACGTGTTAAACGCGTGCAAACAATTTTCAAGTTGATAAAACCTAAACTTGGACACACCATTCTTGAAGCTCTCGTCTTTCGATGATCGGTACAGTTTGAAGCTGATGAAAGTTCCTATTCCAGAAAAGTCGTTTAGCTCTCGTCTGTGCTCTAGCATACAAGAGTGACACCTGCATGGATCAGAAAAAATTCCAGATTGAATCCAGGTTATAGTAGGCCTCTAATATTCTCTGATACGAAATTAACGCCGACAAATTAATAATTTGTTTCAGTTCATGTACACGATATAGCACAAAAGACTAAGATGCAGTACTGACCGGCATCTCGAAATCGCCAAGAGTTCTCTGTGCAATAAATTGCAAGTGTGCAACACGTTTTCTGAGGGAAGAGATTGCGTAGATTTTTCCGAATAGAAGCACTGACGACACCGTGACCGGCAACCTTGCGAAAAGCCGTGTATCTTTACAACCGATTAGAGAAACGCTTCGTATGCGGAGGCCCGATAGAACTTGAACGGAGGAGGTCATTTACATTGTTAAAACCGGCGTATCTCTGCCGGAGATATTTCACGAGCGTACACAATCGAGCGGTTAGAAGCGGAGAGTTGTGCCACCGTTTCTCTTTCTCGAGCGTTAACCAATCGCGTGTGGTCGCAAGCAACGGAGTTCTGGTCTCGAGCGTACAAGGTTCAAAATCGAGCACCGTCGTCGCCGCGTCGGTTGCGGCACCGTTATCTCCACGATCTGGCGAAAATCTCGGCCGCGAGGGCGTGACACGGCCCGACGTGGCCCGACGTGGCCCGCGTCTGCAAAAATCCTTCGGAACTGGTAATTCCAGACGCGTCGCGGCCGCGTCCGCGAGCCGATCGAGAGCGTTTCGTCATTATTCGAGCCGCGTGCCATTTGATGCCCGTCGTTACACGTCGGAGCAATGAGACGTAAAGGTGTGGCCGGCCGCCAGTGGTGCGTGCACCGTCTATTTGCACACAGTGTTTCGTTTAGGGCCGACACACGCGCCCGGTGGTATTTCACGTTAACCGGAAATAATTGCGCTCGCAAGTTCCGCCGCGTACCGGCGCACTTTTTGCCGCGGACGACCATCGTGGAAATGGAGAAAGCCGGTTTTTCATCTTGGTCCGAGATATGATTCCTATCCGTGCATTGCTTCGGACAAATATTCTGGAATAGAGTCCAAAAAACCGTGCTGTCTACTGAAGGGAGAACGTTGTATTAGTTTGGGGTTGATGGTAACCAGAATATGTATGAAACGCGCTTCATATGATACCTATTTCAATATTCTATATTTTAACCCTTTGCAAACCAGGTGGGGTTAAATTAACCCCTGCGGTCTTATGCCTACTATTTTGAAATATACCGATAAGATGTTTGTGTTTCCAAACAGAAATCGTTCATTTTCGAAAGATTATTATAAAATCGATTTTTAAGTGCTATTCTGTTCGAATGGTGTATTCGTAGATGGACTTAAATTAAAGATGGAGTTAAAACTGATTGTAACAGCGTTTGTGAGTTAAGAAAGAAAGTTGTTCGCGTGTTGCTTGCAGCAACACTTGCTGATTAAATATTGGCATAAAACGGTAATAAAATGCTGTGGGTAATGGGACGTCTGGAAGCAACTGATTACAACCGGGCCGAATATATATCGCTTCTCCGCGTTCAAGACCGGTACATATCGAATAACCGTTTTTACTTGGGCAAACAAATAATTTCCGAGAAAGGCGTGCGTTTGTGTTAGTGCGAAAAGTTTCGTCGGTGTTAACAAGCACGAGTCCGAGCGGTCGGTTAAAAAGTGTTGAAGAATAAAGGGTTTAACGACGTAACGGTACAGAGGGTGTGAGGCGGTTCTTTCCTCGCGCCTTCGAGCAAATAAACTCGCGATTCGAAGTCTGAATGGGGGAGAGACAAGGGGGATGTAACAGGCCGAGTGGGCCGGGCCGGTGCATTTACATTTACAACGAGACTGATTGAATCTTGATTGAAAATCCACTTAATTAACGACGCGAGCCATTATGTTTATCGCCGGCGAAACTGGCCGTGCGTTGTGGACGCCCCCGTGCTGTGTTTCGCCTGCCGAGGGGAACCGGCGAAATGTTTGGCAAATGCGTAACACGGCCAATCTTCGATCCACCGCGTCATCCGGTTCTCCGATCCCGCGTTTCCTTGGAACGATATTTACGAGCGGCCGACTCGTCGTTTGACGAGGCCCGAGATAAACTCGTTATTTCGGGGACGATCAGCCGTTTCTGCGCCGCCGTTGTTTCCCTGTAGACCGTCTCGTCGCTCATTTGCCTAACAATCTGCGCGAAACAAGGGCCCAACGTCGATCTATCTCTTATTAATTCGTCCTCGATCTACCGCAACTATATACTGCGAACCAACTTTCCTCTTTCCTTTCTTTCTGAAAATCAGAGTTAATTTTTACTCTAAAATCCGAGCAACTTCTCTTTGTCCATGTGCTCATGTTCGAGGATTCCATCAATTTTTTGAATTTTGGAGGCTTCGGACGCCAAGGATTGTAAATACTAAACGGCTCGGGTATGTCTCCTGCACGATACACGACACTGGCAACACCCGTGTTGTTGACATATATCGAGAACTATATTGATAACACTTTCATTAATACTTCATACGCCTATGTTAAGAGGCAAGATCTCTCTTTAATTACTTGTTGCTTTCTCCAATGTATGTATAATGTAACATTATTATTTGCGGCCAATTACCTTCATCCGATGGAGTTGTCGTCTCTATTCCAACGAAGGGTCAACGTCTACAGAAACGAAAACAGTTTTATGTCTCAATCATTCCGCGTTCCGGAGCGCCTAAGAGTAAAAATGACCGAAGCGTCGCATGGATCGGTAGAACGGCGAAGTACAGTCGATTAAAAATTGCGAGGGGGCAACGATAGAGTCGCAACTTCCCGGCAAAGGGGAAGAAGAAGCAGGTTGCGGTGTTCGCGCGAGAGAAATCTGGTCGGCGTTGTCCCGCTATGGGAGCGAGGACTGTTCGGCGGAGCTGGATCGACGAATATCGATCCATCAATACCACCCAATGCGGTGAACGCGGCGCGGCCGGGTCCCGCGGACCGCGATCGATCGATCGATCGTCGGAGCGACTCGCTGGTCGCGCAATTTGCAGGATCGATGCTCGTGCAAGCCCCCACCGCTCGGCGGCGCGGCGGACCGGCCAGGGGCGCGCAAAAAATCGCTCGTTAATTGGGATCAAGACGTAACCCCTCGAGCACGCGGACGTATAGGGACATGCCGCGGTAGTTACACGTATCCCACAGGTACCGCGGGTGCCTTCTGTGGATCACGGGGCCCGGCGCGCACACATCGATCGTGAGCGCACGGCTCGGCTGCCGCACCGCACCGCACCGCGCCGCGCAGCGCCGCTCCGCTCCGCGCGCCGCTACGTAAGCGCCGCTGCCACCAGAAATAACAAACGACGTGCGATCCTAATTAATTACTTGTCCACTAATTACTGTAATTATATGTTGCCACACCCGCTCGGCCGTTCGTATCCTCGCCCCTCTCCTCGCCGCCACCGCCCCGCCTCTCCTCCGCCGATCGTTGACCACCGTGCGGAGGGGAAGGATTCGTAGCGATGTTTATTTTCAGCCTGCCACTCGCGGCAAATCTGCTCGTAATTTCTCTCGCGTGTCTTCGCGCGCGCCACCGAGCGTCCGCGTTGCTTCAACGTTTACCTACCCCGCAGCTATATCGCGCCGCGGCATGCTAGATACGAGCGTAATGACACCTGGCTGCCGCTGAATCCTCTCGCGAGAAAAGTATTTTAGCCGACCCTCGGACCCAAAGGTCTTCCGGTATTAAAAACGGCATTCGAGCTTTTACGGGTTTCTCGAGCTCACGCTTTGACAGTCCCCGACGCGCTGTTTTGACTTACGAGATACTAAATTGTTGAATCAATTGTGGAACGAACGATACCTAACTGTTCATCGTTTCAACGATTCAGAAATTTTTCAAGAACCTACGGGAGAACAGTTACAACAGGTGTCCATCCTGCACCGGGTATCTGAATATCACAAACCTTTTTACTGCGCGTAGTCGACCATCATGACCCAATCTTTATGGCTCGATACTCGAGCGCACGTGCTATTTCATGTCCAATTCTTCCGTCGTTATCGTGACGATCAACGCGGAATATTGTATAGATGTCCAGGTGCTATTTAAACCATTTGCATCACTAGCGTATATATGCTCTCAACTTTGTTGGTCACTATCATTATACGTTAGCTAAAAGACAGAAATGGTGTTGTTGGAGATGAAAGTAGTAATTTCTTCTTATAATGCTGAAATATGAAGTTCTGTTACTTGCAGTCATTTTTGTACTTAAATATAATAAAAAAAAAGTTTGGTGATAAAGGCTTTCTTTTCATATTTCCTTATGATGCAAATGGGTTAACATTCTTGTAAGAGTGTGCGGCGACGAGTAGCTTTCGTGGTGGAGACAGAAAGTTCAGAAAGATCTGCATCGAGAGAGAAGATGATCCCTCCTTCTGTGCAGAGCCTGTAAACTCTATTAACTTTATTCTTGTAAAAATCTGCACTATCGTAAACAGTTCAGTAAACGAGGCCCCTATCTCCTATTCAGTTTGTAGGTGCTCGGCAGCTTACCATTTCTGCACGGTGGCTCTCAAAGTGGTTCGAATCTCGGTTCCATAATAATTTAGTGGCCTAACTCCGAGTAGACCTCGAATCTCCGATGCGCAATAATTCCACGATTTCCTGTATTGCCCGAGCGGAGTCGGGGGACGCGGGTGGGGGATCGCGAAGAATTTTGGGGGATTCCGATGCGGCCCCGGCCCGCTAAATTGGCCCGTCGTGCACCGCGCACGGCAAGAAATATGACAGCGGATCGGGGCCGATGATCGGAATAAAGGATCGAGGGCGGTTGGCCGAGCGACAGGTGACACCGGCAAAAAGCCACCGTCTCCAGGATTACGAAAGAGGCGGTGCGTTTCATACTTGGCCTGATGAGAGACCGTCCGATCATGGTAGAGGCCGCGCGTCCGCTCCGAAGGATCGGGTTCGACGCGGCTCTTACGTGAAAACAAGAAGACGAACGCCCGGAGAAAACGTGAGACGGGCCGAGACGGGCCGAGGCGGGCCGGGTTGCGGCGAGAGCGAACGGGAGAAAGAAAAGAGTTGTCCATGCTCGGCCTTTGTCTCCAATTAACCGACCTCCGCGGACAAATTAGGTCGCGTCTGCTACGTGGCTATAACGATTGTGTGTACCTCGGTTTCGTCGCGGAATCGAGCTTCTCCATCCTTGGAGAACGGAGATAAGAGGACGCGCCGAGGGCAGCGCGTCCTTCGGAGATGATCTCCCGCGTCGTCGAGCACCAGTTCTAAAACGGTAGGATTCCCTGATCAGTTTTGTTATTGGCAGCGTTCCCGCTTCCTACCATTTTCCGTCTTTTTATGGAGAAACACCGACACAGTAATTGGCCAGGAGGGTTAGATCGGCCACGTTGAGGAGTCATGCGTAGTAAAATTGAGGAGGGTTTGAATTAACTCGATCTGTAATTCAGACCGTACGGTAAAGTAGAAGGTTGCTCGAAGAAGGTAAAATTTTCATAGAATTGCAGACGAAGCGCAGGTGAAGAGCCATTCGGCGGACAGTGCGGTACGCAGAACAGTATGCCCACGATATTAACCTCTCGGTGGTGTGTATGATTGGACCAGCAGATGTCACTCGTTATGTAAATGGCCGAGTGTTTACGAGGGGACACCTTCGGTAACTAGCTGCTCCACTCGCTGGCCCGTCGTAATGATGCGCTAGAAATGTCTTTTCGTCTTTTTGTCTGTCCTTCTGTTCCTCGTATTGCCTCCTCCTCCTCCTCCTCCTCCTCTTCTTCTTGTTCTTCTTCTTCTTCCTCTTCTTCTTTGCCCCCTTCCCTTCCTCCTCCGCCATGTGTTCGTTGACTCGTTCGTCAATATTCTTTGGCGAATGGGTCTGGTTGGTGCTTTTGCTGGCTCCTCGCGAGCAAAATAATCGTCTGTCCACTTGACAGCCAGCCTGGCGGAAGATTCATTTAGTTCCCGCGTCGCGGTGTTTACAACTCTCGACGCGAATGCGTAATCGTTACCAAGAGAGAGATAGAGAGAGAGAGTGATTCAATGCCAGCTTCCAGTTTTGCTCGGATAGTTCCATTTTCCAACCGCGAAAACGCGGAACACGAAGACGCTCGAATTTAACGTCGTGCTACTTTATTATTCACCGTCGTCGTCGCCGCCGCGATCCTTCAAGGTTGCTTCTCGGAATCGCTCGAGATCAAGATTAACTCTCTACCGGTGGACATCAGGCTATCCGCGGCTCGAGTATAAACATCGTTCGATCAACATGCCTATCTCCATTTCTCTAACGTTATCCGCTGGTCCTATTTCCAGCACGGTTAACAGATATTCGTAGATATTCGCGAAACCGTAAAAGTGCCCGAGAACAAACTACCGGCACGAAGTCGAGCAAGATCTTCGCAACACCTCGTTCGGTTCGTTCGATCATGAGATGACGGCGCAGTTTATACAACCAGATTGCCGGTTTACTTTCGTCGTATCGCAGATTCTTGATGCTTAATCGCTCCGATAGAAACTGGAAATTGCGGGGAAAATAAACAGCGCCGGCTCTGTGTATCGTCCATGTTGTGCGAATTGAAACTAGTGTTCCGAGTGCTTCCGTTAATAGCCAGTTGTCGATACGATCGAGAGATCCGTCGGTTTGTGTGTTGATTTTACGTGGCATCGTTCGTGCTACTAAATTCATTTCAACAAAACTCTTTGATATATTCTCACGACTAGATTTTATGCATTTATCACAAAAATGGGTAAGCACAATTTATAAAGCAGTGGACATATTAAAAAGATTTAAAGGCATCAGCGTATTGGTTTCGACTTAATAAAATAATTAAAGGAAGAAATTTTTATTTCGCTCCTGTGTCTTTCAATCAAATATTTTTTATTTTGCATAAAGATCCGATGGATTCCATGCGTTTGTGAGGAAAACGAGTTGGTACAATTTCAGTGGATAGAGAGATTAAAAGAATTCAGGATACTGCTGTGCTATTTTCAACTTTTGATATTACTAAAGAAAGAATGAAATTTCTCAATGATCTTGCCATTTTTATTTTACTCGTCAAGGTTTAAGGCAAGCTCCGATATAAATGCCTGCAGCGGTAATAAGAACGTCCATAGTCGTTGGACGTTTTTATGGGAGATTCGTAGCCGGACTCTTCCGGGTGTTTGTTGGGTGAACCTAGAAGCGTTCAGAGAGACATCGAATGATCCCACGTTAATTACCCCGAGTTGAGGGGAATCGTGCGTTCTATTCGCATCTTCGGCTCCGGCAGTGGCAAGGTCGCGCGTGTACGGCTCCTCGCTGTCGCGAGATCGTATCTGGCCGATGACGCGGGCAACGATCATCGCTCCGCGTTCGCTGTATCTTGATCTTCGCGAGACAAGGCTCCGGTTATTTGAAAGTTTTTCGCCTCGGCTGGCTGTCCGGTTGCGCGGCGGACGGAACAACGCGGGCCACAGTGCCGCAAAAAATTTCGGTACCCGAGGGACCGGGCCCGGGCATCGACGTCTTTACGCGGGGCCTGATCAATCTTATCGACTCCGATCGATTAATCTTCCATGTAAAGCGTTTTAATTGCCGACTTAAGTGTACGGGATTACAAGAAAGCCTCGCAGCACGCGCAATTAAGCGCGCTTAATTTATGTCCAAGGATTTATGGAAATCTTCGGACACGGCTCGGCGTGCTCGACATGACAGCAAGACCCGGACGATGATCGACGGGGAGTGCTCGATCTTTCGCGAGCAATTTTTCCAAATTCCAGACTCGTTCTAGTTTTATTCATCTATGGTTATAAAGAAAAATTTATTCTATTGGTCTATGAAGCATTGAGGGATTTGAATACAGAAGAGCGTTTTGGCTCTTCTTGTCTGCTGGCCGTAGCGAAGAGGAGGTTGGCGGGATCTATCCGAGGATCGAGACGAACGAGTTTCGCTGCGGGTCGCGCGGATTTCCCGTGTATCGGTGGACAAAGAACCGCTGTTCCGCGGAGACAAAGGAAGGGCGCAGCAGCCGAAGAAAGCGGGCTTAATCAGCGTGGCCGCGGCAGCCGCCTAAACAAATCAAAGTGAATTAACCCGGCAGTAACGTGTCCGCGTAGAAAGCCTAGCGAAGCAGGCAATAAAACACGAATTTTCAGATAAACGAGAGAATGGAAACCTTTATTGCGGGTCGCGCGGCGCGGCGGGCAGGACCATAAATAAAGTTGCATTGTGCGTGAACAGTGTCGCCCGACGGGCCCCGAGAATGGCAGAAAACCGGCGGAGATGCGAAAGCGAAGAGGAGATAGAGAGAGAGAGAGAGAGAGAGAGAGAGAGAATTCGCTTTGTGGGTATCTTCACGCTTCTCGCGACGCGGTGCCACGTAACAAGACTCGGGACTCTGCGTCTAATTGCGTTAGATAGCACCGGCCTTATTAATAACCCCCGCGACGGAGGGATTATCCTGGCAGGAAGATATCCAGGAACGAAGGAAACGAGTCCTGGTCGCGGCGGGGACCGCGTGAGAGGCGAGAGATAGTGGACACGGCATTTCACTTAATGATAACCCGTCTCCTTTCGCCCCTTCTCGGCCCCTCGCCCCACCCGCCGCCCGCCGCCCGTCCTCTCTCGTCCTCGACGGTGAAAAGGATCGAGAGGATCGCAGGAAGACCGGACTCTTCCCTGCGTCCACCTTCTCTGACTCCCTCGCGTTCCGCTTGTCCTTGCCTCTATCGTCGAGCCGATCTGAGCGACGGCACCGGTATCGAGGAACGACAGTCGCCACGAAAATTCTTTATAACTATGCCCGAACCACTTGGTCTCTCTCGCGCGTGCATCAGCCTTCCTTCGTTCACCTAGAATCAACCAAGTCCGCTTCCTCTAATCTTTGCTAGTAGATCGCGAAAAAATCCTTCTCGAAATGTAAAAAATAATCAAGCTTTTTAACCCCTACGTCGATAACCAACGCATATTTTTATGCTTCAAATGCGAATGTGGTCACTCAAGAGCATAAGAATCCGCAATAATTGGTCAACAAAAATAGAAAAAAAATTTTTAACCCTTTGCGGACGAGAGGCGACAGTCGGTGTTTATGCTAGATTTCGTTATCTCCAACCGAAGGGATTGGTGCTATTGGTTCTTGGAAGGGTTCCTTAGCTGTTGGTGTTCTTTCATACGAGGTGTAACAGACATATCGGTTCAGAGATAAGATAAAATTAATAAAAGGTTATAAGTAGACATCGGATCTTTATGCATTTATGGCTTATGGAAATGTAAAAAAAATGCTATAATATAAAATTCGAGAGAATTTAACACGATTTTTATTTGCTTTGGATCTACAAAGGCTGTCCCCATTAAAAATAAAATTTTATTTCATTCCACTTTCTTAAAATGTTTCTATAAAAATTGGAAATTGCATAAACATCCGATGTATAGTTATAAGGTACCATGTAAGACACTCGACATTTTGCAAAAAGTCGCCTCGTCCTGCTACCTGACCCGGCTGAAAAAGTCGTCGTCCGCAAAGGGTTAAAAAGAAATCGAAAGTGGGTACATAAGGGAAATTGTTGACATAAGCGTTCAACTCCAAGTTCCAAACAGTGGGTAGGATTGTACTAGCGGTGTTATAGAATTCTATTCAGGCAAGTCAGTCTCTTCAAGTCTAGTTACTGCCGAGAGGGAGAAGGGAAAGATTAGGAAACAATGTCTCGGTGAGAGCCTCTTTCGCTAATCTAACTGGCAGCGTGGCACGATAATGCTCCTTGGCTCCAGTTGCGGACGAAACGCTACGGTTTGTCATCGGGATACCGGTTTCGCGTTGAAAAACGACGTTTCCCACGCTCCGACCGGATAATATCTATCCGAGCATAAAGCGAGGCGTGTAGACAACTCGGTCCTCTCGTTTCTCGGTCTCCTCGTTCCCCGAAAGGATTCTTTCGTCCTGGCGAGAGGAGTCGACATAACTCGATGCTGGAAGGGGATTTGCATGCGCGTGCGAAATCGCCCCGGTGTCTCGTTACAAGCCGGGCGTCATCGGCGTCGTCATCGTCCCCGACGCCGAGGCAACGCCGTGTGTGTATACGGCCGGGCCCCTTACGGATCGTCGATGCAACATTGACAAACTAGGTATGCAAATACCTACTGCAAATACCCGGGGTAACGGCCGGCGATCAAAAGTCATGTAATGGTATGGCCACCATCAAGGCGAATGGCCGTGGCGTGGGTGTAGCGGGAACGTTCGCGAAGATAAGACGAAGATAGCCGTGGACGGAACGAGAACGCCGCTGCCCCGGTACCTCGAACACGTTCTTTCGCCTGGGGATCGTTTCACGGATGCGTCAACGCCGCTCGATCTCCGTTTCGAAAGAATATACCTACGGGATTGCTATTACAAATCTTGCTAACGAAACAACGTCTCGAAGCGCCGCTACACTTACCGTGCAAGCACGATGATTTCGGTATGATTTACCGCTTCGGAAAATATTCCACGCACGCTTTCCGTCTTTGCAATTCGCAATCTCTCATTTTGAGGGAAATAACCTTCGATGCTACAAATAAAAAACTTGATCGGACACCTTGGTGGTTGTCTATCGTAGCAAACATTATTGCACGGACAGATCTTGTATCTTTAAAAAATGGAACATATTTGTCGAATTAATTGCACCGACAGTTTAGAAAATTGTGTGCTTTAATCGACTTTAGACGAACCTGCCAAACCACCTACCCTCTGGTTTCGATGCTTTTAGATATGTTATAAATCTCAACATACACGATATAGTCACTTTTAATTGAACTATAATAGATGCTTCCTGTAGTTTCACATATGTAGTTGTGCACGGACTTTTAAGCTCGCTCTATCCTAGTGACTGAAGTGATCGGCCACCACTTCTAACGCATGCAGACGCACAAGTATAGCCAGAATATCCCAGAAACTAACAATAAGCGAAGACCACCGCTAATATGCGAAGGTAAAAGTTCGAAACATTTACAACGTATGGAAAAATTGAAATCGGAGGGTAGGCAGGTGTTCCGCGGGTTCGGCCAAGCGTATTCAACATAATTCGCTAGGAACGCATGAAGATCAGCAGTTGGGTCGCAAGAGGTTGACCGGGATCGTTCCCGCAGCACACGAGGTTAATTGCCATTTGAATATCTGCCTCGCGTGGCAAGGAATGATTCGCTCGGCGAAACCGCCGAACCGTGGAGAATCGTCCCCCGAAATCATTAGTATACAAGGTGCAAGTATCCCGCATAACTAAGCGGACGCGTCTTCGGCGTGGCTGGCACTCTAGCTCGCCACTTACCGGACACATGGCAGATAATAACGCGAAGAAGAAACTAGCCGGTGCCCTCGGAGTCCTGGCGGCTGCGGGGCGACCCTGGTTACCGTCCCGACAGGGTGTACGCTCTCTCGTACTCCGCGCCGAGCCGAGCCGAGCCGCGCCGCGACGCGAGGATTCCTCGCGCTGAGAACGGTTAGCGCACGCAGACGCGTCCGGAATGCTAGCAAAACCGTCGCGCGCGATGGAATCGTGCGCGCTCTAGGTGACCATTTGCTGCGTCCTCGCTCGCGGTATTCGAGCCCGGAGCACGGAAATTCGGAGTATGCGCGAATACTAGCGATCACCTTGGTATTTTCGCACTAACGCTGCTATAATTGATTTCTTATTTACCGCGGCCGACTGTTCCCGGAAGCGGCGGGCTCTCTCTTCCACGCGGCCTCACCGGCAAACACCGCTCTCGGAGATCGAGGATTGCACCGCTCGGGATTCGAAGTGCCGCGGAATTCTCAGTATTTCGCTTCTTCGTCGATGCCGGACTTGAAGAGGAATCCATACTACACGACTCGAAGGAATCAAATAAATGTGATAGAATATCATGCGGGAGCAACGGTCGCTCTTTGCTCTGGCACCGCTCTCGATCGCAAGAAACCGAGACAAAAGATTAGACTCGTCGGGGCTTCGTTGCTCTCGATTCCGACGGAGCCCTGCAGTGCCCTTTGGGGCAGTCTGTGCTCTTGCCTTGTATACATGGGAACCAAAATTGGCTTCAAACGCGAAGAGTTCAATCTTAACCCTTTGCACTCCGCTGTCCCCTCTCATGGGACATTAAAATTTATTAGTGATTACCGGGAATTAATTTATTCCAGCGCAACTTTAAATAAAATATTGATTTTTTTTGCAAATATATGTTCCTCGATGTCGGTAGTCAGATGCTTCCCAGGCAAAACAATGGACTATTTACAGACTACATTACGTCCGCTACTCCGACGTTGGTATACCGTCAATCGTCTACTGGCTTTACAGTGTCTATAAAAAAAAAAATCAGTTGTGTTTACTTTGTATTCCTTGATGTCAACCAATTCATAGAAGTTCAATATCATTGTAATACGTTACTTGGTTCCAAAACTATACTAAATAATACGAGGGTTTGTAAATTTCTGCCACGAAGTGGCGCTGAGTAGCTGGTAGCTAACGTCCAGAATGGTTCGGAGCGCAAAGGGTTAAGTTGGAGTTGGTTTTGTTCTGAAAACGATCCGGCATCTTGCAGTCATCAGATTACGAGGTAGAAAATGTTTTCGATCGAGTAGCTTAATTTGCCTCAAGATTTTATTCAGCACTAAGTTTACGGAGTTCTAATAATTGTAATTTACGATTATTGCGATCGTAAAGATGCATCCACGAGGAATTATTCAGCAAGTCGAAGTCGTATGTTCCGCACCAGCAATCCTCTTCCAAGAAATATGAATTTTGCCGATGGGTTTACAATCTTGAAGAGCGTCTTTCTGGACCGTAGAACGGCAGATTGAAAATTTGGCGGGAGGTGGACGCGCCGGCAAAATTTTCGTGGAAGGTTCGCGGAAACGGGGATCGTCGAGCGAAATAGAAGCGAGCTAGTGGAAGACAAAGAACGGCCGAGTGCGTCCAGAGGCGAACGGAATCACAAATTAGGCACGGGGTCCTCGCGGGTCAAAAGATGTCCTGCTCTCTCTCGGGCCTGGCTCGCATACCGAGCCGCAGCCGCAGCCACCGCCGCCGAGCAAAAAGTACAAAACTGGTGACCCGGCTGCGGGGCCCCCGGTCCTCCTGCCGTTCGCCTCGGAACCGCCATACTTTTTGCCGACACTCCGCGGTACGAGAACGAACTGTGTCCGGCGCGAACGTCAGCAGAATGTAAAATATGCAACACGCCGCCTCGCTCCTGTCCGCCGACAGTTCGCGCAGGAGCCACGGAATTGCGAAACGCGACCGACATTAGGACCCCTGCACCCCCCCCCCTCTCTCCGCTAATATTCTATTCCGCGAGGCCTACGAGCTCTGTCCTCCGATGTTGCAGAACGTTTGTTAACGCTGGAACTACCAATCTGCGAAAGTGCCTAGTCAGTATTGGATTATGAACGTAACGACACTCGATGTGACCGCGAATGCTGTGAAACAGAACAACAACGACAGAAAAACGATGTAAAGTTAGATACGATAGATGCAGTCCTAACTTCAAAGGACCACATGACAATGATAATGAATAGAATGCCTCAAAGAGAGAGATAAACATTTTCGCTAAAATATACAGTGAATTCTCGATATATGTCAACAGCACCTGTCTTGCCAGCGACTTGACCACATATACACTAACGCTCAAAAGTATCCGGACACTTGTGAAATATGTATTAGCATTGCGTAAAAATTATTGCCGATTTTTATTAGTTTCTTATTAAATATCTAACGTTTTAAATTAACACGTTGCAGCAAATGACGGCTATAGCCGTCCGATCTGAGGAACAGATGCTAACGCATACACTTGTTAATTATTGAGTAATACATCGAAAAAAAAGGTATAGCATGCCAGACAGCATATTAATTGTTCTTTTATGCGTTTTCTCATGCTTTACCGCTTCGGAAAAAAATGTGTTTCTGAGCACGATCGTCAAATTAAAAGTGTGCGGCAACGTGTTAAAAATTACGTATGTGGAACTTACCAATACTACACTAAAATCAAATACGAGATTCATCGACGTATCCACCGCGGAGTGTTCGTATACTTTTGAGCGGTAGTGTATAGAGAAATCACTGTATCAGGCTACTGCATTTGAAATGTCCGATTTTAGAATGCAGATGATTTATGATGTTCCATCTAGAATTTTCGTGTAAAGGTGTAGCGAAATTTCGACGATCGTTTCAAGGTGTGCAGATGATTCCGAGTCTCGGTGATCGTGCGTCGTAAGTTCAAAGTTAAGGTTCGCATACCTGCGCCATAGTAGACAATGTTCCTCGTTGATCGACGTCCTTTCTCCTCATTAATATTTCCCACGCGTGCGTAACCACGAAGGAATTACAATCGGAACAATACCATTACTCATAATTTAGATTGGAATCTTTCCCTCGCAACGAAAGAACTGTCGATCGTAATCAGATATAGCTGCACAAGGTTCGCGGGTACAGTTTCGTCCTGTAGAGTTCGACGCGTTTGTCTTCGGCCGATGAATATTTCATTCCGTGTAAGAAAGCGAAAACGAACCTCTCGAGTCTTCGCGATGCCCTCGGCACGACAGCGCTTTCATTAATAGTTCATCGGGAACGGTTCTTTCGCGGCGAATACTTTGAAAAATTCTGTGTTCCCGCGACAGTAAAAATAGAACGGGTACCGAGAAGTCTGCGGACGCGCGATAAGGCGTGTAAAAAGGTACACTAAATTCAGCATAAACATTTCAGAATGCATCCGCGGACCGGTATATAAATGAACTGTGCCTTACCCGCGCAGGTAACAATTACAAGCTGATTGTCAGAAAAACCGTGGCTAGTGTCCACGTCGTGGCCCAACGTGAACTACAAATGAGCACGGTTAATGATCAATTTCGATCGATATCGGGGCAGAAAACAGTCCCGGCAAAAGAAACGGTGAGCAACCGATCCCGGCGTCCTTTTCCACCACATAAAGAAGAATCACGCCGCCATAAAAGAGAGCACGCGGCGCAGCCGGAAAGTCATTTATCCGTGGATGCAAGGCGTATCAAGACATATCCGTCCGGGCAGTCACGTCCCTCGATCGCGTCGATCTCTCCGGAGCAGGCCGGGGGAGCATTCGGCAAATGTCGGTGGCCGGGAGGGGCCCCCCCTCCGTCCCCGTTGCTCGTCGAAAATTTTATTTAATATGAAATAAAACGCATTCCCGCGTGCTGTGCGTGCCAACGACGGAGGAGAGGGCATCGACGCGGCCGTATCCTCTCGCGGCCATTGTGTTTCTCCTGTTCGCCGGCTCCCGGCCGTAGGTATCCACGGATCGTCGCGGGTTCTCAACTTGTCCGGTCCCCCGGGGATCCTGTAATCGTTTTTCGCCGAACGATTTTCCAGCGGTTCCGCGGCCCGGTCCACGGCGAAATGGACGCCGCGAGAAGCCACGGAACCGACCGTTTTCGGTCCCACCGCGGCCCGGAATTATGTGCACGCGAGCCCCCTGCACCTGCCGTGACGTGCCGTGCCGAAAGTTTTCGGTGAAGCAGGCTTTTGATGCCCGGAGCGTCGCGTTCCCCGATCGCCAGAACACGGACCGTTATTTCGATAATGAAATATATTCGACGGTGCGGAATGGTTCGCGGGGGAACACAAAAGTTTACCGTCGCCGTAACGGACAGCGGGCCGGTTACGGCCGGGAAAGTCACGCCCGTAAACGTTCGTTGAGGATCTGCTGATTTGTTACTTCCGGCTACGCCGTTCTTATTTTCGTCTCCGTTTGTGTTTTTAAAGCCGTGAACGAAAGCGAAGAAGCACTTTCGAAACGACTTCCCTTTGGACGTGCTCAAAGGACAGACCAAAATTACCAATAAAACCGGTGTAGTAATTGAAATGATGCGGAGAGAGAGGGAGTCATTCCAGATAGATGATCTGTAAATGAAATTCTCGTTGGATAGTTGGGACCGCGCGGAGAACCCCTGACCGGTTGACGTTTCTTCGCGAGAGTCGCACACCGGTGCAGAAGGTATACGCGTCGCGTATCTCCGAGGACACTGTCGCCACTGGCAAAAACACTATTGAGTTAATCAACTAATTTATAATTAAAATTCCTCGGTGGGAGCCGTCGGGAGTTTGGGGGCCCCTTCTGTCTCGCGGCACGGCTCGGCTCGCCGCGACTCGCAAGAAGCGAGCGCATCCACTGTCTGGTCCCCGTCGTTTCGCCGTAATCGCCGTCAGATTCATAGAACACCAATTAACCGGTGATCGACGCCCTACCATCGCCGGCTACCATTCCCGCGGCCGTCCTGCCCGACCCTCGAAAAAGTCGACCTAGTTTTACGCTCGAGTTTAGGCTCGTTCCGGCTAGCGGTCCGTCCGGTTCCTTTTCGTCGCATTCCGGGGGCAACGATTCTGTCCTCGCGTCGCTACGAACATTCGGCCGAGGACAAGCAGATACATCGCGATACGGTATAACACGAAATATTGTGATAGCATTTTGATATTGTTATCGTAATAGTCAACACGTTCAAACGGGTTTCTAGCGTCTTTTTCTAATGTTCCATTCTCCTACATTCTTCTTCAATCGCGTGAAATTATTTCTCTTGTCAGCAGAATTATTTACGGACTTTTGGCTTTAGCTTATTTCATAACCTACTGGACTCTAACAATTCTCTTGTCTGAAAGATCTGCCACCACCTATAGTTCATCACATAATTTATTCTATTAACGATTATATCGTTGGTATTCTATCATATATGATCTAAGGTAAAGGCACCAGTAGTTGACCATTTTATAGAAAAACATAAAAAATAAGGTTTTTATAAGCTGTGCATTTTTTATGTTTTTCTATAAAATGGTCAACTACCGGTGCCTTTACCTTAACGAGTGTTCTTTTTCTATCATATATTCCTTCAAAATAAATTTTTAGTATACACCTTCGGTTCCAATTAAAAAGTTTAAAGTAACAGTGCACTGAAGAAAGGTACAATGCCAAAAAGATGACGTCGTATTAATCATTTTAATGAGTCGACTTCGATCGAGACATTGAGATGAAACAATAACGTGGACAGAAGAACAAAACTCGAGAAGTTAAAGGTTGATTGCATTGCCTTTTAGAGAAGTTTGATTCTAATTATACGTCCGGAACGAAGACTTTGAAGAGTATGAAGAGAAAATTTGTTTGTTTCAAGCACTGAAATGCTACGGTACCAGAAATGGTTGAGCAGTGATCATTCTCTTTGCATTCCGAAGGCTCGGTTATCATTTTCGCGTTTCGCCGTTTCAACGTGGCATCGATTGCGAGCGTTCGAGCTTTCTTTCGCGGCGTCGTGCGTTTGAAATATTCACGGAGGATTAGCGGCGTCGTCGGCTCTCCGATTATAATTGTAAAAGAGATTGCGTCGATCGGTCGATACGGCGCAACGGCGCGGCGGCGGGTACCACGGCCCGTCTCTCTGTAGCTCATTTTAATCCAACAGGACGGAGTTTGTAAGACCGGTCGATTTGAAAAATACACGAAGCTGTTAGAGTGTTCGAGAGAAGGTAATGAAGCAGCAATACGAGGGACGCCGCTTATAGAGTCCTTGTCACTTGTCATGCTCGGTCGGCCACGCTCGCTAGATCGCATTAATTACGCGTATTAGAGCCTCCCGTTTTCTTCTTGCTGGTGTCGCGCCACCCACATTGCCGGAACACATTTTTATCCCCCGTCCGGCTATCAAGGTCCTTAACCCCCCGACGCGCGACGACGCTTAATCGAAACGCGTGCGAAACCTTCTACGCGCGAGTTCGTTTTCCACTTTAAAAACGGAAAATCCTCTTTTTGCTCGTCGCGCGTTTTCGTCCGAACTTCCGCGTGGTTACGCTCAAAGAGCCAACATCGGAAAAGCATTTCGAGTACAGCTACGTTTCAGGGGGACCATCGCGTCGATGCGTCAACGCTCCCGAGACATCCCTTTGATAGCTTTTATTTCCCTCCAGTTGTTTCCACGCTGGATACTCTATGTACTCGTAGACATGATATGGAGAAGGTTTTACAAATGTTTCTGTAAATTCTGGAAATATTTCGAAGACATTTCTTTTTATCCCTTCGTCTTATAATAAGTACATATACCGTGTTATGTTTACATTTCATGGAGTCCGAGGGCTCTCGAGCTTCGTGGCCCTCCGCGGGGTATGCACCGCAGTGGCGGGGATAATTCCGCGACATTTATCATCTAGGTCTCGGCGACATACATAGAGAAATCACCGAGTGCTCGTTTGAATTTCAATTTTTTCGGAATGGGGGACGAACGGGGACATTTGTTCGAACGCAACGTGTTGAAGGTTTCGAATATTCGTGATAAAGCGATCACCAGGTGGAAAAGCAGAGATGAAATTTCGGAGCGGAAGGGGGCGATGTTCCCGCGCGGTCGTTCCTCGAGACGGCGGGTCCGGCGGGTCGGTCCGGCTGGCTGGGGAGGCGTCGGGCCCCGAACGGGCATAACGAGTTTTTGCCGTTGGAAATTTGTTAAGGGGAATGTAAAGAGAATAAGTGGCGATTCCCTTTCTCCCGTCCCTTCGTGTCTGACCGGCTGGGTTCCCGTGGCGTATATAGGAGTCGCAGCCGGTCGCTTGTGACTCGGTTGATTGACTCCCGAGAATTGGAGGCACGGGATACCAGAAACGAGCGGCGCTAGCTTAGCGAGACTTAAAAAGGAACTGGAGCCCGAGGTTCGTCGCAGTCTTTTTGCGATCGCGGCGACCCCCTTTAAGCGCTCGCGGATCGACGTGCTCCGTTCCCTCGTTCGTTCGCCCGCTCGCTCGCTCGATCATTCGCGTTTCACGGTGTCTTTCGGCCCTCGGAAACGATCCGATCCGATCGGGGACCGGCTCTCTCGGTGCCTTTCCTTCGCCGACGGCGCGGCTCGCTCCTCTCGCGGATATCTGGAGCTACGTGGCCGATCGGATTCATGCCGGATCCATGGGAACCGAGCTTAATAACCATGGCCATTCGCCATTTCCACGGTTATCTCGCCGAATCTATCCAGTTCGAAAACCGACGTAGTCCCTGGACTCTTTCGAGGAATCGACTCGCGTTAATTGACTCGATTAATTGCCGGGCTGTGTGTCTCCTCTCTCCGTGGAGCGGCCAAGTGTCGCCGGACCGAGCCACAGGTCGTACAGTAGATCGAAGTGAGACGTTAAGTGCGCCTCGTACGTTTCGCCGGTCACACAAATTCCCATTAGGCGAGCGCCCAGCGGCGAAGCGCTGTCGTCGCCGATTCCTTCGGACGGTGTTAAACGGTGCCCGAGTTTTTCTTGGGATCGGCCGCCACGGCGTGTTGAATTCGGCGGATTCCAGGCGTCCGGAGCTCGAGAGAGGCTGCCTGCCTGCCTGGCTGGCCATTGTCACCGTTCGTCCGTATTAGCGGCGGCGTTCACGGCCCGGGAGGGGCCGTAGAGATTAATTAGGGACGATGTTTTAGCGGCAAAAATGAGCCGGGGCAAGAACCGGGCACCATCAGCAGCCGCCTGGACGCGCGCTAACTAACCGGTCGACGCCGGCGAACGATCGAGCCGGGCCCCCGCTCGTCACCAGCCGGCAGAACGCAAGAACGTGCTACAAATTAAGCCCGGATAGGCAGGAACCATCTCGAAAATTCGGGCCGCGTCCCCAACGAAACGATCGTTCTGTACCGAGTCACTTTGCGCGCGGCCCTGGAATTCCGTCCGGTCAGATCGAAACGTACGATTCGAACGTTTAATTGGCCCTTATCGGCCGCGTGTCCGCCATACTTGCTACCGCCGGAATGCCCCGGAATTGTTTTCGGAATGTAGAATGCGATCGGCGGAACTATCGCCGAATCTGTGTAGACCCTCGAAACGCCTGTTCAAGATCGTGCACACGGAAAGACCCCCGATCTCTCCGAAAATTATTTCTCGACTAACTTTACGACAAGGAAACCTCGTTAAAACCACACACGTGGAACATCTCCGTTCACCGCTTGCTCGAGGAAACTAGGATTCTCAACCAACAATTTCCTTTTCAAAAATAGTACAGTACACTCCTGTACTCCCGTTTTTTACGCGACCTCGTTCGTTGAATTTTGTTTCCGCGCAAGGTGGGGAATGTTGCTTAGTGGAAATGTTAACCAGTTAACTGTGATATTTAATTTTAAAAATCCCTCGCGGCACGGAATTAAAATCAAACAATGACAAATATACTCGTCGAATTCAGGCCAAATGCCGCTATTATAAATTTTACGAAAAAAATAAATCAAAGTGAGAAAGAATTACATTTTTATTCGAGATTTATTAATTAGAGATTTGGTCCAACGTGTACATATACACGTCAAACGCGCTTAACTGGTTAATTTGGAGGGACAGCTTTGCCCCAGGTGCAATACTGCGAGACTTCTTATGAGACTCGGATGGCACATACTGTAGTTAGCAGAAAATAAAAACCCTCGCATGATCGGTATCTAGAAGTTCGAGTTCCTCTGGTCACCACAAGGAAGAAAGGAGGCGACGGATCTATTGGACAGCAGGATTACGATCGAATTATGTTCGACAGCTCTAGAAATATTCATTGACCCGCTAATGGATCGGAACCAGTCCACTGACGAACCCCGCACGATCAATCAAAGAACTCGATCGCGTGTAATCTGGTTACGAATACGCGAGATCGGAGGACCAGTGACGTAATGATCCGAGCGGGAACCTGGAAGTGTCCAGCAGCCTTCGTTCGCTATCGAAAATACAGCGCCCCCGGTGCTCTTCAAGGAGAGGCACGAGGCGGACACATCGTGGATCGACCTCGTCAAACGATTTCGACGGAGATTTCGAAACGGCCGGTCAGAGACGATCCATGAATACGTCGGCGTTTGTCACGGTACAACGCTCAGACGGGGCCTCTCTTTTTGGCAGCGCCGGAACGATTACCGTCGGATTTATCGCTCTCGTTTCATGTCATCGTGTCATTCATCGCGCGGTCTATTCGTTACGCGCGCCGTTTTATAGACCGACCGTCAATTTTCACCCCCGACCTGTCTCCATAATTCGCGTCTATATTTAAGACACCGTCCCGAGTATTATAATTTACATTTGCCCGCCGCACGCTCTTCATCTGGCCTTCGAACAACGGGATTGCCGGATACCTACCCATTACGGACGCTGAAATTCGACCCAAGTGACGCGGTCCTTGTCGGATACTGTGATCTCTCTATATGCGTCGCCGAGGTCACGATGATAAACGTCGCGGAATTATCCCTACTACCGCGGCAAGGCCCGTGTTGTTGACGTAGTATATCAGGAATTCGCTGTACTTGAAAATTTGTCTGTCAATTCATCCATTTTAAATGCCATCCTAAAGTCATCGCACGAATATCCTCGCTCAGGCTGCAGAAGCATTAAGTCTACACTGTAGCAAGATGGAGTAACATTTTGACAGACCTTGTTGCCTTCTTCCTTTTTCATTCGGTGAAAGCAGCGACTTTTTCTCTTCTGTTCGTAACATTGTTTGTCTTGTATACCAACGCTAAGATTATCTAAAATCTTCTCATAGCATTTAGTGTTAGTCATCTGGATACTTTCCGATAACGATTCCAAACCAGTCGTCGACGGTAAACGTCCCAAAGCTGCGTAGAGGATCGTCGGATCTCGAGCGAGGAAGATCGGCGGCGCAGCGTGGTCAGGAAGCGGAGCTTGGCGCTTTTATCGATCGATTTGCCGTGTCGATCGGCAGCCGAGGCGCTAATGGGTTAGTCAGCTTGAACACGACTCGGAGGCAGGGCTCCGTGCGGCGAGCGTGCGAAAAATCGGTCCTCCTTCTCCCTCGGCCGTGGCTGCAACATATGTAAATGCCGGTGCACGCGGCCCGTAGAACGCACACGGTCCCGCTCGCGTGTTCCCTGGACCCGTTTCCGAGTGCGGGCACGTTGCACGTTGCCCTAAGAGCTATCTCGCTCGCGGAGACACCGAGTCGCGCCAAGGAATAATAAATAGAGATAGACGAATCGAGATAGCGGCGAAGGGGGACGGGGAGAAGCCGCGTGTCCTGCCCACGCAAAGATTATCTCGAGGAATTATGAGTGACCGCGCTACGGCTTCTAGGTTATGCAAAGCCGTGGCTATCGACGCCGCTCGTCCGTGAAATGGACGACTTCGAACGGTCCACGCCGGCTTCTGGTCACTCGGGTCGGACGTGGGATTAGCAGCTGGCGGAAATTAAATGCTCCATTCTGACGCGTACCTGAAACGGATAAACTCCGGGAAAGTATGTCTGGAACGGGACGCGGCGCAGGATCTATGAAAATCCTTTCGCGTCGTTCCCTCTTCCGGGAGAAGAGTTAGAGGATGTCAGCTGTCATCGTTTCCCGGGACAATGTGGACCTCCGAACTTTATGAAACCGTGCGTTGCTCGATCGTAGATCATTCGTTCGTTGTTTAACTCCGTTCCTTATGCCAATAACCAAAGTTTCTTATGACGTTCAATCATGTACTTTATGGTCTCCGCGCATATTTTTATACCTCGCGTGTAAATAAACCCGTGGTCACCCGAGAACATAAAAATCTACGCAATAGCCGCACCATAGGTCAATAAAAATGTTAAAGAATTTTTTAAAGGAAATTTTAAGTAGGTACCCGTTTATTAACATAAGGGTTATGTTGGAAGATTTTTAAAGAACATTGAAGAAATGTAATACAGAACCACTCTAGCCTTAATTTACCAAACAGATTCTCGTTCCGTTCTCTCCCACACAGACACATAAATTCGCATAATGGATCTTCCTTTCCGTCGAAACAAGTCTCAACCCCTTCTAAACAGACTTTCCCTTGCAAAACTATCCCTGCACTCGTTTTACGTCTCTCTCTCTCCCTCTCTCTGTGACTGGACACTGCCTAAAAACGATCTTCATTAGTTAATTCTAACAAATGTACCATTGTGTCGGGTCGCGATACGCTGCACGCTAATCCGCCGCTCGACCCGCTCGAGCGTTTCAGCGTGGCCCGTCGATCGCGCTCCGACCGCTTGTCTCCGTGTGCATTTTTTAATTACCGTAATTTATGGATCGCGTCGATCTAGCGCGTTGCAGAGCACGATCCGCAACAATGGCAAGAAGCCGTGCACAGTCGTCCGTGAAATGCTCGCGGATTTCACGGGGACGGCGCAAAGCGGTGCGGTGCGGTGCGGTGCGGTGCGGAGCGGAGCGTGTTCAACGCGTCGCGCGCGGCACGCTCATGCTCGTTGCGTCGCTTTTATTATTCCGTTCTGTTCCCGCGATCGGGGCTGGCTCGCGCTTATTTTGTAATTGCCGGTGTCTCGCGCCGGTAATCGCGCGGTAACGATCGCCGCGCCGCTCAGCGAGCGTTGGCTAATCGCCGGGAACGCGATTATTTCCGCGAGCGGTCCCTCGCGAGTAGCTTCCAGTTTACATGGCTCGCTTTCTGTCATCTCTTTCCTCCCGCGAGCATCGAAGAAAAGCGACGCACAGTGTAGACTCCATTTTTCCTGAAAAAAAAACGTCCCCTATAATTCTCTTGTTCGTGTGTGAAGTGGAACTAATAATCCAATCTGAAGTATTGTTTATATTTTTCGTTTGTATCTGCTTTCGAAACCTTTTGACCTCACCTCTACATTCATCTGGTCCCTGACTGCGGATCTTCATGCAAAATAAAAATTGTCTGCGTGTTCTGCAGCGAACATGAGTCATTCAGAATTTTCTTTCTTTCATCAAATATGTTGATACTCTTCGATTCATTTAATCTTTCTCCTGTTCCAAACTGCAGCTACTAATTCTTGTCACAAATGCGTAAAATCCACAGTCTAGACATTACATTCTTATTTGATTTCGCGGAGTCCGGGTCTACGTTGACCCAGCGTATCAAAATCTCAATTCACTCATTTTCTGATAATTACATGAACAGCTGTTGCATTGGGATCAAGATTAACGTGTCTGCATCAAGCATCTGCACGAAATACATTTTAGAAATGTACAAATAAAGTGAATGGTCCTAAATATCATCAATTATATAGTTATGAGATCGTTTCGCCGTCCGAAGGTTAAATAGGACTTGGTCGGGTAAAATAGTTGAAAGAGCATGGTTTTTAGCGAGCGTATAGTTTTCTCATAGCTTTGTAAACAGGGACGGGACTAGTTCTCGACACTGCCGGGAAAAACTCGATTTCCTAAGAGAAATTGGATAGCGTCAATTGAGCGACGGCTCGTACGTTTCAATTAGAGGCTTACAAAAGGTATCCGCGCGGCCGGACCGGATTTTCGAATTTTTGCGATCGGCGGCGTCGCAACCCGGTAATTGACGCCTCCGTCCGGCCGTATGGCGCACCGTCCGGGAAGAATGCCATTCGCGCTCTTAATTCCGTTTTGCGCCGGGCAACGGAAAGTGAGTTTTTCCTCGTGAAACGCTCTTTAGCGCCGACCGGGCAATTAGCCCGGAATTAGCCGTGCATTCTGCCGGCTGCCTTCGCTCCTCCTCTTCTTTTGTGCACGCGAAGTCGTTCCGCGAGCGGAGAAAGAGAGTAGCGGCGCGGTGCGGCGCGGAGGGGAGATGCCGGAAGCGATCCTCGCGAGCCATCCTCGATCCCGATCGAAATTATTTGGTAGAAAATATCGATGAAAAGTTGCCTGGCACAAATTCGACTAAAGCTTCTCCCTTTCTTTTTGTTTCAGACGCCATGGGTAAGTGGACAAGAATTCTCTTCTTCTTCTTCTTCTTCTGCTTCTCAAACTTTTCTCTACTCCTTCTACTTCTACTTCTACTTCTTCTGCTACTTCTTCTTCTTCTTCTTCCTCTTTCCATCCCCTCTGCTCCGTGCAGGGTAACTGACGTCGTCGGTAAGCTCGACACGATCGAACCGATCCTTTCGGCGCACGGAAATCCCTCGTCGCAATTGCCGCGCGCGCACTTTAATGATCGTAATTAACGGAGCGGTGGTTCGTTACACTTGTAGTAACTCCCGCGTCGATCGCTCGGTTTTCATGCCGTGTGCTCGGCCCCGTTCGAGAAAACTCGACCGACCAACGATTTAATCGCAGATACCGGGGACACTCGGTGTGTACAGTTTGCCTCAATATTCTCCGTTTCCTCCCGGCTATAGTACAGAGAGGTACCACGGTGGCCCAATCGCTTTCATTGTACCGGACCCGTACAGAAACGTTGCGAAAAGGTGCAGCCACACCGGTGACTCCGAGAGCTACGAGTTGAACATCCCCGGTGTGAAGGATCGTCGCTGCGACGTTATCTGTCCGTTTTTGGGCCGATGTTCACGCGGCGAGATCAATTATTCATTGTAGATTCGGTGCGTATCGATGCGGCTGGCCGGACCGAATTCATGAGAATGATTTTCCCGCTTGGAGGTGACCCATTATTTATTTAGCATCGTGCGTTACGCCTCGCGAGCCGAAGAACAGTGTCCGATAGTTTACTGGTACACCCGTGGCTCTACTCTCTGTTCCGATTCGGCGTCGAATATTTTAGCGCGGCGCTCGTTCGGTGACGTTAATTTGTCTTCGAGGGAGGAAATTGCGCGCTGTCCACCGAAGTGAATGATAGGAGAGAAAGAGTGAGGCATTCCATTGAGACGCGGTGGCTCGTGAAGTCAACTGAAGTGAACCCTCGATATGAAAAATTGATTCGAGTATAAATGTCAGAGACACGGTCGTTGATCTGGATCGTCCTCGCGGAGGCTGTCAGGGACTGTACTCCAACGATCGTCGAACGATCTTGCTACCGATCCGCTTCTCTTCCCAATTGCCGTCCACGAACATTTCTTTGGCTCTCTCTCTCTCTCTCTCTTCTCTCTCCATAGCGTACGGCGCGCGCCGCAGCAACGAACCGCTCCACCGACTTAATTAGATTAATTAGATTGCAGGCAAGGCGGATCACGCCTTTTGAGATCCGTCGTGATCCGGGATCGACTGATCCGACGTTACGTTTTCATTTCTGCGCGGTTCGAACAAATTGAAGCTCGGACGGGGTACCGATCGCGTGTAACAATCGTTCCCATCGTTAACAGTTTCATTTGAATATTATTTTACTTTAATAAAAGGTCCATTCACGGACGGAAATCGATTAGGGTTAATTGCTTTTGAATTCACTGACTTCTCGAGACTAGGTATTTTCCCCACGGAAGATCTAAATGTTCCTAATCAGGAAATCGGGTATTACTTCCTCGTTGAGATTCGATTAATTTGCTTTATTCGACTTTTAATACATTCTTTCCTCGATCGAAGAGCCGACAGGGCGCTATAAGACTTGCTGTCGTTCCTCCTTGGCGCAGACGATTTTAATCGACCCAATTTCACTAAAACGTTCTCCCTCGTTCTCCGTTTGGCCGCAAATCGGTTTTTCGATCCGTGGTATCGCGGCTCGTCGGTCGCATGCTAATTTCCCGAAATCGTATATCAAAACCGTAATCTACCGTACACGGGGCGCCGTGGAATCCTTAACGATGTAATTAATATGTAAACTGTAAAATCTGTCCGGGAGAGTCAGCTCCTATAAATATGTATGCGACAGATCGGTCGGGGCGCATTCTTCATTATAGATCGCGCCCGGTACGGCGCGGCGTCGATCCCTCGCGGAGCCGCTTTTTTTCGGCTCGATCCTCCGCTAGTCGCGATCGACAAACCTCCTCCTCCCCCCTCCCGATTTCCCAAGCTGTCGGACCAGCTTCTTTCCCTTCGAAATTAACACCGATATCTTAAATCCTCCTCGGGCATGAATATTAATAATGCGTCGCGCGCGCACACATAGTGGCACAATGTGCGACATCAATTTGCCGTTGCTCTTTGCGCGCGATACTCCGCGCGCGGCGCAGTTTCGAATTTTTTTGGAATCGCTCAGCCAAAACACGCCCTTCGATCTGGTTCGCAAATCACCCAGTAATGGCTCGTTATCGTCCGTGTAACATCCTCGGTGTTTGAGTAAAATTTGTGTCGCTGTGAGCGGACTTCCGATTTTATGCATTTTTCATCGAAACGAGTAGCTGTAATCTGAAGTAGCATCCTAAAGGAATTGCCAAGTTGTTTCTGTTTCTTGCAACAGATGCAGAACATATTTATTTCGCATCAAGATTCACAGTCTTATGAGAAATTCTTTACGTTCATCAGTGGAAGGTTTAAGCTGGTATTCCCATTTGGAGAAAATGTTATTATTTATATTGTTGTGTGATTCCACCAGCGTATTGGCTGTTGTGACATCTCAATAATAAATTCATGAATTTTATCACGTAAAATCTCCAAACCGTGTTCTCTGACCTACGGAGCTGTCACAATCCTAGCTTTCACTGATCGTCATGCGTGTTTTACGAAGATTGTGAATCCGTCGATTGGCCCTTTACAGTCCAATAAAGTAACGGAATTTTTTCTAGTATTTTTTATTACGCCTTGTTACTCTTTTTCTACTTTCACATGTGGAACAGCATACCGCTCGTTGCTCTGTCGCAGGGAGTAAACAGTGAACGGGTTATTCAGGTGAATGGAATTTCCAAAAAATGTGACTACGTCGCAGCGACGCGTTGAATCCAAGTGATGAAAGTTTCATTGCACACAAAGGAGAACTCGGTGTTTAAGGATTTCGAGCTTCGTACGCCTTTGTCTTCGATTGCTGCACCGATACATGCTTAATTCGGGTTCTCCCGCGCGTCGGGCTCGTTCCAGGGCCGCGCGAAGTAATTAATATATAAACGAGCGAAAGCTGGTGTCTCGGCTCCGGCCGCCTATAAATATTAATGCATTGTATTATTCAGCCGGTGAAACGAGCCGGGTAACGACGCGGCGCGCCGTCTTGCCGCACCATGGTGGTGATCTCGGAGAACACCGGAGCCGGATAATAATTCGCGGCGTGGAAAAAGGAGCGGTCGCACGGCCGCGAGTTATCGATCCCTTGACCCTTCACGCGGATTTCCTCGCCGCGTGTTCTGTTATCGGCGTCGCGGGAACACGCGCGAGACCGGCCACTAGAGGGAAAAAAAAGAAACGAATGGCAAACCGGAGGAATTCGGTGTGTGCCCGAGCGTCGTAATAAATATCGGTCGTGTGCTGAATTATTTTGATTGCGGGGGAATCGTGTTCGGAGTGCATTACGAGGCGTTCCGCGCGAAATAAAATCGGCCTCGATGAGGTACGATATATAACGGCCACGAGTCGGCTCTCGATATGCAAATTCCTCGCCGGCAATTATTCGAAGCGGCGTCCTCTTGCCGCTCGTAAAGCTTCAATGAAGTTATTTCGGCGGGAGATGTCCGATGGAATGAGCGAGCGCGCGCGCGCGCGCACGAATTTTCTAATCTTATCGGGGTCCATTCGGCCAGAAACCGTTCGTTTCAATCAGGATCTCGGGGCGGTTGCGCGGTTCCCGACGAACGGTACACGATTAAGACGGGCCTGAGAGGAGAGCAGATAAAGGACGCTTGTACGCTGAAAAATCTCGCGAGACGCGACCCGCTTCGAAAGCTTCGCTCCCGTGCTCTCCGTCCGTGGCCGAACACGATCTTTCTCCTTCCCCTCTGTCTCTCTCTCTCTCTGTCTTTCTTCTCGACCAGAGAGCAAAAACCTTCCCCGTTCGGGCGGACTTTTTGGTCGTTAATTAGTTGCATTTTTTTACGATCCCTCACACACGTGCAGCGCTTAACAGCTCCGCCGGAGGAACGAGATTCGGCCGAGAGAGGACGGGAAGGTAATGGAGGAAGAAACGGAAGAGAGGAGAGTCGCGGGGTTGGTAGCTGCGAGTTAATTTTTGAACTGGGACGCGTATAATGTTCGGCATTGTGCGTTCCCGGGCTTTTCACTCGCGACGCTGCGCCGCCGCGCCGCACTCGCGCTCCTTCGGCAGACATATGCGGCAATCAGCGCGAAATACGCTCGCCATGTGGCGTCGCCCGTTTAAGCGTAATTGCCGGTCGTGCCTCTAAGTATTCATTAACGCCGTTGTCCCCCGTGGGGCCGACAGGTTAGATCGATGCCGGCGACTCTTCTCTGCATTGTGCCGGATCACCGGCTCGATCATAATTCTCGCCACGAGAATAATTTCGCCGACCGTTTCAAACCGGGCCGATCTCGGAAAAATAGAGTCGACGTCGCGTCGAGATCATTTCGTTTCGTGCTCGTGAAACGCGGCTTGTAAAGCTTGGATTACGTTGTCCGGTGATCCAGTCCAGCCTGAGATCGTAACTGGAATAATGTGAACGATGTTTTATCCTCTGCTATGTATTTTTATCCTCTTCGAAATCTATTCTGTGCACTTTTTTAGCCCCGGAAACTGGGCCCGAGACACCTGCGGATTCGTCGGGGCTAATTCCACGGACACCGTGTTACTTTCCGGTTACAAAAACAAACTCGATACACAGCATTACCTTAACGCGCCATAAAATCTGCATAACGAAAGGCCGAGCGGTGGCAAAGCAGCGCAGAGGGCGGGTTAATTAAAAAAATTCAGTAGCCCGGGTAAATGAGGAAAATTAAATTTTATGTGGGGGGGCACGCGGTTAATCCTGCGGTGCGCGTGCGTATTTATTGGCTACCGGTCCAGGACCTCGTCTGACGTAATGAGAACGATTTTCGGGAAGGATCATCGACCAGATAAGATAAGGGTCCGGCGTCGTTGCACCCGTTTCCTCTTTTACGAGCCGTTCCCACACCCGTCGACGTTCTTCGACACCTCGGTCCATCCCCGATTCCTGTAATGGCCGCCTGTTCGTCGGATACGCGGAACAATTAGAATGCAAATCTATTTGGTCTCTGGACGCTTGTAAAGTTCTACTCCCTTCTTCTCGTTTCTCGTTGTCCGACCCGTTCCGTAAAATTTGAGAGTCTGTGTGAATCCGCGAGATGAAAATTGGTCTGAATTTAATGAATTCGGCCGGTGATTATGCGACGACAACCACCGCAGTCTCCACGCTGGCCCGAAAAGGCAAGTCGGGTGTTTATACGGCTGATTTGACGATAATTATAAACGACAAGATTTGAAGTTCGAGACGGCGACGGTAATGGGCTTGCGTCGTTATGAATACTGTTATTGGGCTGTTTGCGGATCAGGGATTCTTCGGGCAATCTTGGCCCGCTGCGTGCCCGGGAGGTGATCGGAGTTTTATGGTTGTTGAGTGTCGATTGCGGTGCGACGCGAGTATATCGCGGCCGATGAGGATTAAATTGGCGAGTGATAAAACGGAGAGCGGGGAAATTTGTGGCAACGGTTATCTGTGAAAGTGATTTTAAGTTCGGCTCGGTGACCGTATTCCGCTGAAAGGGTTCCACCGAGGGATAATCATAAAGAATCGCGTGCGCTCGCGAGCCCCCGAATCCAGTATCTACGAAACCGCAATGCCCAGGCGAAACAGCCCGAAGATACAGAGATTTTTACGAGCGGAAATACGACAGTATTAAACTCGGTTTTACATCGGCCAGGAATGGATACGAGCCGGTTAACGTCGATCGTACCGGGGATTTTCTACGCGCGAGTATCACTCGACCCCCTCGGATCTACCCCTAATAGCGATTCTTACGAGTTCCGAGACACCGCGGAGTTTTCCGACGCTCGAACGGTCCCTTAAACGACTGTTTGGTCGGTTTACACGCGGAACGGCCTCCAAGTTGCCTTTATTCCACTCATAATATTTATTAGACGATAAAGCCACTCGCGAATTCTTTCGAACCGAAAAACAGGCCACGGGACACCCAAAAATGCCTCCATTCTACTCGATATTTTTCTCCCTGTGTTTATTCTTCTTTGCTAATAATCCAGTAAGAATCGAACAGACTGAGACAAAGAAGAAATACAATCTCTACTTGATAAATGTCCCAAATATCTAGCCTATAATTGTCCCAGAACTATCCCCACTGCCAAGGGGTGCCATAGCTCGAGAGGCATCGGTCACCGAGGGGTGTAAACACGAAGAGACATTACTAATTAAAAAATAGCATCTTGTAGCCGATAATTGTCCCTGGCCAGATCCGTGTTTAGGACAATTATCGTAGTAGATACTGTACTTTTATCAGTAAATGCAAAATAATTCCATTAATTCAGATAATTCAAAGAAAAAGAATGGTACTGCCTTCGTATTGCTACGAGCCCTTCTAACCCTTTGCACTTCGAGAGGTGACTTTGAAGCACCACTAGAAATTGTTGTGGCATTATTTCAATGAAATTACGAAAAATTTGTACACAACAGATTGCCAAACATTTAAATATTATATGTGGAAATCGGATCAGTTTGGTGGGAATAAAATGAAAGTATTCCAAGAAGGAGGAAAAATATAGTTTTAAAATGAAAATAGCGCCGAGTGCGAAGGGTTAATTCTGATTTTCGCGTAATAGTTTACGAGATCGGGAGTTTGTCCGTCTATTAAAAGAGAGATTCTGCTGGGATCTGCCGAGAAAGAAATAACAGGACCGGTTTCTCGGTTGAATTTCCTTTCCGACAGGGAGGTTGGAAGCGGTGCACGCATCATCCCCCGCAGATGAAGTTGCGGTCGCTCAACAAATAGATTACGTGCCGGTCGAGGGTCTTCCGCGGGGGTGGCTCGCACATGCCACTCACGTACTCATCTCCACCGGCAGTCGGGCCTGCCGTTCTCCTTGCCGGCGTTTCTCCTCTCCAAAAATTGCAACGCGTTAGCCCGAGATCCGCTAACCATTCCATTATTAAATCTACGCCCGTATTACCGTATGCCGCGCGAAAAAGGGTGGGTTCCGGGAACGGGAATACCGAAAGGGGGTCTCCCTTGAGAAGGGCCTGTCATTGAGATTCAACGCGCGTCCCAGCCATCGAAACAGCGGAGACGGCGCGCGACGCGATTCGTCGGCGGAGAGGGCGGAATAGATTAGCCGTAATAACTCGGCTCTCGCATTGTGTATCACGCGGTCGCGGTTAATCGCGCGGCGATAACGCATCTTAATTGCTGCGCCGTTTACCTTGTTCATTTTTCCGGGCGGCGCAATCTCGTCGCGAGATCTGCTTTAATCGCGGGAAAAACAGCCGACAGCATTTTCCGGGAAATTTGAAGTCGAGCGCGACTCGAGCAACTCGAACAATTGATAATTGTCTGGAATTTCTTCTTCTTCGTAGCAATTAGCGCATCGGAACGATCACAGAAATTCGATGACGCGATTTCTTTCTCGCTCGCGATACGTTACGGAAGAGCGATACCGCCTCGGGCTAATTAAACTAGTTAATTGCAAGATAGAACACGATTAGCGTTTCTCGCCGACGCGTGAATCGCTTTCCCATCGGATTTTACTTTCAAATAGTCGAGCACATCCTCCTAAGATTTTCATTCGTGATGGCATCGTTTTCAGGGTTTTGCTATCTCGTAAATCGTCTTTTCTTAGTATTTGATCTTTTAATTCGCGTCAATCCTTCAGGGTTATTGTCAACCTGTAGAGACACATACAGTAAGCAATGCGTTTTCTTGAATTAGATAAAGATAAGTAATTAATAATGATAAAAAAAAGTAATGTTAACCCTTTGCACTAGAATGGTGACTGTAAGGCACCACTAAAAATTGCTGTAACATTATTCAAAATATTTTTTAAATTATTAAATTTCTTTGTATTCAATAAATTACTAAGCACTTCGGTATCGTATGAGCGAGTTGCACCATTTTTGTATGTATAACATGAAAAAATGTATATATAGAACGAAAGTATTCTAGGTCGGAGGGAATGTTTAGTTTTGAAGTTAAAATAGCTTGGAGTGCAAAGCTTCGTATTTTTTGATATCTGTGTCCGTGCTAATCGAACAGACTGAGGCAAAGATAGCTCAAACTAATAACAAGAGATACAGTCTCTACTTGATAAAAGTCCCAAATATCTAGCGTATAATATAATCCTCCAAATCCACGATGGTACTCGAAACTCTTCAATTCTTGGGATATCTGGAAGGGACACGTTCATTATCATAAATCCTGTTTTCCCATCAGCCTCGCGACTCGCTGACCAACCGGTGGCGGTCGCGACGAGGATCGGAGAGGATCGTCGCAGCTTTTGTTATCCAGCCTACGAATTCCTGAAGCTCGTCTGCGGCCGGTCTATAATGAACGCGAACTACCCCCGTGTCCCCGAAAATCGCAATCAAGCGCATTCCACCTGTCGGCGGGAGGGATAAGCAAAATCGCGGCGAGAGCGGGCCGGAAAAAAACGCGAAGCTGGTCTCCCGGCGGGACAATCACCGTTCCGATCGGAGCTCAAATTTGACAGGGCACCCGGTGGCGGGCACGGTTATCCCCGATAAATCTCCGCGGCCCCCCTCGGCCCCGCGGTCCCCCTCGCAGCCCTTCGTGTCGGCAGACCGATCGGCATGCCCGGCCCTGGAGAAGAACAGCTTCAGCGGCACGATTTACCGGTAAAACGGGTGGAACCGACGCGAAAAACCGGAACGTTCTTGACGGACGGGTGACTAAATCGACCCTAAAGTAGTACCGTCGCCCGACACAAAGAGACACGAGGCGACCGGTATCGGCCGGGTGAACCGAACGAGGAAAGAAGCAGAACCACGAGTTGTAGGATCGGCAGGTGGAGAGGTGGGAGGAGGAGGAGGAGGAGGAGAAGGTAGGGGATAGGATCTCCTTGGGCTGTTCTTGTCGCGGCCCCCGGCTCCCCGTCAGAAAAAGTTCGCGCCTGTGATCTCACCGCGCGAGAGGATTTAGAGTTGTTTATCTACTTATTATGTCAGCCCGGGCTAATTGGGCATATTTGAGGATCGGTCCCGGAGCGGATGCTCGCACGTATCCCGTATAAAAGAGGTCGGGACTCCTCTCTCGACTCTGCCCTTCCACCGACGCGACGTCCGACACACGGTTGCTCCCCGTTCGTGGCATTTCGCGGGGGCCACGATTACAAGAGGATAATATCTACCCGCGGAACAGAGAGCCCGGGAGAGTCCCCTTTCTCCGGCCCGGCAAAGAACGGTCGCATAACTTTCGGCGATCATGACTCGGCCGCCATCCGTCTTTAGGGAACTATCGCGCCATCAAGCATCCCGGCCCTCCTTCTCTCATCTCCTTACTCCTCTTCTCTTTCTACCTCTCTTTCTGTCGCTTTCTCTCCCCGCGTTCTTTGTTTCCTTCTCTCCATCGCGCCGCGGTGCCGCTCTCGCGTACCCCCGTGCTCTTTTTCCGGGGCCTGTACCGGTGTGTGCTCCGCCTTTTTCTGTGTCTTCCCTCTGTGTTTCGGCCGGCATCAGCCTCGCCGAAAGATGCATCGCTTCATTCCGCGCCACCGGACGCAGATTCGCCGCTACCGAGGCCAGAACGAACGGAATGTCCCGGCGCTCCGGCTAGCTTTATCGGTGATCGATCTTGAAGGGTGCACTCTTGCCCGAGATCGCCGGTGATCCTGGAATCGGCCGGCTGATACCGTTCCGCCGGTTCCGTGGCATTCCTGCCACCCGTTCACGCGCGACCACCGTCTTTCGGCCGATTCCGTTTTTCGGGCGCAGGCAACACGAGAGCCGTGAGACCATCCGTCGGATCCGTCCCGAAAGGACTCCTGACTCATAAGCGGTTCCTGCTACTTGTACGCTTTGGCTAGAACCGATTCGTTCGTGCGCGCCGATCCGATCCTCGATAGCCACTCGTACCACAAAGCGTATCCGTTTCTCACACCGTGCTTTACTTTACCTATTCTTGAGCCCAGCTCGTACGTCACTCTTGCAGAAGATTGCCTCGTGACCCGTTGTTTGATACTTCATTAATTTATTCTTGCAGAAGCTTATTTAGTTGCTCAGGGTTCATAGATTTCTCTAGATTAGTGGATGGATTTTATGCACTTATGAGAAAAATCAGTGGTTTGAACCCTTTGCACTACGATTTACATTACGATTTCAGTGATTCGAACTTTTTTATAGTTTCTGACTTCCTAAAAAAGGAGAAAATTTATATCTCTTGTATGCCGATATGTTATCCAATAGCTGAACCGAGCTTGAAGGAAATTAATAACACGCACATTTATTAACACTAGATTGACTAAGCAAGTCATTTTGACTGCTTTTGAATTTCAATTAAAAAAATAATTATTTAAATAACACACAGCTTCTTATAATTTTGTGACTTTTTCTACAACATATAAATGGGTTAAATAATCATTGTTGTTGCCCCCCCCCTCCTTCACTTCCGGTATATAGGTAACGGCTTCCGGTATCGGCTTCCGGCTTTCAGTCAATATAGGTATATACTAAGCTCCCGTCTTTCTAGTGTTAAACTCAGTCCAGCATCATCATCACGAGTCTGACACGATATTGTAGAGCAAGGGGTTAATTTGGTACAGTAAAAATATTAGAAGATTTGAAGAGTATTCATCATTTTCAACCTACTTGGGTTATTAAAAAAAAAAAATTCGCATGTGGCTCCTAGCAATTGATATACATATGCTTTTTATTCTGTACAAAAATCCGCAATCTACTAGTTGGTTAACGAGACAGAGAGGCAATAGTTAACCTTCTTGTACATGCAACGCAATCTTCTTCTTGTACAAGTATGCCTTGCTCGCTCTGCAAGACTCGACGGAATAAAAACGTTACTAAAACCCTTAACACGAGGATGACTGTATCGTATCTTGTTCTTCGTACAGCCGAAAATCGTAAGATTCCGTGAACGTTCCGCGCATCGCGTTCCATTGCCAGCACGTTTCGATACAGTCGCGGAAAGAAAAACCGGCGAGGTCCTGCGGTAATCAGATTACACAGTCGCGAACAAGCGACTCGAATTCTCTCTGTTTCGGTTAGCAGCCGATCCGATAACGTTCGCTTACCGAAACCGAGGTTTCTGCGGGAAAAGAAAGAACCGGCGGGTAAAAAACACGGGTTTATCCGTAGGCGGTTACAGACGGAACGTCAGAGGAGCACGATAGCCGGGTCGCCGGCACTATATTACCGGTCCCGTTCGTTCTTTCATCGAGCAATTCACAATAAGCCCGGCGCGAGCACGATAAATCGCGTGACGCCGGGCAATAACGGCGCCGAATCTCGGTCCGCGTCGCGGCGTCGCGGCGCGTAGCTAGAGACCTCGGATCTGTGTTCTCCGACGCAGAAAACGCGCGATTCAGTCGCGAGATGCACGATGCCGGCGGTCCGATCCGCGGGGAACGCTGGGAAACCGGTCCGCCGGTTATGCGCTACCTTTTCGGAGTTTATGCTCTGCCGCGTGGTCGGATAAACGGTGCTAATTGTACGATAAATTGTCCACGAAGTAGCAGTTTGCCCGCTCTCGATCACGGGAATCGACAAAGCGACGCGGGCAGAGCAGGCCGAGGCACTCGCGATAAGAAAGTCGTTAATTCCGCCGCGGATAATGGCGGTCGATAACGCGTCGCGCTCTCCATACCGCGGACCATTTCCAGGGACGCTCGAGATTGGGGAAGCTTCTCGATACTTAGTTGCAGAAGCGTCTCCTTTTCTCCTTTCCGCGTACATCCACGCGAGGCACTCGTAAAAATCCGGCTGGTTTTATAAGAGCAACGGTTCGTGAGGATTTTACGAAATTTTTACGAGGCCCGTTCAGGCCCGTTCCGTCGCGAGGCAAGGGCCTGATATCTGAATGAGCGGGGTTACGTGGCTTGCGATGCATTCCACGGAGCACAGAGTTGTTAAATCTCAAGGCTGTGCTGCGCGGCAGTCATCGGAGTCCGCTGAAATAAAAGGGAAGGCTCGAACGAACGTACGTGGAACGCGCTTGTAAAGTCCTTCCGATGACGAGACACTACCAGACTCCGGATGATTGCGCAGCGCTCCTTGCCTTGTCGCGAGCGGGTCTGCTACAGTGTCCTTTTCTTGGCTTTCATCCTCAGCACCTCGCAACACAATAGCAGGATACAGTGGTGCGGTACAGATGAATTTAAAAATTTGTAACTTGGGCTAGTCTCGAATAGCAATAAAAATCCTCCAAATTGATTGCAATCAGAACAGCCGACAGCAACAGTCGGGTGATTCATTCTACGAGCCCTCCATACAGCTGGACCCCTTCTAATTTGATTTAATTTCTCAGTAATTATGTAGGGATTTTATGTGAATGGGGATTAATTCTTGCAAAGACGAAAGTAAAAGTAAGAATATTAAGAGTAAAAATAAAAAGAGAAACAAAATGATATATTATAAACTCGCTGCTCATTCATCCCAATAACATTACAGTTTGTAGGATCCTCGAGACAAGGAGCCCACAATTATACAACGTATTCGATTGCAAATATAGTTTTTGGAGTTAGAGCGTGAACCGAAGGTGGACGAGCATGAATCAAAAAGTTTTGCGCGACCATTTTCGAGAAGCGTGCGTTAACACCGGAGAGGAATTTAACGCTCGGCTGGCGGCGTTTGTCGATCGATTACGATCAGTTTGATTTCGGGGCACGGCATAAAATTTAGCGACAGAGTTCGTCACGGTGTCGAGGAAAGGGCCCGCGCCTGGTCCCGTTACAAAGGGCGCCGAATCAACGACCGATCGGTTTCACGGGCCTGTTGTTTCAACCCACACGGATCCCTTAAAACAAATGCTCTCGCGGTTAGGCAAAACAAGGATCGATCGATTCGACACGACACGAGGCCGTTGCAGCGCGACGTCGGAGAGCGAGAGAAGGACCTCGAGCAACCACGGCCAGAACAGCGAGGGCATTCGCCTTCCCATAAATCATATTAATAAACTGTACCGCCTTGCTGCACACGTTCTATCCAGTGCCCGGATAAGACTCTTTCTCCCACCTCTCTGGACCGCTGTTCCTGTTGAATACGCTTTATTCTCTCTCCTCCAATCCGCCCTCTGCGCGTCTCTCTCTCTCTCTCTCTCTCTCTCTCTCTTTCTCCCTTTCTCTTTCTTGCTCTCAACCCCGTCGATACTTGGACGACTTAATCGGTGCACCGTATCCTTGCGACGTCTTAATTGCGATATTATTGACGTTACTATCATTTTCGCTCCTCTCGAGCTTGCAATTCGATATTTTAACCCTTCTTGCGGTACGAACTGTTTCCTCTCTTTTATTTTAGTACTTGCTTCAGCATCGTTTAATTTAATTATATTCCCATACAAAGCTAATGCTAGTATGTGTGGAATAGTTGAGAAATACTGGAATTGTTGTCACATAAAATTGTGGCATTATTAACTAATGCACTGTAAATCAGTACAACGAATAATTACTGGTACAAAAGCTAATGTCGAGTCTGGCTTCGTGCCACTTGTAGTTTCATGACAATTGTCATCCTTAATTTTTCTTCTAGGTAAAAATGTTTAAGTAATCGTTGGATTATTATCGCCGGCAAAATTGTTAGGCACGTACGAGTGCTGGAGTATCGCAATAGCGTTTTTCCAAGTTGAAGATCACCAGAGTTCGTACAATATAGCGTCAGCTGTTAATCGATGACAACACGATTTCTTTCGGTTGTTCCGCCCGAGACTCTCGCAATGAATCCACTAATTTCAAGTCAAATCGAATTCTTAAATAAACAAGCGATCAGGTGGCAGGAAAAATTTATAGCTACACGAAGTGACTAGGAATCGGGACGGGACGGTCGTAAACGTTTGAGTTACGATCGATTCGGCCGACCCGTTCAAATTGCTATAAATTATATTTATAGGTGCTCGGCAGATTTAATCCCGACACGATAAGTGTAATTTCCCGTAATGTTACTTATGCATTAAATACAATTTTTTTTTCTCCCCAACGGAAGATGAAAGCGGCGGCCTTCGAGACGACGGGTTTAAATGAACCCGAGAATATTAGTGGTTAACGCGTGGCTGCTTTTATAGTGATAAACAAAAAAACGACTACAAACGTAATCATTTCGAACCCGTATCCATAAAAGTAACGTGTGATCGAAGAAACTCAGTCTTCATCAAGACTACCACGTGAAGCGTGATTAACAATCGTTTTACTCGTACATATTTTTAATTGACACGCATTAATAAGACGATCGCGCTAAAGCTACACGTATAAGTAATTATAAACGATCATTGCTTCCTAGTTTACAAGACATTCGATGAAAAGTTGTTTTATTATTTTACTTTCCATGCTATATCTGCTATATCTAAAAAAAATATAACACTCGCTTACAATCTGATAGATATTAAACGTACATGATTCGCAACTGGTAATTTCCTTAACCCTTAGCACTCGAACGGAGACTTTAAGACACCACCAAAAATTGCTGTTTCATTATTCAAAATAATTAAATTTGTTTGTATTTATTAAATTACTAAACATCAATACTGTATGAGTAAATCGCACCGTTTTGCATAACATGAAAAAAAAAGAACATAAGAGGGACATATTCCAGGTCGGAAGAGATGTGTATCATTTTGGAGTTGAAATAGCTTCGAGTGCAAAGGGTTAATATTACTGTTCAATGACAGTTTCGGTCATGAACCAACAACAGCAGTACAGTCAATAAAAGAAGTAAGTAGACGGGTGAATTTTCGCCGTGAGGAACCTGTGTATGAGAGTTAAATTTAACCGAGCACGACCGTAATTACATTTGCCGTGTGGAGCCCGAAGAAGGTTGGTCTCGAGAGCGGCGCAACAATAATTCCGGTCGGTTTCGGGCGTAGACCGCGAGCGGGTCGAGCCGGGTCGGAGCGGGTTCCCTGAGCGTGGACCACGTACGAGGAGCACGTATGTACCCGGCGAGTCTGGGGATGGGGAGCCAGATCCGCACGAAAGTGGCGAGTGGTCAGCGTCGAATACGAAACGAACGACTGTCCGCCCTGCGGATGACGGTGGCGTGCCGTACATAAGGTATGATCGTCCGTCGACACGAAGAAACCGCGCGCGACGAGGACGGGACGCGTTTTTCGCGTGTGCGTTCGGGAGGGAGAAGAAGGAAACGAAGAAAGAGACAGGGAGAGAGAGAGAGAGAGAGAGAGTGCGAGAAGGGATAGGAAAGGGAGCACGCGACGATCGAGGAATAAAAAAGGCGGAGGAGAGGCGGAATCGATACAGCGTTGCATCGTGGCCGGGGTCCACGTTCCCCTCGGGACCGGAACGGACGATTTCCTCGGGCTCTGATCAAAGGGAAGGCCGCGTGCACGCGTAAATTCTCACCGTGTAATATTTCATGAGCCGTTTCGCTTTGTCGATGGCCGTCCGCGCGAGGAATAGAGAATGCTGTCCGACTGCGGTGCGCCGAGCCGCGCCGTTCGCCACCGAGCAAGCAGACCGATAGGCACTCCTCCGCCTTGGCAAACCTCTCTTGAAACCAGGCGAACCGCGAGGGAACCGAGTCGGTGCAAGGTGGCAAGGGGAACGGGCCCCGAGGGGTGCGGGGGGATAATTGCACCGGACACGATCCACTGTCTCGAGGTCTCTCACGCGAGACAGGAAGGCGAAGGAGGAGACGAAGGATGGAAAAAACAGGAACGTCGGCCATTCGCGAACGCCTGTCGCGGGATCGTCCTACTCGGTTCGCGCGGGCCGGGGCCAGGGCCCCACGATCGAACCGGGCCCGATTAGCCGCCGTTTCGTACGAGGCGGCTGCTGACCTCTCGGCCCTTCGATTCCGAAGCTCCTCGTTTTTACGCTCGCAAAAGAATCGAGGATCCTGCTGGATAAATCGAGAAACTCCCACTTTTCACTGAAATCTGTTGGAGTTTGGTGATTACCTTCCAAGCGTTTATTGTATCATATATAACAGTGCGTAGTTACAATACTAAGAAGTAGCTCGAACAAATACGTCTTGACTGTACGAGGTTCACAACGAGAAGGACGAGAACCGCCGCATGGGACGGCGACACGCGCACCATACACACACAAATACACGATCGAGCGCCATCCAACAAAGACGTTCGGAATAAACATACATATTATAATGTCCCTAAAGAGATGTCGCGATTAGTACAATATGGCTAGTGTTCCAATAAAATCTCGTCGGAGTTTCACATGTTTCCACACACCCGGTTTTCGCATCGAGGATTGCAGACCGAGCGAATTCTTTCCTCGGATCCCACCGTGCAGGATGCCTTGATGTTGCGTGCAAGACTTCTTCGTAGTCCGCTTCTCCAATTAATTAATACCTGCGGACTGAACCGATTATGCTCGTTTCGTCTCTGCATTAATTCACCGGCGGGATTCCGGCGTTTAATCGTATCAGTATCAATACAAATTGCGTCTCGTTTCTTCAGGCTGTAATTGCGGCGGAGCGCGGGCATTTCCGCGGAGAAAAACCGCTCGGTTAATGGGTTCAAATTACCAACGCTATCTTGGCAGACGGATCACGAGTTGTCCCGCGGCTGCCAAGTTTAAACGGGGATTTCAATCGCGTTGGCTCCCGGACACGACGCGCGCAACAAACGGCGCATCACAATGGCGTAGTCGCGCGGGCCCGTAGGGGTACGGCACGGTGCAGAACCGCGACGACAATATATTAGGCGCAGCAATAAACCGTAAATAATATAATAACCAGTCTCGGGGGCCGGTGGTGCATGCATACCGGTGTCCGGGGCCCTCGTCATTCATCGCCACCCCCCCCCCCCCCTCCGTATAATGCGCGATTCATCCACGTGCAACGCACGTCGTCAGGTGACACGGCGTCGGCGGACGCGGACGACCGCGCGGGAGATAATCGTGGCAAGCTTTAAAGACGCTCCCGCGGATAATGAGCGCCGCCCGTCGCCTTCTCCCGGCCGTGCCCTAACGAACCGAGCCGATCCTCGACAAAAGGAGCGCACCGTTCGACGAGATCATTAAGCGCCGGAACACTGCGTTATTCTTGCCTCCGCCGAACTTTCTTCTTCGCCTCGGATCCCCAGAGAAACCGCCCAGACCGATTCTTCACGGCAATTTTTAATCCACCGCGATTAACGGCCTTACCGGTATCGGTCGTGTCCTTGACGCTCCATTCGACAGAATTCTACAGGTATAATCAACATACGTTCCCGTCGAGGAAAGTCTAATTCGTTTTAGTAGCAGGTTGCATTAATCCTCTATTGTGTCGCAGCAATTAGGTATTCGAGATTGAAAACATCCAGTCCACAGGTTTCATTTATGTGACTAGAAGGAGTTCAGAAAGAGTGAAACATAAATTATACCATATTGAGTGTTGGAGCATTTGGGAATGCATTTAGAATTTATATGTAATTTAGGATTGCAATTCGACCCTTTTGCTGTCGGAGATTATTTTTAGCATACTTTTCGACGGATCTAAAGCGGGAAAGTGTGTTTGATTTTATCAGAGTACTAATCTCAGTCTGTCGTCATCCTCGCTCCCGCAAAGGGTTAATGCATTATTTGACGATAAATTTATTTGAGGTATGAATATTTTCATGAAGCATCCTTAAGATTTGCAACGCGTCGCGGAGCTCGCGTGCCGCATTCAAAGATGGCTGCAATTTAAGGGAATTCGGGTCGCGAATGTTGCCCAGATAATCGGATGCGCGGCGCAAGGTCGCCGGGGCTTCTTCGATTCGAATTCTGCCGCGCAATCGGAATTTCATTCAAATTCTCGGCAGTGTCGGCCTCCGGACATCTGGCCGATCGTGCAGCTGGAAGCCGATGCGTTTAGAGAGCCGCGAGATGGGTCGAGCAGGGACTGGCCGGCGTAAAAAGCGGGAAGAAACGGAGGTTTTTAGGATTCACATGGCAGCGTGGACACCGCCACCGTCCTCGGGCCCCATAGTGGCTCCCGTGCCTCGCATCCGCGAGCATTTCGCTTCTTTGCTCTAAATCTGCCCGTTGCCCGGATTCTCGACCCTCTCCGAGCTATAAATCTGCTCGCCGTGGATGGAGATGGATTCAGGTTCTGTTTCCGTGTTTGGTGGATGTCCTCCGCGGAGACTTTGTCGTCTCAACTGTTCGCCACTTCGATAAGGAAGCGAAGAATTTCGAGATCTTGTAGTTCGAGTACGACATAAGTACCCGGGCATGAAAACTTCGATTTACAATCCGGTTTGAATGCAAATGCGCGATTCGCATTCGACTTTCTTGCCCGAGCAGGGCCAAGAAAGCCTACCCTTTTCCACGTTTCTTCTCAACAACACGCGGACTGCGTTTCATCAAACGCGAAACTTTCAACACCAGCCATTCGATTCAACACCAGATTCCGTGCGAAAACCAGCTGGCGCGGTCAGAAACTCTTCTTCGTTTGAATACAAGACTAAAGCCTCAAAACTGGGACAACCAGGAATGTCTAAAAGGCCCTTAAAAATACCTAAATTACTATCAGCTATATCTGCAACTTTTTTGTGCCAAACAACGTCTTTCATCGACAATGTGTCGAGTACTTGTGACCATGGTAAATCAAAATTAAATGGGGTAAAAGACACAACTACGGTTGAACATTACTGTATCTCTCGAGACTGTCTCTTCAAGAACGTTTAGATACGTAGCGATTCGTTTGCGTACGTCTCTGAGAGAGAGAGACGTCTCTTTGTCTAGATCTTTCCTAGATCTTTTCTTTGCTTACTTCTCGCATATATTCTCAATACAATTCCGACCTGGACGCAAATGATCCCTCGCTCTCTAGTCCTTTCTCTCTCTCTCTCCGGCGATCCATTCCGCTTGGCCGGTTCGAAATGAGTATCGGGAAACGTAGGCGACCGGCGTCCGGGATCCATCACGGAAAATCATCGACCGTAGTCGATGAACCATCCGCGGATCTCGAGACGGGTCGGGACCGAGCACCGGAACCGAGGGAACACGGCGGCTCGTCACCGGCGATCGTCAAGGTTCCCGGTGTGCTGCACGGATTTTTTCGGCGCGGCGTCGTCGTCGGATCGGTTCGCGTAACGCTCGATGCAAATCACCGAGTGACAGGTGAACGTGCACCGCGAGGTGGATTCGATTGCACGGGAGCGCAGCGTGACGCGAGCGGTTCGGTTCGATCTCTTCGTTACCGGATCGTCCGCGAAGGATGATGCACGGGAACCACGGAGTACGAAGAAGAAGAAGAAGAAGAAGAAGAAGAAGCAGCGGCAGCAGAAGAAGAGAACGTGGCGGGCGAAAGGTGGAACGCCCGGAGGAAACGGCAGAGAGAGAGAGAGAGAGGGTTGGAAGGAGAGACAGAAGACCGAGAGACGCGTCACTCGTTTATTTCTGCACGAGCACGTTGCGCAATTCGATGTACACGACGAGGTAAAAGGGAGTGCAGTGACGCACTCGCGGAGAGTGCATCACGGAGTCGATGCATTGGATCGCGGCAGTTATCGGAGATAAATCACTTACGGCGAGCACCGAGTGTGCGCCGAGGATCCGTGCGCTTATTGCGAACAGGAAGTGGTGGCGATCTTAGGTAGCGAGAGAGAAAGAGAGACAGGGGGAGGGCGGGGAGGGGGTGGGGACCCGTAATCGATTCTTATCGTTACGTATGCGCGCAGCAGATACGAGTAATGGGGATTTATTATAATTCCGTTATTCTCGTGTACACTGTTCGCTCGCCGGCCCTCTCGTTCTATCGCTGGGTTCCTTCTCGCGCCAATCGATTCCTCCTCTCGGTTATCCGGACTCGCTTTTACGGCGGACGAATTATCGCGCTCGATACCTTCGGCCGAACCGATTTGCATCCGCTCGGCCGTTATTACCGTATTAAAAGTTAACGATGACACGGCGTGTTATTATATTCCGTTTCAATAACGGCGAGCATTAACCGCGGTAATTCCCTCGGAATTAATTAATCCCCGATAATCGTACCGGCGACTCTCAGAGAGAAACGTTCTCGAACGACGACGGACGGTACGAGCAGCAACATTGTAGTCGTCGCCGGGCCAACCGATCGCGGTTTTAACGATCCATCGTATGTCCCCGAGATAAACCAACGGCGCGGCGGACCGTGCGGGTCTCGAATGAAAATTAAATCGTGACAACCGAACGCTCGTTTGCGTTCCCAACTGGTTCCTCGGAGAGACAGAGAGAGAGAGAGTGAAAGAGAGACGTGTCTCCTCGGATGCGGCAACCGACAACGGCAATTTCTGTCGACGACTGGACTTCCTGCACAGGAGCCTGTCGGTTTGATGTTCCTAGAAGTGTCGTGATGTCGGCGTTGATAGCGTACCTGGAATAATTGGAGTAACTCGTATACCAGTACATACCTCGGGAAATGAATGACTAGTTTGTACACGCGGATTCCCGTTTACTGCTCGCCAAGCACCAGTTTCTACATCGCCTGTAATCATTCTCTTCCGAATGGTGATATTCATTAAAAACCAGTATCTCCATACGTGGCTCTATTACGCTACAAATGCACCAGAGTTTCATTTCAATAAATCAAATCAGCAAACTTGAATCCATGTATTCATACTCCTCTTCATCGCGTTGTCAACGTTGAAGTCACGCTTAGGATAGGAGTGTAACTTCTGTATGGTATTCCGTTGACTGGTTGTTTATTACATTTAATAGGAACTCGGTACAAGCACGGAACTTAAACGAAATACGGTTGCGCGTACAATAGATACTCTCAAGTCGGTTCTAGACGGTATTGCAAAGACTGTTCGGAGAATAATGCTGTTTTACAAAGAAACGCTCTGCAAGATATAGGTTTTGGTAATCAGGAGAGTGGGGGGATATCTTGAGTCTAGTGGTCAGTAAGAGATGAGCCATTCAGGGTGAAGATGAGTAATAACGAAAGGATGAAATCATTGGGAAAGGTTTTGGGACGTTTACTGTCAACGACTGGTTTGGAATCGTTATCGGAACGTACTCAGATGACTAATGCTAATGCTATGAGAAGATTTTAGATAATCTTAGTATACAACATCTGTAGCGAAATAAGTAATTGGAAAAAACTGTGTTAAATGTGTCACAAAGTGTGTTAACTAAGTACTCGCTAACTGTGCATTAAGGTAAAGGCACCAGTAGTTGACCATTTTATAGAAAAACATAAAAAATAAGGTTTTTTATAAGCTGTGCACTTTTGATAAAAGTGAACCTCGGATGCCATGTCGTCTGTTGTTTAAATTTCAAAACAATAAGAACATTTCAAACCTTATTTCCTATGTTTTTCTATAAAATGCTCATGGATGGTCATATAATGGTACATGGTCATCTACTGGTGCCTTTACCTTACTAGTCCAGCTTCTGAAACTGTCTGCACACGGTCCCAAGCATACGGTAGCTGAAGAAGGAACATCGGTTGCACCGAAATGCAGGTCGCGTATCTTACGCAAGGATGAAGGAAGCGCAGGTTTTTAAGATTCTTCTGAATGGACGTCGATCCCTCGGGATCTATCGAGATCCGGCAGCGGTCACGCCCAGAGTAAAGGCACCGGTGGCGGCTACGCGTAGCGCGTCAACGCGCCGTTCGTAAATTCTCGGCGGATAAACTGGCAAGAATAGTTCGCATAATTCTTCAAGGCCTACCAGTTTTGACGGCGGCAGGCGGCCTATCTTGGCACAATCTCTTTCTCTCCGCGTCCCTCGTCCCAGCTCTCTGCCTCTCTTTCTGTTGCTCAGCCGTCGACTTGTTCGTTCTGGCCCCCGTCTTTCCATCTTTTCTCTCTCGTCCCTTTTTTTTTTTCGTCGGCTCTCTCAGCCAGTACGTCGGCGAGGCTCGCGAGGAGGCGAGCGATGGAGGCTCTGGACCCGAGATCTTCGCAGAAGAGAAGAGAAGAGAAGAGAAGAGAAGAGAAGAGAGGAGAGGTCCCGAAGAATGCAGGGTCCGGAATACATGCACGCGGATATGAGCTGGCCCGGTGAAAGCGGATCGTTAGCGCGCGGTGTTTGCGTTATCGTCGCGTTGTCGCGATAAAACGCCGCGACGCGGAATGTAGTTGCTTCTCGTCTCGTCTCGGCTCGTCTCGTACACGCCTTGTCCCGTCGCCTAGGCAAATGAACCAGTCGCGTAAGAGCCGTTCGCCGCTAATTAAATCGTCCCAGAAATTAAGAGAACCGCGGTTTCACTCGCCGCGATCGCCGCAGCACGATTGAAATACAAGCTCTCCTCTCGGGCCCTCCTATTAGCTCGGTCGCTATCGATCCCGATCGCTGACACTTCCAGGAATCACCTAGGTTTGCGCCTTCGGTTCGGTATCGCGACCGATCTGCCAACCATTCGATCTATTAGAGCGCGCGCGAGCGAGCACGCACGCTCGCGGATAGAGTTAATTATTATCGATTAGCTCGAGTTTCTCGAAAGTGGAGCAGATGATCGTTCACGGTGCTCTCCCTCGGTGTGTGTACCTTGTGAAATCCGAGAGCAAGGTTCGCGGACGGTGCTCGTAATGTTTTCATGTCTCGCTGCCGCGCCGCGCCGCGCCGGTTAGCGCTCGGAGATCGGGATCGAAGGTTAGGTAACGAGTTGGAGAAGATCAAAGAAGGAACTCGTTTGCTCGTGGGAGATTGCCGCCCCGGGCGGCTACCGATCGAAGACTCATCCGCCAGGGAGACATATAAAGGGAAGAGGCGTCTAACGTTCGCAGATTTCTGCCGGCTGGCTCCCTTTTATCTTCTACTTTATCTTCCGCGCTGGAATCGCGGCAACGACGCGCTACCAATCTCGCGGCGTTCACTTAATCCTCGTTTACTCTCTCGCACGTGTCGACTCGTTTCAATTGCTGCGCCGAAATCCCAGCCGTCTCGAATTATCAACTTTGTTGTTGTCCTCCTAACCATTTGAAACGGTCTTCCACGATTCAGACGTCTTTTCCTGTTTTACGATTCTCCGTCGCGAATGCTGGTATTCGAAATTGTTCATTGTCACGTTGTTTAGATTATTAGTTGGTTTGAAACCTTCACCATTCGCAGCTGAGAATTTGTGAAAAAAATTCAACAGCAAAGGACCCTCAGGAACACGATTCAATCGTTTCTTCCGGGATTTACGGGTAGGACGTCCTCAAGAATAATACCGATAGACTCCCGATAATTAACACTAAACCTACCAAGCACAAAATATATAAAAGTGAAACGTGTACGATTTTCGTTATAATATGTGCTTAAATAAAGAAGTCAATTCAGTAATTTCCTACGAAAACGTTTTTATAATTTTAATAATTGTGAAATAGAAAGCCGATCGTTTTGACCGTGGTAGGTTTAGTGTTAATACCTAGACTGCGAATCTTTATGCAAAATGAACATTTTCTTCATCAATCACAAGGTACTGGAACCGAGTAAAAATTTGCTTCCTTCTTAATACTGTTAGCAGGACAAAAGTAACGTGTTGATACTCTTCGATTCTTTCAGTTTTCACTGTTTAAAATCGCAGCTAACCATTTTTGTCATAAATACATAAAATTCTAGCACTGAGTTAACGTTCGAATCGTACAGGAAATTTTTTTATTAACTATGACATGTTAAAATCTTCACTGTTCAGATAATTTGACTAGTAGGCTGTGCGTAGATTGTGTGGATATGGAGTTAAGAAACGGTGTTCATTACCGCGAACCTAGAGAACAGAAGGTCGGCGTTGTGAGGAAACGAAAAAAAAAAAAAAATATGTGTAATCGCGTCTCACCTGGACGCTGATGAGTTATCGGGCCCGTTCGACGTTGTTCACGGAATCGGATTAAACGCGTCACGCGCCGCGGCCCATGAAGAGAAAGGAGAAGCTTCGGCGGATTTTAATTGCGCGACGCTTTTTGTCTCGGCTTTTCGTTACGTCTCAACGATTTCCATGGTACAGTTCGATACCTCTACTTTGCTTCCCGTAATCCTCTAACTCTGCTTATCTACTTACCCGAGTAGATCCTGAATACTTAAAGATCGGGTTTCGCGTAAATGCGTCTTTCTTGTCGAACAGAATCCTTCTCGGTTGCGTCGCGTTCATTATAATTTGCGCATCGGCAAAATGTTGACGAGTTGTTCCGTCTGTCACTATTCGAACATCGGTTTCTGCGCTGTGTTGAATGTGTTCATCATGTTGTTTTTTAACACTTTATTTACCGGTAATGTTATAATAATCTTTTTAAAATCAAAGATTCGTGGCTGAGGTTTTCTTAATACGTTGTTCAAAAGCATTTCCGTTCGTAAGTCAACAAATTTTTGGAATTAATATAATGTACCAATCTCTGGTGAGATTATTAGTTGAAAGAAAATTATTGAGCTTCCGTTACATACAACTCGGTCATTGAAAAGCCTATCACATTACCTACCAGCGATTATCTCAATTTTTTTAAATCCATGGTCCATGGCTAAAGACTTTTTCGTAGATTTTTCAACAGCAACAACAATTTCGTTTCAGATTCGGATGTACCAGAAAATTTCTAAGCTTATTTTTGGTACAGTAGAACTACTGAAAATCTCTCTGATTATAGCTATCATGGTTTCAATTATTCTATGTACTCGCACTTGTTTCAAGTGGGGCACTGTTATCTATTTGCTAAAAGATCTTCGTGGGTACAATTTTATATTCCTTTGGAGGGTCGAGCTCATCGTTTGGCTAGGGTCGCTGCCAGTTTCGTTGAAGGGCCCGATACCTCGAACCTCTTTCAAAACGATCGTCCTCTGAGGCTCAAGGACAGTCATTTTCGCGAAGAACACTTCCTGCGGATGATGTCGTTGTCACTGGGTGATCAGGCGAATGGCGAACGTAAACGTCAGCCTGTGTGCAGACGCAGCCTCGTTTGACCCTGCTCGGTTGAACTCTCGTCGCGTGACACGTTGTAAATCACCGGGGCCCACCGTAGTAGCGATACGTGCCTGACCAGTTTGATGGCCGCGGCTCATTGACGCGGTTCCTCGTCGCCCCTCCATTCACAGGATCCGCGGCAGCGTTGCAGATTCCGGTGCATCTGGCGATTTTGGCTGGCTCTCCCGTATTCTGGCGTTGCAAGCGTCCATAAAATTGCTCGAAATCCTATTAAAATAAATATTTCTCCCTTCAATCGAACTTTTCCCTCTCCGCGCCGCACGCTTTCGAAATCAACATAAATCTTCGCCAGAGGTAACTCGAAATTTCAGTTTCCTCCTTCAGAAATTCATCCTTCAACCTCTTCTTTTATTCTCGTGGCCTATGGCTGGGGATTTTTCGTCATAAACCAACGCAACTCAACCTCAATAACGTAATCTAATTATTTCATTTGGAATTACTGTGTGAACGAAGATTTTTAAGTTTCCAGTTGGTACAGCATAATTATTGAGAAGACTGTTAACCCCTTGCACTACGGTTTCTTTCACAGTTTCAGTGATTAGAACTTTTCTTCATGTGTTTCTTCTATATGTTTCTTCTATATGTTTTTCAATAGCTGTGCATTAACAATGCCAAAAAAGAATTTTACTTCGGCTTAAAGGAAACTAATAACATACATATTTATTAGGTTAAAATAAATGTTAAACGTTGAACACTGTCGAGGTCGTGTACAGTTCGTCCCTCAAATGATGGCTAGGGAAAGAGTACGCTCTCACACACTCTGTCTCGGTTCCCCTACTACGACAATCCATTGTCGCTATTGGCCGAAAACTATGACGATCGGCGTAGCCTCCGAAGCCTGCGAAGTCATCGTTCCATTTCATTCGGTCCCGATACGACCTGCTGTCGCTCTTCGTCATCGTCTTCGGCCAATAGCGACACTGTGTACGACGATAGGACAGTCAGATTACAGTGAGAACGTAAACGCTTCGCCTAGCCATCATCTGGCGGACGAACAGTAAATTTTAACTCGAGTGCAAGTCATTTGCGACTTATTTGCGATCCATTTATTCCTGACGCTTCCCTTGACAAATAGAATATCTTCGCGGCGACAAAGCTAAAGTTCGAACATCGGCCTTAAAGATATGATAAATGATGATATTTTAAAGGTATTCCGGTACTATTTTTAACGATCTGTCGCTAATAGGCTAGAGGAAAATTCCTGTTCGTACGATGAAAATAATTGTGGAAACCGTGGCGCATGATATATGGTTACGCGTGCCGGGCCGGTCATTGCGGCGATTGTCGAAAGATTAGCACGGAGACTTTGTAACGATAGCGAGAATCGCGGGCGCGAAACGGGCGCCGCGTCGTCCGGGCCGGTTCGCTTTAAATAATTTCGCGGCAGAATAGGTAAGCGGTGCCTATAATGTATTCCAACCGCGTGGCTTATCAACCGTTCGACCGAATGAACTTATCGAGGAACTAGCTCGCGCGCGGGTGCGCGCACCGCGACCGGGCCCGCACGGTGCCGCGAATAATCCCGACCGGCCGTGAAATATGGCGTTAATTCCGATCTCGGCTACTGATTTAGACGGCACCGATTTGCACCGGTAATTCGTTCCACGCTGTGCATTAACCTTACGAGCTAGCTAGGAACCGTTTACCCGCCACCTTCTTCGCCGGTTCGTTGTTCAAACTTCGCCCGGACGGGTCGCTCGACTTTTTTTCGTTTCGATAAACACGAGTTACACTAAGGAGCAAATCTGAACCAATAACCACGAGTTTTGTATAAATCGTTAGAAGTAACTGAAGAATTTTTTTCAATAATTAATGTCTCCTTGTTTTAACAATGGCAAAAAATTAGTAGAAAGTATTCCAAAGCGAATTAAGGTAAAGGCACCAGTAGTTGACCATTTTATAGAAAAACAAAAAATAAGGTTTGAAATGTTCTTATTGTTTTGAAATTTAAACAACAGATGGCATGGCATCCGAGGTTCACTTTCATCAAAAGTGCTCTTATAAGTGCACTTATAAAAACCTTAGTTTTTATGTTTTTCTATAAAATGGTCAACTACTGGTGCCTTTACCTTAGTGCAGTTTTACAAGCACAAAAGTTGAGGACGAAATATTAAAAATAAATGATATATTAAATATTGTCGAGTATTGGACATGGTGCAAAACCGAGTCAATCTATTATATTTTTGTCGTCATTGCTAATCGAGGAGACATTAATTATTGAAAAAAATACCTTAAGTTACTTCTAGCTATGACAAAAACAATTGTAATGTTGATTTTTTGTTATTCTTCTATATTCCTAGCAATAAATAATGATTTATACAAAACTTGTGGTTATTGGCTCAGTTTTGCTGTTCTTGCCTGTAGAACGATGGTAAACTTAAATCTTTTATGGGTGTAAGAAGTGTTTTTCGCTCCGGATAACGTGGTCGTTCGCTTAACGAATGAAAATCAATTAGGCATTAATCCTCCCGTACATTGTGAACGGAAGGATGCGAAGTACATTTGGATCAGTATCTTAATCCGATCAAATTTCACGAACAACCGACAGTCCGCCACCCCTGTTCACTGAAAGCAACACTCGGTGTTGCAATAACTTCGCGCGTCTTCGCGAGGATGTTATTTGAACGTTTAACGCGAGCATCCAAAACATGCAGTCTGCTCGCATACGATCATATAAAAACTGGTAATCCGATTATCTAATAAGTGAGATATCCGCGCTAAAAGAGCAGAATGTATCTCTCCGCGTGTGGCTGTTACCTTGGCCGTCGTTCTGCTCGTTTTTCGCAGCTCGAACATAAACGTGCCCTCGGATCCCCGGCCCAGCGAGCTCTATTGGCGCTCGCGTGAATCCGGGAGGCGTTTCTTTAATTTTATTGCCGAAACGAGAGCCATTAACGGATCGTGTAAATCTTAGCTCGGGCGGTGTCCATAAAAAAAGAATGATTAACATATTAAACGCGTGCAGCCGTCGCGTCGTGGAGCTCCGAGGTACGTTACAATTGATCCTGGTCCTGGTCGGCGATTAGAGCTATTCCTGCGGGAGCGTATCGGTCGAGCTGGGAGTTTCTGTCGGCCTCGGCGAATTCTTGGCGAATCCAGCGAACGGCAACGAGCTGCTGAATCGCGCTTCACTCTTCTTTTTGACTCGTCGTCGGGACCATTACCTACCGTGGTCCGCCTACTAGAGTAGCGACTTCTACTCGGGACGCTGAGGGCTCGGTACTCCCGCGGTCGGGCCCCCGAGATCCTGGATAACAGTTATTAGGGGCTTTTTATAATGCGCGCCGGTCCTCTCTGTCTGGCCCGCGAGGAGGTCTTGCTCCTTGTCTCGCTCCTCCGCGTTCGTTCGCGGCAACCACCTACCAGAAGAGACCGGCTTAACCATCGGAGGAACCCGACGCGCCAGAACGAGACAGAGAACCTTTGCTTGAAACAGGAAGAGAGAGAGAGAGAGAGAGAGGGTCCTGCAACGTTTACCCGTGCAACCGCGGTAAACGTATGCGTAGGACACTCCCAGCCGCTTGATTATATATAATTATCGGCATTTTAATAACTAATCATTTTCCCTGGCTCCTTCTTCCTTCCTCCGCAATTCCGAGGAGAAAGGAGCAGCTTCCGACGACGACGAACTCCGCTACCGTATCTCCGGCTCGGCTCGGCTCGCTCCTCCTTCGCCGGCGTATGCATAGTAATAACAGGGATACGTCTTTGTTGCGTCGAATAAAATGAGATACGACGGCGGGCAAACAGCTCGCGGTTCCCCCGGCTGCCGGCGGTAAAATGGCGGAGTGACTCGCTGCTTTTCTGTCGCGAAAATGGGTCTGTAGAAAATACGTATACATGTATGTATGTTCGCCGGGGACGGTGTCCGTTCGGGGCGCGGCGCGGCGCGGCGTTCAATCGGTTTCGCTCCGCACTTTCGTTGCGTCGTGTAATTTCGTTCTACGTTGTGTTTTCGGTAGTTTACTACCAATTAGACTGCGCGAGCGCGTGTATAAATCCGCGGTGTTCGGCCAGTAATTTGCAAAAACAGCGTTTAAACGGGCATCCATCTTCGGCGCCGAATGAAGTTGCAGCTGCGTTTTATCATTCTAGCCCCGGTGCTTCTGTTTTACGGTGTTATGCAGATTAACTGGTTCTATAAACGCGTATCATGATTCTCGATGATGAATCGGCCCTCCTCCGGTGAGAAAGTAGATCCGTTCGAGCGACTCTCCCGGATCGAAATTGTTACGTCGCGCACTTAACGGCCGCGGATCGCATTAATCGCGGCCGTTGCCCGCCCGTAAAATACAAACTTCGTAATACGTTGTTATCGATGTGGCACAATAACGCAAATATCGCTACATAGTATCGGCCGTATCTTAGCCGGAGCTGATTAAACTGCCGGCTAAAATGATGTTTCCGCGGTTTAAAATTGTAAATACCTGATGCGATAATACGTAACGATAACCGTCGACTGTTGTTGCATTCCGTGCGTTTCCATAAAAACTGCATAGATAAAGTAATTGCATTCAGGGTTAATAAGTGGACTATATAAGCTCCATGCCAATCCTCGTTTGTCCTCAAATGTTAGGGGAGAATGTGGTAAAGGCGGTCGCTTGAGCGATGCCTGTGATAAAATGAATGTACATAAACTTAAATTATTCGTTTACTCGTTCAGTGAACAAAAAAAAATTTGTTTCACATTCACCTGAGTAGTCGCATTTAACCCTTTGCACTCCTAGAATATTTCGACCTAGAATATTTCCCTTCTGTATATTTGTTTTCATGTTATACATACGAAAATGGTGCAATTTTGCTCGTACAATACTGAAATGTTTGGCAATTTATTAAATACAAACAAATTTAATAATGCACAAAATATTTTTAATAATGATAAAGCAATTTCTAGCGGTGCCTTACAGTCACCATTCGAGTGCTAAGCGTTAAAAATAGGCAAGCTATCGTTGACTGTCCTATTCCTCCCCGGTACATTTACAAGCTTCCGGGGATTTGTTTTTTGAACAACCTGTAAAAGTTCTAACGATTAAAAAAGGTAGATCGCGATCCAATTATAAGAACCTCGGTTTTCCCCGTCATTTTCCCGGGCTCCCCCGATATTTCTTCGAGGACGCGGGAGAGCGTGGGTGCATCGATCACGCGAAACGCCGAAAAAAATCGCCGATTCGGCGGAACCGCCTTCGATTATCCGGCGAGCCGGTGCCGCGGGGGTGGGCAAGAAGATCCGTTGGGGGCGCGCGATAGTCGGGGTCGCTCGTAAATATCCCGGAACGTAATTAAAAGCTATCGATTTGTCGTAAACCGCGTAATTGCACGAGTTACTACGCGCTTCGAATAATCGCCGTTCCCGGCCGGGAAACTTCGTAGGGCCGCGCCGCCGGAGATAACGGAATATTTACATATTATCGCGGAGCCCGCACGATCCACCTACGGTTGCCGCGCGCGCGATGAACCCGTCAGCCTCCCGCCGGGGAAGGGCCCCCGGGTATATCGTGTCGCGGATTCGAAATCCGGCGCGGGGCCGAGATCCGAAGAAATTGATGGCACCGAATCCGTTGGATCCGCCGGAAAATACGATCCCATGGCCGGGAGTACGTTGCTCGAACGATAGACCCTTCTTCACCGCTCGGCGCGATCGCGATGTCCGCGTCTGTCCAAAACAACCACCACCGGATTTCTATTAGGGGATGTTCTCCTACCACCGAACGCATAGACCAAGAGGTAATAATGATCCCTTTGCAACTTTTTATATTACCACCTCTTCCTCTTTACGCTTTTTTTAAATTAACTCTTGAAACGCACTAATCAGTGCTGAACCTTAAATCCTTAGTGAGTTTCACAATAAATCGTGCATTGCTAGGTTAAATTTACACGACCTAGCTACCTTAGCAAACAAAGATGCAGGATGAATATTACTGAATATTGTAATTGTTGATATTACCACCTCTTCCTCTCTACGATTTTTTTCAAATTAACCCTTGCTAGGCACTTTTGACGATCTTTATGCATACATTGCTCTGTACATATTTTGAAACTCCGATTATCCGCCGAGTTAAATCCTTACCGAGTTGCACAATAAATCGTGCAGTGCTCGGTTAAATTTACACGACTTAGCTACCTCTGTAAACTACGATGCTATTTCCTATTTTTAATATTTTCAAAGCGAACAAAGTTAGACATCCCAAAGAATGACTTGTTCCTTATTGGTTCATCGTCTTTCCGATTTGTTCGAACTATTTTCGAGTTAGTAACTTACTTGATGAAGAATCCGAAGGAGTCTCGTCAAGTTTATGTTCCTACAACACGAAGTGCAACAAGCAGGATCAAGCTCCGCTTAGTACTATTCGTAGCGATTTTTGCAAAGGCCCGTGCCACTCGAACTGTTAATTACACCCCGTAAGACAGAGCTGCACAACGTGCCTATTAGCGGGCAATGTGGCCCGCCGATGCCCGTGGGCACAGCTACGGGCAAAGTTAAGGGCAAGTGACTTAGCGGAGTGGGGGTAAGTGATAATACAGCCGTAGCTGGCCACGTATCTGTGAGACAATGCGTGTGACAAATACATACAGCCTAGCCCGCAAGGGCGTGGCTTCTTGCCCAGGGCAAGAAAATCGCTGCACGCTGAACGGCTCTGCCCTAGGAGCGCGCTCTCGATCATCCTCGGGTGTTCGGGATCTCCGGGATTTCTTTTCCCGCTTCTTTGCGCTCCCTCTCGCGCGCGCGCGGGCCCTGCTTAATGGCGAGGCGGTTCGTCGCGAGTCGTAAAACACGAAGATCCCTTTCGCTGATTAAAAGCCCGTCGACAGTCGTGTCGTTCGTTAGGCCCCGAGTTCCGTGATCGTTCCGTTTCCTGTGACAGTTTCAACGTTTCTGTTTTCGTTGCTCGAACGCGGCACGATGGTGGGGGTACCGGGGGCCAGGCGAAACGACCACGGTTTTGAACCGTGTAAAGTCACAGATTTCGCGTTCGATTCCGTGACCGGGCGGCCGACAGAAGAAAAAAAAAACAGATAAAAAAGGAAAACGGTGTTCTGTCGTGCGAGCGTGCTGTAAGTCGACGAGGAAACGCGATACGAACGGAACGAGCTCGGGGGTGGGTCGGCGAAGGTCATATAGATTTCAGGACACCTGATACCTCCGAATCGAGCGAGGGGTGGAGTCGTATCGCCCCGACATCTGAACTCCCCGAGTCACTGGCCCCGATGATCGCAAAGAACACGTGTTGACGTTTCGCTCTCCGCGAAGAAAGCGCAGGAATCACTCTAGTCGGCCCAACGAGACGATGCGGCAACAGCAGCATGCCCTCTTTTCCTAACTATCCGAGAAGTGCAACTTTCACTCTGTCGCACTCGACTGGCTGCCACCGTGCATTTGTTTACCTTTACAGACTATGTAAAGTATGATTTTCTCGTTCGTGCGATTATCGGATCGGCTGTTGGCTTGCTCTTCGCAAGGGAACACACAGGGGTCAAGGTTTTTTAGCCCCCCGAAGTGCAGCCTCCTCGTGTCTGCCTGCTGCTCTTGCATCGGTCGTGAAGACAGATTACGAGAGCGGCGTCCCGTGCACGCGGACTCGTTCTCCTTCCTCTTTGGAACGGGCCGCAGCGGCTGGCGTCGCGTGATACCAGTCAATCATCACCGGAGAAGAGGACTCGACGGTCGAAAAGTGCGCTGCCAGCTTCCCGTCTGTGCATATGCGAGAACCGGCGCAGTGCGGCGTCGTCTCGGAAGTGAACGGTCTAATTAGTCCCCCCGGAGCTCGAATCTGCGTACCGTTCTCGCGCTTTCAGCCTCGCTCGCGTGACGCGCACGCTAATTGCCGAAATATTAATGGGTCCCTTCCTGCCGGGGGGCATCTTCTCTCGACTTCCTCTTCTTCGGCTTCCTGGTCGTCGTCGTCTTGCCGCACAATAGGAACCGGGGAGATACGCGTTCGAGGAAACCGGGCCGGGGTAGCCGATCGATCAAAGATACACGAAAACGGGAACTGGTCGGCGCACAGATTAATCTCTTCGGCGTTATCCAGCGATCGAATTTTCTCGCTGGCTCGCCGGCTCGGCTTCCATGGAAAAGAGGAAGCACGCAGGAAAGTTTAAGGGGGCGACGATCGACGCTCCACTCGAGCAGCGAAGTGGCCGGAGCTTTATGAAGCACACACGGTAATGGTTACCTCAGGGCGAGAGGGGACGGCGAAGGGCCGATCCGAAACGGTCGGTGTGTGCAGTTCCGCGCGCATTTGCGGATCCATGGATTCGTGAACGGCTGTAAGTGGACGCCCTTCTCGTAACGCGACGGTGAAGCCAACTCGAGTGAAGTTAAGGAGGGGCTTGGATGGCTCTTCCTGCGGGAATAGGAAGTCCAATCCACCCAGCGCTTCCGTCCCCCTTTTCCTTATACCCGAGGGCGCATAAATCACTCCTTATGCTCGCTGCCGCGAATCCTACGGAATGTTTCGCTGTTTCAGCGACGCCGCGCTATTTTCCGCGCGACCAATCCTGACCGAATTCGGGTTTTGTTTTAGTTCGATCCACAGCTATACCAATCACCGAGATTTTTAAGTTGTTTGTGCTGGAATGAGCTTATTCGTTCCAGTCCCCACTTGTCAACGCGTTCCCTGTCGCTTGAGTTTTGTCTTTCACAAGAGTCTTCATTATTTTGTTCCTTGAAACGATAAGAGCTATCAACCATAAGGGTACTTAGGGGAGCCTCGAGCTTGGAGAATGATTTTGAGTTACTGACACTCTGCAAATATTCTCAAAAAAAAAAAAAAATATTTACTGTTTTGCATGTACACTACCGCTCAAAAGTATCCGAACACTTGCGAAATATGTATTAGCATTGCATAAAAGTTATTTCAGTGCCTACAATAGTGACTAAAATCGATTTTTATTAGTTTCTTATGAAATATCTAATGTGTGGTGTTAATTACCGTTCGAGCCTCTACATTACTCCACCGTATACCTAAGTAGTTTCCTTTACAGTTCGCGGTGTCAGTTTTACGCGATACTTGGTAGTTGAAGTACTGTCTCGCGTTCTCGTTCAAGGTTTTCGCAGAAGTTCAAACAGCGCTGGTTATTTTCAGCCGTCTGAATTTGTATGACTTCTATCAGCGAAATGCATATGAGTCCGCCAAGATATACATATTTTCCTGCTAGTGGCACTTCAACTTCGTCCAATCCCAGCCCAGGGGACTATAGTTAACATCACCATGCCCCCCCACGCGCGTTCTCACGATTTCGATGATGCCTGTTCGCGTCTTCGATCGGCGCGAGCGTCGTTCTATCGGCAACAAGCGCGAGCTCGCGACGGTAATTCTAGCACGCGACGCGTCAAAGGCGCCCAGTAATAATTGATAAATTCGTTTGAAATTCTGTTTGTCGTCTCCCCTGTCGTTCAGCTGCGGAGTCAACGAGAAAGAAGGATAGAAGGCGTTGTTGAAAGTGTCCGTCCCGTCGCACGCGAGCAACCGACGCGGCTCGGCGCGGTTCGACGGGTTGGCAGGAGCGGTTTGCAGGCCGATGCGCGCTCGTACATGTGTATGTACATGGGGTGGCGAGTCGGGGGCGAGTAGGTAAATGTAAGCAGTAAGCCATTTTCCAGACGATGAGGCGCGAAGCCCCGCTCGGCCTCTTAGCGCGGGTAATCCCTGCTTTACCAACCGAGCCTGCCCGGGGGAAGAAGCCCGCCGCAGGTGCGACCCCGGGGCTTCTTCCCTCCGAGGCGCAGCCCATATTTAATATCGCTCGTCCTTGTTAGAGCCCGAGCATCGGCGAGACGTCGAACGAACGACCAACCTCGTGGAACTCGTTCCCTTCGCACGGTCGGACGCGCGTACGTTGCCTCGTCGCAGGTTCTTCACGCGTCTCGACTAGGTGACGTGGCCCGGACATCGACGTTAATTGCGCCTTAGCCCGATAAGCGGGTAGCATCGATTAAAATTAGCGCCGCGATAAATTGCCGCGCGACCGGAAGAAAAATCGCGGGACTGGTACACCCGATCGCTGGCTCGCCGGCTGATAAAATTAATTGCCCAACGCTCCCGCTCGAACTTACCATGATAACACCCTCTTCCTGATAATAACCGATTCGCATCCTCCTCGCTTTTCCCGTCGTTTCCGCGACAGCCCGTTCGGCAAAGATCGGCGTCAACTTTCACGCGGCCTCAAGGTCTGTATGTACTTGACTGCGACCGACAGACAGGCCGAGTCACGTCCGTGACACGAATCCACGCACGGTTTCCTGTTTCCAAGTCAAGTTCACTTGTTCCTGCTGAGATCGGCGATCGCCCGAGGAATCTCGAAACCCGGGACTGCCGCGTAAACGGGCTGCGACCTGGAGAACCGTGTCCTTCTTTTCGATCTCATTACTCATTGCTATCGATGCTTACTATTTACCCGTGGGCAGGTGATTGATGATCGCGCGGTTATTTTTCAGCTCGGCTGGTATCGCGCCGAGCTGGAATTTTGCTCGATCGCTCGCGCCGCGTCGGTTTATCCGTGCGTAGATCGAATCGATGCCCGGCGTTCGAAGGGAGGACGATTGTCCGAAGAAAGAATTGCGCTCGGGAAATGATCAATTTTTGTTCGCGTTTAAAAACTAGCTGTACCCTCGCCGGGACAAAGTATCGCAATTAGAAAAGAAGAACTGTGTCGCGATTTCCTGAGAAGCACAGATCCTGTCCGCGCTGCTCGCCTCGGTCGCCCAGGGAATCCTGGGCCTCGTTCCCGTGGTAATTACGAGGGGGACGCAGGTGGAGACAAACGCGCGACTTCGTTAATAATACCGTTCCGGGCGCGGCGGGGAAAGGCCGCGGAGGAAACGGTGGAAGAAGTTTTGCCAACCAATTGGCCGCGACGCACGCGATAAGAACTCAATTACCGTTTTATCCAATTGCGCGCTCCTCTTCCTGGCGCCGCGCCGTGCCGTCCTTTTTTCTTTTTTTTTTTCTTTTTTCCGTTGCTTTTTCGTACGCTCGCGATGGGACCGGAAAACATTCCTCCCGGCGGCGGCGCACAGACTCCCAGCGAGCGCGAGTTTTGTTGAGCATCCTCTTTTTCGCGTTGATTTTAATGTCTTCGTGCAAACGACCGCCGCGAGCGTACACGGACGCGGACACATCGACAAGCACCGGGAAAACCGTGATCGCCGTGCGAGGATTCGAAAGTCGGCCGACAAGCGAGATCTCGATGTCGAACGGCTTTTCTCTTGGTCGCGGATGGAAATTTAATTAAAACTTGGAACCGGCCGCCCGGAAATGGAAATTGCGTTTAGTTATTTATTATTTGGCCGCCGGTAATTTATGCGCCGTTGCCGCGAGTAATTCAGTACCAATTACTTGAATCAGGAAATCCTGCGATAATGAATATTTACAAGCGTTGCACCGGCCGGATGAAAACGCGAGTCGTTGGTCTCATCGTCGTCGTCGGAATCGCGCGCGCGATGCAGAGCGCAGAAAGCGCGAACATTGTTCGTGCAACGCCATCGGTCGCCGGGCAAGACTGTATCATTTAGCGTGGCAGCCGAACAATACCATATCTTATTCAATCTCGTCGGCAGGCTAACGTTTGCCGGCGTTTCTAGGAGGCATTGTTCGGCATCAACAGTTAGTCCGATTCTAAGCAGATGTTGCCCGGCCATCGAGTGCGTTGCCACGCAATTAGCGGCGCGTAATCTGGCCGCGTGGCAGCGCCAACGACGCCATTACGGCTCCGACGGCCGCCAACAATGAGAGATACAATAGCAACGAGACGATTGTCAGCGGCGAGTGGCTCGCGGATCGAATCGATGCGACCCGTGAATCAAGCCGAACGAGCAACGAACGCCGACAATGTGTCCTATCTCGCCACGCCCTCCGGTTTTTCGTCTTCTTACAGCTAACGCGGACACCTGCTCCCTAGAAGGAACAGCTGAATAGCGAATTCCGGCGATCCTTCCTTCGAATAGGGGCCTCCTTTAAATAGAAACCTAACGACAACTTTGTGCCCACGAAACGAGCCCCTTCTTTCGGCCGATTCGAAACGCGACGCGTCAAGTCACTTATCATCGAATCACCCTTTGTACTGCGCACCTGAATCCGAGGAACGCTTACCAAACTTTCCGACGATCGTGGTGTTCTCAGATAGAGAGGACACGCTTTGCTACCATTGAAACATACGGATTCTTTTATCCCCTTGCGCTACAACATCGAGTCAGACTAAATCCACTAACCACGTATGTTATTAACTCTTTGACATACGAATCAAATAAAATTCGTTGTTACCAAAGGTTCTATCTATTATTTCACTTATCATTTGGGCATAAGCATAACAATAAATTTTTCGGATATATTCAAAACAAAAATTTATTCCTGGAATGATACTAAACATATTGCTGTTATTAATTCCCGTTAATATTAACCAATATTTTAATTCAACGTGTGTAATGTCGTTAGATGACGTATCTGAGACGTCTTTATACGTGAAGGATTTAATAAACTGCGGATTTTTGTGTAAAATTCAAATTGTCTATACTGATTGCCAGATACAGGATTCGCGTAGACATTTATTTCTTTTCTAAATTATATTGTCGAGTTTAAAACGATAGTACTTTTAAATCGTTTAAATATATTCAATGTATTACATTTGATCTATTCACTTTTGTCCGCAGTGTAGTTATCAATTCCCTTTGAAACGAAACAAAATTCCATTTTATAATTGATATAGAAACATACTTCCTTCGCTTTCTATAAAATTATGAACAGCAAGGAAGTTTTCTAATCACAGTAACCGTAAAGTAGATGATAGCGTTAACGTTAATGATACGTTCAATTTGAACATTTAGTTACTAGTTTAGCGTGAAAGCAGCCCACGGTGACTAGAACACAGAATGGTGGAGAAGGATCTCGCCGGGTTTCATTAGGCGGCAAAGGGATTCGATGGAACGTTCGAACAGATGGTGCTCGCAGATGCACGTACCGCAGCGTGTTCGCGGGACGCATTAAAGTGACGCGCGGCCCGGGAAGATGCATCAAAATACGCTCAGGACTTTTGCAGTTCGATATTGACGCCCCCGTCGCGGAAAGGCAATTTTTCGTCGAGGATACACGACTATCGCGTTAACGTTGCTCCCGCGGGATGCTCTTGTCGAAGGGGTGCGCCACTATCCGCGTATTTCAGCCTCCCCCCGTGGCGGCTCGAGGGGGGACACGCGGCCGTTGAGGGGTGTAGGGGTTGGGCAGGGGGCGGAGGGTGGCTGAAAGCACCACGCTCCACTATCTCGCGGACAAACAAATTTTAATGAGTAAAACGGTGCGGCGGAATTGCATCATGGCGTTCCCGTGAATTTTACGGGCGTCAAACCTTTCGGTTCCACCTCCCCGGCTCGCGGGCCCCCACCACCCACACACCCATCCCGCCCGTGTCTCTTCCGCCGGGCTCGACGTTACACCCGCCATAGTCATCCATAGTTTATATCGCACGAACACGCGGCCCCCGCGTAATGGCCGTCCGTAAAATATTTATCGCGGAAATTAGTCGCACGATGATGTATGCCGCCGCGTCCACGCACACAGCCGGCCGCGGGACGAGCGCGCGCGCGCGCGTGTGCGCACCTGCCGACACGCGTGCGAACGCGTGCAACTCCGCGCAGCCTAGATGGAAACGTATTTGCGCGAAATCGCCGCGACCGCACGCGCTGCGGCCGACTCGCGCCACCCCCGCAGCCTCAACCGCCCCCGCGATTTCTCTCTCCCTCTTTCTCTCTTTCTCTCTTTCTCTCTTTCTCTCTTTCTCTCGCACCCCGTGGGACAATAAGCGTCCCGATGTCGCATCGGCGAAATATCGATTCGCCGGTTCGACGATCGATCTTTTCACCCTCCGGGCGGACCAACCCGCGTCATTACAACCGTAACGGGTTATAGACTAAGCCGAAACAGCCAATTACCAACCCCCGCTAATTTACCCTGTTTTTCTTTTTGTTCCAGGTAAGTCTCGCTGGTCACCCTTCAACGGAACACATGCCCAATCGCGTAAGTTCCAGAATCATCACGTCCACTATCGGTTTCTGTCGCTATCGACATTCCATAGTCACAACTAGACTGCGGGTTTTATGGTAGAAACGAGTAGCTGCAATTTGAAACGGTAGAAAGATTCACAGAATTAAATAGTATTGATACATTACAACGCTCAAGTGGCTCCTGTTTTTTGTAAAAATCCGCAGTCTAGTTACAACTTTCCATCGAATGGAACGTAAGCACTAATAAAATATGAAATGAAATGTTATCACAGAAAGTTTATACGCTCCAGAATATCGTGATACGTTTTAATCACCATTTGTTTCGCTGCATATTAAAATGTTTTATTAAATGCGATGCACCTCGTTCATTCGTAAAGAATTTAACATAGGAAAGTCATGGGCTCAGCCGATAGTATGTTGTGTTTCTATCATTCGAAACTATAGCATACGCAAAGCTTATATAACTGGTTTCACGTGGCTATAAATTCATGGACGTCACGCATGTGTGACGGTGGTGGCGAACGAGTCGTTCCTCCTATCTCTCAGTTATTGTTTTGCGTTTCTTAGAAATGGTTGTTCGCCAGAACCAAATGGAAAAGTTCGATGCAGAAATTCGAAAAATAGCCGCTCCCTTTTGTCGACAGAAGGATAGCAGAAAGAGTGTAAAATCGATCTGAAGTTTTGAGTCTTTCGATGGTGTCCTTGGATAAGTGTCCGACGATCTTCGCCTCCGCAGCCAGGTGTGCTCGAAATCAGTTCGCGGACTGGCAGAAGAAATATGAGACTTCGGTTACGAGATACGACTGGCGAGGACATAGATGAACGTATAATAAAATCGTCACGCGACCAGATTATTAGATAGCGTGATTATTCCCCGGGGTGGATGATTCATTGATGAAGGTGTCCTAATTAACCCCTTGACGCGTGAACTTTTCCGATGGGTATCGAGCAACCCTTTACCCATTTTTAAGGCTATTTCCAGCCGACTGCTAAATGAAAATCGATATCGTCCCTTCGAGCCGAACGGAAGGAAATGGTTGTGTTCGCAAGTTTCTGTTGCTTCGAAAGACCCAACGCTGATCTTTGCATGGCAGATATGAGGCTATAAATAGACAGTAATGTTCACACGATCGCATCAACGCCTCGCTTCATATATTTTTCACCCTCTTGTCGGAATCATTAATGGCTACAACAGGTTGAAGCTTTCCGATAGCCGAGGATTTAAAATCCGAATACCACACATTTCTGTCCGGACAGACATATAGACACATGAGTTATGGCCTACTTACCGATAGTGATTTCTCTACATATGTCGCCAAGGCCTGGACGATAAATGTCGCGGAATTATCTTCGGACGTAGTGGAGTGAAAACACAACACGGCTCGGGTATGTCTCCTGGACGATACACGACCCGTGTTATTGACATATATCCAGAATTCACTGTAAATGACATATATCCGAACATCTCTGTATCTAAGAAGTGAAAATTTTTTATTTCGTCTGGAATTCGCAAGGTTCCAAGTGTCTCGACAGCAGGCCTCGTTTCCCTCGTACGAATCGAACATAAATCCATTTTCCCACAGTAGCGTGACGTTCGATGCTCCACGGTGTTCCACGGCATTGTGTCCGCTTGTAACACGCTGTTAAGCGTAATGACGTGTGTTTATGCTCCTGAAAAGTTTCCTTCGATCCGAGTTATTCCGCGGCCGGGCCTCCGCGCCGGCGGTCATTATCTAATGTTAAGAGTTGTTATTACGAAGCGCTCCCGAGGATAGAGTCGTGGATGCGACCGCGGTAATGCCAGGTTGGTCGAACGTCGCAAATTACGACGGAAGACACACTATTAATTAGCGATCGGACGTTGTTTACCAAGTCACGACGACGGCACCGGTATTGTGAGCCCGAGCTTCTTGCGCTAGCCGACTTTTGCTATTACATGCCATTTAGCTAACGGTCGGCGTGCACCGGCTTCCATTATTTTTACGACTGTGCCAATGCCAAAGCGTGCGAGAGCGAGCCCGGGGACCGAGTCTTCGTCCTCTTCGCCACCGCCATCGCGGTTCTCAACTTTCCTCCTTTTCTCAAGGTGCTGCACCCTACTTCGAACGAACCAAAGTGGCCTGCAACTTTACACGTTCATTGCACTTGCAAGTTCCTGCAGAAACTCGTCCGGTTCCAAAGAACCTTGTGGTCAATGAAATAAACTATGAACGTGGAACAGAATATGTTACATATCAATCGCGTGGGTTATATTTTAAAAGCAACATGTAAAGATATCGGGTTTCGGGAGAATCTCAATTTTGTTGTTTAGACATCTTTGCAAGGTGCAACGGTGAAGTAGATAATTCAGCATTGCTATAGATATCGAATCTCAATTTTGTTATTTAGACATCTTTGCAAGGTGCAAGTAGATAATTCAGCATTGCTATAGATATCGAATCTCAATTTTGTTATTTAGATATCTTTGCAAGGTGCAACGGTGAAGTAGATAATTCAGCATTGCTATAGATATCGGGTTTCGGGGGAATCTCAATTTTGTTGTTTAGACATCTTTGCAAGGTGCAACGGTGAAGTAGATAATTCAGCATCGCTACAGCGATCGTTCGATTCACTTGGCACGTCGGGCTTTCCGCTGGCTGTCGATTTTACGAATCGAATTTCGCGAATAGCTCCTCCGATTAATTAGCATATACAGGTGCTCGTCGAAGCGCGAGCAAGCGATTTTTTCGAATTATCCGCGTCGACGCGGATTTCGTTCATAACTCGGCCGGAATGAAATTCGCGTCGTCGGATTTCCGTTAATCCCGGGAGCCGGGCGCGCGCGTTTCGTCCTGCCGGCAGAACGAAACGAAATTAAATCGTGCGTCGGCTGCGTTAATTAATACGCATTGCCGGCGTGTCGATTCGCGCGCGGCGATAGGTAATACGCGCGCGGGCTCGATTCCGCAATATGTAGTAGTTTCTAATTAACGGGAGGCATTGCGATCGATCCAATAAAAGTAGGCAAATAAATCGTTGATACCCTGTCAGTACGGTCGACACGATAAATCAGTACTTTCGAGCAATTATACTGCCGGGCCCGTTCGGTTGCGGTACGAAAAACAAATTTTGAGTAACAAGCATCGATTTTAATCTCGAATTTATTCAACGCTGATTAAGCTGTATCGGGATATACGTCCGCCCGTTTATATTCGTCGGGGATCGCGTTATAAATGATCGGTTGCCTGTATAGGTCAGTCCGCGCGCGTTAATCCCGCTCGCGGTTAATGTCCGATTAAAAGAAAACACCGGTGAACATCGAAAGGATTACGGGCGAACGAGCGAGTGACAACCGTTCGGGAAGCTTTTACCAGCGATCCAGACGGGAACAGCGGAATACAATTTGAATAACTAAGAGCAACGGGAGCGCGCGGCTGCGGAATCCACGAGGGACATCAACTTTTCCCGGCGCGGCGTTCCGATGTTCGCGGTTGCCGAGCATTAGCATCGGGAAGTGGCAGAAGTTAAGCTCGCCGTGTCATTTCTGTGTCTCTTTAGCTTGGCCCTCTTCGCGTGTTCCTCCGGTTCCTCTTTCTTCCCGCGACGACTGGCCACGTAAATCCGGATCGCAGACCTCTCCCGATGCATCAAACTCGATGAATTAATGAGGAGCACCTGGGGCAGGGGGGTCAGACGGAGCGTCTTAAACTCTAGAATACTGGCGACGTTGAATACAGCCGCGCGAATCCTTTGCTTCCGGCTTGTATAGGGCTAGCAAAAAGTCCTGTTTCCTCGTTCGAGCAACGATCGGTCCGCTTTAAGCCAGCCCATCCCGAGTGCAACGATTTGCATCCGCGTTGTTCCTCGCTCGAACTGCCAACTATTCGCGAGACGGATTCTCGAAGCACTCTTGGAGCTTGTCTCGCGAGACAAACCGAAGGAATGTCCCAGCGAGGGGGCAGAAAAACGGTCGGGTCGAGAGCGGAAACGGCATCGTCGGGATATCGGGGTGGCTGCGCTCGGAGGTGACTCGGGGGCGCAAAAGTTGGACGTACCTCGAGGAGGAAGAGAGGCTTCGGTCGTCGAGGTGCAATGACGTAGGGCGTCGGAGGCGTTGGTGGCGCTGGGCTCCCACCAGCGTATCGATTCCTCGATGCCAGGCAAGGAAACCAACCTCCACACCCCCTCCCTTCGGCTTCCACTGCCTTCAACCACCCCCGGGCAGCCGTGCCGGCTAACTCAGCCCTCTCTTTCCCTCTTTCCGCCCATCCAATCGGCCCAACCACTCGCCCATCCACCTCCTCCACCCCTTCCTTCGCCTCCGTCACCCTTCCCCCCGTCTTTTGCCCACCTACAACCCTCCCCCTTACCCCTCGAACAGCCCTTCCTTCCTCCGCCAGTTTCTCTTCCGTGCGACGGCCAACTTTCCAGATATGAATTAACAGAGTTACGGAGCTTCTGTGGCGGCCGAGCTTCGAGTTACGCGGCTTACCAACTCGGGAACGTCTTCTGGGTCCCCCATGACCCCCCTTCCACTCTTCTACCGTGCACATCCGCGTTCCTCGCGTCGCCACGCCATGCCATGCCACGCCACGCCACGGCAAGCCAATCCAAGCCACACTCGTCGATACGTCGATACTTTGATTGTCTGTCGTAGGATTTATGAGTCGTGGAGGAACAAGTGACCGGCTGGGTGGGTGACGCGTATCGGAGGCTTTTTGCAGGCCCGGCACGCGTGGGACTAATGGGGTAATTAAGTCGGACAGCGTGGGAGTGGTGGCTCGTCACGAATGCTGATTGTCGCCGGTGCATAATCTGTCACGAGATCTGTATTCGATGGAATCCCGGTCGTGTACATTCACAGAACCTCGCATTACCTTCTTCCATTGTCTCATCGGGGCATCGCATCTAAATCGAACCTCTTGCCGTCCCGCGTCGAACCTCTCTCGCTTTCCGTCGTTTCTGTCCGCCCACGCTCCGCGGTTTCGTCATCGGAACACCGTCTTTTCATGTTCGTACAAACGCGAACTGTACGCGCGAAATACCATTCGCACGACCACCGATCGCCGTGTCTCTGGAATCGCTCCGACTAGGTAATTACGATTTTATAGGGGAATTAATCTTTAGTTCGGGGAGCTCGTCGAGGAAACTAGGGAACCGATTTGCATCGAGTGGCTTAGGCAAATTCGGATGCTTCGCTGCAGTTTGAGAAAAGTCGAGGTCGAGGTTAAATATGAACTGGGTAATTATTTTTGATTTCTGAACATATGTCCAAGAAGCTCGAACAGTCTTATGTAAACATAACACGGCTCGGGCAAGTTTTCTGGACGATACAAGACGCTGGCAAGACCCGTGTTGTTGAGATATAGCGGGAATTCACTGTATTCTTTTTGATGAATACAGAAGACGCTGTCCACCTATGGAATAGAATTATGTGCCGAAGAACCAAAGAGATTTCGCAATTTATTTCGAAGGGCAACATTTCCTTATTAGCCAAACGGTGAGACTCCTTGATCAAGGAGTGTTAAAGATAAGACAGAATTTTTATTGCCGGATAATTTAGAAGATAGGATCATACTCGATTCAAGGAGACCAGTCAGTGTAGATGAACGAAAGCCCAGCTTGTCTTCTCTGCTAACTGTCTGAGAAATGTAACGTGAACTCTGTCCCATGCAAGTGATTAGTGAATTCTCGGTATATGTCAACAATACCCCGGTAGTGGAGATTGTTCCTTGACGTTTATCATCTAGGCCTTGGCGACATGTATATAGAAATCACTCTACTGCCGTTCATCCACGAGAAGAAGGCACAATGAAACTTTTAGGAATCTATGCCCCACTAATACTTCACGTTACAGATATTTTTCAATAGCTTGACGAAGAAAACAAATCAACCTATCGAGCGTGACCGAAATAGGGATCACGTTAACGATTTCCTGCTCTTGCTTCTATAAAAACGAATGTACAAGCCCTACCACGCTGGTGTAGGATCTTGGAGATCCCACGTTGGCCCTTTGTCATTTCGCGTGGACGAACAGTACATTTGTTGACTGCCAAGCTGGCACCGATGGTCGCGCGTGAATCGTCACCGGCGACGCGGCGAAATTGATGCGTCCTTCAAACCCTTTCTGCCCCCGGACCTCGTTTGACCCTTGCACGGTCATAGAAGCATCCGGCTGATAATGCCATTCCGCGGCACTGGGTTAGTGCAAGCACGCGGGTGCAACGTCGAGGAGGAGGGGTTGGCAGCAGAGAAACGAGAGGCTGGGGGCGGGAGGCGGGGGAGGAGGCGAGCAGAGGCTGCCGGTAGTCGACCGAGGAGGGGGCGGTCGTAAGGGGTGCGCGGGCGTCGGCGGGGAAGGGAAGGGTTTGGGGTATTAAATCATAGAGCCGGAGCGCCTGCCGCCGGTTTACTGCCGGATAAAACGCAGTGACTGTTATGTTATGGACCACCTGTATGCCTCGACCCTGAACTCTCTCCCTCTCCCTCTCTCTTTCCGTTGCTTTGCCGGCTGCTCTCGAGCCGACTGGAATCTATATAGGTCCTAAAACAGCCCTCTCGCCCCAGTGGAAACGGAACGTTGCTCTAGATTAGTTTCTCGATTCTCGGAAAATTACCCAGCTCGTCGGGACTGCATCGAAATTCCGACGGGTGGCTGTCACATTTACGATACACCACGAGCTCGACTGTAGGGTGGAGGATGATAGGAAAAGAACTCGACGACTAATATCGCGTGACTATCAGTCACAAACTATTAGACGTGATTGAAACACCACCACCGGATTCTGGAAGATTGTTTGAAAAGAATTTTGATTATCCTTTCTTATTGGACTGCTTCGGTACACTTTTACAAACTGTTTGCTTTCGATATCCCCAGAACCTGCAGACGCAGCAGAAATTTGGACCGAGAAGAATAAATTCTGCAATTTATGCGTTAACCCTTTGCGCTCGAAGCTATTTTGACTCCAAAACGAAACATTTCCTCCGACCTAGAACATTTCAGTTCATGTTATACATATGAAGATGATACAATTTACTCGTACAATACCGAAGTGTTCAGTACTTTATTAAATACAAACAAATTTAATAATGTAAAAAATATTTTGAATAATGGTATAACAATTTTTAGTGGCGCCTTACAGTCGCCATTCGAATGCTAAGGGTTAAGTTCGCAGGGTTTGAAGTGAATGTAACCTGGTTTTTGAAAACGTCTGGTTTCTCACGAACACGCTCGGCCATTAGACGCGTGGTTGGTAGAACAGAATGATTGGTGCGTTTCATCTGTACAACTGGAAATCAACCTGGAAAGCGGCAGAGGCTCGTTGAAAGCTCTCCCGTCGGCCAGATCCGTCGGTCCGATTCTTCGGTTCGATAAAAATTTGTCGGAGCTCGGCGCGCGGATGAAAAATAGCGCACGATCACGCGAGCCGCGAACACCTCGTCCGGCCGTCCGGCCGGGCGAGCATTCTCGCCGCGCGAGTAATTAACGCGTCGTCCTCGACAGGTCTGACGTGGCGAGTGCAGGCGCGCGCGCTCTTCGGAAAGGAATTCGCGACGGGAAGCGGCCGATTCGCACCTAGCCCGGACGCGGGGCTCGCAAAAACCGGAGGGCACCGGTCGTCTCGGCTCGTGGAAAAGAGGGAAGAGAAACCGGGTTGCGTAGACTCCTTAGAAAGAAAAGCGGTGCTCGCGCGTGTACTGCCTCCGTTCGTTCCCATATCCCGGCGCGTCGTGCCGTCTCTCTTTCTGAACCCTTTCGGCCTTGGGGTCGAGTTTTTCGTTTCTCCGCGAAGATCGGTATCCGCGATTATATTATAAATATACATGTAACTCGGAGCGACGAGGGACGGTCCCCTTCGTCGGACGGACTCACACGAATACCGCGCAAACTGGTGTTTGTGGTGCGCGCGCGAAAGATACCTGCAACGACGCAACTGCGCAACGTGCACTCGGTGCAGAGTCACGCGTATTGTATATGGCCAGCACCATATCGGCCTCCTCGGTTACGAACGAAACCCGGCGCTGCTCGTAGCCTTCGCCTTATCTCTCTCTCTCTCTCCTTCTCTCCCAAGACTCCGCACACCTTTGCGGGAGCTGCGTCGGCCCTTCCCCGAGCGTTCCCTCGTGCTCGCGGTATTAAATACAATAAAGACATTCAATGGGAATTAATCGGATATCTACGTATCTACCGTCCACTCTGGCCGCATTGTTGCGCCGGTGCCGTGACGGCGCGCGCGGCCGCCACCGCTCTTTTCTTCTCGTATCCTCCTCGTTTTTCTTGCGCGCTGCTCAGCTCCTCCTGCAACTCTCCAGCTCGTTCTTCGTATTTCACCCTTTTTGCCCGGCCGAGCCACCGCCGCCGCTCCTCCGCGCCAGGTCGAATGGAGATATTCCGCCGCGGAATAATATCGAGCCACGTTTTTCGAGCAACGCAACGCTCCGATGCGTCTCGCGAAGCCATGCTTCCCCGAGCGTTCCACCTATCCGACATGGCTACCGACGCCACCCTTGTTTCGCCGATTACAACCACCACAGCTCACTACTCTTTCTTCTCCGCGTAAATCCCTAGAGGAAAAGACAGATTCTCATTGCTTAAATTACTTTGTACTTTTACTGAAAATATAGATGCAGTAGAACTCTATTTCTATAAACTAATGGCTCATACAATGGGAATTCCAGTGTCGACTATGATTTTTTGTTTATATAGTACGAGTTCACTGTCACGTGATCAGCCAGAGTTCTGTTAGCCAGGCACTGCTAAAATTTAGTTCATATAAACGGAGTTCCACTGCAAACTAATAAGGCTACACGTGACAAAGGGCGGAGGTAAAGAAAAATTATTTCATTGAATTTAGTATGTACCATGAAAATAAGCCATTTTTCGACCTCTTGCAAAAAATCGTTATTTTTGGTAAAATTTCCACATCAGGAAATAAATAAAACAAATTCTTCTCTTTATATTTTCTGATATTCTTTTCTTAAATATCTCACGCGTATTCTTCTTTCTCGCACGGTATGGACTTCTCACTGTGCGAATACGTATATTTTTATTCCTCAAACGTAAATTAATCTGTGATCATCTAATAACATACAAATGTAGAATAATTTTGATGTTTGATGACAGAAATATTAAAGTAGTTCTAAGAAGAAATTGAAATTGAGTACTCGGTTATTGGCGCAAGGGTTAAGCAATTATAAATTTGTTTGAATCGTCCTTCGGAAGCACGTAGAGATTCGCAGTGTCGACGCGAATTTGTGCGAGAGATCTATGTACAACCTCCGATGGATCGTTTTGCAGGATTCCCGTGGCGGGCTACGCGCAAATCAACCCTCGTTCGCATTCTCACGTGACCGTGGTTGCCGGTACAAGCACCAGCGGGATACTTAACGAACCCGTCCCGAGGTTTTCGAGGCGGCTCGGTTCGGTTTTTCTGACCGGCGGGAAAGAAACGGCACGGCTCGGCTCGGCTCGGCTCGAAGCAGCTTCGGCGCGGCTTTCGCGCAGCTCGGTTTGGCTTGGCTCGTCGCGGCACGTCGCGTCGCGTCGCGCTGCGCCGGTGTACGCCGATACGCAACGTCGACGGGGAGATTTTAATCTCGATCGGAGAATTAATTTGGTGCCTTGTAGGGAATTGCGCTCGAGGAATCGTAACTGTCTTTAATTCGATTATCGGATGCTCTCTATCTTTCCAGGGTCGCATTGAAATTCCTTAATGTTTTAATTATCCCCGGTAACGAGGGCGTTCTTGTTTACGCCGGCCATTGTTCTTTCTCCGCGACGCGGCGCGACGCGGCGGGGGCACGGTAATCGTTGCGGCGAAACGATGCGCTTATCGCGGAATTTATCGCGCCAAGCGCAATCTTGATCCGGGTGGGACAGTTATTAATTGATTCGTCCGCGGCGCATACGCTCCATTGACCTATGCCTTCGAAGAGAGGTTTGAATATCGGCGTCGGGTGACTCGCGATCGAAATTCGTTCGCGTCGTGTGTTACGCTTTCCGTGGAATTCCTACGCGGGAGTTTTGTAAAACAACGGAAGGGGTTGTGTGTGTCCCGTAATAGCATAATCTCGGAATCGAACTCGCAGCTCGGGCTAGGGTTGCAACTTTTCCGCGTAACCGAACACATTCTGCGCAATAACGGGAAAACAGGGTCGCGGGGGTAGCATAAGCTCGCGTCAAAACTGTCAGGCCTTTTCTCGGCACGGAGTTCCACTCGGCATTAAACTTTTAACCCGTTCCGATTCTTGCCCGGTGTTCGCGAGTTAGTCCTCGGAAACGTATCGATTGTTCATTATTGTTGCGGCTCGGAAACTTTGTCCAGTCAATCGACGTCACATTGTATGCCGCTCGGAGCGCGTGGAAGCAACCCGAGGAAAGCCGACGGCATCTAATGAAGCTATAGCTGGGAACGGCAATTCAGGGGAACCGCGATGAATGATGAATGCGAGCGGAGCCCGATCAATGGACGCGGTTGCATTAAAATGCAGCAACGAGCCGCGGCCGATCTTGCAACCATTTCACTATCAAATCGCGCGACGGCCATGAGAACCCTGATGCAGGCGGGTTCACCGGGCATCGTGCACTTTAGATAAAATCGATTCGTTTCTACGACTAACTAGCGACCACCGTGCTTCCAGTTAACCGCCCCGACAGGGAAATTAAATTGCACCTGTGCAATAACTTAACATTCTAGGGGTAGAAATACACATGTTTTATTGCATCGGCTCGTAAAAGTTCAAACGCGTACGTTTATCGCACATGGTTTCGGAACACCCGAGTATAAATTTATGGTCAATATTCTATTCACTTCTACTATAAAGTAGAAGTTGAATAAAACATGTTTCTTCCTTTAACAGTTTCAACTAATTGAAATAAACTTAAAAACACTATCAATGTTTTCATGTATTTATTTTTACCATGAATGCATAAAATTCGCATTCCAATGATCAATGTGAAATGACAACGTTATTTTGTCATAATCTCCTTCGTTAGTAGGCAAACCATGTTTCATACTTTCGCCTGACAGTGTATTCACTTTTTTTCTCGATGGGTTTGAAGTCGCATCAGCTTATTAACGACTTGTATCCTTTACATAAGTCTTCTAAGGTTTATCTCGTTAATGAACAAGATCACAACAATCGAGGTGCTAGAACAGTTCTAAAGAATACGATTGGTTATGGTATCCACGTTGCGTTGAAAGCGTAGTAGCTTCGTATCGAGGACACAATGTAATTAATAATGACTCCTTGCATTTTGTCTGAACGTCAGGTGCGCACGTAATCGGTGGATTAATTAATTAACGACATAAACGCGTATGTTAACGGTAGGTTGCGCTTGACTAGCGTCTTCCAGGACGAGAAATTGGTTACAAACGTTCCGGTAATTGCGAGGTAGCCTCGGAGGTTGGTTTATCGACTAAGCGTCTTTCCTCCTCCCGGTGTCTACCCCCACCGCTGACATTACAATTATTATTCATCTTATCTCGGTCGATTTGCATTATATTTAAATTTAAATACACGGCCCGGTCGTCCGAGCGGCCTCTTCCCCACCTGCCGCCCGTAAACCCTCCTCCTCGCGTTCTCGTACCGGTGGAAGTCGCGCGAGCGAGCGAGCGAGCGAGCGAGCAAGCGAGCGAGTACGGGGGTTACCCTGCCACCCACCGGCCGTAACTCCCTCGGTATAATTGCAGGTCGCGCGAAAACAATGCCGAAGTCGATACGATCACGTGACCAGCCCGAAATAATTCGTGGTCGTTTTCGTCGCGACCGGGGAGGGCCGAATCGCTCGCGTGGTTCCGCGTGAGAGTTCCGTCGGGACAAGCTCCCAAGATTTCGATGCCTCTTTGTTCGGCTCCTCAGGGTTGAGCGGTGGCTAATTAAACGAGAAGTAACGATCCCGCGTGTATGCGCCCCGTGCGTGTATTTATGCGCGTAATTCAGGTCTCTCGTGAACCTCTTCGCTTTTTGCGCTCGCGGTACGGAGGAAGGAAGTCGCCTGACGTTCTGTGAGAAAGTCAACGATTCTGATTCGTTCGCGTCGCAGCCGTTTCGAGTCCAGCCTTTCGGGATCTCTCGGAGACTTCTTCCGGGATGCTCCCCGTGTTTCCGCGAGTGTCCCTTCCTCGTCTTTCTCCGATCGACGCGCGTCCGATCCGGTAATATTCCGGAACCCTCGGCCGGCGTCCTCATAAACATATCGGGCCGCAGACTATCGTTCCGACCTGCCTCAACTGAAACGTTAGCGGCGAAACGGCGCCATAAATAACGTCTTAAGTGTAGCGTCACGGCGTCGACCCTCTGCCGGGAGCGTGACCGACCTACGGGAAGTCCTTGCACCTAGAGTAACGAGCAATAAAAAGAATTCGTAATAGCGTTCCCGACATTGTGATCGTAATTCCGGGCAACAAAGCGTCGAGACGCGCCCCGGGAAGCCTTCTTCTCTACTCTCGCCTTCTCTCTGCATATTCCCTGACCGTATTTTCGCGACCGATACGCAACGCGAGCCGCGTCTCTCGCTCTCCTTTCGATTCAACCGATCGGAAACTCGAGCTATCGCTTCCTTCGGCCGTTTAAAGGGAACAAGAGGAAAGAAGAAGGTGACGGAGAAGGGCGTCGGCGATAAAGGTGACGTAGGGCGTCGCGACGTCCGTCAAGCCGCGCCGGTTGGTCCACCGAGCGGGCTAGTTCGCTCTTCTTTCCTCTCGTTTGCTCTCAACCCCCGTGTCTGGTCTTCTATCTCGTTCACTTTCCCTCTCTCTCTCTCTCTCTCTCTCTCACTCGCGTTCCTTCTCCTCGTCTCTTCAGTTTGCTCTGTGTGTGCTTCTCGTCGGAGAGAATCTTCCACCTCCTCCGCGCGTTTCCCCGTTCTCCTTCCTCGTGTCTCTCGGCTGAAACGAGCGAAATGCTTCTCGCAGGATCAAGGAAGAGCGCAGACTCCAAACGGCACCGCGGCGACCCCCGTGAATGGCGACCCTCACAAACCAATCGTATTCCCGTTTCCATCCCTCTTCGCTGCCGGAGGAGACTCCGACGGGAGTTTCCCTCCGCGCAACCCTGTCGACGTCGTTACTGTTACCCGGCCTGATCCCCTCCCCGTCTTCGCCCCCGACCACCGTCCCCTTCTCCACCCCGAGACTCGTCTCCACCCTTTCCAACTGGCTAGACGATCCGACGTTTCCAGCTTAATGCTGGCGATTTTCACGTTTTAATCGCGATCCAGATTATGCGGATCAAAGGAGGACTCTTAGCTCTCTGTCTCTCTCTCTATCTCTCTTACTTCCTCATTCTTTGCGGACCAGAGTTCGTTGTCGCGAAGATCGTTTCGGATTTTATATCCGGCCTCCTGTTACCTAGATGTCTTCGACCACCCAAAGTAGCATCCCCTATGCCCTATGCAGTCGCGAAAGATTTAATCTTAATTCCGTGCCAAACTGTACCTGTTTCGAGCATGCAATCGCATGGAATCGAATCTCGATCGTCAAGGTGTTCATACTTTCATGCTCTTAACCTGTCATTTTCGTGCAACCGCGTACAATCACGAAGCAGCCGAAACAAACAACTTAAACTTAAGCTGAATGGCGAGGCGAATTGTTAATATTGATGCGTAGACCGGTGACTTTTGAATGCGTGCGATTGTTCGCACGTTGATACTTGGCGGAATTGATCGGAGCGCGTACGATCGGTCGGCGTCTACACGGGAGGCTCGATCCCTCGCGCTTAACGCGATCGTTTATCGGCCGTTGCATAATGGAAACGTTGCCGCCGTCGCCCGGCCATATTATTCGGATCTTGATCGACGCGGTGAACACGGTCACCGGCTACGATTTGCAATTATTGTCGGCGCAGTTATCGACGCGCTCCTGTCGCGTCGCTTCGCCGATAGTAGACGCGCGACTTAACGCGCTGCGTCGGTCACGTGACGAATCCCATGTCCATCGAGACACACGCGCTCCATTGTGTCTGTCCTCGACCAAGCCGGAAGAGGACAGCCATTTTCTGACCCACATATTTCTCGCCGCCTCGAGATCCGCTGAATCCGCGAATTTCGCGGTAATACCTCGACACGATATAACTTTCTATCGATAATTGTGCTTCGCTGGAATTTATTAGCGGGAAAACGGCTGATCGTAAAGCGGTCGCAGAGATGCGATACCCCCTCCTCCCTCTTCCTGGTTGTATTTTTAAACGGTATTTCTTGGGAAATCGTTCGCCGCGTTTTTCCGCCCGAGCAAACCGGGAAGCCGGAGCATACGCTAGACGTTGCCTCGCGTATGACGATATATATATTTATATATACACATATATATATGTATATATATATATATATATATATATATATATGTACACGTCGGTGTGTATAGCTATTCGGGCAGAAAACGGGCGAAAGCGGTGTATCGGGGGCGATATCGGGACGCGGCTTCCGGGCAAAGAAACATAAAGAAACCGGAGGGGTTGGAAGGGGGCGCGCCTCCGGGACAAAACAGCTGACGCCATGGCTGCCGGCAGCCTCGTTCCTCCGGTTCTCTTTTCCTCGTTCCGCGCTTCGCGCTGTTTCTTTTCCCTCCGACAAGCTTTCCTCCTCTTCCGCCCGCCGCCGTGCCGCCCGAGGGATTTAACAACAATTTGGTAAATTGCATCCCAGGCCGGGGAAGAGGAAGAAAGGGAAAAAGAGAGAGAGAGAGAGAGAGAGAGAGAGAGAGAGCAACGGAGAAATCGGACTGAAAGAAAGCAGATGGTGGGGGTGGAACGGTGGGCCGGCCGGGTGGGTGCAGCCGGTATCGTCGTCGCAGCGATATCGTTCCGGATCCTTTCTGCCACGAAAGTAATTAATGCCGCGGAAGATACGCGGGGATAGCTGATTTCTCTTTCTCTCCTCTCCCTTTCCCCGGGTCTCCGGTTCTCTACCGAACGCGGGAGAGAACCGAGGAACGTTGGGAATCTCGCGACGCTTTTTAGATTGGGCGAAATGGACGTGGAAGTATCCCCGTGAGTTCCGGCGCGCTGGGATCAAGACCAAAGATACCGCGGTAGCAGTGATAAAGCGTCCGAACTATTTGTACCAGCGGGCCCTGTCGGGAATAAATAGCGTTCGAGGTTTTCTGGCCGCGGGAAAAAGGCGGGCCGGTAGTTAAAAATCGTCGCGTTCCGGCGAAATAATCTGGCCAACGACATTACTGTCCCGGCGACGCTGATAGACGTTGCACGTAGCCTACTTCCGGTAGGTTTGTCGGCTCTCCGTCGGAACCGTAACTAACGGTTCTCCGGTCCGACGTTGATCCGATATTTCGGAACACGAAAAGTCTCTCGCTGAACGATCTATTTATAAATCTCGGACCGATCGTACGGCGATCACGGTTCCCTCGGGCCCGGGTATTTGCAACGTCGCGTCGATGGAAAGAAACACACGCTCGGGTGCAATGTTGAGAGGTACGGGTACGCGAAGCTCGAACGCTATTACGCGCGAATAAATACACGAAAGCACCGGCGAGGCGAATTGATTGGCGGGTGGGCCTAAGGGGTGAGCCGTAAGAATGCAGCGTCGGCAAAGCCTTTGTGTCTCGCGTTTTAACAAGCCACGGTGCATAAATTAATCCAGAAGCCCGATATCGTTTGATTCGCCGCTGCGCCGCCATGTCCGTCGAGGTGCACCCACCTCTCGCTCCGTCTCTCTTCCTCTCCCCTTGGCCAGTATTTACCCTCTCCACCGGCTGTGCCGCTTACCTGCCAATGCACGCTGCACTTCGTGTGTAATACCTTGCGGAGCGTGCATGCACCTTATGCACCCGCCTCGATATACACTTTTTATGGCCGCCGTGCTACCTTGAATGGTAGCCTCTCCCTTTGACGACGCGGCCCGGCCGCCGTTCTTAAAACAGGTTCACCGGCTTTTTTTTCATAATATCCGCTCTATAACATTAGGCCTCCGAAACGTCGCAAAACCGCGAGAACGCGTGTCCGAACGTTCCGTAAAATCTTGTCTATCTGGCCCAAACGACAATGTCCCGGAGTGTTCGACGACATTATACCATTCAGAATCCCCGGTAATCGATTTCTCCTCGAAACGATAAGCTGTCAGTGGCCCAATGAGAGCGTCTGCCGATAAAACGTTCGGGTCACCCTACCGGAAATTGAGTACCGTCTTGTCGGACCTCGTCGAACACCGTTTCGGATCGACTTCTTGCCAGATGTTTACCGTTCATCGCGGTCTCGTTCACGGCGTTACATATTCATCGAACGGCGTTTATCGCCCGGGAAATTCGCTGATAGAGAAACGCGGGCAACGATCTCGAGATCCAAAGGAAACGTTGTCACGGCGCTTTTTGCTGGCCAGCCTCTCTCCTTGTTTCCGCGTCTCTCTTTTTCATCCCGGCTTGCCGGCCGGCTCGTTCTTTTCTTTTCTCTCCTCTCCTCTCTCTCTCCTCTCCCCGACCCTACCCCTTCGCTCGACCGTTCCCTTCCGGCACTCGCAGCGTCGTGGATCAATACGCCGTGGCAAAACGACAGTCCCGTAAACGTGATTGTTGCTCGATTTCTTGCGTCTTAATTGCCTTGCTCTCTTAACGACGCAATTACCCGAGAAAAAAGCGAGAGGGTCGTCGGGCTTGTCCACGATCCTTCTCGGTCGCCATCACCGTCCTCTCTCTCTCTCTCTCTCTCTCTGTTTTTCCTCCAAGATCATCCCGAACTTCTTCCCACCGGCATTTTTTCGGTTCAAACGATCCCGCCCTGAAATTCATACTCGCCGATCGGCGATAGCATGATCCTCGAGGAGGAATCATCGCGAGGCAACGCGATAGTTCGACAGTACGCCGACACGTGGCGTTCAGGCTGGAACAGTCCACGGTTAGTGCGGCCGCCATCAGTTGGCAGCACAGGCAAGGCGCGTTTCAAGAGCCGTGCAACGCAACAAGAATGTAAATGCAACAATTCCGTGTCACTTTCTGCTGATGTAACGCTTGTTCTTCCTCGGAATCGTCGATTAATTCGACTCCCACCATCACATCCAACATATTGCAGGTATTCTGCCACGTAATCCCTATTGTTGTTACTTAATTGTGGCAAAAAGTGTTTTATCCGTCAGACGAGTAATCTGAGGCGTCAATATGACGTCATTTATGACTGAGGGTCAGTTTTGGCCCGGATATAAGGTGCCAGTACATGGAAAACGCATTTAAAATACTATAAATTTAAGAATCAGTCATTCGAATACCATTGTAGAAACATTATTTGAAATAATGGTAATTATTTAGATTAGGGGCTTCCTCACCGATTTTGATGACCTTGAAATATGTTGTCAAGGTCATCATTCTGAACAACTTCTTCCTATACATGTTACCGCCGCTCAGCTTTAGTTTCCGAGATACTCTTCTAAAGATATTTATTTAATCATTGCTCATGGAAGCATCAAAAATTGTCAAACAAAAAATCTAGAATCATTTTACCGGAAGTGATACGTTTAGTGTTAACTCGTTTATTAGGAAAATACTTGCTAACTACAACAATGGTTACCACATTCATTCAGAACATATACCTACAGAAATAATGTGAAATAAAATTCGTTTGGCAATTTCAGTAGATGTAGTACAATTCTACTGGTGATAAAACCGATCGAATATTTTCTGTAGAGTACATTAACGAACAATACATATAATATTCTATTTTATCTACAATCTAAGGCTAGTTAGCATCGGCCATGTTGAACGTTCTTACAAGACACGATTCCCGTCGATTAAAAATGTTCTTTCGGATCGAATCGAACTCCAAAAATGGCGGGCAAAAATGAAATAAATGGAGCGCGATCGCGTTTTAGGGATTTTTAAGAGCAATTTGTAACCGAATCCCCCAGGCGGTCTGGTCCCTTTCGTTGCAGCCCGCGCAGTTTCCGCTTCCACCCTTTCCGTCATCCCTGGGCGCGACCGATCGGTCGTCCCTTTGAAATATAAACACAGTGCATTTGCATGTTTTCCGGATTTAATTAGCTCCGATGCGATTATTAATTGCTCGTGGCCGCGGGAGTGGTCGCGCGTCGATACGCCCGCCGGCTCGCTCGTATTTACAATTTTCGTTCGTAAATAACAAACCGTGGCGACGCCGCGGGTCGGATTTTAACGAGGGAATTAATAATCCGGGAGGAACAGGGGTTGGAGGGGGGAGGTGAGGAAGGGAGGCTCGGGCAGCCCGGCTGTCGAGGGGTAAGAGGGGGAGGGGCCGACGGGGTGAGTGAATTCAAGCGAACCGCACAGAGAAAACGGTCATGATTAGACCGGGAGTTAATCACGGGCGGCGCGCCTTGAATTTCAAATATTATTTAAAGCGAAAAATGGAGCAGGCTTTTTAATTGGTGTTAATTTTCGCGCGGAGAGGTCCGCGTTATTTTTAATGGGATTCCCGAGTCCCGGAGTCGTCGAAAATCTCGGAAACTGGAAACGATCTCCGGATTGTAGGTGTCGCGCGTCTTATTGTCGGCCGGGTTGATGTGGTTTGCTTGTTTGCCGAGCGTCGAGCAGTTTTATTTTCCGGCTGTAATTCAAGCCGGCGCGCAGGGTCAGCCTACAGGGACCGGCGAGATAGTTTATCATCATTTAGTCCTCCCGACCTGCCGTAACATTTAAAAACTCTGCTATCTCGGCCGTGTGTGTCGCGCCGGGCGAGGATGCGCATACGCTCGCATCACCTCGCAGACGCATCGCCCCTTAAATTCATCAGCAATGACATTTATCTGCTTACATCTGCTCCGTGTTTCTTTAGCTTGGCGTTTTCCGAGATCGAAACAGATTTGGTGCAACGGACGCGAACCTCCGCTACAAAACCGGACAGCTCTAGAGAGCCCAGTAGAGGAGACTCGAATTATTCGACCGGAGAACATTTTTTCCCGTAGTCGGTATAGCAATCTTCCGTCTCATGGAGCCCGAACTATCGGATCCCCGATCACGGGATCGATCGGACCCCGGAAAAGTCAAGTTCCCCGGGACAAGCGTAAAAGCGTTGTAAAAGTCTATCGACTCTGGCGGGCTTGTTCGTCACAAATTCTCCGGCTCCGTTTCCACGTAACATTAATTCCAGGCCGGCTAGAGGAAAACGCCTCGACGATCGGTACGTAAACGAGATATAGACGCGATCCAGCCTCGGGATCAGTGGAAGGAGGGCGGCTCAAAGGGGGAGGAAATTGAGGGGTCTGGGAAAGGGGACGTCAAGCGCCGTCGATTCGCCCTGAATTTACGCTAAGTGCACCGGTGTTGCAGCGACGGGACCGGTAATTCGGAGAACGTGGTCCCGGGGACCGGGGGCGGGTCGTAGGTCGCCAGGCAGAATGCCAGAAAGAGAGAAGAGAATCGTGGCCGGGAACAGGGAACAGGGAACACGGTGGTGGTTTGCTCGAGCTTTGCGTCCTCCACCGTCCGATTTCAACGTCCTCCGTCTCCACCTCCTCCGCCTCCTCCACCCTCCTCTTTCCCTCTCCGCGTTTCCACCTTCTGGTTGCACATGCACACGAATTCGGCATTGTAGCGCTAATTAAACCAGCGCGTGTCACGAGTCACGGGCTGACGTCACCCCGTGATTCCTGACCACCCCCGTCCGCCCCTCCTCCTCCTCCTCCTCCACCTTCTACGCTCCCCTCTAGACTCCCCCTAGCTCCATTCTCCTCTCTCGCTCTCCGCTCCTCCTACGCCGCCGACTGGCTTTTGGCTGCCATCGATCAAACGGCCTCCGTTCCAAGCTACGTTTATAACTCGGCCGAACAATCGGACGCGGATACGATAGGCTACGAAAGCGGCGCGGATTCCACGAGAAATTCCCTCGGCCTGCTTTCTTCCGTCGACGCGACGATAACTCACCTTTTCGTTTGTTGTTACAATGGTGCCGGCCGACGCGTCCAACGCGATTCCTTGGGCCCCGACAAACTCGGTCGGACTCGACTATCACGGCTGTCCCTGGTCAGCCTGAAAATATTCAAATTCAGGATGGGGTCTCTTTTGCGGCTGCGACGAAACGAGCCACCTGTATGGATCCGCTTCGTACAGACACATATATGTCCGTCTCTCTCTCTCTCTTTTATTTAACATTGGTAGTTTATCTAGAATTTGTCCCAAAGTACGTCAGAATGTCTTTTCATCATCCACGTGTACTTTTTAAGGGCCTGATCGCACATGTCTTCTCAATATGAACATTATTTGTCTTGCCACTACAAAAGCGCAATAATTCGTTCCTTTTTTCCTTAGTCTCTCAGTGGTAAGAGCCTCCTAGATATCTAGGCAGTCGGTGTAGATTAAAATTGATGCAGATTCATTCATATTGGGTTGGCAATTAAGTAATTGCCGATTTCAGTTATAGATGAAACTATAACTTGACTCAGTTTTTGGCCGAAAAGGATCAGACTTTCTACGAGCGTGGAATTTTCAAGTTGTCAGAAAGATGGCAAAAGGTCATCGAACAAAATGGAAAATACATCATAGATTAAAGTTCATTCCAAGTAAAAAAAAAAAACTCTTTTATTTCATTGAACAAATCGGCAATTACTTAATTGCCAAACCCAATACATCGTTGGAGATCTCAAATCTTTGCACATTTCTTCGTTCTTAACTGACTACGAAGTATCGACCGCCATTAACCATTAATAAGCCTGTCGCTCACTTAACAACACCTCACATATGAACGACACCACACCTACGTAAACGTGCTCATTTTCATCAAAGGAAGGAAACAGGAAAAACAGAGACTATGCTGTTAGTTTATTCGTTGCTTACACGTGAATCAGCTATTTGACTTACGTTAAAATGTTCGTCTAATCGTATCTTTTAAAGGATATACGAAATGAAAAATTTCCGAACCGAATTGGAATTCCTTCGACCGAACGGGACGTTTCCAAGTGAATTTTTCGCATCGAGTTCCGAAACGTCGCGCAACGTCGTCCGATGTATATTCATCGAAGCGAACCTGCTCCGGAGAGTTCACGAAACGGGTCACCGTTCAGCGGTGTCCGGTTAGAACGCGTCCGAATGTATCGGGCAGCATCGGTGCTAAGTGCCAATGTAAATTCGAGCGCGGCCGTTGGGAAGAGTGTTAATTGTGGATTTGCGTTTTATGGAGGAAGTCGCGGAAGCCGGCGTGTAGCAGCGCGGGCAACATCGAAGCCCGGTGCTCTCACCTGTCGGCGTTGAGTTACGTTAACACCTTTGTTCGATCTTATCGCCGGTTGACCAGGTTCCTTCGGGCCCGTTTCCATTACGCGTTTAATGGTAATCGCGGGTTCGCGCGACACGCCGAGAGAGAAAGAGGGAGTGAGAGAGAGAGAATCGTGGCTCGTTTCAGCGTTTGTCAGCCGCGCCTACGTGCGGAGGAAAGAGGAGGGCCTTGTGTACCTACGCGCCTACGTAGCCGAACCGAACCGAAGCCCGGCCCGGCCCGTTCCGTTCCGAGCTTATCTTTATTCCTCTTAATAACGTTCGTTTGGTTCGGCGCGCGTGTCGCGTTATCGCCGTCCTATCGGCCGCGTTTGCGTTTTCATTTCGCGGTAGTTAACTGCCTCGTTTACGCCGCGCTGTGCCCGCCCCGTTCTCGTTGTCTTTTTCGATGTCGCGCCATCGCGTTGCGTTGCGTTGCGTCGCGTTCGCACCAGATCTAGCGCGATTATTCTTTTACAACTCGGAGAGAGAGAGAGAGAGAAAGTGAGAGAGAGACAGAGAGAGATAGGAGCCGTGGGTAACACCGCTGCACGGTTCCATGGTTTTTCTCCCGCGGTGTCGGCGATCGTTTCATGGTGAGAGCCCTTGCGCCTACCTAATTGAATTATCACGGGGCTGCGAGTCCCGCGATCAAAGAACCAAAGCGACACAGAGGAGGAGGCTTCGTTCGTGTGTCCGTGTCCCCTTCCCCCGGGGGACGGCGCGGCGGTGTCCCGTGCGCGAGGGTGTCTTCGTGATCCCCACCGGTCACGTGGAGAACGGAAGATGAAGACCGTGCCCGGCGAGATAGCGAAAATCGCGCGGCGTGCTGCTTAAAATTAATTACTATGCCGGCCGACGGTCAGTGAAGTCGTCCGGTTCATCCGACAGCCGGCTGTCCCGTAACACCGCAACCCACCGGCCATTACAAACTGCGTCCTGTTTATCAATTTGAATGCGAAAGACGAGCCGGGAGACGACGAGTCCGCGGCCCGCAACAAATTACGTTTATCGGCCGCCATTAATCACCCGGCGTCTCGAACATCTGCGAACGGGGCGCGCTCCCCACCCCCTGTCGAGAAAGACACTGCTCCCAGCCGCGAGCGGAAAATCGAAGCGTCGCGGCTGCCGGACATCGTGAAAAACATACTCTTATTTTACCTACTCTACCTACACTGCGAATACGCTTACTTTTAGAGCTGAGAACCCGAATGTGTCGGGTACCTGACGATCGGGACGAATTCTCGAAAAATGCTTAGGAATCTCGAAAATTCTCAAGGACCCCGATACAATTGAGAATCCCGAATAAAATTCAGCTTCTAATCACTGAAGTCCGTGAAATAAATCGTAGTGCAAGAGGTTAAGAGATGTTACGATTAGTCCTGTTCCAACAATTTCGAAATAGATTGCCAAGCAAAGATACAAAGCAATTTAGTACAAGAGGAATCTATAGCTCATGGATCGACTGACTGGCTACTTGTTATTTCTTATTCTCTGTCTCTGTGCGCGCCCTTTCGCAGGGCCTTATGCAAGATTACATTTGACTATGGAGGTTTGGTGGGGAGTGAATGACGCTAGAGATAAGGGATGACGTTGTTAGTCGGAGTTCTTACAGGATCTGAAATCTGTATACCGATGGGTAATTTGTTTTTGTCAAATCGATGAGAAAGCTTGTGACTCGGAATAAATAGAATATTACTCGCAGTCTCGCATAACATTACTACATAGCTAGCTACTTGAAGGATCATCGAGCGATATTCGTTTTTCTTGCACGATTGAAAGTGCAGGACCGTTGTTTAAAATCATTTCGAGCACCGTAAGCGCGTTAGGTGCCTGCCGTTGGCCGGAGGATTACCTTCGAAGAGGCGGTCGAAAGATAGGGCATACCCATCTCGAATAAATTTCGAGCCGGTGGGTGGTACCAGCTGAAAAGTTAAGGTTAGACGGAGGCTAGAGAAAGGAGCAACGACGTCGGGGCGGAGGAGGGCCGGAAAGAAACGAACGGAGAGAGATACAAGCGACGGCAGAAGGAGAGCAGGTGCAAACTTGGCCTGTCAGGAAGTCGCTTACAGCTCGAGGACAAAAGCTTCCCGAGGGACTCGTGCGCGTCTGGAAGCGGGACTAGGGACGGAGGTCGGTCTGGATAGAGAAGATGCCGGCAACGAAGGAGGTTGAAGGTGCCACGGAGGAGGGGTGGAACGAGCCTAACTGTGAAATAACACGGTGGCCTCCTCAACCCTCGTCCCGAGGATACGAGTCTCATACGTCACTTCCTTACGGCGAAAGAGGGCGGCGTCTGAGGGTGGAAGAGGGTTATATTGATTTATTTATACCGAGAACGCAACCCTAATAAGATGGGGTTATATTGGGAATGTATCTATATCCGGGATGTGACTCGGTCCGCGTTGATGGCTCCGTCCTTGGATCCTTATCTCGCACATTCTTCAAACGTTTAATTACGATGTCGAGAAGTCTGTCTTCGAATCTTTCGGGTTTCAACCAAAGATTGAACGCAGGATTGAGCGATCGACTGTGAAGAATATTGCGAGCAAAGTGATGGAGAATACACAAAAAAATTACAACGTTGAGAAGTTGACACAGCGATCGACTTTGAAGAATGTTGCGAGCAGGAAAAGTTTGTACTCTCCAAAATCGACAATTGCGAGAGGAAGAAGCTGAAGTACGTTCCAAATTGTATGATGGAAAAAAGAAGAGAGGTGGCTTACGAAACCTTGTGGCACAGAAGTTGAAAATATTCGAGGGGCCGATGGGAAAGGTTCGGATTCCGGAGGGTCCGTCCGGGTAAGCGCAGGGTCAAACGACTTGGAGCGAAAAATATGCCAAACAGAATAATTGGTAGTATTCCGAAACCGATGACGGCAGAACGAAGGGACAGAAGAGGAGGCTAATGAAACCGCGCGGAGTCGCAATTGAGGATACGCTCGGGACCAACGAAAGAAGTTCAACGAACCGGGACCAGGACGGTTGTTAACGCGAGTGAATCAGTCGCGGACCCGATACCGATCCGTCGCTCGAATTACGTACCAATTTACAATCGTCGGGCATGGTAATCCGTAAAAATAAACCGGGGCCGGGGCATGGTCGCGTGCGTATCAGGCTCGGTTCTCGGGTTCGTCCACGGTTCGGATGACGCGGTCGCCGAATCGTCCGGCCCGATCCTTCTCGTCCTCCTCTCTGGTTTCATCTGCTACATGACTCGACCGCGTGGCATGACTGTCGCTAACACGCGAGCCCCGAAGTTAACCCGCAATTTAGCCAAGAGAGTGATCGTTCAAAAGAGACGTCTCACTTGATGCCACTTAACGAATCCCCCGCTACCCTTTCTCTCTCTCTCTCTCTCTCGCTCTTTCTGCCGCTGACTTTGTCTCTCTTTGTCTCCGGAGGAGCGGCGACGGCCGACTCGCTCTCGTTTCCAGATGCGACGATTGCTCTCCTCAGAACACGGAATCGGCCGTGATTAAAGTTTCAGGGGCGGAATAATTCATGACGCGGTTCGAGCGCTTCAATGAATTCGGATCGTCGCTCTCCTATCCGCTCCGCGGAGTTTCCTCGAATTCAATTACACGCCGGTGGCTCGCGCGGCGCGTTCCTCGGCGGACAAGCGTTGCGCGCGATGTTCAATTAACGTCCGCGTCCGTAACTCACCGCTGCGATCGCGAATTATGAAAAAAGAGGAGACGAGAGAGAGAGAGAGAGAAATAGCGTGCACACGCTTTCTTCGCGGAAACCAACGACTGGGCCCTCGGAATCCACGGCATCCGAGCGTGGACATGAAAGGCATTCCGGGACGTCTTTTGGAATTCCCACGATAAATCACGGTTATGGGGTTGACGGGGTGACGCGTATGATTACACCCTGTCTCTTAGCGGCTATAAATTTCTTGCCGGCCGGCTCCACCTCCGCTCCGCGATCCTACAGGTATCCGGAGTCCCGTTTCATCGTGGAACAGTTGTGACTCACGTCTAATGGCTCGGCCACGAAACCGAGCGTCTCCGAATGATCCTGGAGCATCGTTCATCCGTGGAGGGTACAGTCGAAACGATGATCTTTACCTCCGTGGATCAGCAGTATAATCGGAGTCACGATCTTTTCCTTCTTCGTCGATGATCTTCACGATTCTGAAATATTGTCATCAAACACACGGTATCATTAAAGATTCGTCCCTCTGTTCGGCGCACGGTTCATTCATTGGTCGTCGGTCGGACCTCGAATCCCGCTCTACCTAACTATCGTTCTGAAACCGCCATGGGCCCCGGCCCTGTCATTTCAACCGAACCACAAATTAACGCGACTAACCATAACCGTGGCGTCGATCCGGGCGCACCTTTCGCGTCGGGCCCTGGAATTCGAACGTGGCCCGCGTTTTTAAATCCATTAGTCCCGGCCGGGCATTAAATCACCGGGCCAACAATGTTTTTTCCTGCCGAATATCCTGCTCCATCGACACCGTGGTCGCAGCGCAAAAACCCGGCTTCCAATTAATTAAGGCACTGCCGGGTCCGTCCCGCTAAACGGTCCGGTGTATCACGGGGAACAGCTGATACGGCGACACGCTGAGCCGCGCCGGCCACGAGCCGAGGAAGCAATCTCCCGCTTTTCAAGAATATAATTTTCGCTCGGAGGATGGTCGCTATATTTCCAAGATAAGGCTGTAGAGCTCCGGCGGATCCTCCGCCGCTAGACCGGGCGAGACCCTACTCTCCCGTGTGAAATTACTTCGCTCCGCGGCTTACTCTTATCCCCCGGTGCCACCCTTTCTTACCGTGTATCCTCATTCAGCCGGGATCTCCCTGGAAATAAAGTAGATACCTTTCCTATTTTCGCATCCGGAAAATTGCAATACCTCGGCTACACGGGACTGCCTGTCGGTCTTATAAATCAGTCCCTCCGCTGCAGCGTTAATCGCGTCGCAGCTCGTTCGCTTTTTCCATCGCCCCCGCTCTCCCCCGATGTCCTTAACCCCTTGCGCTTGCTGCTATTTCGACTACAGAATCCAGACATTTTCAGAATATTTTTGCCTTTGTATTATATTAAGCAGTGTGCTAGTTTTTCGTTCTCGGATATCTCCGGTTCTAGTTAACCAATTGACTGGAAATTTTGAGAGAATTTTCAGCGCAACCCCTGTTATCTCACGAACCAACCGGATTTTAAAATCCATCGAAAAATATATAATTTTAATTATTTTTGTTTTAAAACATCACAAAAGGAAAAAAATTCCTAAATACTGTATTAAAAACGGCCTCGGATCTTTTCATTGTAACATGTTTTCTTGAATTCTAGAGACGTGTGAATACTTTAAATGCATAAAAAACGGCAATTTATTTGTTACACGGTACATAATTTTCTGCTTGGGATAAATTGACCAGAACCCGGTGCAACAAAAATTCGTCCGGTGATCCCGGGTTAACCCGTCACGCTCGAGGCATTTTCATACTGGTCGCGGCGTTGTGTCTGTGTATTCGCGAATTAGCCGGGGACGTTGTCGATGCCTGTATCAATCACGTTTAATTGAGAAATATAATCCCGGCACCGCCCAGCACGCTCCGAATCCGTATATGTATGTCCGCCGATAAGTTTTTGTACGGTAGGCGGGTGCAACGCGGTTGAGCGAGTGCCAGCTCTTAACGCAACAAGCTCCTCGCACGTTTATCTAATTATTATAATTGCACGATTATTCTTGGTCGAACGAGCGGAGTTCGCGGCGCGGCGCTGCGCTGCGCGCAGGGGTGAGATCGCATGCTGGCCGTCGTCCGGCCCGGCGAAAAAGAACGAAAGAACTAACGGGATATATATGGAGCAGCACGCGATAGGATCTCCCGCTCGAAGTCGTGATGCAAACGATCACGAATTCTTTGCTCCCTTTGTATCGGCCGTTTTCTGCATTCTTTCGGGCGCGTACGTGCCCCCTCGGCGCCGCCCGCCGCGCCGTTCACGTAATAGCTGTTCCGCGGCGGAATTTTTCCGCGGGACCGTTCGTTTTTCCAACCGAGCCAGGGTTATTGGCCGGCTCGCGGACTCTCCTTCATTCCCGCGAATTTATGCTTTCTCGACAGAGACTCCGCGATTCGATTCGATTCGATCGGTCGAACCCCCCGTTTACGCCAGGGTGAGCGCGCCGGTCGATGGAAATTAGAAACTCCAGGAAAAGGAAGCCCATCGTCGGGGTTCGTTCAACCTTAATTCATCACTTGAAACGTCTGCCGTGGCATTATCTTCAGCATCTCTGTGAAGTTTTAGAAAATAAAACCAAAGATGGAGCCTCGGAAACATTTGACACTAGAATTACCGTGTACCGAACGCCATGTACTGCTTCGTAATATCAACAGAAATGAGTTCGTTCAGATATCCTACGATTTTTGTTGCAATATGTGCTCGAGCAAGAAAGATTATTCAACAATTTCTTATATTTCACAAATTTTTATAATCTCAATAATTGTAAAAGGATCAAACAGGAACCAGTCGTTTTGAACCATCCGGTAGTTCTAGTGTTATTTCCATTTCTCATCTTTTTGTGACCGTGACATTGAATGACCTTGACGACCATGCTCACTACAATCAGGTTGAGATGGGTAACACCTTACAATGAGGTCTGACGACCACAGTTATTAACATGGAGGTCATGTTGATAGTAATGATTCAGGGAAATTGATCAAAGTAAATATTTGATAATTGTACAATTCTGAAAAGTCAGGGCAGCGTTTTCTTAAAATGGGCTGCGGCTATTTCGAATTTGATTTCGGACGAGTTATAGCGAATGGTTACTATTGTATACAACTTCATGAAAGCATCAACATATTTTAGACATGCGAACCATGCTTGGATTACCATGACCATAAAGAGCAAGGTAGATTGCCTTCTATATGTCCCATTGACAGCACTCACCCACAGATTTTTGTAACAGGGCAAATATGTCTTGCTCTAAGGTAGAGAATGTTTATCACTAGTGATGGGAGTGATCTAGTTATTTTCCCACGATTCTCAAGTAATTCGGTAATTCAATACTTGCATGCGAGAATCGGAACGTATTGGAAAATAAATTACTTGGTATCGGCAGCCGATAGTGGTACTTGTCAAAATGACTACCGAATGATACTGCTATCACAATAGCCCATGACATACACGCTCGCCAGATCGTAAGCGAAACCAGAGTTAGTTCACGATACGAATTCGTGTTGACCCGCTCGCTGCGTGTCGCGTACGATGTAAATACGTAGAGGCTTGCGCTGTGTGTCGGATTGAAAAGAAAACCAGGTAATTAACGGTGAACCGAATTTGTTTCTTTTGCTTCAGGTAAATGGTGTCCGCGTAGGGAATGGAGTTCGCCGCCGGACGCGCAGCGAGCGGCGAGCGAGGCGCGTCGTGGCGTTCTTTACTCTTCCGTCTTCCTCGGTAGTCCCGGTAAGTCTTTACGAAACTTCTCTCTATCTTTCTATCTCTCTCTCACTCTCTTTGTTCGCTTGAGCTACGAAACTTTCATCGCCCTTCCAAATTGAATATCTTCGGGAAATATGGCCGCGAGCTCTTTCGCCGCGCATTCCACGGACCCGAGGGCTCGGCAACAGCACGCGGGGCCAAACTCCCGTGGAAATTTCTCCCGTCCGTACGTTATCCTTAATTAAACGGGACGCTCCGCCTGTTTAACCGTGTCCCAGCCCGGAGTTCTTGCATTAATCGCGACTGAAGATTCTCCGGCGCGTCTTTCGCGCCCCTTCGATCGTCGTGGATTAACCGTTAAGTGCCTCGCGATACTTCGCTCGAATTCTAGAACAACGCGTTTCTACGCCTGTAATTCTAGTTTACAGGATAAAGGGATCTCTGCTTTATATACAGGATGTCTCGGCATCGGTGGTACAATCGAAAAGTGAGAGATTCTACCTGAAAAAAACAAATCGAAAATAAAGAATCAAATTTTTTCGTGTGAGGCTTTGTTTTCGAGAAAAACGAGTTTAACCCCTTGCCTTACAATGTCGAGTCAGACTCGTGATGAAGATTCTGAACAGAGTCTAATAAAGATGTATGTTATTAATTTCCTTTGAACCGAAATAAAATTCTATTTTGTTGTAGTTGGTATACATCCTTTGGAGAAAACATTGGCATACAATAGATATAAACTATCTTTTTTTTTACTGTGAAATTGTGAACGATGAAGAATTCCTGATCATTATAATCACAAAGTAAATAGTAGTGCAAGGAGTTAAAGATCCGTCAGGTTCGCGTACCATAGTATATGCAGGAAGTAGAATTGGTCGGTCATTACCAGACGCGTCAGACGATTGCTATCGAATAACATGCTGGATACTCAAAGTCGATCTTCTCGACAACGAAGCCTCAAATGAAAAATTTTATTCTTCATTTTCGATTTGTTTCTTCATGTAGAATCTCCCTCTTCTTGTACCACCGATGCTGGGACACCATATATTTCTAAAATTTGAAGCGGATTGACCAATTCATTACTGAGATATCGCTGCGGTCATGGAAAGCGGTATGCTGTGGGAATCATACGATAATTAAAATAATAGGAAAAATATAATAAATCGAAAATCGACAGCTCTCGAGTGTCCCTTTAAGCGTTAGTTTGCCGGACAGGTTACTCTATATCGAGAGAATGACTTCACCGGCATTTCGGGGCACGATCAACCGGAGAGTCGGCGAGGAAGCTGGAATAGGATCGGGGGAGAGTGCAGAATAAGGGGAAAAGGAGGAAAGAAGAGTGCACGCACTCTTTGCTCTGCTCTGTGGGACGTGTGCGCGTTGGTACAGGAGAGGCGCGATGTACTCGGCCCCCGGTGCGGTGGGAGGAGCGCGATCGTTCGCGGCATAAACAAGTTTTAATCGTGCCTCGGGCATTCGTCGCGTTGAATAAATATTGATATCGGGTGACGCGACGGCCAATCAGAATCGGGGCTTATAAAACAAGCCGCTTACACCTCCGCCTGTCTATCGCGGCGCACACACGCGGCCCCACCTATCCCCGCGCTTGTTGTTCCGCGATGGTTCGCGCTCGGTTCGCCGTCGGAGGAAAGAAAAAAGGAAACGAGGAAAGGAGAGGAGAGAGCCCCGTCACCTGGAAAACTCGGGGAAAACTTGTCTTGAAACGAGCCGACCGGCGGTGATTCGCGATTTTTCTGTTCTCGGTCATGCCCGCTCGTCATGGTCAGCGGACAGCAAGGTCGACCGGCGATAAGCATCGCGCGCGGTGTCCGCGCCACGGTGGAAACGATCCGATCCGCGGGCCCTGTCTATCCTCGATTTCTCCCTTAATTAAATTACGCGGCCGCCAAGGAGCTCGCCGATAAGAGGACGTAAATCACTTTCAGTCGATAACTAATCGAACGATTCCGAGACGCGTCTTGCCTGCCTTGCCTGCTTGCTTGCTTGCCCTCCTGGCGGGGTCTCTCTCTCTCTCTCTCTCTCTCCCGTCCTCGAAGACGTGGGGTACCGCGCATGCGCCTCCTTCCTTGTCCCTCTTTGCCTCCCTCTGTTCGTTCCTCTTTGCACTCTCTGCGCCCTCTTCCTCATCGCTCGAAGGAACGGAGGGAATATGAGCGAATGCCAGAGGTAGAGAGAACCTCTCGCTCTCCGGTGTCGGAGCGAGGAGAAAACTGAGCGTCGCCGGAGGGACGGGGGGAGGGACCGAGAGGGAGAGAGGGAGAGAGGGAGAGAGAGAGAGCGAGAGAGAGAGAGAGAACGCTCCGCGAGGAGGGAACCGGCGGAACGCTCCGGAGGAAAAGGGACGCGCGTGCTGCTGGGAGAACGAGAGAGACCGGCCTAGGGCGAACCGCGACTCGAGGAGAGAGAGAGGAGAGCCGTCTCCATGGCAACGAGGCGAGGCGGGAATGCGACGGTAACCATGGCAGCCGCGGGTTACTCTCTCTCGGACCGACCTGCCTGTCTGTCCCTCTTTCTGCTCCCTCGTCCTCTTCGTGTTCGCCTCTCTCGCCTCTGGACCTCTTCCTTCCGCCCACGGACCGAGCCACGAGCACGGATCCGCAAAGAGAAGGTGGAGCGGTCTCGGAGCTGCGCTCTGGAGAAACGTTCCACTTCCTTTTCGCTTTTTCATCTCTCTCTCTCTCTCTCTCTCTCGCTCGCTCGCTCGCTCGCCATCTCTCTTTCTCCGCCCTGCGGCTTCTCTTTTAATAATAGTAATGCGTTTTTGGCGAACTGCTTCAAACAAGACACCGGCAAACGTACAGGGTGTCTCGGGATTATCCTGCCGAACCGTGTCACGTTCTACGAAAACGATCGAACTCGAGGGAAAATGTTACACTGTCTGCGGCCGAAAATATGCCGCGAAAATAAACGGAAAGCGTAGAATAGAATTTTTTCGGTCGAGGCTTATTTTCGGAGAGGCACAGCTTGAGAATTCGACACGCGTGCTATCGAGTGGAGACGGCCGACGCGTCTGTGCATGATTTACCTTTTCCACTTCTCGCGTAACTTGCTTTCCTCAGGCAAACTATGCCACGGGAGAACAGTTTTATCCATTTATTTTTCTGCGAGCAATTATCTTGTAATCGTTTTGTTACCAGACTGCGGATTTTTATGAAAATTGTATCGAGAGCAAGACGCAGAGACTAACGTTTCTTACTGTTCTTATGAAAATAATGCGCCTGCAGTTTTAAATTCTTTAAACGTGTTTTCTATTTTATTGGTCTGCCCGTTTTTATTCCAAGCGCACAAAACCTGCAGTGTATTCATTACGAAGACGCGAGAGGCTAAACAACCGACCCGTTTTTCTTGCAATATAACACAGAAAATTTTGCTCGCAGTAAATTTACACTTACAGTTGTTAGTGAAAGTAATAATCGAGCGTATCGAGACTTCTCTGCAAATTGAATGTGTATTAGAAACGGACGAGTTCGTTCGTTAAACGCGAAGTAACGAGCATCGAGTATTTCGCAACTCTTTTCTTGCCTCTTCTTTTTAGCTGGCGCAGCTCTTTTCGCAATAACGATACGGTTTAGCTTATTGCACCTCCGTAAATGGAACTCGACTGTAAGTGGAAACTTTCTTTTCTCTTCGGCTTTAATTTTCTAAAAAAAAAGCTGGACCGATAAGCGCGCAACGCTTCTCTCGAAAAGACGCGGCAGTACCGAGTGCAATTATTTTCGCGAAGAATCTCTCGCGTTTCTGTTCGTTCGCGATTCAAAACTTCCCCGGTCCGATGTTTATCCAGCTGAGGATCGATCTCTCGCTCCGCGTATTTCCTTTTCCGGTCCCCGGGGCAGTTCCTACAGTTTCCATTTGTTAAAGTGTCACGCCGGTTCCGCGGCGGTGCGTTAATGTTGTTTTTAAAAAGGTCCCGGGGCCGTATTAATTAATCGGGAATACGGAAACGGGGGATAAATTTTATCTCGGCCGCGCAGCCCGACTGTTAATAATGAATCGTTAATGCTAATTTTTGATTTATGCGTTCATAATCTTTCCCCTCGTCGCGTCTCGCCGCGGCCACCCACGCCCGGGACCCGCGGACGTTTTTGAATGTGGACCGATATCGGTGACTGAATTAAACGATCGGCCGGATGCGCGGGATAAATTTCGTTGCAGGACGTGCCGGTTATTAATAATCACTATTTCCTAGCAGTTCGTTAATAGAGCCGACGGTCAACCATTCCGTTCCGCAGATTTACGCACTCGTACTGTCATACTAAACGCGACAGTTTAGCCTGCACGCAAAGTTTAGACAATTATTTCCCGCCGCTTCGCTCAAAAACACCATGTATCTATAATTGTCTGGAGCTTTACGAGCATGTGAAATTTCATCAAAGTCAGTGTCCTACAATCAGACATTCTGTTTTCTATATTCTTTCACACGCTGGTGTGTAAATGCAATAGATATTCACCTCCATTCATTCATTCTTTGAAATTTAAAACATATCACTTAATTATGCATATAACAAGAAATCGGTGCGTTTGTTAATTTCTCCTGTTATTCGTGATTGTTCAGATTCGAGACGAAGATTTGTCAAGACCTAATTTCCTTTGAAATCAAATTCTGTTTCGCTGTTGTCGCTACATAGCCACTGCAACAAACATTAACTTATTTCTTCCTCTGACAAAATCGTGAACGACAAAGGTCTAATCACTGTAACCGTAAAATAAATCGTAGTGGTTAACCGGCTGGAGAAATAGTGTCCGGCGCGATTCTTAGGTGAAGTTTTTCAACTGATCCTTTCTTTTGTGGAGTGGCTCGAGCCTGAAAGGAGCTCGCTGAAACAGAGGAGAACCTAATGGAAGTGTTCTCGGTACGATGGTTGCAGGGGCTCGCTTTGAATTTTCACGGTCCGAGCGACGGAGAAGCGTCGAAAAACCCGTGACGGCGACGCGAGCGTTTAGCGAGCACGTAGCGTAAAAGCTATCGACATTCTTCGACGCGGAAACCCGCCGCGCGGGAAGACCAGATCCTAGATGGAACAGCGGGGCTGATTATGTATGAGCGCCGAGGAATCCCGGGATTCCAAGCGACGTTCAACTCCCGATACGTCGGCTGTCGCGTCGCGGGGAATCGAGTTTCCGCGCAGCCGACGACGACATTAACGCGTCTACATTTTCCTCGGCCATATATTCTCGTTGGGTCATCCATTACGAGCACTCCGTTTCGGGCACACCTCCGCGCTGTTATTTTCAGTTTCGCGGAGCCGGCCCCCGGAGGCTGAAAGGAAATCTTTGCCGTACGGAACAATCCGATAGATCGCGTGGATCTTACGCTCTTTCTTTCTTTCTCTCTCGCGTTCGAGAGATGAGTCCCGTTGAAAAATCGTTGAAACTCCGAGACTTGTTTTGCGACCTCGTTCCAATTCCTCTTCCCCGGCGCCCACACCGGTCGGAAATTTTTCCCCGGATCAGATTCTTGACGTCAATCTCGATCGTTCCGTTTATCCGGACGACGACGGACGTGCTTCGATCTCCGGCGAGAAAATAGACGGGCCGCGGAAGAGGGAGAAATGGAAAATTCTCTCTGCCGTTCTTTTTTTCTCTCCTTCGTTTTTTCTTTTTCCATTCTCCTCCGTTTCGTCGTGTTGTTCGGGGGCGGCTCTATCCTCGAAATTGGGTCAAAAGCGTCGTCGCGCGAGGCTTATTAAGTATCGCTTAAATTTTTCCTCGGCTCCGAAATAAATTCGATGACTGCGCGCGACCGCGTCCCTCGACCCCTTTCGCGGTGGAATTTCAGTGTCAACGGACCGGGGTGCGAGAAAATAAATTACCGCGCGGTCACGGGACAAATTCGTTGAAATTTCGTCGAAAAGCTACTTGACCGCTCACTCGCGGCAGATCTCGTTATGGTTCCGGTCGAGCGAGGAGCGGGAGGTGGAGGCCCGGAGGGTTGGGGCGGTCGGTCGAGAGGAATAAGGGACACGAGGGAGGCACGAGAAGGGGGTGAGAACCGGCGAAATTCTCTCGGTTTGGTTTTTCGTGGGTCGCATATCACCCCCAACCCTTCGCCGACCGGTGGAACCACTGCTCTAGGCTAACCCTCTCCTCCTTCGCCACCCTTTCACCCTCCCTCTACCCCCTTCCCCCCACACGCTCTGCAATGGCACACGGCATGGCTCCCTTTTCCGGCGAGTGTAGCGTAATGTAAGGGTTGCGCCCGCGTCGGCGGTGTTTTGGGGTGAGAGAGTTTAAAACCCCTCGGGGCTTGAGGTCCAGGGCCGGTTAGATTTATCGGATGTTTTGGTTGGCGGCCATTGTTAACCGCCCTCTCTCTACCCTCTTTCCCTCTTTCAGTGTTCTCCACGGCCAGTGGCGTAGTCGTTTCCGTCCAATACGAGAGCGCTTTTTACTCTTTTTTTGAACACCCTCTCCGTCTCCCTCTCTCTCTCTCTTTTTCTCTCTTTATGTTCCTCTCTTGCGAACCGGCCCCGGATATCGGGATCGGAATTCTACGAAGCAATAACGCTAAGAACGCGCCGCGCTGTTTCGCGCTGTCCTTCCGTCAGAAATTTATTATCATCGGGGTTTCTGGCTTTGTTCGCTGATCTTCGGGGCTGCTTTCAAACGGGATATACCGGAACAACGCCCGGCGGGATGAAGTTTTTCTATCCGAACGGAATCGAATCGAACGATCCCGAAGATTTTTCGACGCCGCGTTATTGCCGCGACTCATTGTTTCGCGTGCAAACTCTCTCGCCCTTTCATTCTCTCTTTCTCTCTCTCTCTCTCTCTCTCTCTTGTCTCGATTCCAGGAGAATCTCCTCGCAGCCCGGCTCTCTCGCGCGCAACCCCTCCGCTATTGTGCACGGTGGTTTGAACGATGTTCAAGCTCACGGGCCACGACCCTTCGGTTCAACCCTCCCGACCACAGTTCTCTCCACCCGTTCTAACCGGTACATCGCGATTCGTCGAGGAAACCCCGTGAAACCCTGTCTCGTTCCGCGATCGATCCTGGTAATTGGCTGCCCTTAAAAGGGGACTTCCACCGTTTTAATTGCGCCCAAACGCATAACCAAACATTGGAAATTATTCTTCGCTTTGGAAAAACGACCCCTTCTGCGCCCGTAGTCGCGGTCCTGAAATCCTTACTCGAACGTCAACGGAATACTTGTCGTAGCCCTTAATCGTTGGCTCACAATGCGCCCCAGAAATATCTTCACAATTCGATTCCTTTGTTACCGTCTGTTTAACAAAAAGTGGTTGTAATGACCACACCCAATCAGATAAGAGACAAAAGTGAAACTAGCTAGCCAGAGTGAAACTTATACGTATACTATGGACTTTATGCAAGTGTCATTGATTGTGAGCAAGTGTCTTTTGAAACGGTAAAAGCGTCACGAAAATTTTGGAGCGTTTCGGTGTGTTATTTTCAACTTACCGCGATCATTGAGGATAGAAACAACTTTCAACTTGACTTCCATTTTTCGCAAAATATTTATTTTGCACAGAGATCCACAGTCTACTTACCGAAGATTATTTGACCATTTCGTTCTCGTTAAATTCTTTCTGATTTATAGATACAATTAATAAATACTGTACGCCAATTGCAATAGAATGGAGTAAAATGGAATCTCTTGCAATTCTTCTAACGTTTCACTGTTCTGTTTCTTTCTTTCCACACATTTTCGTCATAAAACCAGTCCACCGATTAATGTATCGGATCGGCTGCGATCTACGCGGGATTGATCGCGAGGTTTCTTAATCGAAAAGATTCTCCGAGGTTCCGGAAGGAAATTGTTGAAACATTGGCCCTGGTAATCGAAAGCCGGGTCCACGGGAAGAAGAAGAAACGAAGGAAGCAGAATCTCTTCGGTGCGGCCGCACAGGGCCACCTCGTGTTCTTCGATTAGCAGGAGACCGACCCGACCATGACCTCTCTCCTCTCCTCTCCTCGACCACGGCGCACCATGCCATAGGTGGAGAAGATTCTCTCCCTCTTTCGTTCCCTCTCATTCCCTTTTCGTTTCTCTCGTGCTCCATCTCGCGGCACTGATTGGACGATCCATCACCGTGGCTCGTCTCTCTCTCTCCTTCTCTCTCTGTCTCCCCCACCGTTCTCTCTCTTTCGCCTCCGTCCACTCTCCCCCTGGCTCTCTTTCTCGCTTCCTCCTGTCTCGCGTTCCTCTCGTTTCCTCTGGAACCGCTTTCGCGGAGGAACTGGACGAACCGTTCGTTCGTATACATTCGTTTCACGTTTCCGATTATTTCGATGGGCTAAATTACAGTCGGAATTATGTTATTTTTGAGATGGAAACGCGAAACGCTGCGCTGTATAATGCATACGTTCGCAACGTACGCTGCACCGCGCCTGGAAACTTGCCATTGCAGTTCTTCGTGCGAAAACCGGGCAAACCCATTTTCTGGCGGAATTGTTTGCAGTTTTCTATATTTTCATGCAATTCTTGTTAAATCGGTGGTAGATATTCTTGAATTTTTTCTCTGAACCTTCAGAGTTCAGTTTCAATTCGTCAAACTCAATTTTATCCTTTTTGTATTCTTTCTATGAATTTATGTGCTCGTCATGTTTGTACCTCAGGGGGTAAAGAATCGTCCCACTTGTTTAACACTAGATTTACGGAGCAATAAAAGTACAAGTTTTACATTACTTATAACAAGGATATGTCTACGAAAATTTTTAACCATTTTTTAAATAATATATACCCACAGAAATAAATTTGAAGATTTGTCGGTTCGTGACCAAAGTTGGCATTGCTGTTGATTAAATTTGAAAAGAGTCCTCGGTTGTGTAGACCCAAGAAAATTATGCACGAATCCAGTGCCATAAAGTGCAACAATCCCCGTAGCGAGTCTTGTCATGTGGGAAGGGTTAGAATTTCGTTTTACCATCGAGAAATGCTTCTCGTGGAAGACTTCGATCGTTCTACTAGAAAGATCTTCGGGGTCTTGGAAAGGCAATTATTCGACACATAGTCGAGCGTCGCGTTCGCGACGCGTGCACTCACGCAACTCTTTCTCGCGGTCGTGTTGCAACGCTTGCACGCGGTCACTCGGCAACGGCGAAGCAACAGCAACAGCAACAGCAACAGGAACTCCGGCGAGTCGCATACCGACGACCATCGCCCAGAGGGGCGGCCATTCTCGCGAGAGGGTGGGAGAGTAATTGGTTCCCATGGAGGCAGAAAACGCCTTGCTCGAAAAACTCTCGACGAAAGTGCACGACCTCGGCCGTGATGCAGTGTCGAAGGGAGGTGGAGACGCGGGGCATGGACGAGAGCAGCAAGAACGAACCAAGAAAATTTGCATCGATCATGAACAAAGTACAGAGAGAAAGTGCGCGAGCCTGTATCGCTAACAAACCGTAATCCCCTAACTCTTGCGATCTTTGAACAAAAATTTAACGAGTTTTGCTGCGTCGTTTAACCCTTAGCACTCGAATGGCGACTGTACGGCGCCACTAAAAATTGCTGTATCGTTATTCAAAATATTTATTACGTTAAAAAATTTGTTTGTATGTAGTAAATTACTAAACACTTCAGAATTGTACGAGTAAATTGCGCCATTTTTATATGTATGACATAAAAAAAAAATATGTACAAAGCAAATAGTCTTGGTCATAAGAAATGTTTTGTTTTGGAGTTAAAATAGCTTCGAGTGCAAATGGTTAATTCGTTCTTTCATTTCCTAATACAACTCGAACTTTCTTCGTGAATAATTGGCGAACCCAAGACGTGAACGACTTTCAAAACCTAAATGTCGCAGTTTCTGGTTTTCACGAGTCGAGGAGTTAAATTCTGTCGTGATACTCCAGTGCAGAATTTAAAGCCGAACAAGTACAAGAAATAACTGATACCAAGAATATCATTGGAAGAACATTTTGTGCCCATAAGTTGGTCCAGAATTATTTAAGACTCCTCCAATCGCTGGGGATACATTTTAGTCCCAACACGAATCGAAGTACACTGATTTCTCTATATATGTCGCCTGGATGATAAACGTCGCGGAATTATCCCCACCACCGCAGGGTATACCCTGTGAATGGCCACGAAGCTCAAGAGGCCTCGAACGCCGAGGAGTGTAAACATAATTACACTGGCAAGACCCGTGTTGTTGACATATATCGAGAATTCACTGTATTGTGATAAACAGTTCGAGTTGTTCGAATAATGGCACCTTGCACGGTGTCTGAAGAATTTTCACGTTCGTCGGGAAGAGAAAATGGCGAGAGGTTTAAGGGATAAAACGCGCGGTGGCGAGCGGATAGGGAAGCGGAATGGCGTAGCGGTACACACGGAGGACGCCGGGAACAATCGAAGTGTCACGTGACGATACGGCGAGTTAAAAGGGGGGAAAAAGAACGGGGCGGGAAAGGAAGCAAGGAGACGAAGAAGGAAGGCGACAGGCCGATAAACGTGATACACGTCGCGGGATATACACAGGCGTGCCGCCATCGCCATCGCCGCCGCCGCTCTCCACGGTCCGTATTCATTAGTTCCTTACTCAAAGGCACGGAAATAGTTCCGGAGTTGCGGGAGGCACAAAGCACAAAGCTCTGTCGCGGAACAATGAGAGATAGCGGGGGGAGCGAGAGAGGAGCGAGAGGTGGAGTCATACATAACAGTGATAGCCGGTGGAGGAAGAGAGAGAGGTAGACTGCAGATTTCATGAAGTCGAAGATAGGCACAATGGTTTAGCTCGTGAGAGTGCTCGATCTCACTTTCTCCCTCTCTCTCACTCTCTCTGTCTCGTTCGTTCTCTATTGCTCTCTCGCTCGCTCCACGCTATTTCCCTCTGCCCTCTGGTTCCACTCTCTGTCCTTCCTTTCGGTATCTACCCTGCTTCTTCCGTTCCTCTCTGCAATATTCATATGTGTTGAATATATTAATGCGCCGAGAGATATGTAAAGCGTGTGTGACTCGGTTCTCTCGCTCCGGCGGCTGGCCCCGCTGCAATATTACTGAAATGTGTCTCGGAGCGTGCCCATGTGCGGCTCCGATATTAAACAGCAGCCGTCGTTGCATCTGCGCCGCCCCGTCTCTTCCGCGCGTGTATTTCCCACCTAGCCGCCTGCTCTGCAACACCGGAGACCCGCGGCCTCCACGAACCCGAATTTCAGCTCCTCCTTCATCGACTGCCTCCTGTCCCGTCTTCTCTTCTCATTTCGCCGGGCACCGAGCGAGCAACGCCACGCCGCCTATTGCCTAACGCCGCGCCCTGCCCTGCCCTGCCCGACGATATTTCCCGAAATATGAAAATCCTCGCGACGGTAGTTCGTCATCGGGATTGTAACACGGTTCCGCGCCAGGTGCGCCGAATCGGTCGGTTACACCGTGTTCCCGCGCGACGCAACGCCCACCGACTTCCATTTTTCTTCGGAACCGTAATCTTCCTTATGGATAAAATAATCATGATTCAACCGCGCCGCTTTACACGTCTTCGCGAGATTTCGTCGTTCCAGAATCCGATGATGTTATTAGGTCATCTCGTTCGAAATGTCCGATTTTCTTTTACAGTTAACCCCTTGGCCTACAATATCGAGTCAGACTCGTGATGAAGATTCCGAACAGAGTCTAATATAAATACGTATATTATTAATTCCCTTTAAACCGTAATAAAATTTTACCTTGTTGTAGTTGATATAATATCCTTTGTAGAAAACATAAATATAAACTATCTTTTTTTTTCTACGAAATTCTGAACCACGAAGAACTAACCATTATAATCACAATGTAAATAGTAGTGCAAGGGGTTAAACAGGCAGTAGGCACTGTAGTCATTTAGGTCAATGAATTTTTTTTGTCATTTCCATTTTGTAGCCTTGTCCGTCCTCGACGGGCAGTGCGTTTATTATCCACCATATTTGCAAAAACGTGACGCTAGTCACGGATGACCTCCATTAAAATATGAATATGAATGATGACGCGTTAACCTTTTAAATGTAGAGGAACACCGCCGGCATGAATATTGGAGTAATAAGATGAACGGTTGTGTAAAGCTTCGTTCGTATCCAGGGTGCAAAGTTTGCGTACGTGTCGCCGTGGTCGCGTTAAAGAGGCACGAAGCTGAACAACGAAGCTCCAGAATCATCGGCGAGATCGTTTAGTATTCATCCGGACGGTAGTTGGCCACTTTCGGCGCTCGTGACTTTGGCGCGGCCCCGCGGGATCGCCGGCGCGTAAAGAACAAAGAAAACACGGTGGAATAATTAAAACACAGAATTTACGAAGGGGTAGATCCGCGGCGCAGCCGGCTCCGTTATCGGGGGACAAAGAAGAGGACTCAGGGGCGAGAACGGGGTGGAGGGCAGGGAAGAACGCCGGGGAAATATACACGTAGAAGCGAAGAGACAAAAAAAAAGAAGAAAAAAATTGTGGAAGAGACGAATATAGCTTGAAAGTGTGCTAGGCGGAGAGGGTGAGTCGGGGAGCTATATGGAATGGAGGACGCGGGAGAGGGTAGTTTCTCGATGTAGCACGGTACAGCACGGTACAATCGGCGGTACCGGCACATGGGCACACGCCAACTTTCTCTCTTTCTCTCTCCCTCTGCCTGTTCCTCCCGTTGCGGCTATCCCTGTCTCGTCTTCTCTACATCCTCTTCGTCCTCTTTCTCTTTCTCCACCTCTACATCCACATCCACCTCGAGCGTGCCCCTGCACGAAGTTCTCCCAACCTACGGGCCAACCCCGGCAGCAGCAGCAGCACACCGCCACCCAACCCAGACCCTGGGGCTGTCAAACGCAGGCCGAATCTTCTTCTGCTCGTGACAGCCTGGAAATGAAGAGAGTGCCCCCGCGTGGCGTATCCTACCCGCTTTCCTATGTACGTTAACGTGCGTCCTAGGAATGTACGTTCTGTTCTCACACGCGTGTCCACCGGTTATCCCTTTAACGTGTATATACGTGGTCCGGCCTGTGTTACGAGCCTCCGCTCCGCTCCGCGCCGTGCCGCGCCGCGCCGCGCCGGTTCAACGGAGGTCGCCGTTGCCGCCGTCTCTTTCATCCCGGCCGTTCTTTCATTACCCCCACGCTTTCATTTCGTCCGCGTCTGGATTGATTCATTTTTTTCGGTAATTCGTCTCTAATTGTTCTCCCTGTCGATTCGACTCGGCGAAATTGATCGCCGGGAGCCCTCGGACGAGTTTTTCCCTCTCCGCCGTCGCTCTCGATCCTTTTCTCGTCGTTTTTTTCGTCTGCAATGTAGTCCCGACGGTTTATGAATACTCTAACAGCGCCCGCGTTGCGACGCGACGCGACGCGACCGCCCCGCGCTCGTTTATTACCGATTGCAACTTGCACTTTTCGAGAGATCCTCTCGCACGCCCCCGAAACTTTTACCGTTCCCGCGGGCACGCTCTCAAGGATCACCGAGGCGCCTGAAAGGTCCCTACCCGCCGATTACGAAGCGCTTTTCGAGCGTGATCATTAGCGCAATTATTATTGTGTCGGGGCACAATAAGCGCACCGGCGCGTCCTCGGCCACAATGGCCGGCGAACCGGCGAAGGAGACAGAGAGAGAGAGAGAGAGCCCGTTGTCCTCGTGGACAGCGCAGCCGGTGCATTCTTCGGGCTAGCTGAAAACAGGGTGCGTTTTACAATTACAATTTTTTTTAATTTTGACGCAGTACTCGAGAAATTGTATCATAAGAAATTCTCTGAATTTTACATAATTCCTCTGCGAAACTATACGGAGACTTTTAAACACAATTTTGTTTCATTCGGCACTTAGTTTTCGAGACTATGGAGTTGAAAAATTCATCGGGTTCGCTCATATCGAATTTCGTCGCTTGACGTGTCTGTGCATTACTTGCCGTTTCTACTTCCTCGTAGTGCAGGTCTGCTCCACTTTAAATTTGATTTTCCTGAAAAGTAGGTTAACGGTGTTGATTCTACGCTTTTGTAATTTCTAAGTGAGGAATTGTCTCATACTTTTACCGACGCTATACATCAAAGGACACAGTCGATGCTCTATCTAACCAATACTTCAAGTCAACTGTTACACTTTTCTCTATTAATACTTTACTCGCCCCATTAGTATTTAGATTTTTTTTTATTGTACAGTTGTAACGTCCGATAAGAGGTTATTCTGCAGTCTGTATTACATACATAATATTACAACAGTAACCTTATTCTAATGTGAAGGTAAACGCAATAGATACACATCAGTTGGAGCCGCTCAATTGTCCATGGACGTGACGATGACATTATACACACAATCCACAATCCTTCAGGAATTAGTATTTAGATTAAATTAGAACATAAATATCTTTCTTTACAAAATTGCATTAAATTTGTGATAAAAATTGCTCTGGAATAACTTTTTAGGAAGCTCTCAGCTGCGAAGAAAATTTGAAATCTATAAATAAATCTACTTCCTACCAGAAAGCTTCATTGAAAATATAATTTAATTAATATTTTAATATATATAATATTATATATTAATATAATATAATACAATTCCGGAACAAAAGATTGGATTACGTCACCTAAAAGCGAACACATTGAGAAATTGTTCCACACATTTTCTGCTATGAAGTAATGGGTTACCACCGTAAAATCTGAAAGCCTAATTTAGGAAGCGGCAGAAAACCCGGAAGTACGTTCTCGGTTAAATTAATAAAAAATAGCCGGGGGTATTCGCGGGCAGAGGACACCCAAGACAAATAATGAAGTTTATCCTCGGTTGAATCGGCACCGGATGAAAAAACCCGCGGTATAAATTTCGCGCACGTTTTACGCGAGGGAACACTGTGCTGACGTTCCCCGACAATCGTCCATGGAGAGAGAGAGAGAGAGAGAGAGAGAGAGAGATTCTGAAAGGGATTCCAGCGTATCCTTCAAACGCGCTGCGGACAGGAACAACGTTTTCAAGAAGTAAGCACCTACGGGATACTTTGAGGCTGTGTAGAACGCAGGCTCGGAGTTCTCCGAGGTTCGCATCGAACAGTCATTCGAGTCCTGTTCGACGTTCGGCTAAAGTATGTCCGATGCTCATTGGCGAAGGGGAGTGCGTCGGGGGGCGAGAGGGTATATCTATTAGAACGTACCGCGGCACTTGATGCGTTTACATCGTCGTACACGGGCCCTCGCATATACCACAGAGCCGATATTACCGGGTACGCTCGCCGTGTTATTACGGCGTTACATTCCGTCGTACACGGAATCCGTCGCGTTCGATCCGCGGGTACAATGATCCTCGTTGTTCCCCCGGCCTTTTTCCCCCCTTTTGTACCGTGGGGCCGTTAGAGACAGGCCTGGCCGTTGCTTTCCTTTCTTCGACGGCACGGAAACCTCGTGGACGTCGCGCCGACGTGTACCTTCGAACACTGGACACTCCCTCCAGGAAAAAAAAGAAAAAGAACGTAATCGACGATCGCCGTCCCCTTCGAGGTGTGTAACGGTGCGTACGTCTGTCCGCTTTCCATCCGTTTTATTATTATTTTACTGCGAGGCACCGTCGCCGCTCGCCGGCCTCGCCCATATCGATAAATCGAATTTCTTATTAGAAACGGCACCCGCAGCCGTAACTTGCAATTCGATACAGCTGATTTAATGCCTCGACTTTTTCCCCCGATCCCTGTGTCGAGAGGTCACATTGTTTCCGAGCCTCGTCCGGTTAAATTCATGCCATACTTTGTTTTCCCGTCCGATGATCGCAGCTGCTCACCCCGACTCGATTGCGCCAGCCTCGTAACCGGATAAGTATTAAACCGTACTGCATTCCATTGCTTTTTAAACATTTCTTCCGGCTTTACCCAAGAAATTGCAAACATAAAAATTGTGAAGATATATATATTCTTTCTACGAAATTCTTTTAATTGAAGCTACGAAAAATTCAATTTTGGGGTTTTCGCCAGACGATTTGGGATAGTTGTCCATTGGAAAGATCCTCGCGAACGCGTACCCAGAGTGTCGGGGTGTCGATGGACGACTAAGAAGACGCATGCAAATTATTACGGGCGGCCAGATGGGTCCTGCCGCTTATCTTTCGCCGAGTTGTTCGTCGCCTCGCCCTATTAGTTCCCCGTGTCCCGTGAATCTACACGGACTTGTCCGGCTTTTGTTTTTTTATTTCTCGAACGCCGCGGCCGGTTCGAGCGACACGTTCGTCGCGCGACCAAGGTTCACCGGGCCCAGGTGAAATACTGCGACTCGATTTCAACACCTCGGCGTCGTTAATTAGCCCGAGCCACTCGACTTTTATTCCGGCAGCATCAGCGCCGTTTAATTACAACCGGCGTGCAGCTGAAATACACGGAGGGGCGGAAAAGGGTGGAACGTGGTGGAAAGGGGGTTGGCGAGAGAGGGCAGAGCGCGTGTGCTACACGCTCGCCGCTACCTTGCTCTACCTGCCGGACGTGACACACAGTGTCTCTCGCGACCAACACGCGCTCCCGCCTCGTATCCGCTTAGTATCGCCGCTATCAGCTCCGCATACACGCTCGCAGGTAGACCAGTTCTGCTCCGGGTCGGCCGTGATCTCCTCGGAGATTCGGTAATGAGGTTGTGCCTTGTTCGAGCAAGGTGTCGGGTCTTGAAGAATTTAAGGGCGCAATTTGCTGTCTCCCTTCGGTACGATCTCTCCCGATCCTTTTATTAACCCGCAATCTCGCGCGATAAACTATAATATTCGCGGTTTAAACAATCCGCTGAATTGCCCGCGAAGAATTCGCCGTCGCGACAAAATCGCACGGCTCCCACGAAGATCGTATCGAGCCGGAATTTATATATTTTATGCGGGCCCCGTAATAAGATGCCGGATAACTTTTCAATGCGCTCTCTCGATCGATGCATTAGACACGCGTTACCGTTTAGATCGTTTATAGTACAATATACGGTCGCACCGACCGTATAAATAGAACCCGCAGTCTCGACGTCCACTTCTTTGTCCGGGCGTTAGCTATAAACCTCTAGCCCGAGAATAACTTCTCATAATCTGATAAGTAGACTGCGAACATTTATGCAAATATGGATTTTCATGGACTAACCGGCCGAGATTCGAGTCGAAAGAAAATTTGTGTACTCTGTTCAGGGAATTCCGGCTCTCGTATTTTCCTTTCATTATGTTCGGTAGGCAGCAATAAAACTACACCGCGAAAGTATGTTTTCAGTGCTCACATATATATGTTATTAACGCAATAGTTCAACTAAATTGGTCCAGGTCTTCCGATAATTTTCCATATCCTGGTGCAACATGTTCTTCTAGATACGCCATAGACATTGAAAGCGCAATTTCTGTGGGCATTGGCAGTAACTATTTTTCAAAGGTTTCCAGCAGGAAGTAACTGATCGATTCGGTGTCTGAATATATTTTATTAATACGTAGTAATACGGTATCTCTGGAAGAACATTTGAAACCGTGAACCGCTTTCAATGGACAGTTACCTACCATTTCCGCAGCGCATTTTCCGCATCAGCTGGTGTTATTACGACTCGTGTTCGCCTAACGCCCAGCCTCCCACGAATCCCCGCCGCCAGTTCCCCTCCGAGTAATCGGTCTTCTGTTTGTTTGTTGTTTTGGTTTAATTCTTTCGCGAGCGGTATCGTGAAGGGGTCCGCGGTATAGGTCAATGGGAAACTAATTGTCGGCGTTTCGAGGGTGCGTGCAGGGCCGTGGGGTTTCCGGCGGTGTTCCGAGGGTCGATTCGAGGGTGGTTGAGAAGTCCAAGCACTCGACGAGAGCCGACGTGGAGTAGCGGAGCTGGACGATGAGACCAGACGGAGTAGAAGGGCGAATGAGAACGCTCGAGTGGAGAGGAGGCCCCCGACAACGTATTGCCGCCGTGGCGAACAAAACAATGCGATTCTTCCCTCTGTGGCCCCGTGATTCTCTCTCTCTCTCCCCTTTTTTTCTATCTTTGTTCCCGCGACACGTTCTCGAGTGACGATCCATCGAGAACCTTCTCCCGAAACCACGATTCTCCAATCTCTACATCTTCGAAAACACCGATTTAATCTATAACATACAAGTTTGACATACAGGGACTCCCAACCAAAGCTTTGTAAATATATAAGATTATTCTATTATTATCTTGGAAATTGGCAGAAGAAGTAAACTCGTGTGCGTTGCTCTGAAATACAGAAACAACATTTAAAGTTTATTTCCCAAGTGGCAATTCCCTTTTACCAACGATTCTTTATTAATTATTACTTTGGTTAACGTTTTGACACAACTTTTCATCTGCCTTTCATCCACGTCTCTACACAACTTTTCATCTGTGTCTTTCCTATTTCTCTCTTTCTCTCTATCTACCGTCTGAAACGTTCTCTACTCCACTGTCACTTGAAGATGTACCGCCAAATAATAAATTAAAGAAATACATTTTCTTTACAAATACTTCCTTATTTAGGGGAATAATCTGAAAGAATTATTCTGTCCAATCATATCATTCCTGGTTTTTCCAGTCATGTTTAATTTGTTTGAATTGACCATGAATTGGTCTGAATGTATACAGTCGGAAATCTAGTGTGCCAGTACTTTGATAGCACAAGTAAATTATTTCCTTTTCGTTTCTAATGGTTTTATGCTAGAAATAATCTTATTGTAAGCAGCAGGGCTTACGTGCCTTAGTAAAAATAATTCTGGCCAGTTTAAAATCTCACAAACGCCACACACGATTTATTAACAGTGTCTCCGACGAACAAACTTTGACACAGTGCTCGAAGTCGAAGGTCAATTTCGCTGAAAGTTTTTCTAACGTAGGATGACAAATATCCGAGGAAACGTTATCGCGGTCTACGCATCTAGAGGATCCCGAGGCGTGGTAATGGAAGGAAGCTACTACACCATCTGCGCCACCCCCGTATTATTTCTTGCCAGGAACGTAGGCGGCGTATAAAAAAATTCTGAAAATTGCGCGGACCTCGCTCGGGGCCACCACTTACCGTCTCGATCCGTGCAACATGTAAAGCACCGATATTATGTATTTATTATAATGCGATCGAGGCCGATCGGCCGCCGATCGTGCGCTCTGCTCGGCCTATCTGGAGGCCAAGCTGGCCGCGACAAGCAAGTGGATAATCAATTTATCACTGCAGGTGCCTCCGCGCATTTACATACGCGAGGACAACGAACGAAGCCGAGCGTCGTTGTCGTCGTAGTCGTCGTCGGCTTCGTTGGCACGTCGCTCTTTTCGCATTCCGCGCGCGCGGTTACTCGCTACAAATTGCTGCTCGAACTCGATGCAAATTTCCTTTAATCGCCACGCAGCGTCGATCATCCCCGGCGCTCGGGGAGTAATTTTTCGACCGGACTGAATATTCAGGTTCCAATCGAATCGATGCGCGGACTTCTCTAAGATCTCCTTCGATTCACGCGTCGCATACGTACCGCATACACGCATTTAACACGTTGACTGCCATGTAACCCATATGTGGGTGACGGAATTATTTGTCCAAGTTTAAAATGAATATTTACGTTAATATATTCATTGTACCAAAGATTGGGATCTGTAAAATGCAAGAAAGTTGGAAGACTACTCAATATCACACATATAATTATTTTCAATTTTTATTTCATTAAATAACTTACTTGATTTCATGGAATTTTTTAGGGTTCCGGTTTGACACTCAAAGTGTTAATTCCCGAGTTCTGGCTATATTGGATTTTTGTCACCTCGCTCGGATCCATAAGAAAATTGGATTGTGCAGCGAAAGGGTTCTTCGAGTCCTTCCCGGCAAACTACGAAGCGATGACCTTGCCCCCGCGAGGAATCGGAGCGCGTATAAATCCGTGGTCCTCATTAATCAACCGGCGAGACAGGGGTCGTGGCTCGAAAATAACTTTTATGTAACCTTTGCCGCGCGCTCGCGGAGAATGGTCGACGCGCCGAGAGGATCAACGTCCTGGATCCGCTTTGCGTCGCGTCTCGCGTAGATCTCGCGGTCGTTCCGATTACGTGGCGAGGACCATTAATTCTTAACAACCGCAAACAACGGCTGGCCAATCGAAGGTCACCCGGGTTCTACACTTAATCTGCTGCAGCGAGGAGCCGCGCCGTAAAACCGGCGCTAACGCGGCCGCAATCTGAGAACGCGTTGATTTACGAGGTCGTACGATCGTCTGTCCACGTGCTGCGATCTCCCTGCTCACAACCTACTTCTTCGATGGTCCTTCTAACCCGTATTACGTGTCCCGGTGTCCTAGCCCGGGCAACTTGAGACCCGCCTCGACGCTGATTCGACGTGAAATACAATATATGCTCGATCGTAATCGACGCGACGGCGATCGCGCTCGCGAAGGTACCATGTGTGACTCATTTGTAGTTTTGTAACGCAACGTTTATCGCACCCGTCGTTCCTGTAGTTGCCGAACCCTTTGCACTCGATGGAATTTTAATTAAAAAATCAAGGCCTAGAACATTTTCGTTCACGTTACCTTTTCTACATGTGCACATGAAATTGAATATGTTTTCTCGTACATCACTTGATCTTTTAGCAATATATAGAATACAGACAAATTTAATATAAAGACTGAATTGAATAATTTTTTTTAAACAATTTTTTATGGTGCTCAAAGTCCTAGAAAGTGCTAAACAATACTGAAGAATGGCAATGATAGTCTTATAAATGATAAGACGGTTAATTCCTTTACAGGATATGTTGATTATAACGGTGCTTACACTGACGAATACATTTTATTTAAATAAAAGCTTGTTTAAGGTTACCGTAAAAAGTCTTGACAACCTAATACGCAAATTCATTACGTATATTTGCTATGTGTTGACAAAGTAAAGGTGTTAACACGTTCGCCGCCATCATTAGTTCCGCTGCCTATCCCTGTCATTACCATGTTCAATCAAATGCAAAGTACCTCCAGGTTCTATGATTTGAAATAACAGTTTACATGAAATTAATTTTGCCGATATCACACAAAGCACCTGCAAGATCGTAGACGTGTATGCGTGACGATGGTAGCGAACGCGTCAACGAAAGCAAATCTTCCTGCAGTACAACGTAGCTGCTGATAAGTGGTTCGGCTTAATTGGACGTGACGTCCGATCCCGCTCGATCCGCAAAATATTAACGTAACAATTACGCGAGTTTGCCGGGTCCGTAGCAGGTAGTCATTCGGCGAGTCAGCGATGATGCGGGCCCGTCCGCGCCGCGTCATGCCCTAATACGAGCAAGCGGAAACGCGAGCCGACAATCGTCGGCCGAAGCGTATAAGGGGGGGCTCCGGTGAACGGCGCGATTCGAAAGCTAGCTGGAATCCGCGACGAGCGTCTAATCAGCCGCGGCGCGATTATTATCTCCATTTGAAGCGAAACGCGGAACGCTCGCCGCATAGAAGGGGCCATATACAAGCGCCTAATATGGCGGCCCGTCTCATTGGCTGCCTTAGGTGGATACAGATCGCTCGAGAGCGGTTCGAAAGCGCGCGAGAGAGTCCTCTTTGGCACAACGCTCCTCTCGCGTACACACGTTTCGCATCGGTAGGTGGGAGAGAGGTGCTGAACATCCGAGGAGGAAGGGTCGGAAAGAAGTTAGGGGAGGGCTGTGTGCGGTTGGGATGGAGGCAGCATTCCATCAAACCAGACTCCATCTTATGTGTACGTCTAACCCCAGGCTACGTATCTTCGTCCTATCTTCTTCTTCTCTCTACTCTCTCTCTCGCTCTCTTTCGCTTCTTCTTCGACTCTTCCTTCTCTTCTTGCTCGTCTCAATTTGATCGAACGCTTCGTCTTGCTCTTTTTTCACGAATAGTCGACTTTTTTCCACGCGAGATCAAGGGACGCCGGTCGAGGCGAGTGTTCGGTCGAACATGATCGAAGTTTTGCGAATTTTTAACTCTCGCACGACCGGTGCTGGCTCCTTCTGACCCAACCACAGCTGTTACCACATTTCCATACGTGGCATACAACATGTATGTGATCTTAAAAATGGTATATAACATCATCAAGTGCTTCTCATATCGTTAACGATTTATGACTGTATTCTTTCTCGCTCAACGGGTGACGCACGTTCGATCAATTTAACTGTATACATTTCACTTAAACGAAGTATCATTATCTGTATTTCTAAGTGCTTATATTATTACCTGAAGTTATTATATGAAGCACAAAATGCGGGTATAATTTATCTCATTGGGTCAGTCTCGTAACAAAAAGGATATAAAAGTTTGAATACTTTTAATGTATACGTTTCATCACTAGAACAGCCGAGTGTAAACGAGACTGATGCATTATTCCTTTAGAATAATAACAGTGTTGAATATATTCAGACTTCATACAAAGTATACTGTTATAATTAGGTATATGGATATGGCAGTGGATATGAATATATTAAGCAGTAGTCCTACTTTGGAAACTTCCTTAAACGTCTGATTAGGACAACGCGTGTAAGCAGTCCAGACGCGTGTCAGTGTTGTGTATATAATTGTACAAATGTCGTCAAACAGGCATTACATTAATTTCTACCTTATCGATACGGTTACTAATATATATGCATATATATAACACATACTAAAAAATGTCTCGAGAAAATAAATCCATAATTTCAGAAATAGTAGAAGAAACAATCTGAAATCCGTAATTTTGTCGAGCTCGGTTGTTTGCTCGGTGTTTTGGCGATCCTAGTGGCAGATTATGGTCGGCTAGAAGGGACAGCGATTAAATATCTGGGCAGGGACCGAGCGAAGGCCGAGCGCATTCGCGACGAAATTCCTCGTTAACAATGAGATCGTCACTTCTGGAGAAAGGTCGGCGACGCGACGGCGAATGGGCGCGTTGACGCGTCCCGATGGATGCATTTTTAACGGCACGAAAATAGCGGCAAAAACGCGGCGGGCCAAGGGAGAGAAGCCCGTCGCAGACAAAACAGCAACAGCTGCGACAAAAACGAGGACGAATGCGAACGGCCACGACGACAAGGAGAGGAACCGGTACCAAATTTCGTTCCCTTTTTTTTTTCCTCGCCGTTTCATTTGCATCCTCCCGGGGGCTCTCTATACGCCGTTATGTCTATCCTCTCCGCGCGCGCGGCCCTTCAAAGTGGCCCGCTAGCGAAATTCACAGCCGAACAATTCCGGAGCCGTTGTAATGGCCGGCTCTTGTCTTCTAATGGACGTCGGCGATGAAAGTGAACAGCCATTTGTTACGAACCACCGTCTCTCGTCTGTTCCTAGTTTCTCAGTTTTGCTCCGTTATCGCGGTCGAAATAGAGCGAACGAGTTTTATAATTGTCCGCTCCTCTTCTCCTCTTACCACGCTCAGAAACCACATCATGACTTCCCGACGGTGAATTTCATTTTTAACAATACTGCGATCTCATTCCTTCGTATTAGATGATCACAAAAGTTCCCGACTTTTAGTAAACGAGACCAAAGAAAGTGTACTATACCATTTGTCGCACGTTTAATATCATCAATAAAAAATGTACTTTTTCCGCTTTTCCGGTTTACATACTACGCTGTGCGACGTTGATATAGAAAACCGCTTATTACGCGCGTGTTAATATAGTTTTCGTGGCGCGTGAGTTGCGATAGAAATATTGAATGACGTTGGTGTACAGCATTTTAACGGGAAAGACATTCTCATAGGAGAATCAAAGCACCTGACACGGAGTCGTAAAGCGGCCGAGAGAGGGTAATTTTATTTCTGAAAAGGCGCGAGGTTCGTCGAGGGGCTGGTTGCATCGTGGCGTAGTCGAAGAAAAAATACGTGGCGCGCTAGGAACGAGGGGAAAAGTTCTCGGCGACCGTCCGGTCGGGTAAATACAGTCGTCGTACGCGGTGCCGGGTACACGTCCGCGGATCTAGAAGTCCCGAGGTCAAGCGGACTCGGGTTGGGGCTCGGGCTCGGGCTCGGACTCGGAGCGACACGACGACGATATCGACACCCGGCCCCGCTCGTAAACCTAACCCCTTATGGCGGTGCGACCGGGCTCTCGCACGGCACGTTGCTATCTCACGAGAGGCCAAAACGAGTAACGCCGCCACGAAAGGAGGAGGGAAGAGACTCTCGTGCCCGGGCCGATATGCAGATAGAAGAAGTAGGTGGTAGGGTATGTAACGTCGAGCCCGGAGAGAGACCCGTCGCGTGGGCGAGTCCTTCCGTTACTTTACGATTATTTTACCGGCGCTGGCTCGGCTTGATGTCGCTGAAATCGTCAGGGAAAAATGGAGGAGATTCGCGGCGGGGCCGCGCGCGGGAAACACGGGAAAGATGATCGTTTACGACACGTCCGAGTGCCCGCGCGGATAATCAATATCGCCGGAGAGGATTTTATTCGAACAACCGGGCACCACGCTCGGCGACGCCTCGACCGGTAAACGCACAGACGTCCGGCGAATTCATGATGAAATATTACTCCGCGAGATCCGAGTTGTTCCCAACTTTTTATAGATCGCCCTCGCACCGCGATTCCACTTTAACCCTGCAAAGGCTGTTCTTCCCGAACGCTCAGTCTCGGCGACCACGCGATCTTCCCGCACCTTGGGACGTGTTAGGATTCTGCAATAATTTACCCAAGTACTTTAGGTATATCATTCGAAGGCTATGAAATTCAAATGCCCCAAAAAGCTACTAAAAATTGCAAAACCTTCAGCAAAAATTATACAACATTGGATCTTGTGGTAGATATTTCCAAAATATACGATCATCTGTTCGCTGATGTTTTGCAATTTTCTAAAATTTATTTCTAGGTTCTACTACAACTTCTTACAAAGTTACCTTGAGTTTGCGTTCTGTGACAAATTAATACAATTTTTGACTCTATTATTATTGCATATGTTTCTGTGGCAGTTCCATAAATAAATAGCTTAGTTGTACAGGGGTAAAGTGCGTGTAATTATTGCAAGGAGCGGAAGCTGGCAATGCGATTCTTCTTGAAATGTTTTCAACAGTTTGAGAATAATAGACTAACATTGCTTAACTTTTCTAATGATCCTACAGTTTTCCATTCCATCTGTTCATATTTTGTGACAAATGCGTTTAACCCGGTGTAGTCATTTTCCTCAAAGTAGTGGCGATCCAAGGAAACGTTTGCTTGGAAATTGGATTTTCAAAATGTCCGGGAGATTGTTCACCTTTCGATCTCTCGCGTCCCCTTGTCCCTGAGCGGCTCGGTGATCGCAGATCGCGTGCACCGCAAAAACTTTAATGGCGCAAAATGCGTCGCGCTCGCCGACCGATCGGCCGCGATCTCCTGCGAGCAAGGCTATATCGCGCGAGGCATTGTTCGATGGAAGCCGGGTCCAACGAGATACCAGATCCGGGAGTGATAAGCGCTCTCAGGATGATGTATCGTCGGCGATGCTCCAGTGCGCCGGTTGATCGTAAGTACCGGCTCTCGGACTCGGTACCGTACTGTTTTCCGACGAAGGACCCTCGAGATTCGAGGACGCATTCGATACCGGTACAAACTGTTCCATAAAGTACCTCTTTCGAGTCCCGTCCACCTTTTACCCGCGTGTTAGACGTGTCCGTTGTCTAGCGCGTCTCGCAATTTATTTATAATTCTCGGACCGAAGCGAAGACGTCACAATTACGCTCGAAATTTATTTGGCGAGGGAAACATTGCATTCTCGCGAAATTTCATACCTCTGGAATAAAGACACAGGCTCGACTCTTTAAGAACGTTAGACTCGCTATGAACGTATTCCTCGAAGAACTAAAATATGTATGAAAGTCTTCGATACCGAGGAAGAGATGAGCAATGTACTTTTGTCACGTATCTACATAATTAAATTTGGTTCCAGTTCAAATCTTCGCGATATCTTCAGAATATCGGATGTAACCTCGTTGCTGTCATAATTTCATATCACTGTACTTACAATATATTTTCACAATATGTATACTTTAGATATGTAGACCCCAAGGGTCTTCAAAAATAGTTTTAAACGTAGAACAAGAGCTCTGGTTTCCACGATCTCGTGGCAACGAATTTTTCATTTTTATAAAGAAGCTTCGAAAATAATCTTTGTTAATGAAGAACAAGTTCAAGAGGAACTTCTTTCTCCTGCGATGGAAGAGTGTATCCAATTTAACATTCTCCGCTTAACCGGATTTACTGCGTTTGTTGTTCCGTCGAAGGTTTCCTGCTCGCAGGAAAATTTATTCGTTATTTTATGCGACGCCAGTCTCGGCGCCCTTTCTAGTTTTCGACGAACTTCCCATTGTGTGTCCGATGGCTGACGGGACGGCACTCGGTCACGCCCCCTTAGCGCGCCCTTGCCCCAAAGGGATGTAAGTCACCGGAGCACTTAAGCGCGCCGGGACGAGACTCGCCACTAAATAACGCGGCGCGTCCAAAAGTCGAGCGACCGGCTACAAACTGGCTTTTTGTACTCTTCTCTCGGACTGCTTCCATCTCGTACCATCGTGTGTTCCACGATGTAATCGATAAAATGCCACTTTTGCAGCGCTGCAACCCTCGACCGTCTCACTTCTCACGAGCCACAAAAATTTTACTATTCCACTCCTAGTTTTCTCAATCTCGAGAAACTTGTTTTCGATCAGCAGCTTACAATGTGGATAAAAAAGAATACGTGTAGAATATGTAACATTTTAGAAAAGAGCCGGATTCCGGCGTGAAAATCCAATTTAATTTAATCATCATCGCAAAAGACTATTCTTCTTAAATAATTTATCATTTCATACGCGACTGTCATTTCTTAGTGCAAAAATATTATTAATCATATTACGGAAAGTTTACAAACTACGAAATAACTCGTAGCTGGCGATCTAGGCAATAACACAAACTACGAGTTATCTCGTAGTTGGCAGTCAACGTGTTAATATGGAAGGTCCCAAGCCCACAAATAATTTCCTAAGAATTACCTGTGTACCCCGATTACTTGTGTAACCTAATTACGTCAGCGGTGCTTCCTGCGAAGAAAGTCGAAAATCGTCGAGCGGCGTTTCTGCAAGTTCGGGGAAGCTTCGGGAGTGCGAACGGTGGGCGTAAATCATATTCACGATGATGGGGTAGTTATCGGTGATTTTACGAGGAATTAAAGCCCGGGCGAGATGCGGTTGCCAGCGAAACGCGTCATCGTCACCGGTCTCGTCCATCGTCTCGAGCTATCTGGCGATTCCCGCGCGGCGGATTTGTTCGCGCGCGTGTTTTATTGTGCGATGAAATCGCAGAACCGCTCGGTAATAAAATGGGCGCGCGTTAAACGCGTCGCTCAACGTCAGAGATACACGCGGTCCGACTTCGGCGCGATATCGAACGCAACGCATCGTCCGATGATTCGCTCCTGGCGAAAAGGGAAATTGTTTTCGCGGCAGCGGCTGCCCGAAAGTAGCGTCCCGACGCCGGGTTTCGCGCGATGGGAATTTTCCTTTGCCCCCGCTCCGGGCCAGAGACGCGTCTGCGGGCAATCGGCGGCAATAAATAACGCGGAGTCACGCGTGTGAAACTTATCCCCCTGTGCTGAACGCGTTATCTGTAGTCGTGGATAAATAAAACTCGGCAGAGCTTCCTTTCGCTTGGGAAACGTATGGTTTCGTTAACGTTAATAACGCGCGTCGCCGGGGAATTTGTATGGAGGGAACGTTAAAATGTGGATTCGTGTTCCTGTGTCGGGGAGGAAGATTATTCCGTGTTTCCTATCGTACGTTGCGTCTTGAAAATTAGTTACACCTAATTACAACATTTTAGAGTCGCAACTTACTATTAGAAATACAGGATAATCTTCCTACGTTGGTTGTCACCGGTCAAATGAACGGTTCTAGATTTTTTATTCGACAATTTTTGAAATTATAAAGATGCTTTCATGAGCACTAAGAACCGCGCAAAGTCTAAATAAATTAAATCTTGCCATTTTACAGGGCAACATGTAGAGTAAGGAACAAAACTGAACCAATAACCACAAGATTTGTATAAAGTTTTTGTAACAAGTTTTGTCGTCATTGCTAATTGAGGAGACATTAATCATTGAAAAAATTTCTTAAGTTACTTCTAACCATGACAAAAACTTCTATATTCCTAGCAATAAATAATGATTTATACAAGACTTGTGGTTATTGTTTCAGTCTTGCTCCTTACTGTATCTGTTACATTTATAAGGATGCACCACTTCCCGCAAGAAATGTTCGGCCACTAAATCGATAAAGTTTACTCTGTAATGTGTCCTAGTAAGAGGCTCGAATCGTTGCTCTTTCTTCGGTAGTCTTCGTTCCAGCAACTGTGGAGTACAAGCAGCAAACACCGGAGAGAATGTTGAGGCGTTTGGAACAACGTAGCTATCCTCGTGACCTTGTGACATTACATGCGGCCCTTCCGTGCTGCCGTATAATTTACGAGCGCGCGTACTCGCTGATACGAAAAGTCGCAGGCGGGCCTATCGACCAAACGGGTGCCGACGCATTCGTCCCCTCGTACTCCATTCCGGTTGATCCGGCTAAACGGCTTCCTAATATCGTCCAGTCGAGATCCACAGTCAGGAGGAATCCCTAATGGCGAAACGCGTCGAAACCGCCGCGCCGGCTCGAGTAAAAGGAGCGAGCGGGTAGCACGAGGCATGGGCAAGAGGCACGTTGGACCGGGCCGAGCGACGCTGACGGTTCGGCATGAATAATGTCGACTCATTATTCTTTCGGCAAGAGACGAGGTGGGGGAAGAGAGAGGGATTTATCAGGTCGAAGCACCGATAACGCGCTCTTTTCGTTGGGCCGTTCCGTCGGGGGAAGATGCGCCCGAAGATAGCTATGCATTTATGCGCGTTGGCGGAGGCTCCGGGGAACAAGGGAGGACGAGGGTTTCAACTCCTTCTTTCACCGGACTCTTCCTGCTCTCACCCCCCTCTGATCTAAGCCCCTGCCGTCTTCTTTGTGGGCGCTCGCCTCTTTCCGCGTGTCTATTCCGCTCGTTTCTTTTTCGGTCGTTGTTCGTTCGCTTTTCGTTCCTCATCCTGGGTCGTTCTTCCGCGAGAGAGAGAGAGAGAGAGAAAGAGAGAAAGACCCGCGTACATCGATAAAGCCGACGGTATCATAGTTAGGAGAGGTCCTCTGCGCTCGGTTTCTGCGGGGCGCTAACAAGACGGGCCTGCGGGCCAGCCTCGTGAGTTATGGGCCCGCGCGTGCACGCCACACAGCCGACCGTGAACGTGCACGCCGCACTCTCGGCCTCTCTCCGCTCGTGTGCTCGAGAGTTAGATGCGAGAGACGGTCGCATAATATCGCGCCTCGTCTCGTTGGGATAGGATATAGAGGGCATAGCGGAGCTGTCGCCAGTTTTCTGGCTCATTACTGGCCACCGGCGCCCATTTCTCTTGAGCTTCGCCGTTCTCCCTCGCTCCCGCTAGCCACTCCGCTTCGCGCTCGCTCGATCGCACGCGCGCCGACTGGCCACCGCGCGCTATTGGTCTGGATTTCGCGTTCGCGCGATGATACGGGCCGCCGAGCGGATACGCTACGCCCGAATTTCTCGCCCTCTTGATGGATCGTCGATATTAAGACTCGCGGCTTCGTGACGGCCGCTTCATTAGACTCGTCACGGAACACCTTCTCCGAGATAATTAGCCGGTTAGCGGCTCGCTGGCGCGATTGCCCGTGACGTTTCTGATTCCGCGGAAAAGTCGGACGATCCTCGGATAGATGAAGGCTGTTTAAAACGGTTTGCCCGACTCTTACTGGAACTGAGAACCTTGTTCACCCTCGTGTCGGTTATTATATGTGCTTACAAAGGTGTCAATGCAGTAACAAATAACTTGCGACACTTTAGGTTTGCGCTCGAAGTGTTAAACAAGTGTCGAAACTTTGACTTTTGATAGCCGAGAACAGTACAATACTCCGAGCCAAATGACACTGTATTTGTAACTCTGTTTACGTTGGAACTATCAAGTACTGGTTTATAATAGTAAGGTAAAGGCACCAGTAGTTGACCATTTTATAGAAAAACATAAAAAATAAGGTTTTTATAAGCTGTGCACTTTTGATGAAAGTGAACCTCGGATGCCATGCCGTCTGTTGTTTAAATTTCAAAACAAGAAGAACATTTCAAACCTTATATTCTATGTTTTTCTATAAAATGGTCAACTACTGGTGCCTTTACCTTAATTTGTATCCTCCTGGTTTCACTGGTACGGAAGCATCTTTCCAATCTCCGAGACGGTAAAACGAAAATCCGACGCGTCCGGTAGCTGGAGCGTTAACGTCGCGCACATCAACGGCGACGCGGCGCATCGATGATTATCAAGTTCCTAATTTAACCCGCGACGATTATAACCTCTGTCTAGGGAGGCGTTTCGACGCGTTCGCACCCGATTAGGTTATAAATACGTGTTCAGAAGGGCCACTGGAAATAAACGAGAGTTAACGCATCGTGATGCATGACGAAAAGTTGAAACGCGTCGCGGCGCCGCACACGGTGACAAAAAGTAAAGCTCGCCTCTTCCGTCGGCCTTGCCACCACGAAAGCTCCCACTCTCTGTCTACTTCTCTCTCTCTCTCTCACTCTCTCGTTCTCTGTCTCCGTTTCTCCGTCCGCTTACTAATTCCAAGGCGAAAACCGATATGTACCAGTTCGAGACACGTGCTCGTCACATGTACCGAAAGCCATTCAGCGAACGTCAACCAGGACGACGGTGGAAGGAAACAGATGAGGAGGTAGGAGGAGAGGGTTAAAGAGAAGAAGAAGAAGAAGAAGAAGCAGAAGCGAGAGAAGGAGAAGAGGAGGAGGAGGAGGAGAAGGCGGATCACGAGAAACGCGACGACGTCGGCGAACGTATCCACCGGTGGCGCGTTGCCATTAACGCTTTTATTTCCACGATGCGTTAAGACGACAGCCGGTCGAACGACCGATTTTACTGTCGCTTCCGCGAATAAACGGTCACAGCCGAGCGGGTATCGTGCGAACGTTTACATGAACGTCGCCGAAATTAAGTACCGTATTTCGGCGCGGTCAGATCAAAAGGGAATGGACGACCGAGGACACCAGGGAGCTACTCATTACTGTCTCGTTTAATTATCCAGTCGCTGTTGCCCACCAGTTTGAAATCACCGAAATCGCCCCGTACACGTTCCCTTCTGATTGAAGCGAACGCCTTCGGCCTGCATAGTTCACCTCGCCGCTTTCTGCACGGATTTTGCGCTCCTCCTCGACGCGATAACATCTTCGGTGCTCTCCTTTCCAGAAGTTTGAATAAATTCTTGCTTCACTTAATGTGTTCTACTTACCGTATTTTATGATTTCGTAGAATATATCCGTTCGAAGGGAATTTAAGCTGACGATAGCCTGAGTATCGCGAGGACGAGTGATCGAAAAAGTATTCCAAAGTAAAATGGGGAAATCGACAATCTCGCAACGACTGCGAGCGAAACAGAGCCCGTATTCAATTTTTCCGGCGCGATCAAAGCAATCCCCGTTAGCATAGAAATCCCATTCGCTTAATGAATGTTGAGGCGAGCTCGTGGTCTGGCCGCCATCAACGAGGCGACTCGAAAGGGAGCACCAACGGCACGGAGGTGTCGCGAAAGGGGTCATCGTTAGTGTCGCGTTATTAATTCGCTTCGGTAGTCCCAATTAAGACAGAGCCTCACGTTCTGCCGGTAATTATCATAGTAACAGCGTCGTTCCTAGCGGCAGCACATCAGCGAGCCCGTACCACCGGCCTCTCGGTCCCCGTGGCATTAATTAGTACAATCTCCGTACGTGCCTCGTAGCTGGTATCGGGTACGCCTCCTCCCACCCCTCTGTATCTCGCGCGTTTCTACGTTTCTCCTTCCGTTCTGTTCCTCTCGACGCTCGGCGTCGCCCGTTTGACGGACGCACGCTTGCAAAGGCGCGTCGCGCGACCCGGCAATCGGACGCTCGCGATTCGAATCGGTCGCTCCAATTAGCATACTGCGATCGTGTTCCTGTCGTCGTCGTCAAAACGGGAATATCGCGTTGGTGTTCCCTTCGTCCAATTAACTTCAGAATTGTGACAGGTTACAAATCCCACATTAATTTTGATGCGACAATTTTTAATGCTCGATACCTCTATTGTGGCGTTATAACAGGCTTCAATATGCCACACGAAATTATTAGATTACTGGCATTGACTTTTTGGTTTACGATTAATGTATATCTGTTCGAAGATCTATTAAAAAGTCTCCAGCCGTAGACTTGAAAAATTATGAAATAATTACCGATAGTATAAGGGTGACATAATTCTTCGTGCATCTTTTTAACTCTTTGCGCTCGAAGCTATTTTAACTCCAAAACAAAACATTTCTTCCGACCTAGAATATTTCCCTTCTATATATATTTTTTCATGTTGTGCAATACCGAAAGGTTTAGCAACTTATTAAATACAAACAAATTTAATAATGTGAAAAATATTTTTAATAATGATACAGCAATTTTCAGTGGTGCCTTACAAGTCACCATTCGAGTGCTAAGGGTTAAAATAAATTTTGTCCATAATACAGTTGCTTGTGCCCAACGTTATTGGGCTCTGCCCGATCTAAAAGAGTTCAAGAAGCAAGCCCTGTTAAGAATTCCACAATTTTGATTCCACTGATTACTAGACTGCGGATCTTTATGCAAAATGAAAATTGTTTGCCTCATTTACAAGTAACAGGAACCGAGTAAAAATTCCTTTCTTCTTTTAATAATGTCAACAACGCGGATACCGACATATTAACACTATGCTGTCCGCACGTGGAGCCACCGGCACTTACCCGATAGTTTTCGCATGGCACCAACGTGGAGCCACCGGACGTCATAGTGTTAATATTCTTAAATATTTTTAAGCTCTTCATTGCTTCAAATTGCAACTACTCATTCTTGTCGTAAATGCATAAAGATCCGCAGTCTACTGATGACATTACATTGGAGAGTTGGTTAACAATGATTGAACGTGTCATCGACTACGAAAGTAGCACGGTCTCGTCGAAGTTCCGCGAAGGTTTAAGCGATTTTTGGGCCTAATCTTCTGTCGAGGGCCGAACGGGGTTGCGCAACGCAGCCTCCCCCGTCGCTGACGATCGTTATTTACGCGGCGCGTATAAATCTGCGCGTCGACTTTTATGTTGATGTGGCTGCCGGTGACGGGGCTCGTCTTCTCGGTCCTGTGCGAGCACGCGAACGATGCGTTACACGACACGACGCATTCGTCAAGCGGTCGCGATGGCGTTCAGCTTTCTCCCCGCGGCATCGGATCGCTTTCTCGTCCTCGTCGGGCCCGCTTCCGCGTTCGTAATCGTAATCGGCGGACCGATGGCACCCTGGCTGGGCGACTGTGAACCCTAACTCTGTCCACGGTAAAAGTAACCTCGCGCATCGACCAGTTTTCGATCAATTCGCGCATTCCCCATCATTTAGATTGGTCGTCGCGATCTCCCACAGGGTAACGGTACCATTAAAAACATAAGACGTCGTTGACGACAATAGCGGAAAAAGACCAAGTGTTCTCTCGATATATGTCAACAACACTGGCCTTCCCAGCGACATAAATGGTCCAGGAGATACTTTGATTCACGCGTCCTTACACTCCTCGGCGTCCGAGGCTTCTCGAGCTTCGTATACTCGCTTCGTATATTCATGGGGTATATCCTCTGGTGGTGGGGGTAGTTCTGTGACTTCTATCAACCAGATACTTGCGACATATTTCGAGAAAAGACTGTATGTTGCATGTAGGCTCGAATGTAGCTGTTTCACGAGTACATTGGAAAATGGAAGCAATAGTTTCAAGTAGACTCGAACCCACGTGAGATAGAAACTACCCATATTAGAATTGAGGGACGTAAGCGGTACTTCTAAATAAATTCGAAACTTTTGCGCGTACGTTTTGAAACAAAAATTTTGGCTGACGGGTACCGGGGTATCTCCGAGACAGTCTCCTACTTGATAACTTTTTTTTTAAACGAAACTTGGTTAAACCGGGGTTTCAGAAATTGTAGGACCTCCTGAGATCAACCCCATGCGCGAAACGAGGTTACTCTTACGACGAACAGAGAATCGATGCGCGACTTTCGCGTCTCGTCCTTTATCGCGTCGGATATCGGCCAGGACACGAGGCGTCGATACAAATCGGCGATTTATCACGTAGATCGTTACCGGATAAGCATCGCGGCGAATCCTCGTAGAACTGGTACCCGGTACGCCTGATGAATCGTAATGCGATGTTCGCCGGCGATCGGTGTCTCCGAGTTGCGCGCAGCAGCGGCTTCGGCTGCGCTACTTCTTCGCGCAGCTATGTACGTGTTGCTGCGCCGCCGAAGCGTGCGCGCGTAATTGATATATCCATATACGAAGAGGCACCTATGATCTCCTCGGGGCCAGTGGAGTCGTTGCCATTGCTGCCGACTGCCACCGACGCCGCCGGTACACAGAGCCGCCTCTGTCCCGCGTCCGATCGATCTGTATTCATAGGTCGTACGGCATAAAATATACTCGGCATGTCCATGAATCAGATAACTGTCACAGCCGCTCCGTCGATGTCTCAATCAACCGAGCTCGTTCCTCTCCTTCTGCTAAGCGACTCGCTGGCTCGCCGCGCCGCTTGTCCCCAACCGCTTTCTTTCCTCCTCGCGACTTTCGACCGGATTCTCGTACGCTCGGACTACGTTCCTCGAGCAAGCCGCTCTTGCAAATCTCCTCTTATCGATCTCGCTCTCTTTTTGTACTCGGAGCTCGGTCGTTCGCCGAGCTCTTTGCGTTCCGCCGGACTCGATAGGAGACCACCTACCGTACTGGGAACGCTCGTTGCGTCACTCGGATATTACGCACATTATTATTTAACGCTTCAACTACTCGCGGCTAAACGCTACCGCTTCGTGAACTGTCTTAGGAAAACGACGACTCTATTCGGTTTTCATTTTACGCGATTTCCGTTGTGAAACTGTTCAGTGATTTCTCGGAAAAACGCCTCTGCGATTTCAATAATTTTCAAGTGGAATATCCAGCAGAGATTCAACCGGAATGTCGTACAACATTTATGTTATTTATTTCTAGTACGTATCTCAGATCCCTACAAATTTTAACTCCTTCACTCGCAGGTATGTCTCATAGATATTTACACGGTTAGTCGTTGTTCGCTGTTACTGTTATTTTGGGCTAAAAAATTTTTGGTGGTCTAGCAAAATGAGGGTCTTTGATTTAACCGCTACTTAAAGCGCCCTGAATATTCCCGGACTTCGACGCGAAAGAGTTAATTTAGAATGTGTGAGAGCCTGTGTACCTGTGTATAATCGTGTATGTAATCATCTGATATATAATCGCGTATCGCTGCTTTCGAAAAGAGCGGTGCCCGGTAGCCTACTATGTGACATGGAAATCTTGTCATCCTGATGGTTATATTTAACACGTTCATTGGGATTTTTAAACACAGTTTACGACTGGGTTTATCGACCGAACTCGTCCGTGTAACCACAGTGTCAACCAACCGAAGTGATTCATATAAAAATTGCACCTTGAAACAATAAAGAAAAGTTATAGAGGAGATTAAGTTAAAATTAAACTTTGAATTCAATTTATAATTTAATATATCTTTACGCACTAGCCACGATTGAACACTAAAATCTCGGACGATGATATCATGACCGAATCGCCGAACCAAAAGTTGCCCAATGTAAACGCGGCATTAGCGACAGAAAAATTGCAACATAAGCGCGTCGAACAACGGGACTCGCGTCGAATAATTTCAACGATTGCAGATGCACTCCCTATTTTACGGGGTCTATTAATAGTTTATATTTTGACTTGGTAAATAAGTGGCGGGCGTCGGACGTTTATCGTTGACGAACAGCGTCAGGTGTCGAAATACGTGTTTCTCTTTCAACCACTTCGACGTCGGTTCGCGCCGTTCACCGCCGGGTTTTGTGTAAACAATCAGCCGCGGAATCGCGGTGCGTCCAATCCGCTCCTCCGTCTGAAACATTCCGAAAAGTCCAACGGCAAAAAAGAAACGGCAGCTTCCTCGGCTCTCCGCGAGAAGCGAAACGAGAGTTCGAGGAATCCGCCCGGTTCCTCTCGTTAATCCGTACAAATTCGGCTTCGCCGCCTCTTTTTTCGTCCCTTCGGCGCTCGTACGCCCCGACTCATTTGACGATAGGCCGGTATTTTCGTCTGCTCTGTTGGTCCCGGTTCTCGGGGACGCGTCTTGCGTCACCACGGCCACGGGAATTTCACAAAAGAGCCAGCCTCTCCTCGCCGGAATCGACGACTCGCGTCGTTCGACTGCGCGTACCCACGTACACAGCCAACTCATTGCGCAACTTTTCCTCGTAAAGCGAACAGAGCCGTCGCTCGTCGAAAAAAATCCTCGATTTATCCCTTGCACCTTCTAGCCGTTCCGGCCGATCCTTCATCTCCCAATCCGAGTGATCTACAACGTCGTTGACTGTTACCGACGCTTACGTCGTCAGCGGAATGAATCTATCCGCGCGTCTTCGGATAAATGATGCAATACTTCCCAGTTATTCTCTTCGCGTGTAAGCTACAAGCTTGTCGGATACTGTAACCGAAGCTACGAAGCTACGGTTCGCCAAGTTTACTGGCGTTAGTCTCGCGTATATTACAGTGGCGGGGGTTTGAGAACATTTTCAGAACCTTCTAACGCTTTCACCACTGATGGCCAAATTTGTTACAATGAATTATACTAGCGAAACTATGCGATTCTGGAAAACACAGCACACACAAAGTATTAAAAACTGGACACTATTTGAAATACTTTCCGTAGAAAAGAAAATGTCTTGTTTCGAAGATCGTACTTGTGATCTATTATAGAATGAAATGGACTGATTACCAGACGGTAAAATTGAAAAGAGTAAACGTGTGAAATAATTCCAAGAGTATCAATATAAATGAATGAGACGACTGAAGAATACAATTGTCAAACGATGCGGACTAGTTTTAACTTTGCATAGGAACCCGCAGTCCATTGCTCACTATTTAGAGCGATTCCTGGAAACTTCGCACATGATGTACGGGTAAATAATTCCAGGTTACAGGTTCCAGAATGAAATGAACTGACTACCAGAGACTGTGGATTGTGAGAAAACTGTGACGGTAAAATTGAAAACAGTAAGCCTGTTAAATAGATTCAAGAGTATCAATATAAATGAAGAAGACAACCGAAGAAAACAGTTGTCAAACGATGCGGAAAAGTTTGAATGTTGCATAGGCATCCGTAGTCCATAGCTCACTATTTAGAGCGATTCCTGGAAACTTCGGACATGATGTAGGGGTAAATAATTCCAGGTTACAGGCTGTTTGATCGCGGTGCTGATGATCGCGTCAGGTTGCGACGGTGTGTTTGTCGGTGGGTCTTTTGCGGATAATTGACACCGATGTGTGTTAGCAAAGAAGATAGAAGGACCGAGGAGCATGAGCGACGGTAGAGATTGAAGCCGCGGGGTGAGGATCTTCTGGTCGAGCGTAGATAAGCAAAGCGTAACGAGCGCATCGGGGTGTCGCGCAGCGAAAGGTTCGCGCGCGAAAGGGAAGCGAATACGGAGCAGGCGAGCGGGAGCGAGTGCGCGTCCGTAGCATACTAAATTATCCCCGTCGCTCGGCTCATTTGTAAGACAAACTCCTACAAAGTGTGGCCGCCGCTGGCTGCCGGCTGTGAACGGCGATTCCGTTGCCACGGGGGATACCGTCACGGCGACAGGACACACAGCTCCTCATCGCGCCTCATCTCTCCCACAATCGCCAATTAATCTTTCGGTTAAGCAGATTCCCGGATTAAGCGGACCGCTTACGCGGCTGTCGCGACGCCGACGCCGACGTCGGGGCGTCCTCTCCGGCGATACCTCTTCAGATATACAAGCGCGCGCGGGCGCTAGCCACGGGAAATCGAGCGAGGCGATCTTCGCGCTCGCAAGCGACACACCGCGCCGCCGGAAGAGGGCCGGCCGGTGAAACAGCGCGGGATAGAAAGAAAAAAAAAATAAGAAATAAAGGAAACGACGGGAAAGGAGCCACCGACGGGTGGGGCGCGCGATCCGTCGAGCTGCATTTCATCGCCGAAAATAGTTTCCGAATCGACGAAGAGCCGGCCCCGCCAGTGGCAACTGGTCGAGGCCGCCGCACCGAAACGCCAGCCAGAAACACTCTGTTTTGGTGCGTTGAACCCTTCCATCCTACCGACCTCTCCCACCCCCTCCCGGTTTTCAGCCGACCGGAACCCACCCCCGATTTTTAATTTTGATTAATGGACCACACGGTCGCTGGACGCTCCGAGCAAAGGACGGAATTGACCAGTGTTCGGTACACCGTTCTTCATAATTTCGACGCTCGAGTGCTCATAAAGTGGCAATTTGATGTTGAGTTACTGGGAAAATAAAGTCTTCTCGTTTGTTCCGATCGTTACACGATTTTCTTGGTGTTGTGACAGTCGGCTTGATAGATCGCTCCTATCCGTAGAACGTGAATTGCGCATCAACATATAATATGAATATGGTATCGGATGCCATCGTTCATAGCGCGAATAGCCTAGACTCTTCTGCGTGTGCGGTGATTCATACCGATTTAGACTGTAATATAATGTAACGAGCCGGAGGTACTCGGCTTTCTAACGTGTGCATAAAATGAAAAGATTCGAAACGTTCGTCGTTGCGTAATTTGTTTAATGAAAGCCGATTACCGGCGCGGATAATTCAACGAATGAAAAGTATTCGCCGGGGGCCGGTGAACCGTTGTGTTATACGGTTCCGATATAACATACCCGGCGGGATGACTTTATTTTATAGTTTCTGTCGCCGGGAAAAATCGCATAAAAATACTACAAACGTTTATTGCAAATATTACATCGTATATAAACACGGGACATTAAATTTTCCACTTAACGGCGTTCACGCTTTATCGTTTGTTATTGCGTGACGCTCACGGTGTGTGTTTTGAAAAATGAAATACATTTTCGCGGGCTCGATTCAACTCCGTTCATATTTCACGCGCTCTAATATCGATAAACAAATCCCCGGCTTTAACGGACCAATATTTTGTCAAACTCTCGCGTCCGTCCTCGCGATTAACCCTCAAATAATGTACAAGCGGCTCCGCGAATGTGACTAAATTATTATTGTCAATAATTATTGCGCGCGAACCATTTTTTCCGCAGTGGTTTACACGGTAAAGAATTTCCTCGAGACGATTCTCTTGTCAGTAACCACGGGAACACCAGCTGTGTCTGTCCACTGCCGACTGTTTCCACTTACGCCGACGCCAACAGCGTGTTATCTGTTTCTCGTCAACCTGGCCGCGCCGAATTTTATCGCCGAAACTCGGCTAAGACGACCGTCAACGTTCATAATCATCGACCGAACCGAAAACCAACAAGCCGCGCAGCCAAGCACAATATATACTTCAGATTTTATTGGAAACAAAGATCGCGAGGGAAAAGAACATCTTCGACTTTGTTTCGTCACGCAGGCAACCGCGCGTCCTCGACCAAATATTTCTCCGGCAACGAAGGTGCGAGACACCGCCACCCAGAAATAGAATCCCCGAACACCCCGATCGAGGCACCCTAACCGCGTAGGAGTCCGTCCATGAAACGTGATATCGACGAGACCGTGTAGGACGATTCCCGCTTTTTCCCTCTCGCTTTCCCTCGAGATGTTCGCGCGGGTCCCTGTCATTCTTCGGCGAATAAAATGTCTCGGTGTCCGGCACCTTCTCTGCCTACGCGAGCGGAAGGTCGCGGCAAACTTTTGCGATCGCCTAACTAGCGTCCGACCAAGTGCGAAAAATGCGTTTGCGGTGACACCGAGTCAATTACAATGCTCGACACGTTCTTCATGGTACTCCTGATAATCTGGTTTTAAGAAGAGTGCATAATGCACTTCGGCTTGTTCCTTTTAATTTTTCTGTTCAAACATTTTAGGAGAAGCTATTCGACTTTGGGGGAGCGGTGACATTCGATGTTTCCATTTGGGGGCATTTGTTTACTAGTTAAGCGCGTTCGACGTGTATACACGTCAATCCAGAACTCTATTGCGGTGTCGTTAACGTTAATGAATTGTGAATTCCTTATCGAATAAAAATGTAATTTTTTCTCACTTTGCTTTACTTTTTCGTAAAATTTATAACAGCATTGCATGATTTTAATTCCGCGCCGTGGGGGATTTCTGAAATTAAACTCCGTCGTTAACTGGTTAATTCTCATCGTCGTAGGATACAATTATTTACCGGGGCAAACCCAGTCAAAATTTAAATACCAAACTGCTATATTCTCGTGTATTAAATGTGTTTAAACGTGCGCCATCATGAGAGGGCTCTCTCCTATAAATCTTACGCCTATGATTACTTGTATCACACAGACAAAAGTCTCCGCTTGGAGTCATACATGAAGAACGAATGATGTACCGATTAATGAAGAGACTGCGAGGCAAAATTTTCTAGAAGCGGGAGCACATTCTGTAGCGGAGTTTGAGGGTTTCGCGGACGGTCGGTGATTTCAAAAGCGGTTTCCAAAAGTTAGACGGTCTCCTAAGCTCGGGGTTCGAAGCGGATCCGAGGCGAGTAGGAATGCGGCGAGGTGGCTCTGAAGGAGGAGCGAAGAAAGGGAAGAAGGTGGAGTGAACACGGTCCTCCGTTCGACGGGATGGGAATGAGGAGTTTATTTTCGGCGGCCATATGCGCGGTTTATTTCGACGATCCGCTCGCGCGCGGCCACCCTAAATAGAGGTAGGGGTCTCGTCTCGTCCCCGACGAAGACGTTTTCGGTGGTCGCGGCTCTCTATCATAGTCCCGGTTCGTTCGACGATCGTTCTCGTGAAAACGACGCCAGCCGGCGCGTGACGTTAATTGCTACCTGTTCCCTTCGTTATTATTGCGTTATCGGGCCGATTAGGCCCGCGGAGATCTCTCGTCGCTCGGCCAGCCGGTCAGCGGAGGCGCTAATGACCACGTGCGTCCCCTTCAATGCTACCCGATTATGATTATTATTACTTTCGCCGGTGATTACGTCGGCCGATTCAATGGACGTTACTTGCGCGTCGACGGGGCTTCAACTCCCATCGGTGATTGCTTGATTGTATCCTACGGACGGTATCAACGGCACCGACGCACTTTGTACATATTTATGAAGACAGGGACGAATCGTTCCCTTTGTGCGCGCGTTAAGCGTTCGTCTTCCACCGACAGGAATTGCCTCTTGATGGAGGACGCCTCTAAATACGCTTCGAATAAATAATCCTGTATGAAGATGTCCGAAACGTAGAATGCCTATACGAACGAATGAAAACGACGCGGCTCGGATCTTTCCTCGGGCGAATGTATTACCACACCGCGAACGCTTGAAACCTGCTACCTTTTCAACGGCGCAAATCCAATTATTCAAACATGACCGTACAACAAAAATCTGCCTATCGGTCTCGGCAGTGCTCTACGGGACGCGGAGTTTCATCGAAATCACAGTTTGACGGCTCGCGGACTCCGTTGTCACGGGACACTTGTCGTAATACAATCGACAATGGTTACTTCGCGATTTCCCGTGCAAATACTTTCGAAATAGCGTATTCTGAACCGAAATGCAGAGTCGGCAGTGTAGAATAACAGCGCGTGGCGTAAGGTATTCACAACTGGACTAGTGTATTGAGCTAGCGTGGGCCTCATATACATATAATGTCTTTTTCTTTTATACAGGGTGTTTGGTAACTGGTGGTACAAGCGAAAAGGGGGTGATTCTACATGAAAGAATATAGTCGAAAATATAGAATAAAATGTTTTCGTATCCGAAGTTTCGTTATCGAGGAAATCGAGTTTGAAATGCAGCGAATACGCATGCTATTCGATAGGAATTGTCTGACGCGTCTGATCGTGACCAACCAAATCTACTTCCTACGGGTAGGGTTATCGAGATCCAGCGGTTTCGCGGCGCGGATCGACGTGGGACCGCGTGTTTCGGGGCTGTCCGCTCGCGCTCTCGAAATAGCGTATAGTCAGGCCGACGTGGGACTTCGCTTATTCTTGACCCATCGGCTAAGTATAGACCGCGACAACTCTCGAGGAAAGAAGCGCGTCGAGAAAGAGGAAGAGGGCGAAGCAGAAAGTGCGCGACGTCCGCGTTGGTCGCGGAGTCCCGGCTCTTCGTCTCGAGCGGCGAGGAGAGGAAGGCGCGGGGAGGACCGAGCGTAAACGTATAATTGGCTGCACTTAAATCTCTATAACGCGGCAGTAAAAATGCGCGGTGCGCCGCGTAAATCAACACGAGGACGATATGGCTCCCGCACCGCCCGCGTCCCGTTCCCTCGCACTCGTAAACGCGTCCTAGGGAGCAAGCGGCGCGTACACAAGCGTGCCCGGCACAATTTTCGCGACTTTCCGGCCGGGATTTATCGCCACGGTAAATTCGAGCTTGATTCGGGGACCGTTTAATTCTCGCGGCTCGGGCGCGCGCGCGAGCTAGCCGAGCCGGACACTTGTTTCCGCTCGAACGGTCTCCGCGGCCGCGATCTAGGCACGCACGATCTGCTAGCCGGCAATCGTGTCGTCGATCTCGATCCGATTCCGTCCGGAGAAACGACTTCGCCTTATCAGCGACAGGACGTGGGCTGTCGGTCACGCGCGAACGACGACGCACCCGGATTACCCGCAAGCCGTTGCTCCTCGAATGGCGCGCGGATCCTTGATCGCGCGTCAATGCGCACCTTCGCGAATAAATCTTGGATTGTGTCGCGGAACAGGGAAATATTGTGTCCGTGCCGCGTACCGTCCCGTCCCGTCCCGTCGCGGTCCCCACATCCCATTTTCATTGCGATGTGGTCTCTTATTGCGGTACACCCAGTGTCTGGTCACTTTACGAGCCCAGGAGCGAAGCTGATTGTTTCGCCTGCGCTACTCAACTTGTATGAGACAGCTTTATTAGATCTGCAAGAAGCAATCGACCATTCCTTTGCCACAGTTGCATAAGCCTTCGAACACACGTTACCGTTCTTCTTTCTTCCTCGAAAAAGTTCTAACTTGTTACACGTGTAAACTTCCATGTACAAAGCGAAACTTACTTTTACGTCTCTCAATTTGATCTTTAGTATCGTTGCATCACCTGCGACTCGTGGCAGATCCGATTATTGATCTTCTGATTGCCGGGCAATTTCACAATTCCAATACTTCAGCACTTTTTCAACTCGTTCCACCGTATAAAATAATTGAAAATAAATATATAAGTAAAAATATTGCTGACATAATTAGATTTGATATCCACAAAATGATAAAAATCGTATAGAATGAAAGTATTCTAGGTCGGAAGGAATGTTTGATTTTGGGATGAAAATAGCTCCAAGTGGAAATGGTTGATGTCCATAAAAGAACGTTTTCAGTACACTTATCCTAAACAAGCCGTAAAACGTAACCTACTTCGAACCAAATGCACAAGGAACACAGCGTTAAAAACGTCTCGTAAAATTAAATAAAATTGCGGATTCCTTAACGCCACGGCTAATAAGAGTGTGCTTTACATTGCGCATTAGAAGTTGGTGAATATAACGTCAACGGGGAGCGCAGCGCCGATAATGGTGGTGAAACGAGCTTTCGGCAAGAACACCGTTCCCACAGCCGGACAAATCAGTGCAGACGCGCAAGAAATTAATAGACACGAAGTTAGCACGTTCCTGGATCGGCGTTCGTTGCATAGCATTTTTCCGACGGTGCCGTGGCTCTGGTGTTCCGGCTGCTACCCCGTGGTCGTCTATTTTTCAGCCGGTCTCTAATACCCGAGCCTCCGCAACGTTCGTCTCGAGTTTCTTGCCGGCGGAGCACGGTTTTTCGGTGGGATTAGTTTCTCTCGCGGAAATGAGAAATTCCTGACGAGCGGGAGCACGGTTCTTCGGCTGATACGTCAAGGCGCAGTAACGGCGGCGCACGATCGGCACGCTACATTAACTCGATTCACCGAGTAAATTAACTGCAATCAGGGGGACGCTCCGCTGGCCATTCCGTTATTCCGCTAGCCGGCTGCCGGCCGTTCCGCGCGCCTCTAGACCGCTCTATTCGCTCGCACGGAATCGCCATTACGGGAGAGACAAGGGAGGACGAGGACCTAACGTCGTTTTTGTTGCCCGTACAAGGACCACCGCAAACGGCTCTTGTCCGACGGACGAAAACAAGGTTGGGAAACAGGGCGACGCCGAGACTCCTGGCTCCTTGTCTACCCGACCGTGAGGATTCACGCTGATGACGTGATTTCTTGGCCGTTATTGCGCCGGCTGCGCACACCCCCAAAAGTATCAGCACACGTCCATCGGTACTTGCCAGAAAAAGGCATTTAGTCGATATTATGCAACCCTAGATCTTAATCAACACTTTTTACTTTAACCCTCGCAGGGGTTTGACGACGCACAGCGGCCCGAAAACCCGTTTTTCGGGGGAAAAATTGAATTTTTGAAGTTTATATGCATCAATTGATAATCCTTAACCCCTTGCACTACGATTTATTTTACGGTTTCAATGATTAAGACTTTTTCGTAATTCGTAATTTCCTTGAAAAAGGAGAAAATTTATATTTATTGTATGCCTATATGTTCCTCGGTAGCTGTACATTAACAACGCCAAAATAGAATTTTATTTCGGTTTAAGGAAAATTAATAAGAAATATATTTATTAGACCCTGTTCAGAATCTTCATCACGAGTCTGACTAGATATTGTAGGGCAAAGGGTTAAAAGCTTCAAAATTCAAAATGATGGGAAAATTCATAAATTCCGAGCGAAACCAATTATTTCAAGTTCTCATTGATAGGCGTATTTTAATTATTTAATTACCACCTAGGCATTATTTAATCCACGCTTCTTCCAATTGAAATTCTACGAGAAATTCCGAGTTTTCCAACGTTCGAACGTTCAAGCCGTGTTGAAACATTTCTCCGTTGGACCATTATCTCCGCGTTCCGGGATACGTCAGATCTCCGGTTGGAATCTCGTCTGCGAATCGAATGGCAGGTGGTCAAGCTTGATCGAAGTCGATCGACCCAGCCCCTATTGGCTCGTCGAACCCCTCAGAAACGTTTCGGAAAAGCGTGGAGCGCGGGTACGCGTCTCACGTGGGTCCGATTTCCATCGATCTCCCGTCGTTCCGGTCGGTTCGCTCCTGCGACGGACAAATTTTTCGTCCTCCTCCGGCGACCTTCGATCACCGGTTTCGCCGGTCTCCGGCCCGTTCAGACGAATTCAAAGTTAATCTCGGCCACGAGACCGTTCCGTTCTGTCTCGTGAGGGGTGTGGGCCGGTGGCGCCCCCGGGCGACCTGTCATCGTGAAACCCCTGGGAGCACCGGGCTCACCCTGATCTCTCTGTTACGATAGAACCTTGGGAACCGGAGCCTTGGGCAGCACGATAAGGCTCGGTCATTTATAATCCGTCGGCGTAAGTAGCCTGCCGTTCTCCTTCCGCGCTGATTGAGAGAGAAAGGAATAAAGGGAGCCTCGAACTTCCGGCCGTTCCAGCGAGATGGATTGGCGAGGACGCCAGGTGAATTTCTGATGATGATGTTTTCGCTGCCGGCTGACTCGATTTCCACGCTTTAATCCTGTTCGATAAATACGCCCTGGTTTATTCCACCTACCCTCGGGGGTGGCGAAACATCCTCTCGTCGGCAGTCGTAGCTTTTTTATTACGTCCAACTTTGGACACGAATAGCGTTCGATGAACGGGCTCCATATAATAAGTCTGCGGAGGTTTATTTGTAAGGAACTTTCATCCTTATTGCGTTAAAATATTCTCTTCATATTTTGTAATTTGTTCGTGCGATCGTGTGTCAGGAATAACCAGAATTTGTGCCCGTTTCGACGCGATATCGTGTCATCTATCGTCGAGGTGTTGAAACTTCCCGGCCGGTTCATCGTCTGCTCGCTTAATTAATGTGAGAAACGATTCCGCCGGAAAAAAGAGGGTCGGGGTATACCTGGAGCCAGCTCCAGGCCGATAATTTATAAAAATGATATTTGCCTCGGTAAAAGCGTGACCGTAAGCCGTCTTAATATCTCTCATTACCGTCCCGCTCCTCGAGTCCCCGGTGACCGTGCAATTAAAAAGCTAAGATTGATAAATGACGGGGAATTAATGCGCTGGGGATGGAAAAGAAGGGATGAAAGGGGGCGGCCACGGGATCGGGGGTTGGAACGTTTAGAGGCCAGCGAGTAGAAGAGGGACAGGGTGATTGCGGGTGGCTTAATGGTGTTTGTATGCATGGGAACCGGCTTTAGGGGTGAGGTGGTTATCGCTTGGTACAGTTTGCACCGAAAATCGGGACCGTGGTTCGAAACGCTTAAAACTTTTACCCTCTCGACGCATATATTCCGACCAGCGAACCAAAAACGCCGGGCACACCCTATTTTTCAATTCGTTATTAACGAAAATTTCGCACGTATCGATTCTTGGAATATTGCATTTCACATAGTAATTCTTACAATTGTTTTTATTGGATTAAACTTTCACACTCGATCGTGTCTTTTAGAGAAGACCTCTATGGTACTCTCTATGGTACTTAGAAAATCTAAAATTTTCCAAGTTTTCTCAATCCTTGTACCAATAACCAAAATTTCCTATGGTATGCACGTTATAGCTCTAAATGTAAACTGAAATGTGATCATGTAAGAAAATCGACAATAATCTATTGGCCAATAGAAACGTTAAAGAAGGTTGGAAAGGAATTACAAGTGAGTAAAAAATATTTGTTTACTGTGTTCCAGGTGACGCGAGTAATGCGAGTATCGGCAGTGGCGAGGGCACTGGCGAGGAAGACGACGATTCGTCGGGTAAGAAGAACCAGAAGAAACGGGGTATCTTTCCCAAGGTCGCGACGAACATCCTCAGGGCGTGGCTGTTTCAACACCTCACGGTAAGTGTCTACACTCGTCTATCGTCGTGTCGCGCTGGTCGACGAGACGTTCCTGTCCTCGACGGATCGTCGCGCCACCGTCTTGTCGAGCGACGGCCTCTCGTCGTCGTCGTCGTTCGTCAACGTTGTTCGTCGACCGGTCTCCCGCGCATTCTTAGAGCCGTTATGCACTGTCGACCAGTTGCTGACGACTTGGCCCCTGAGAGATCAAAAATCAAGCGACCCTGTTCACCGGAAACCACAATCTCGATTCGGAAGTTCAAATCTTTGCAATATCTTCAGAAGTACGCACGGGGGTGGTTACTTCATTGCTGTCATAATTTCATATCGTCGTAACAATATTTAAAAATTCCTCCTGTTCTGCTTTTTTAACACTACCGAGCCCCAAACGAGAGTGACGTATATTCCTTTATAATAACAGAATTGAATTTATAATTTAGAATTAAGAATTTAAAATATGTCTATTGTATAAGAAAAATTCTGAAATTCGTCGTTTTGACGGGCTCGGTACTTCTACTGTTAATGTCCCGATTTGCGTGATTATTACCGGATAAATTCTGAAATAAACTTTTCTGTGTCGAAGCTGATTTTACGCGTGTAGTTGTCTGTGCGCTAAGAAATTTGTTTATCGCTTGAACACGCAATGGAAGTCAATGTATTTCAACTGAATCACCCGTGCGTTGCTTGAGTTTTCTCGCTGTTTGCTGCGACCAAGTGTGTACGAGCTGGTGTTCCACGCATCGCGAAACAAACCGAAAAGACAGTGCGACCGCGAGAAGAACAACGTTGAGAGCATCGTTCGTTAAAAACACAGAGCCCCGGGAGGATCGTGGAACCCGGTGGATCCACAATCAGTGACTTATCAAAGCACGCTTAACCCGGGACGCGAAGATAAACGACGGGAGCGAAACCCGCCGGCAAAAAGAAACATTTCCCAAATTGCTTTTGCTCCGAGAAGCGAGAGAGAAAGAGAGAAAGAGAGAGATACTCGTCCGGGAAAAACGAAGACGGAAAAACGCGTTCGCCGTTGGGGGCAGACACTAATCTCCTAATGCCAAGATAAGGAGACTGGGAGCGCCACCCCGTTGGCCCCCGTCGGCGTTCCTGCACCCCCCCCCCGGACCACGATCTTTCTCGATCCTAGCGGGACATCTAATGATTCACGGGTAATCTGAGCCGCAAAAAGCGCAACGCGATTAAAGGGACGAGGGTGGAAGAGTGTCGCCGCGTTTGGCCGCCGTAGCCGCCGCCTGTAACCGCGGTTGCGTAACGTTGCGCAGCAATTCGGAGCACGATACATTGTCCCTCATACTACGGACACCCCATAGATTTCGGGTGTGATCAGGTTACCTTGCGAGAGCGGTAATCATATTGCAGCTCGGTTAATGCCATTACCGCACCGGTGGAAGGGAGGGCTGGCAGCCACCCTCGAAACCACCCCGCAACCAGCCCGTCCCCTTGCCGATCCGCTCCCGCAGCCTCCTCTTCGCTTCTCTACCGTCGGCTTCGGCAACCCCCTAACAACGTGTATTGGATATGACGTCGGGGATAGTGGGTTCATGGTTTAATGCATATACGCTGTTTGCACGATGACGATATCGCGCGCGCTGCTCGTGGAAAAGACGAGCGAGCGAGTTTGCGAGCTTGCGAACGCTCTCCGACGCCGCGCCGTGCCGCGCCGGGCCAAACGTCGTTCCTCTTGTTCGGTTAATCGCGTCCTCGAGAGCTTTCACCGAGCTTCGCGGCGCCGCGCCGCTCCGTGCGCGAGCCTAGGCTTGAGAGGATTTTAATGTAAGTCGGCCGGGCCCTTAACAGTCTTCTGCTAGGTTCTTTGAGGTCTCGCGCCAGACTCGCGCGTGATCTACCGTGCCACGGACGAGTCGCGAAACCCGTATTCGCACCCTTTCATGTAGGCACAGACGTGGGCTCGCCGTGATGTGTTTATTGGCAACGCGAACCGAGCTTTTAGTCGATGTAAATCCGGTTGACGAGCGGTAATTCAAAGAGACAGAAAAACCAGTCCGCGAGTCAACTCCCGCGAAACTGTTACAAACGAAAATTGCGAGGTCTGAAATTCTAATGGAACTACCTACTGAGTACTGAAATTGATTTCGCGTGTAAACAGAGGAGACTGTTCGATAGTAGTCTGAGAAAAGCATCCGTATGATTCTTTTAGTCGATGTAAATCCGGTTGACGAGCGGTAATTCAAAGAGACAGAAAAACCTGTGCGCGAGTCAACTCCCGCGCGAAATTGTTACAAACGAAAATTGCGAGGCCTGCAATTCTAATGGAACTACCTACCGAGTACTGAAACTGATTTCGCGTGTAAACAGAGGAGACTGTTCGATGGTAGTCTGAGAAAAGCATCCGTATAATTCAAGAAAGGATTTGTCCCGGTCTAAAACCGGAAGCTAATTTTTCTTTTTAACGAGAGAAGAAGTATTCCCGCGATCGGGAGAAGTTGGCCGACCGAGAATCTTCGGCAGAGTTTTCACGGAGCAGGGACCAGCCCCGAGCGATAAATTAGGAACAATTACAAGGTAAAAATAAGCGCATCAGCGGTCGGGATTCATCGGTGCGTGGCCGCGCTATTACGCGGTGTATCCACTGCCAGGAATTACAGCGGTTTTTCGCGACGGTCGTCTCGCGGACATTCGTCTCGGCGTTATTACGAGCGATTAAGCGACTGCACCGTGAACCGGAATTCATTCGGCGCGCTGGATACATATTACGCCTTAAAAGAGTAAGTGACTCGACGCCAACTGTGTATTCACTCGGCTGGCAGGCTCTTTAAGAGAGCCAGCCCGCGCGTCCCGGCGCGGAGCGACTCGGCGTTCCCTTTTTCCGAGCAAACGAATTACGGCCTCAACAGCCCTGATTTAGCGTCCTAATCTTTCTCCCGCGATGACTTACGGCCGCAACAAGGTCTACCGTTTCTCGGTATACTCACCCCGCGCGAACTGTTTCGCCCGGTAATTATTATAGAACAGATGTCGGTAACGGTGAATGTAGCGCAACTTGGCTGTAACGTGTTCTCTCCCCTCCGGTGCTAGAACTACAAACTTAATTGGTCGAGGATAAATTGATAATAATAATGTCACGTTTACACCAATTTGTACGGTTACTTGTTCATCGCGGGAACGAGCCAGAGAGTTCGGCTGCCGGACGACCGCTCTTTCAACGTTGTTTATTAGAGGGCACCCGCTACAAAGGCTCGCAATCTTTTGAAGATTTGATCGCGGGACACGAGTAGCGCTGTATTTCACGAAATAGGTATTCACGTTCCACTATCAGTCCACTAAATTAATTTGTGTCCCGTTAAACGACCAATTTTCAACGTTCGCGGTGTTGCAATTCGCTGACACGTTACGACTTCTCTTCCAAAAAGACAAACTACTGGTCAGCTACGAAAGATCGCGACTGATCTACGAAATACAAACAAAATCACGTAAGTTTGAACACGCGGTAACCAATGGAGACCACTCAATCACTGTTTAAATAGAAGAAAAATTCATCTTGTACGAGTTACATGTTCTGTGAGACAGTTTTCTGTTCGGTAAAGATAAAAGTCGTAATTTTCACAATAAAACCATTTTTGTTCTTGTATAAAAATGATTAAATACTTGATTAAGTACTCGAAATATGGACAAATAAAATGTTCGAGTTGCACTGATTTTGAAATTCAGCCTGTACGAGTTACATGTTGTGGGATACAGTTTTCTGTACGGTAAAGATAAAAGTCGTGATTTTCACAGTAAAACCATTTTTGTTCTTGTGTAAAAATGATTAAATACTTGATCAAGTACTTGAAATATATTGGATAAGTAAAATGTTCGAGTGGCACGGATTTTTGTCCGGCTTTTTAGAAAAATCGAGGACCGCGCGTAAGAGCCGACGACAAATTCGCGAGCAAATCAGCGCTCGGTCGAACTTGAATTCCGGGCCGCGGGTAAAGGCAGCGTGTAAATTTATCAGCGTGAAAGCGAGCGCGTGGTCCCGTCTATTCCTCGTCGGGTGTCGTCATCGTATGTTCGGGACCGCGCCGTTTCACCCCGTCGGTGAAACATTTCGGAATCGCGACGGTCCGCGCCAAGGAATTCGCCGGGTCGCGCCAATAACCTGTCCCCGTTCGAGAGTGCAGACGCCAATCCGCGGGCGAGAGCCGCGTTCCGCATTGACGTAGGGCAACGGGGAAAAGCGAGGAGGATAGTTTACATACGCCCATAGACAGATCGGCCCGGGGGGTTTAGGCGAGGGGAATCGCGGCGGACGCGGACGGCGAGCCCCGCGGTCGTAGACGGGCAAAAGAGAAAAGGAACGGGCTTTCGCCTTGACGTTAGATCAAAGGAGACGAACACGTTGCGCCGGAGCGGAGCGAGCAACACAAGGCCGGTAGACAGAGGGAGGAACGCGCGGAGCTCGGCATCTCGGACGGCCGAGTATAAATTAAATTAATTTGATGGAGGCGGCGCTGACTCCGGCGTGCATTCGTCGGCTCTCGTGACTGCAGTTGCATTTTTCTTTGGCCAACCGCCGACGGGGAGGTCCGTGTGTACGCGCAAGCGAGCAAGCGAGCGAGCGAGCGAGCGAGAACGTGCCCGCGCCCCCGTGGATCCTGGAAATCTGCGCGGTTTTTACGGCCGGAAAATATTTATCGGCCGTTGAAACGATATCAATCTCTCTGATTCATGCGCCCATCGAGCAAGATTTACCATTTAGGCCGTCGTTCCCGGTGAAATGGATCGATGGTAATTCGACATAAATTATTGAAAGAGCGCCACGTCTGTTCAACCGCGAACCATGAAAGTTTCACTTTTAACGGGCGACGTACACCCGTTTATTTGCGCGCCGCTCGATGCACAAGTTAAACAACTGTTTTACGCGCCGATGAAAGACAAATAATTTCCTCGTTGCCGGGCCTCGGGCAACCGAATACACGTGTACACCTCCGCAAATACGTTCTCGATTCTATAAAACATCGACGAAATTTCCGACAGTCGTCGTTTCGGAAGGATCTGTAATAAATCGATACAGAACGAATGAGAACGGAGCAACTTCCTCAACAGGCGATATCGTTTCTCGCTGTGAGGTCGACGTCTTTCTTCTTCCGTTCTCTCTTCCTCGTCGGTTGTCATTTTGAAAGCCATCCGACGACCGCCCCTCACCGTCCGGTTCGTACGTCTGTCCGACCAGCCAGCGTACCAGACCAGCCAACCAACCAACTCTGTGACCCTCCCCAAGTTTAATTAGACGGAAGAGGAGCATACATCATGGTCGACTCCGTGTCCCGACCTTCCACGGCAGCCAACTTGGGCTTTCCAGAATTGTGGCCACCGACCTACTACCACTCCTGTCCTGCGCTTTCCTTCTGCACACCTTCGGGAACGATGTTTCAAACGCTGTCTCTCGGCAGGGATTGTTCCGACCGGATTCTGCATCGCCGAAGGGAAAACCTGCACCGACTTTGATCTTTCATAACATATTTCTTCCTTGGGTTGATGTTTTCGATTGAACTGTCTCTTTCTACAGGGTGTATAAAAAGGTTAACCGTCCTAGGGTCGGTGAATCTACACCTCTGGATCTGTGGACATTTGTCAAAGAAACAAGATAATTATTCCGAGTTTTGTTTACATCCACACCTTCTGTACATCCAGAACAGGAAAAGTTTGAAAGGAACCATATGTCGCAAACAAATAGTTGTCGAGATATAAGCTGTTAAAGTTTTTGCAAAATTTAATTTAATTTAAAGCCTACTACTACAGTCCGCCTGACCGTGTCGATGAGACGGAACATAATCGTGTGCGTGCCTCGAGACAAACCAAATGTAACACGTTAACTGCCATGTTAAACACACATCACAAACAGTGATTTTTTACTTACAATTAGATTTAGAATTTCATTTTGATTGTGACATATCCAGATAAACCGAATTTTATTAGGATCTTTAGAATTCAGAAGGGTTAAGACAGTACACCCTATAATACATTTTAAATGTCTAGTTTCGGTTTAATTAATTACATTATACTGATTTTGAGAGAATCTTTGGCGTTGATTTTTGGCACTGAACGTGTTAAAGGGACATGAAAGAAAACCTTGTATCCAATGTTATACGTAAGAATACTAAACCTACATATTATAATATACTAATGTAAAGTGTACTTACAAATATTTCTATTTGTTCCTCCGTCGTATATCCACAGTACACAATTATTGATTCACGCAAATTCGTCCGAATAATTGGACCACAATCACTACACTCACACAACACAACACACTTTATAAAATTGTGACAGCAAACGAAGAGATGTTACTCCGACCACGAACAAAATAATACTGTGATTTTAATCGCACCCCACCCTCGAACGTGTTTCGGTTAGGTTATAGTAGGCAGGTCAGACGCCGTGGGTCTATAAACAATAGATACGAAAACGGGGAATTCCGGGAAATACGGTCGGCCATTCTGCCGCCAGAATTTGTTTACCTCGTTTTTGTATCTAGCGTCAACAAAACCCACGGCGTCTGACCTGCCTAGCATGACCTGACCGTAACACCTTCAAGGGTGGGATGCGATTAAAATCGCAGTATTATTTTGTTAGTGATCGGAGTAACATCTCGTTCGCTGTCACGATTTTATAAAGTGTGTTGTGTAGTGCAGTGTAGTGTAGGCTCCGAAAGACTGGAATAATTTATTTGGACGTATTCCTGTGATTCAATAATAGTGGATCCGACGAAGGAACAGATGATTCTGAAAAATTTGTAAGTACACTTTACATTAGTATTTTATATTTATAATGTAGGCTTATTGTTAATATTCGTATGTAGAAAATATTGAATACAAGGTTTTCTTTCATATTTTGCAACTTCAAATTTATATAATATAATATAGTCATACAATATAGTCATTTTTATACTTAAATATAATTTAAAAAAAGTTTGGTGACAAAGGCCTTCTTTTCAAATTTTCTTATGTTGCAAATGGGTTAATATTATTTTACAAAAATAACAAGAACACGTCTATCCGCATTTTTAGCCATTGTTTAGACATTGTTTTCTGAGCAGCTGTGCAAACCCCCCGTTCAATAGTGTGCGCATGCGTACATACACTTAAGTAATAAGCGTGACGATTTTGCGTTGCATGTTTCGTTACATCTTTTATGAAATCACCCCCCATCTGTAAAACACTTCTCTCTCTCTCTCTCTCTCTCTCTCTCGAACGAGGAATCCCTTCTCGAAAGATTTTTGTACTTTTTGCTCGTCCGTTTACCTTTACCTTTATGTTCACCTTTTCTTTTCTCTACTCGCTTTATGACTCTGTCGATCATCAGTACCAGGTAACGGATTACTAGGGTTAGGGAATTTTACCTGGGACGATTATCGTCGCGTGACGCATTTCCGTTGCATATTTCGCGTTACATCTTTTCTGAAATCACCCCCCATCTCTAAAACACTTTCGTGTTAAAAAAATTTGTTGAATAATTTCTCATGGATACGTCGACAATGTCAATAATTCTAAATTACAAATATTAGATTCCGTCATTTTGACAGATCCCGAGAACCTAGTGTTAAATTTTGTTTTTCTCGAGGCACGTACACGATTATTTTTTGTTTCGTCTACACGGTTAAGTGGACTGTAGTGGTAGGCTTTTGTCTACACGTATAACTCCACACAATAAACTCCACAAAAAAAGCTTTAACAGCTTATATCTCGATAACTATTTGTTTGGGACATATGGTTCCTTTCAAACTTTTTCTTTTCTCGATGTATAGAAAGAAAAAAAAACTTTAACAAGAATTTTCTTCGTTATAAACACTTTTGCGGCAAGTTTCTTTTACAGATGTCAAGGTGTAGATTCAACCCTAGGACGGGTGACCATTACTTTTTATATACCCTGTGCAAAGTATTCGGATATCAATACTGGACCTGTCTAGGTGTACGACATTAGCGTAAATTCGTAGTGTACAGTAGAGAAACTAACTCGTCGCAGGATAATTCATAAAAATTGAGACTTGTGCGCAAATATTCGCAGTATGGTTACGATAGAGATAAAAAGACCCGAAGCGCAGATTCTTCGCGTAGATTCTCGAATCAGCTTTCTCTCATCGGCAGTTTTCTCCGATTAATCGTCGGCAACGAGCACGTCCTAAAAATCATTGGAACGCCTATCGCTCGCATCGTCGTTAGAAATTTTCTTGTATTAATTATACCGCGACGCGACGATCCCGAGGAGATCGCAGGATTGCGAATAGACATTGAAACCCGGTCCGGCGGGGTCGCGATCAATCAGAATCCCCGCGGTACAGCGGGAAATTCATTTCGAAAATATCCCGGAGCTGGTAACAATTACGCGAGACGGCGCAATAATCCGAAGACGGGGTGCGCTCGCCGGGGGAAAAGAAGAAAGATTGAAGATGGAGTCGACATATATAATCCATTTTAATTTACTCGGAAAGATATATCCGTCTAGCTTGCAGTTTCCCGCGACTCCGCCCCACTTTGGTGGCGGTGCCGGGCGCGTTCCCTTCGTTCTTCCATTTTCTACCTCTGCCTCTTCCTCCCCGACACGGCGTCGTCCTTATCCCTAGATACCGTAGTCTTCTTATATCAATGGAAGCATTTCGCGAAATTACATTTGCCAGTTCCGCGCTGTATGCCGCTCCGTTTCACGTATCGAGTGGCGCCGCGGAATCTCTCTCTCTCTCTCTCTCTCTCTCCATTCCTCTCTGTTCGTCCCCGCACCGCTTCTCCCGGCGAAATAAATTTCATCGTGCCAGCGGGAAACTAATTCCGTATCAAATCCTTTTTCTCCGTGCATGTCGAGGCTCTCGGAGCTTGGGAGTGGAAAAAAAAAGAATGTTAATTGAATGCACGAAGAATTCGACTCGTATTCTTTCGCCGGTGGCCGCGCCGTGCCGCCACCCAGCAGCTCCAAAATTATGGAAACGAATTTAATTCGAGCAACGCCAGAAACACCGCTTTCGAAACGATTCCTATTCGATATTCCGTGTTGTAACACAAGCGCCGAGCGCTGCCGGGGCAATCAATAAGCCATCTAAGGCAGGTAACGCAGCTACGGTACAAACCGCAAACCGGCAATGCCATTATCTGCACACACACACATATACACGTAACACACGTAGAGACGCACACACAGAGAGAGAGACGCACATCCGTGGATCGGAGGAGGGGGGCTGCAAGCTGAGATGCAAGCGCGGTTTCATCGAGATCGATAATGAAACGCGTTTCATTTAGCGTATTGCGCGTTGCCGTTCCAATATATCTTGCCGCGATCTTTAATTCATCCGTATCGCGCGAGCCGATCGGACCGGGACGCAGCGTGAAGCTGCGAACAAAAACGGCAGATCGATCTGACGCGTGGCGGCATTCTTCCACGTTCCACTTCGCTGTAAACGCCATAATCCTTTTACTCGCATAGAATCCCGACGCCATTATCCGCCGCGCGATTTTCATCGTTCTCGCGCCTCTTCAGCCATTTTCGACGGTCCGCCGGATCGACGCGTGACTCGGAAAACGACGCCGAAGCGGACACGCGATATAGACATTCCTCCCGAAGCTGATCTCCGCGTTTGGTAGCGGTCGGTGCAATTACGTCACCTGGCGAAATCCTTTTTCAATTGTCGGCTGCGCTGCAAACACGTGTACACGGTGATTGGGTAAACCTCTGACGCATAGAAACTCTCGTTTTTTAAGACAAATTGTTAGGAATTATATATTGGGACGTCCCGAAAGTAATTGATGTGCACAATGGAGAGTAATTTGTTCAGAGGAAGCTTAGAAAGCAATAGAGTATTAAGAAACAGATGATTATGTTATTTATATATGCTGTTACTTCACGATAGTAACCCTTTGGAATCGGAGCTATTTTAGCTCAATTTTTTCCAAAGAAAAAATTTTCTTCACTTTCTACATATGAAATTTACTCATGCTACGCTTAATTTTGTAGGAGCTTATTAAACATAAGCTAATTTAGTAATGTTAATTTTTATTGGCGTCTAAGAGTCACCATTAGAGTAAAAAGGGTTAAAGTTTCGCTCACTTGCGAAAGAAACTTTTAGGACAAATCTAATCGATTACGATTCGGTTATTCAATTGTCGGAACTGTGTATTCCTTGGTTAAAATATCGAGGTTTGTTCAACAGAAATGACTAGATGTGTTAACCCTTAGCACTCGAGTGGTAACTCTGAAGCACCACTAGAAATTATTTCAAAGAAATTACAAAAAATATTATAAATATTTGGCACTTTACAAAATTTATATTGAATAAATTACTAAACATTTAAATGTTATATGTGGAACTCGAATCAGTTTCGTATGAATAAAATGAAAATATTCTAAGACGGAAGAAAAATTTAGTTTTAGAATGAAAACAGCGCCGATTGCATAGGGTTAACAACGCCGATGGTTGGGTCTCACGCGAGAGCCGAGCGATGTTATTTCAATAAACGTCGGTAAACTTTCGAATGGCAGGAGTAAGGTCAGAGTCCGCGTGATCGTAAGACCTAAAACCGGTAATCGCGTCATTCTCGTTAAACGGTCGATCGGCGAATGAATATGCAATGGAGACGGCGATACCGAAAGGGTGGCATCCCTTAAATCGTTGGAACAGCGATCGTCGTCTCCAGGATTCACCCCTCAGATATCCTTATTGGTAGTTCTCGAGCTGGCACCGGCGGTTTTCACGGGGACGACGCTGGCGAGAGAGGGGGAACCGCCTTAGCCCGGATATTTTAAACAATTTGCATAGACAATCATAGCGGCAGTTTTTTCGACCGTAAAGGGGCTCTCGCCGGCACTCGAGTCGACTGCGACGACTGAGGGCAGGCAGCAACCAGCAGCTGGCTGGCTGACTGGTTGGCTCTGCCCTCCCGCGCCGCCCTCTTCGCCGCTCCGCGCCGCGCCGTAGCGGAGCGGAGTGGAGCGTTTTATGCCGCCATAACCGTAGCGCGGCATGGCCCACTTAGATCTGCTATCTCGGCCCCGGCGTGGTGTCCGCGTACCGACTGATATCTATTGTCCCCTTGCCACCCCTGGACCAGCCGTTGAACCGCTCCGCTTCCGGTACCGGCTGCTCGTCCTTGCCCATTGCTGGGTCAAGGTCTGCGAGGCGGCGCGCCGCAGAGCGTTCCCTCGCCCCGGCAACGTCCGACGACTGTTTGATGAGTCTGCTACCCGAGACCGCTAACCTCCGTCAACTTGGACAATTGTTATCCCGCCAAGAGAGCGAGAGCGAGAGAGAAAGCTACCCGGCAGACACGACGCGCCCGTTGTCACCCTATCGGCTCGAAAGGACGTGGAAGAGACGTTTGCATACATCGACCGGCAGTTTTCCGCTCGAACAAATCCTCGCGCCGAGTCTCGCCCTTCCTCGACTAACCCACCACCCTCGTCCTCCTCCGCCGAGTCAATGCTTTGCTCGATCCCAACGACCGACCCCCCCTTCATCCCCGTGTTGCCGTTCCTCACAATCTGCGATGCTAGTTTTATTCGACTGCGATTCACCATCTTACGATCTGCCTACGCGGGGATCCGCAAGCCTCCGGTGATACGATCCTGTTCGTGGCGCGGTTCCCGTCGATCCAATCCAGTCGGGTTGATTGAATTCTTCTATATTTGGTAATTGCAATGCCCATGGAAGCTCGTTTTTCAATTCTTTTTTCGGATCGAGAACGCCCATGTTTTCTTCGATTTTATCTGCTATGACTGCTATTTTATCGAGTCAGAGCCATCATGCAAGGTGCAGAATTTATTAAACATAAACGTCATCCGTTTAAAGCGATATAAAATGCTACTCTTCTGCTGTTGGTATTTAAAGTAAATCTTTTTCTGTAGGAAAATTATCAAGGACGTTCAACATCTTAACTGCAAAGTAAATCATAGGATAAGAGAGTAGCGTTCAAGTTGATAAATAGATGGCCAAATTCTGTTGAAAAATCGTTTTGGACCTCATCCAAATGTGTCCCAAATGTTTCACGGTGAATATTAAAGTAAAATTTTTGCCATTGTCGCAAGGTTTAATCGAGCTTCAATAATTTCATTAAAGACAGTCATCATTATTTATGTCCTCTTTTTTACTTACTTGTCGGTGAATAAGTCTACACGGACAAAAAATTCTTCCTCAATCTGATAGTCTCAGGTTATTCAAGATTTGTTTCGGAAATAACAAACGTCATAGATAGGAACAACCGAGATAAAAAAAAAGAGATAATCGAGATAATCGTGTTCTAACGGCTCTAACGATTCGCAGCGTCGGGAGGAGGTGCGGTAAGATTGAAATGTAGAGTCTAGGATCGCTTTCGAATTTCCTCGGCTTTGAATGGGACAGGGTCGTCTCTTTTCACTCGGAAGCAAGAGAAAAGATCGCGGAAGCGCCGGAGGGTTCGGGCCAGACGACGTAATTTCCTCTCTGGGGGTTAATCCGCGCGAAGCGGACGTTTCTATGTGCTGCCGGTTCTCTGGTGTCGTCTTGCGAAAGGTAGTCGCATATCCGAGGCACGTCCCTACGGTCAACCTACAACCTTCAACCTCTCCTCGGGCCGGCCCCGGGGTACGGCAACCCCTTTTGCCTTTGGTCGGTGCTCTCACTGGCGCCGCCTCGGCTCGCATTTGAATATAATACTTGGCCCTCGTCGACCGGAGCGTCCCGGCAACCGAGGCGAACTGTAATTATGTTGATGCGCAGCCATTGTTGCGTCCATCCTGGACGCCCTGCTGAATGCCGAATCTCCTTCTTTCCCTCTTTGGAAAGAGGCCTCTCCTCTCTCGCCCACGCCAGGCCGCGCCGCCATGGCGAGAGAAACCGAGACGATTATTCTTGTATCCTTGATGCGTTTTGCCGAAACCGGACAATGAATGGGGAAAAAGGTGGTTGGAATCATGGCGCGGAGGCCCCGAGACCGTGAGCTTACCTACGGCGGCGCGGTGCGCGGTGGATAAAAACAGAGGCGACTCGCCTCGACTCGCCGCCATAACAATCGATCGTCCAATTCCCGGTCTCGAAACGAACAGATCCCCCCGTGCGAAATTAATAGCGAGCCCGAAGATTAACCGGGAGAAGGAGGCGGCCAGCGTGCTTCTCGCGGTTAGATGATTAAAAAAAGGAACAGAATTCTTAAGAGCCGCGGAGATAATTGCAAAAACTGCGCGCGGTTACCGACGCTATACGCTGTGCAGGAACGCCGTCCACTGTGCACAACGGACACCAGAGACAGGGGGGGAGAATAGAGAGAAAGAGAAAGAGCGAGATACCCACCCCCGTCTACGTGAAGGGGGTGGCGCGCGGACCCAGGATTAGACTGTCGCCCCACGACAGGGTAAGCCCCTATTTTTGCGAAATTTATCGCCGTTAATCCCTCACCCCCGCAGCTTCCCTCCGTTGTTCTCGTTGTCCTCTCCGGTTTTGCTCTCTTTCTCCCGTGCGCCCGTCCCTTCGTCTCGTCTCGCCCTCTGCGAGGCTCACTCCGCCCCCGTTGTCGATATGAAAAATAATAAAATTGCCGCGTCTTTATACTCGCCGGCGCGACAACCCCCGCGCGCGAGCCGAGCCACCCCTCTCTCTCTGGCCCGGCTCTGTCTCTGCGTCGCGCAGTGGACTACTCGTCGACGGTTAATCCGGCCGGGATTTAAAACATTCGTATCTTGAATATGCATTCATAGGTTTAAACCGGGGCTGACTCGCGCGTATATCCCCGGCGGGCCGAGGCGAGGGAAAGTCGTTTCGCGCTCGCTCTGCTCGCTCTGCGCCGCGCCGGTTCACGCGCGCACCGAGCGCTAAGCGTCGGCCAGGGGAGCCCGGTATTAACTCGGCCACTCATTAGCCTTTCTGGTCCTACTTGTCGCTCGGCGTAATCTCACGTCCGTCCGGACCTCGCCTGACCAGGCTTAACTTTGACGCTGACGCTACTTCCGGAGCTATCGCCTCCGTCCCGAGATCCTCTTCTCCCGAGCGATGCTCGTTACGGAGCCGGCTCGTTTATCGCGGCACCGGTATTCCAGGTGTTATCAGATCCTTCGGCAGAGCGTCCCGACCTCGGCCGAAATGAGTTATTCGGTTAACTAAGCGTGCAACGCCCGGCCCGTGTGATCCGTTCCCGGCCCGTCAACGTTCGCGCCGCAACAACCGCCGGCGTAACCTGATACCAAGGTGTACCCTCCTCCTCTCTCCCCTACGGGACAGCCTATCGGCGAATGTACGCAGGTGTGAAACACATCGCGGATTCGTCAGGGACGGTGCTTTCGTTACAGTTTAAATTAATCCAATTATGCATGCCGAGCAAAGCGAAGGCACCATCCGAGGCTTCCTCTCGTTTCGTATCCTCGCTCCACCCGTCTCCGTCTCGCTTTCGCCCGCCTCGGACCCGGACTTTAAAGGTTTAAGCCGAATAATGGACGCAAGGTCTGCGCCGTCATCCATATGCAAAGCGTCCTCGCGGCGGCTCGGATTAGTCACGGCGATTTCGAAAGGATCCGCGTCGGGGCAATTCAACGGGTGGACCGTGCGTCGGCGAACACCTTGCGGACTGATTTCTTCTCTGCATCCCGTTTTCCGTTCGGCCAATTACGCGTTGCTCGAATTTGTCTTCGACCACGTTCGCTCATTGTTCCTCTCGTTCCCTTTTGCGCGTGGAGGCGTTTCGTCGAAACTCTTTTATACGGTGTCCATGAATTTTTAAATTAAAATTTTGTCATACCTTCGGAATTGTCTTCTATTCATTGATTGTTATCTACAGAAAGTTAAATGTCCTTTGGAAGATCACGCTGATCCTAGTGAGATGGTTAACACCCGTTTAGGATGGCGACAGGTGTTTAGATTCCCGAGATGCCTTTCCCTACCGAATCGAAATTTTCCGCGACAGTTGGTCCGATGTTCGCCTGAAGCTCGATTACACCTAAGACCCGGTTAATAACCGCTTAAAGTTCCGTAGTTATCGCAACTCCGGCCAGTCGAGTCTCGTCCCACGAGAGCTGCCCGAGGATTTATGGGCCAGAGAGCCAGCCGCCTGTCCGTGAACTAGGCTGAGCTCTGCGGACAAAACGCGACTCCACCTCGACCGCCGGACTCTTCTCCCGTCGACGTTAATGATCGTTCCGCGAATACCGATCCCATTAAGGTGCGTTATCCGCGATCCCTTGCGGACTTCTAAACTTCTTCTAAGCGTCTACCGTCCACTGTCTCTGCAATGTCCCCTGATGCGAGAAGCAGTGGAACACTGTTTCATCTTTGCTTCAGGTATTGCGAACACCTACGACACGACTGTGGACTTTATGCATTTATAATGAAAGCGAGTTGGTGAAATTTGAAACGATAGAAGGACAAAGAAAGTGTAAGAGCGTCGATGCGTCATTTTCAATTTTTAGAGATCATTAACCCTTTGCACTCGAAGTTATTTTAACTCCAAAACGAAACATTTCTTCCTACCTAGGAGATTGTCCTTCTATATGTACATATATATTATTTTTCATGTTATGGATATGAAAATGGTGCAACTTACTCGTACAATACCGAAGTGTTTAGTAATTTATTAAATACAAACAAATTTCCTGGATGCCAACTAATGCTGGAAAACCTATTATCGCACATGCACAATAGCAATTTTCATAATAAACTCCTCCACCTCTTTCAAGATAACACTTTTTCCATAATCTTTGCAAGCCATCTCCCATATTTTTTCCTGGATGCGAACTAAACAAACAAATTTAATAATGTAAAAAATATTTTGGATAATGATACAGCAATTTTTAGTGGTGTCTTACAGTCACCATTCGAGCGCTAAGGGTTAAAGGAAGAAAGAAACTTTAAAAATTTTTATTTTGCACGAAGATCCGCAGTCTGCCTTTTAACGCATCGAATTCAATTCGAATTGAAACCTCGTAGCTATTGTGTTGGTCTTGTACCTATGTACACGGTTTAAAAATGGTACCCGACGTTGCTTTGCATAATTAGAAGCTCCAATGATCCTAATTGGACGTTTCCACGCTGCGTTCGCATTGTACTACACCGTAGAGACACCAGCTTCCGTTCCGTCTCCATTGTTCGTCGCTTTTCCTTTTTCTAAAAGACGTATGCGCTATTAAAACCGAAACGCGACGTTAGAGAGGAAACGCGGAGCAAAGCGGAGGAGCCGGGCACGTAGGGAACCGTGGAAGCCCCTGATCCTTCCGCAGGATGCCTAGCTCGCGTTTACGGTTGCTTGTATGTACATTTGTGTGTGTGTTTGTGTATATGTGTGTGTGTATTCGAGAACGTTTCAGCGAGGGAGGAGGAGGATATCCGTGGCACCCCATTAAGGAGAGTGCTGGACATCGATGCGGCGTGTGTACCTAGCGAGCATTAGAGGCTCGTAGCAAGCCGAAGGGACATCGGTGTGCACGGGCGGGTCGGTGTTGGTTAGATATTGACGCGTACCTGTGCGTGCACACCAGTCAATGCGGCATCAATACTTGATGTCTCTCCCGTTCTTCCGGATCTATCTGTCTTGCTCTTTTTGCCGTCTCCTTCCAGAGACCGGGGTCAGAATACTGGATGACCGTTGCGCGACCAGGTACACAGGAGAAAGACGAAGCGGAAAAAGAGAAAGCGAGAGAGAGAGAAAGAGAGAGAGAAAGATGGCTGATCGATTATATTATTCACAACACATTGAACGCTTTCAGAGCGGGCGCGCTCTTTCCTCTCCGCTGGAGGATGATTCGAGCCTGGTCGACGATCGATAGTCGGCTTCCACGTAATTGTTTTTAGCGATCCTTGGGCAGAGGTCCGCGTGCGAGCGAGCGGCCGTGGCACAATGGCGTCGCCGGGTTCCCGCGAGCGGGACATTAATTACCGAGCCGTTAACAAAATATCACCGAGTGTTTTCAATCGATAATAAAGGCGGAGCGGCAAAACTGCGGAGCCCCGAATAAATTATTTACGGCCGGGCGAGTCGGCCGCGAGTTCAGCCGGGAGACCCTGGACAATCGCGCCTCGCGAACGTCTATCGCGCGTAATTAACGAAATGTTAATTAATAATCGGGTTGGTACCCCGGACGGCCTTCGACCTCTCGCGGCTCGCCGAGCACAGTCCGGCGGACCCGTAAACCAGGACCGTGATCGCTCGTTACGGCTCGTTACGAGTTTTCTGTTCGCGTGATTTCTTTCCGCGGAGCACGCGCGCCGCTCGAACGGCCACGCGATTTTTGCGGCACCTTTTGCAGCCGGCAACACAACGAGGCACCGTCGTCATCGCGATTGGACGGTTAACGAACCGGCCAGCCGTGCCAACAACGCGACGCAACACAACGACGCCGATTCGCGGCGATTCGCCACGCGGCTCTCTCTCTCTCGTCTCGCGAGAATCGCGCGCGCATCCTCCTTTTATCGGATTGCCCGTCCAGGGGACAGAGGAAAGAGAGTCGCTTCGCCGGCTGAACGGGGCTTAGAGTGGATCCGGATTTCACGGTCTTCACCCGGTATCGTTCCTCGTCGCTTACCCCCTTCTTTTTCTTCGTCTCGGGCCTCTTTCGTCGTACCCGCTCGAACCAGCCTTCTACAACTCCGGTCGTTTCGGCCTTCCGCCGCCAAGGTATTTCGTATGCGATCGCTCCGATGCGTTCGCGCAGGAAAACATCTTCGTGCTTGATTTTTACTCTTTTCATCCTGAAAAATCCCCCATCGAGACGAAGCCGAATGCTTTAGGATACGCGACTCGGTCTGGAACAATCAGAGGATGTTTCTGAATTCTCCGAGGTCGAAATTGTACTGTCCAGATGAACGGTACTCCAGGAGCTTCAACACGTTCGTCACTACCGTTCGTTTCGTTAAAATGTTTCCCATCTTCGTCGTTAAAATGTTTTCTTGAACGCAACGTACTTCCATTATGTACCGTTAAAATAATTTGCCAAAAGTAATGGACTGACGATTGTAAATAGCAGCGTTTAATCCTTACGACACATCCTCCTAATTACGAGATTGCGGGTGTCACGCATACACTACCGCTCAAAAGTATCCGGACACTTGCGAAATATGGATTAGCATTGCATAAAAGTTATTGTCGATTTTTATTAGTTTCTTATTAAATATCTAAGGTTTTAAATTAAAAATTGCGTATGTGGAACTTGCCAATACTACACTAAAATTAAATACGAGATTCATCGATGTATCCACCGCGGAATGTCCGGATACTTTTGAGCGGTAGTGTATGTGTCGGTGGTGGCGAATGCGTTCAACTAAACTCGACTATTCGGTAATAATATAGGAAGCACTAGTAAGGACGAATAATTGTCATTACTAGACTGTGGATCTTTACGCAGAATAAAAATTGTCTGTATCGTTTACGAAAAAACGAGAGTTACATACCAATTGATTTCTTCTCTAAATAATTTTAATGGCTTGCAAATAATTCTTATATTTACAATCTCTTCTACTTTGCGTTTCAACTACTCATTTTCGCCATAAATGCATAAAATCCGCAGTCATTATTCACCCTTCCGTTAATTTATAAATATTGGCACAGAGTAATATTTCAAGTTCTCCTTTCATTAATTTTGAGAAAAGGAAAAGAACTTTCACAGAGCAATGTAAGATTTTGGCAGTAGAAGGGAGCGTTCAGCTTCAGCAGTTCGTTGGAAGTAATTTCCGTTGTGCAGAATTCCGTGATCTGGTTCGGCAGGTTCTTACGGATCCCATGAATGTTTGGTTACACGTAGAGGACCAGTCGCCAAGGATTTGCCTGAATCCGTGCGATAGAAGTCTCGGGGGTGGTCGAAACACCGGTATCCTCTCTACGTCTCCTCGAAATGGGAGTTAGCCGGGTCCGCAAGACGCTTCAATTGCGAGAAACAAGCCCGGAGTGGGTCTCTCACACGCGTCCGACCCGACCATCCTTTAATTCAGGCTGACAGGTGAATTCCTCCCCACCCGAAGACCGCGCAGCCATCCCTCGGGGTAAGATAGATCCGTTCCCGGGATTTCCTACGGGATCCACCGGATCTTATATCACCGACGGCCATCTCTATATAAGCAATCCCGCCCTTCGTCCTGGCTCATCCGAATTGCCGGTAGCGCTGGCATTCGATCTGCTGGGAATCCAGAAACATTTCCTCCCGGCTAATGTGCCGGAATTACGCGATCCCGGATCCAGCGTCGCTCCTCTTTTATCGCGGCAACGAAATCCCGCCATGGAAATTGGAACGGGTCGATCCGGACTAGATTTTCGCCTCTACTTTCCGAATTTCTTGGGAATTGGTTCTCCTCTTCGATCCCCTCGGTTAGATACGAAAATATATTTTATGATTCTTAACCTCAATCTCGGCCAAAAGAATGCAACGTAAGTTCTCACCGAATAACGTCATTCGAGAAAAGAACGTTCCAATTGATCGGAATCATTTCAGTTGCATCAAAAGACTGCGGATCCTTATGTAAATTCCAATTGTCACAGCTTGTTCCGTTAACGAGAGTATTTTTTATAATAATAAATTAATTTTTATTAGTACACAGGTTTTCATAAATGTTTAAAAATTACATTGAATACGTTGCGCACGCGTTTTATATATTTATAAAATATTAGAAGTGTTGAGGATATATGATAGGAATGGTGTTGTTCTTATCATAAAGCACAGCGTCAGTGAATAAAAGGAACTTTAATATAAAAACTTTATAAGGAATGGCCGGGATAAAAGCAAACAGTTTATTATTTAATTACACGTCCTTCTCTGGTGTCGGACCTGACGAGACTGCTCGTCCTTGTTTCATTCTGTTTGTTTCTTTTTTCAACACATTCGTTTGTCCGATGAATCGTTTGTCTTATCAATAACATGGACATATTTGTTAACAACATGAACAAAATATACAGTGGCGGATATGTTACAGCTTATCTTACAACTTTGAACTAGGAACTTATTACAATATATACCCGGTATGTCCTGCCTAATCCGACTCTTTTGTCGAACTTTACTTGACCGGCTCTTTTGTCGAACTTTACTTGACCGGCTCTTTTGTCGAACTTTACTTGACCGGCTCTTTTGTCGAACTGGACCTGGGCGGACGTGTGACTAACGTCTGCCCCACTCTCGTCTCATGCCGATCGTCATTTTATCTTCCCGAACGTCATGTCGATTTATGACGCACACTCCATGTGGCTTTTTCACTTTGTTACATTGTAACAACCAACAACGTTGTAACAACGCCCCGACATTCCCGGATGTGAGTTTTGCTTAAAATCTAACTACATTATTTCAACAAGAAGAATTTAAAAGTACTCTTATATTCAGAAAGAAAATAAATTTCTATTTCACTCCAACTTGTTGCAATTCAGGTAGAAAATTTTTATTATGTATAAAGATCCGCTGCGATAACCAACCTACCACGCTAATAAACGACGATTCAACCGCGCCGGTCGTAATTTTTACGAGAGACCAGTTATGCAGGATGAAAATAGATCGTTCAAAGACCAGAAACTCTCTTGGAGAACATCGAAATCCGTTGGAGCGGGTTCGACCATCGCGAAAGCGAGTCGGCGAGTGATTGGCCGGGACAACGCAGGCGAATCGATCCTCGTCCATTAGATGAATCTGGACCGTGGTTCTCGAGCGTGCAGGAGAAGCGTCCGTCAGCCTACCGGGCGGGACATGCGTCCGTGGATCCTTGGCGCAGATTCTAGATCGCGAACAGATCGAACCCGCGCGCAACACAGCCTCTCCCGCTTACGCTCGAGCGATACGGCGAGCGCGCAGCACCGACGTCAAATTGCATTAATCGTAATATCGCGGGACGCAGGGCCGGCTCACCGGGGAGATTACATCGGTAAAAGATTCCGCGACGCGGTGCATGCTAATTGGACAAAAATCTCTCTCGGCCGGGGCGGCCGGCCCCCTTCCGCGCGCCCCGGCGACTTTCTCGGGGCCCCGCTGAACGATCGCAGGGATCGTCGGGCGTAGAGAGAACACGACGAGATAGGGATCGGCTTTCGCTCCTCGTGAGCGTCACTGTAGGTAAGGTACGCGTATACAAGCCGTGGCTAACCGCCGGGGAAACGAGGAGTAACGATTTTACAAAGTGCCTATCTCGACGTCGAGCCGGGGCCCCTTCTGCCCGCCCGTTCCTCCCGAGCGGCTCTCCTGCGCCGTCTCATTCGCTTTTTCTCTTCGCACGCGCGATTATGCCGGCGCATTACCCACCGTACGTGCGCCTCGGCTACGCTCGAGGTGTGCGTGGCGGTTCTTGCTCGCAGAATGCGTGGCCTATCCTCTCTTCGTGGTCGCGACGAGACGAGCCTAGACGAAAAAGGGGGGTCTCCGGAGACGCAGAGAGAGAGAGAGAGAGAGAGAGAAAGAGGCAACGTACCCGGCAAAGAACCATTAGTCATGATTAGGCCGTTGACATTGACGCCGTGGCCGGACGCGGACTTGTAGCTCCGGGCAGATGGAGTCCTTTGATACACGCGAACGGAGCCGCTCTCGCAGACGATCTTCCTTCTTATCTGCGAGCTATCTGCCAGCACCGGTCGAAGCCCCTATGATTTAGCGGTGTTATTCGGTGTTGCTGTTCGCGGAACTGAATCCGCGGAGCCGGCCGTCCCAGCGTCCTCCAGGAAGAGAGGTTCTCTTAACGCTATCGCGGATCGTAGATCCGATCTTTCGGATAAATTACGGAAACCGTACCGAGATTTCGCGTGTCCCCCGCGTGGTTTCCGCGATCGTAAACCATCCTCCGAGTTGACGGTCCGCTTTTCCCCCGCCCGCTCCCGATTATACGCGATCGTGCTCGGAAACACCGGCGCGCATCTTCTTCTTCTTTTTTTTTTCGGATCGTTCTTACCGATGATCTCTGTCGCCGGCTCGAAGGAGTAACCCTATACAGCCTCGGCAAAACCGAGATAGCTCTGCCCCTTTGCGCAGCCTCTCTACATTATATTACACGAACCGTGTCGGATTACGGGCTCGAAGTGACTCCGGCGTGTCGCCTATCGTTCCCGTCGAAGGTCCGCGCCGCTGTGCCAGCATCGATCGCGGTCAAACGCGTCGCGGATGCTCTCCGTCACGCGTCATCTTCCGAGATACACCCTGAAGAGGCTCCGCAGATCCTCGCTGAATATCCGGCACCGCTGGATGATGCAACAATATCCAGTTGCTCGGGATGCTGGCCCCTTGCGACGGCCACGCGAGACGTCTGTGGAATCGCGGAAAGAAATCGTGTAACGAAACGTAAATTGAATCTAATGAAATTAGAACCGAGACAAAAATGAGTAGTTGCAATTTTTAACACTTTGAGTGCAAAACCAGAACCCTAAAAAATTCCATGAAACCAAAGTAAGTTATTTAATGAAACAAAAATTGAAAATAATTATATGTGTGATATTGAGTAGTCTTCCAACTTTCTTGCATTTTACAGATCCCAATCAAATTTGGTAGAATGAATATATTAACGTAAAAATTCATTTTAAAACCTCGACAAATTATTCCGTCACCCACATCTAGGTGACATGGCGGTCAACGTGTTAATGTAAATGATGGAATTTATTTGTCAAACAAATAGACAAAAATGATCTACTGTCGTTTAGCGGACACATTCGAGCGCCTATACAGGGTGTCCCACCATCGGTGGTACAACCGAGTAGGGGGTGATTTTACATGAGATTTTACATGCAGCTTCGTCTTCGAGAAAATCGAGTTTGAAAATGCAGCGAAGACGCATGTTATTCGATAGGAATCTTCTGACGCGTCTGATCATGACCAACCAATTCTACTTACTGCATATACTAAGGCACGCGAACTCAACAGATCTTTATACTCGATTTTCTCAAGAACGAAATCTCAAATCAGCAAAGTTTAATTCTTTATTCTCGATTTGTTTGTTCACGTAGAATGATCCCCTTCTCGGTTGTACCACCGATGCTGGGACACCCTGTATAAAGTGATATATTGTGTCTATGCTGTCCGCGTCATAAGACCCTCAACTCGCTTGTTTATTGGATCGTCGTCCGTTTCTTCCAGACGGATCCTCACTCTTGTCGAGTGTCTCGAATAGTGAAGACGTGCTTTATTTAGAATAAATTTAATCTCATTATTTCTTGATAATAGAGTGCGGTTTTATTCTACACCCATGGTTCAATAGTAAAGATTGAAAGAATTGAACAACTTTGGACCTAGTAATATGATTAGAAAATATTCTTAAGAAAATTTTGCATAGAGGTCCGCAGTCTGGCGATTAAAGTCGTACAAGTAATTGTAAAATAGGAGGATGTGGTAGTTGAAAGAATGTTTCAAATAATGTTGTATCAGAAGTGTTCAGGGCTGGCCGTAGCTGAGAGGTTAATTGCTTTCGGACAAGATAAGCCGTCCCTCGGATTCGCGTTTCGCCCGTAAATCCGACGACTTCCAGTAATCGAGACGTTCGCGATCGTTTGTAGGATCGGCCGATGAAACAAGAGAAGCGCAGGCGAGCGTTGTTGGGCGAGCCTCGGGGTGCGTTGGAACGACGCGACGCGACGCCGAGGGCCGAGTTTTTGCGGTGTTGTATAGCGATAGTTGGTCCGGCGCGGAGGACTCGGCGAATCGCATTCCGCTGTCTTTCACGGGCGAGAATGAGCAGCGGGCCACGAGGGCCCGAGAGAGCGCGAGACCGTAGAAAACATCCGTGGCCCGCGCCGGCTCATCAACGCCTCCGGCTCCGCCGCGGAACCCATTGGCGCCCCGGGACAATGCCATCTGCATTCCGATCCTGCGGGCGAGAAAGCCGACCGTCAGGGCGATCGTGAGCCTCGGCTTTCTTACTTCTTGTCCTCTCGCCGCTGTCCAAACACATTTTGTCCCTTTCCCTGCCCCAGGACCCGTTTCGCCGCCGTCGCGCACTCTTCTCCAACGTTTCGACTCCTTGCCTTATGATCTCTTTCGCGATCCGACATTAATCAGTTGCGATTTCGACGCGGTGCCATCCGCCCGTCGTAAGTGGCTCGCACCGTTCTTCGGTCGAGCTTAAAAATGAATCCGGCGATGCGTCAATTTTCACTGAGATTTGTGAGGCACGAGAAAGATAGTCAATTTTTTATCTTTCAGTTTTGGCTTCGGTATCTGAATTTGATTTTGGGTGATCTCTGATGGAAGTTTAAGTTGTATGTTATAGAGGAGCAACGCGAAGTATGTGGAATGTAACTTTTATTAAAGATATAGAATTGCGCAGGACAAACACGTGTGTCCACCTCGACTGTCGAATAGAGAAGAAGGAAGTTCGTTTCCGTACACTGTATGTCACTGATGACGCGTTACAATAGTCACGCGATTACGTACGACTTATAATATATTTTAAGAGATGTCGCGATTAGTCTTCGATCGAGCTTAAAAATGAATCCGGCGATGTATAAATTTTCACTGAGATTTGTGAGGCACGAGAAAGATAGTAACTTTTTTATCTTTCAGTTTTGGCTTCGGTATCTGAATTTGATTTTGGGTGATCTCTGATGGAAGTTTAAGTTGTATGTTATAGAGGAGCAACGCGAAGTATGTGGAATGTAACTTTTATTAAAGATATAGAATTACGCAGGACAAACACGTGTGTCCACCTCGACTGTCGAATAGAGAAGAAGGAAGTTCGTTTCCGTACACTGTACTGATCACGCGTTACAATAGTCACGCGATTACGTACGACTTATAATATATTTTAAAAGATGTCGCGATTAGTTCTGTTCCAACAATCTCTGAAAAAATTATGCTCTTTTTACCTTTGTCCGGGTACTGACAAATACTCCACCTGTTTGACATTCTTCAATGTTTTCTCACTGTCGCTCTCAGCTTTGTTCTTCGTACATTAGACTCTCATACAACGCGGTCAAAAAATTATATGAAACTATAAAAATGTAGATATTCGATAAATTTTATTATTCCTAAAGACTGTACACATACTGCCACAGACGATACATACTAATTTTAAACAATTTTTGTATCGTGTTCTCCGGGAGTCTACTGTAGAGGATTTATGAGAGATTCTTTGATTTGCTTCGTAAGTTGGGATTTCCGTTAGTCATCAACCAGAAATAATTGTCACGTGTGTCAAGTTTGAGTCATACTTCCACTTCTTCTCAGATATATTTTTACATGATTCCACGAATTTCGCCAATGTTCTAATAAGAACAGAAGGTGAGAAGAAATTGTCAAACAGTTCGTGAACGTCCCCTCGCTGAGTCGACAGCTCTCGGCTGGCAAGACGCGCAAATTCCGGTTCCGTTTTCGAAATCTAGGCGTTCGTGGGAGGAAGAGCAAAAATGGGGGAAGCCGTTTACTCGCGGAGGAAGCGTTTAAGCCAGTCCGCGTGATTTATCAGCGGGCCAGGGCGCGCCGGTGTCGCAGCCAGTGAATTTCGCCGAGTGAGCGTAAATGAAGCGTCTAACGACAATCTCTCCCGCGAAGAAAGCTGCGACAAAAGACAGACGGGGTAGAGAGGTCGCTCGGGGGTCTCTTTGGTCGTTTTCTTTCCGTCTCCGCGGGTTTACATCGTCCCGACCGTTTTTCGTCCGCGACGCGACGCGACGTATCCCCCCGTTGCCGCGTGGCTTCCTCAATTTCCGCGAACAAGAAGGAAGATTACGTTTTCCGGAAAGAAGCGGCACGGTCGCGAGGCGAGCGGGGAGAAATACGCGTCCGCCGTTTATTTTTCCGTGAACGGGCGGGACGCGCAGAAATGGACGTTCCGTGTCCCCTTTTTCCTCGTCCCCTGACCCCGAAAACTTCGCAGAGGTTCGCGAAGTCTGGCTCTCGGGTCAGAAGCGTACGGCGAGAGCGTGCACACAGGGTTCGAACGAAGAAAAGAATAATAAAAAGAGAGAAGAAGAGAAGGAGGAGGTGGAACGCAGAAAACACGACGGAGTAATGAGGAAGGAAAACCGAGGCGAGGAAACGTTGAGAGAGAGAGAGGGGGGGGGATCGAGGGGAGGGTCTCGAGCGGGTGGTAGGTGGAAACGCGAGGGGGACAGCGGGACGGAGGGTGCTCGCGGAGATTTATGACAGGCGTTAAGCAGTAATGAAATTGCTCGTTGCTCGTTCCTCGAGGGGTGTGGAAGGGGATGGGAGCCGAGAGTGGGACCCACACGGGGGTTCGACGTTGTTGGAGGCGCACGAAGGCTCTCCCGGTGGTGGTGCTGATGGAGAAAGGTGGAACGGCTGAGGAGAGGCGCGGGGGCTCGCAAGGGGGGTTGGGGACAAAGGGGGTTGGATGGGCGAGAGCGGGTGGGTGGGTTAGTTGGTTGGTTGGTTGCTCGGTGCAGTGTACAGGGAACAGTCACGTGGCGCAATTACCTCTCGCCAGCTGTGTATCCACGCTATTCTCTGAAGGACTTTTAATCGCGCCACCCTTTCCGACTTCTTCCTTTCCGTTCTGTCGTTTATCGCGTGTCGTAAAGATACGAAAATGCACCGTTCGCTTAAATCCACCGGCGCGATCTACCGCCGCGCGAACATGTAGCGAAAGTTTTATGCCGTCCGCGCGGAATCGAGACCGCGGTTTCGGACCTGGCACGATCTCCTTCCAACCCCCGACCCTCTCCGATCCCGTGTACCTACCCCCGTCCTCGCCCCCGACGGCCAGGGGCTGTATCGTGCCAGCGAGCACTTGCAAACGATCGCGTGAAAACTCGCCCTCGCGGTAAAAGTGCTTGTCGTATTTCAGACCGGATGAGGGAGTAATGTCATCCACTTTATTTCAACACTTTGATTTAGAAATCTTGCCGAAGCTTTGCCTCGTCCACACGCGAGCCCCCCTTTCCATGGGTACATACACTATGTACACCCCTATCCACGAGTATTAGGACACTTACGCTGCTCCCGTTTTCAATAATGCAACGACACAGCGAAACATTAACTGCGAACAGCGTAATTGCCGCCTGCCTCCTTTCGATAACCCTCGCCTCTGATCAAACCCTTTTATGACGCACCGTCGTTTGCTACACGATTTTGTTAAAACTTTGATAACTCTTGGTGATTATGTACCTACAATAAGTCGCACGATAATATTCTACAACCACACCAGCGGAACTTGGTCGAAACTAACTAAGCACTATTCGTTTTCTGTGTAGAAAATCACTGTAAGATCTAAGTTTGAGGGCAAGGAAAATTTTAGGGTAGGGAAATAAGCTTGCTTTCTTTTCTATGAGGAATCAATACTCGTAAAAAACTCGTCTACTGGCGATTATTTCCCAATCTTTTAAAGTCTGTGCTCTATGGCCAAGGATTTTCTAATAACTCCTCCAGCAAGAATAGCAACTTTAATCTCTAGCCTACAACTCACTCGAGTTTTGTTTAGGATTATTATATAAAACATGATTTTCAAGATTCTCTTCGGTACAGCACAATGATTGAAAACCTTCTTAATAATAATTTAACCTTGCCAAAGGAGATCAGTTAGATTCGATGTGACCTCTTCCAGCTTCCACTTTTTGGCACCGAAAGGCTAAAAGTCTGTTCGCATAGTCGGCAAATTACAGGTGTAACGATATCGATGAAGCATCACCTTCTTCTACGAAGCCAACAGATGTTCTAACGCTTATGGACAGGAGTGTATTCATGAGCCTTGTCTCTCGAATGTGACGGGCGATTTGTTGCCGCTGATTTCGAGTGTCTTCTGGGGCCTCTTTCTCTCTCTCTCTCTTTCCGTTCGCGGATCCGTTTTCATCGATCGCTCGGGAGTTCGGGTTACGGAAACGATCCAGGAGTATCCGAGCGGTGTTCTAGACGGAATTCGACACGGGGAACGGGTTGATCGATCATCGGGTACACGCGGGCGCACGCTCTCTCACAAAACAACGATCAAGTCGGGCCGGGCCGGGCCGGGCCAGGCCCTCGTCGCCACTCGGCCGTTCGAGCACCACCTGTTCCGTGATCCGCGTAGTGTCATGCGGCGTTGTCGGTTCCCCGGATCGTCTCACTTTTGTGCGAACGACACGAATTTTTGTTGGGACAACTGATCCTTTGTCCGACGTTGATCCGCGAAAGGGGAACCCTTTGTGCCTCGCTACGCTCGAGCCGAGGCCGATCGTAGGTGTCGCAGACACACCGCAGGAATACCTTCTCGAATCCACGTTTCCGCTCCGCGAGATCTCGCGTCTCGGCTCTGATCGATGCAATAACACCAGACGTGCGCGAGAACCCGAAAATGTCGGGTCGGGAAGGGTCGAGAATTCTATTCGAGATTGGGACGGATTCTCGAATATATCGGAATTCCCAAGAATATTAGATTCCCGGTTCTCAAATGTATCGATACTCTCGACAATTTTATTCGTCTCGAAAATATTCGAGATTCCCGAGCATATTCGAACATATCGAGACTCTTGAATATTCTCGGGAACCCCGATGTACTCGAAAATTTTCAAGAATCCATTTTTAGGTTCTCGCACACCTCTTGTAGACGTATAATCAATCAGATGCAAACGTTCGCTTAGGCTCCTATTTTTATTAATAATAGGCTTTTATTATAACAGCCCGGTATAGAAGAAAATTTATTTCGTCGATTGAGAAATTCTCTATTTAGCTGGTTTGAGTTTTGAAGGAGTGGAAGAGACGTCTTCTTTCTGCTAAAGGCCATTGGGAGTGTTTGCTGTTTACTATAATCGGTGTTCGTATTAAAAAGATGAATAAGCATGAATTCTTCGCGTTAGATGATTCTTTAACGTTTTCGCGCAAGTGCGCAGTCGTTTAGCGAGTAGTTGACGAGTTGTTAAGCTGTTTTCGAGAATTGTCGGTGGAACTGACGATTTGTACATCGCTCAGGAATTCCGGTGTGTTACGGGGTGGTAGAGGTAGGAGGTAGGGGGGTGAAACGAGCGGCACCCTCCGGATATCAAAAACTGTTATGAGGGCGAGAACGCTCGAAAAAATTCGCCGAGCCAAACGAAATACATATCCGCATCCGACCGCAAGCTTCCATTTCCTGTTTCTGCCTCAAGCTGGCCCACTATATTTCCGCGACATTTATCCTGGTTTATCCTGAGCTTGGAGACGGTATCGAGAGATGGGTGGGAGGGGTTGGAGGGTGCGGCCTCGAGGGAGGTTCCTCGACGATAGATCTTCCGGCGCGGAAACGCTTTGAGTTTTCCTGGAACTGGTCAACTCGACGGATAAATAATTTATTTCTCGTACGAGCACCGTATTTAAACTAAAAAGAGAGAGAGAGAATAAAAAGAATTAAAAGATTTTTATAGTACGATAACCATCGCAATTAAGGATTTGAATAAAAGATTAGTCGATCTCGCTCTAAAAATTATTTATCGCGTAAGTGGTTGAAACATTTATGCACTCTTCTGGAGCCCCGGTTTAATTAATGAACTGGCCAAGACGCGTTCGTAATTAGAACAGCGGGGGGCCTCCCAGATTTCAGATTACCGAATCGATCTGGAGGCCACGGGTTCGCGCCATTCTCCCTATCAGAATTGAATGTTCCGGCCTATTGCGCGGCTCGATAAGAACCCGGCGATACTTTCATTAGCATTTCTATTTTTGCGTCGCGAAATTTCTTAACGACCCTGTCACGCACGTGCGTGCGCGTTAGAACGGAACTGCGAGAAAATGGAGGAATCGGAGAGAATGGATACGCGCCGGGGACAGACGTCGGGGGCCAAACGCAACGCTCGGCCAGCCAACTCCGCGATGCTTATGGCAAACGGCCAATCAAATTCCATTCGAACAAGTCGCTGGATCACGCTGGGCAAATACTTTCACGATTCTTGCTTTTCTTTCGGCGAAATCCCCCGTTAATACCCTCCGTTTCGGCGTCGAGCACAGTCAAGAAAATTTTGCAGATACGATTCTATTTAATTTCGAACTTTCCAGTCTTCTTTCAAAGAACACGTTCCTTTCAGAGTGTAGTTATATATTCATCGATTGTAGATATTGTCAATGACCGTGTCTCGTTCGTGTGTTTTGATCAGGTCAAATATCGTTTGAAATAATAAAATAGCACGACTGTTGTCTTCAATCCTACTCAGAAATAGTTGCATAAGAGATCCTAGGACATCTCATTCGCTTTCACTTTACATTTTAAATCAACAAACTATGCTGCATTTATAATATCATATTTTAAAGAAATATTGTATTATACAGGATGTTTCAGCTAAAGGAGGCCACTTAAATATCTCCTTCATTTTATCCTACAATTTTATCACATTTTTTGTGCTCAAAGTCACCTGAAGTTCATGACTTGAACATATTCAAATGTATTTTTTCAACCGCTACAAGACGGAACAAAAAAGAAATAAGTTTTCCTGATGAAAAAATAACTTGACAAATGAAATTTTTCTTCTATGGTATTCCTTCTCCGAAACCACTTAAATTAGGTCATAAATATTTTTTGTGCCATTAGAAATAAGGGAGATATGTAGGTGGCCTCCTTCAGCTGAGACACCCTGTGCATAAAATGTGTAAATGGGTGAATTTTCACCCTGGGGAGCGTAAGTGATTGAGTTTAACACTAAACCTACCACGGTCAAATGACCGCTTTTCCATTTCACAATTATTGAAATTATAAAAACGTATTTACAGGAAATTACTGAATTGATTTCTCTATTCAAGCATATATTATAATGATAATTGTACAAAGTTTAAATAAATTCAGTCTTCTCCCTTCTATAGGACGTTTCACTTTTATATGTTTTGTGCTTGGTAGGTTTAGTGTTAAGAGTTACACGACACTAATGGCTAGAAACGACAATATTAAACAATCGATATGAGTCATTAACATATGAATTAACACGATAGTCCCAGTGTATTCGACTCCAACGAATCAGTTTGTTTCGCAAAATATTGTACCAATTGCTTGAACATCAGGGAGCACGGTTTCGCAACTAGAATCGAAGGAGAGAATTAAAACATCGACCAACGTGCTAGAGGAGGAACAACCGACCGACGAAAGAGTATGCATACACCCAGAAGCATAATCCGGCAGTCGCGATCCCAACGGAAGAAGAATATCTGTAGGAGGTTCGAGGCGGGTAGGGCAGGTGAACGGGTTCTCGGTCCCAAAGTGTCCGTAGCGTCGGACAGGCCGAATCGGTGACGTCCCTCGTTCGTGTCGGGCCATTCGATGCATCGGGAGCTTTTGCGGGAAATAAATTTCGAAAGCGACGCGGCTCTCCCTCGCCGCGACAAGAGAAGTGGATGTTTTCGAGGGCGTCGCGCGGTGCATTGTTTGCCGTGAGAACCCGCCGCGGAGATGCGCAGAGAGATATTGCGAAGAGATAGAGAGACGTAGAGAGAGAGAGAGAGAGAGAGAGAGAAGGGAGGAGAGGTTGAGAGATAGAGGAGACAGCGGGGAGAGAAAGGAAAGAGAGGAACAACCGAGAGGAGCAAGAGGAATGGAGAAGGGAGAACAGAGCTCTGGCATCGATCTAGTCGTCGGTTCGGCCGGGGGCGGAGCAGGGACACAGGTGCTTCTCCGCGTCTACAGGCTTAGTGTCTGAACCAGCCCCAGAACCACCTCTGCGAATCAGCCTTGATAGCGGCCACCGGCTGCTCCAAATAGTCAGGCTGCGGACTCGCGTTGGAATTAGGCGATACCGTCCTCCCCTAAGAGACGTCACTCTCTGTACTCCACCCGTTACGTGATAATTCATTGCTCGCTCACGCTGCCTGCGGAAACAGCTCTCCGCGCAGACTTTTGATCGCTGATTCCTCTCGCACTCTTTCCATGCTCCAGAACCTTGGCAATGTCTTCACCGATGCACTCGTATCATATTTTTTCTAACTAGACTGCCGATTTTATGCATTCATGACGAAACCGGTACGTACAACTTAAAGCAGTGGCCATACGAAGAACATTTAAGGACATAAGTGTTCCAGTTTCGGTTTAATAAGATAATTAAAAGAAGAATTTCATTTGGCTCCTACGTCCTGCAATCGATGCAAATATTTGTTCAACATAGATTTATTTTCCACAAAGATTCGCAGTCTAATTATAACATGTTTGAGTAAATGGAGGAGAGGTAGATAAGTATCGATTACTCTCTTTCTCGTTAAATTGGTGCAAGGTTTTTCGAATGTGCAGTCGAAGTGTTAACAAGGTTCTCAAAAGCACAAGACTCTCTACTTCTTATGAACACGTTAGCTGCCACGTCGGTCTTTAAACAATAATTTTGTTCAAAATACAGTTCCTAGAAACTGAATGTGATTTCGATTACAATGATTAAAACACTTTGGGGACGCTTGCTCGGCTGTCAACGTGTTAAGATTGTAACAAGTTTGCTGTCCCTTCTATTGCTTTATATCTTATTAGCTTGAAACACTACAATTTAATGAATTCAAATGCTACGTTTACCCCTGTAAATGCACATCATGAATTGATAAAATTTCGAGATTGTATTAGGACGATTCGAAGCTAGGCTCTCAGATAATTGCACGTTTCTTTCTCAAGCTAAATTACTCTGGTTAAACTTAAAAAGTCGAGTTTGTCACGCTGCATAGCAAAACAGGAAAGCTCTATTTCTCCGAACAGATGTTTTATATATCGTTTAGGAAGTTGAGGACCAGCGTTACACTTGACTGGAGGCTGGTTCGTGCAGACATGCTGGAACGGGGAGTAGCAAAGTCGGATTCGAAGTGGTAGAATCGCGAGAGGCGATCGCTGCTGGTAGCAGCGTCTTAAAAATCTCTTTTTTCGCCGGTTCGGAGTCCCTTGGAGCGAGGATCGCGACAATTACGGGACGCCCGAGAGATTTATAGGCGCACGGGTCCGAGGGGGAAAAAGAGCGTAGAAACGCGGGGGTCGGAGGAGGATCGAAGCGGACGGAACTTTCGTCCCGAAGAGTCGTCCCGTGAATAAATTAGAATTCGAGTATCCGCGGTGATGTATAATGTAATGGATACCGGGACAAGCGAGTGGGGGAGGTGGTGGTGCGGATAAAAGAAAAGAGAGAAGAAGAAAACGAGAGGAGAGGACGGCGACGAGGCAGGGACGAGAGCTGATTAATTATTTTTGTTTAAACCCGAAACTAACAGCCATCCGCGGACCGGGCCGGGCCGGGTTCTCGGAACAGAAGAAACTTTGTTCACGATATTTGATGCTTCCACCGCGGCGAGAAGAGGACGCTTTCTGGTGATCGCTCGCTCTCGCCCGGACCCGGGCCCGGGCCCAGGCCCCCGTAGTCCTTGTAGTCCCCGGGGTCCGCGCGGTCCCACGATCCGTGTCTCCGATTGGTGATGGAACGATGATGAGATTTGGAATCGGGTTCCTCGGCCGTTGCTTTCCGAGGATCCGATGGAGATCGTAGATCTCTGCCACGGACGCGTGGAATCCTTTGTTCCTCGTTTTATCGAAGTTCGTCGAGATCCGCGCTCGGCTTGTACATCGTGAGCCGCTCGGAACTTCCACCGGGCTATCGAACAGCCGGATCTCGCGAGATTCGAATCGAACGGATTGAAAAACTTCCATAGTCTCCTCTCGCCGAACGCACGGACGCGTATCTAAGACGAGAACATTCGTGTACCAACAATGTTGTTCGGGATCGTATGCTCTCTTCTCTACTGGTCGTTGTTCCGCTTTCCTAGACTTTTCAAGTTTCTTTGGATTCGACACTGTCATCGTTCCAGTTGAGGCCTCCGGTTAAGACCTAGGTTTTTTGAATCCATTGAAAAACACGATCCTGCTCGGCATAACCAGCAAAAGATCTTTTTCTCGCGTCCGTGTACGGAGGTGTTTCTTCAGCGATGCGAGGCTCGATTCGTCGGTTGTTTTCGTGCTTGTACACGGCGTACACGGTCGACGATATTATCCCTCGGAGGGGCACGAAAGTGGCGCGTTTTTACGAACAGGCGGAGGCGCGGAGAGAGCACGGGCCTCTGAGAAATGATGGAGTCGCTTGGGTCTCCGCCGTGCGTAGAAAATAAGGAGACGAAATAAAAGGAACGTCCGGGCGTGGAGGACGAGTGGAGAAAACGGGAGGAAGAAGAGGAAGGAGAAGAAGAGGACAACGACGACGGCGACGACGACGATGACGACGCCGACGACGACGCCGACGACGACGCCGACGACGACGACGAAGGAGAAGAAGAAGCAGAAGAAGATGACAGGGAAAGAAGAAGAAGAGGTGGCAGAGGCAGCGAAGAAGGACGAAGAGGAGAGAGGGGCCGAGGAGAACTCGACTCGGAGATCATCTGCCGCTATAACAGGCTGCCAGCTGGCAAAAAAGTCAAAGGCGAGGCTCCCTTCGCTATGCGATGCTATGTTGATGGCGTGTCGCTGCTTATTTTCAACCCGCTGCCTGCATACCTGGTTAGATCCGAGAGGGATCTCCGAAATGTTCTTGGCTCCGATCCGAAATCATATACCACTGCTTTCATCCCTCCCTCTCTCTCTCTATCTATCTATCTCTCTGTTTGCCGTTCTCTTTTCGGCCACCCTCTCCGTTCGATGTTCTCTCGCCACGTGTCGTGTTCGTCGTCCCCACGGCTGGTCGTCGACGTCGACGACAACGCGACCCGCGGTTTTCTGCCAGTTTCCCGCGCGACCGCCGGATTCGCCTCGGTTTCGTTTCTTTGCTTGGGCGCGCGAGCTCGTCGAACCACTCTCTCTCTCTCTCCCTCCCTGACGCGCTAATTATAATCCTCGATGGACGCGATTGATCGCGAGCGGTCCGGTTACCGCGCCAATTACAGTCTCGATCGCGTCACTCGGTAAACCGAGGGTTCGCCGCGATTTTTCCCAGCGCTCGTCGATCGTTTCGTCGGTTAATTAGCCGGGCTCCGAGCGACGAAGGCGATAATTGCGTTATCGCCGCGGCCGCGCGGTCGTTTATCAGCCCCGGCGAGCCAGCTGCGCCATGGAGACAGGATCGCGCGACGTCATCGCGGACAATAACGCGCGCGGCGGTATCTTCTCTGCCGCTGGTGATCCGGCACCGGCGAGTTACTACTATCGAGCCGTGTTTCGCGTTCAGGTTCGCGTTCGTGACGGCGCGCGGGACTGTCCGGCGCGAGAGTATCGTGTCGCGTTTCGTGTAGCCTGTGCCCCGCGGTCGCCCCCGTTCCTCCGCCGATCAGAATGCAAAAACGTTTTCCGCGCCGCGTTTCACGCTGAAACTCTAACCCCTTTGGCCGGCCTGTACAATCTTATCGTGGCTCGCGGCTTTCCTCTTGCTCCCTCCCCCGAGAGAGAGAGAGAGAGGAGGGTTTCGTTTGCCTTACGTTCAACCAAGGGAACGACCCGAGAAATCGAGGGATGACGATAAAGAGAGAAAGAGGGGCAGAGAGTGAGAGAAAGAGAGGGCGAGGAAGGAGGTACGGCAGGCAGTCAGGCAACCCTCGGCTTGATCCACGTTGTACCCGCGCAGGAACCACGGGGTTCTGGATGGAAAGGGGTGCGGGGCACCCCCTGGCTAGGTAGTAGAAGGGGTGTCGTGATAACGTCACGCTCTGACAGAGTGCCGCTGCTATCGCGCCGCCACACGCCGCCAGAGAAACAAAATGGAACCTCCGACCGACCGACCCTTCCCGCCGCCCTTCGCCTTCCCGTTTCATCCCTACCGACGCGACGGCCAGAGCCGCACGGTTCCGACCTCGGCGAACTTTTCTCTCCTCCCTCGGCGAGCGGCGCGCACCTAACGTTCCGCGACGAGGACGTCCGGGAGACGCTGGAAAACCGGGAAGATGTACTCGGGGCTTCTTCCCGAGAGCCATCGATGTAGAAAAACTCGAACGAGAAAAAGCTGAACGAGAACCATAGCCACCAACACCGACGTACCCACCTTTTCCAATCGTCCCGAGGCACTCGAGATTCGATTCGGGAGATTAATGATCGGGCCAGAGAGGATCCGTGCGATCCTCTTGGAGCGCCCTCGGGCGACGAGACCGGGACCGCTTCGCCTCGTCTCGCCTCGCCTCGCCTCGCCTCAGCTTGTGCCTCGTCCTTCTGGAACGAAGGACACGAGAGCGGCAGAGATCTTGTCTTGCCCCGAGTGCCGGAGATCGGGAATGCCGGTGATATACAACCACCGGCGTCCCCTCCCCGAAACTCGGACCGATTTGATTCCCCGATCGCCAGAAAATGATAGTCTTTCGAAAAGATGCTGTTCAATCGATTACCACCGGCTCCCCGATACAGCCGCGCGATCGCTCGACTCTCCGATCGCTGTCGATGCGCCGCGTATCTGCCATTCAAGGCTCGCGTTACCACTCGAATTTACGAGGTTCCAGAAACTGTTTGAACAGGTGTCGGATAACGCTGAGAGCAGGGGAACCGTGATTTCTTGCGTTGTCGACGTTTCGTGCTTTACGCCCCGGCAACCGGAGAACTTTAGTTTACCGCGTTCATATTGTTTTCGATCTTGCTGTTCCCGATTGTTTGCACGCTGTTATCCGATCTGGCGGCTCGTGGAAACGTTTAAGCCGATGATTGCGGAAAAATTATATCCGGATAGCAATTCGTGCAAATCGTGGAAATTCGTAAGAGGTGGAAACACGAGGGTTTATTCGAGATCGAGCGGAGATTGCGGCGAACTTCTCGCGTGCTCTTGTATTCGCAAACTGTAGTATTAACCAGTTAACTGCAGCGCGGAATTAAAACCAAGAAATTATTAATATACACGTCGAACGTAGGCCAATTGCGCTATTATAAATTTCACGAAGAAAGTAAAACAAAATGAGAAAGAATTACATTTTTATTCTATAAGAAATTAACAGTTCATTAACGTTAACCGCACCGAAATGTCGGTCGCCATGTCACCCAGATGTGGGTGACGGAGTTATTTGTTCAGGTTTTAAAATGAATTTTTACGTTAATATATTCATTGCACCAAATTTGATTGGGATCTGTAAAATGCAAGAAAGTTGGAAGACTACTCAATATCACACATATAATTATTTTCAATTTTTATTTCATTAAATAACTTACTTTGTATTCATGGAATTTTTTAGGGTTCTGGTTTGGCACTCAAAGTGTTAATAAACTGCGAATTTTACTCGTTTATGGCAGAAATGGCAAGGACTTGAAAATACTGTTATATAGTTATATTGCGTACTCGAATTTAATATAATATACTCTGATTTAAGGAGCACTGGCAAAATTTATCTGAAATGAATGAAAACAATATTGAATCAACAGTGATGTACACATATTTCAAATTTCACAATTGTACAAACTCACGTTTGATCGCACTATTGTACGATACGCGACCTGACCCAGACCTTCTAGTTGTGATTTCGTATCTTCCGCGTTCTCTTTCGCGTCCTATCGATTCTGTCAGTGTTGCGTTTTTAGGAAAGGTGTCAGGAGTTTAACTAACAGATGGCCTATAGAGGAAAATGGTCTTTATTTGATCGTGGCTTCGACGAGACTGTCCTCTCGTCCCAAAAATCGTTCGGTCCCCGCTTCTCGCATCGTCGCGCCTTAATCTAAACAGTGCGTTCGCCTTCTTCCAAACATTTAGCTGTAACCCGATACGAACCGTGATAAGGCCAGCGGCGCGGTGCACTCTTACAATTCGGCCATCCTGACCGTTAATCGTCTCGATTAACCCGTATACACAAACATACCGTTGCGCACTAACATCGCTATCACACACTTTATAAACTATACATTTTCTTTCTAATCTCTAAGGACTCTATACACTAACAAATAATATGTGATTATAATATCGTACCTTAAACCTAATCGCTATGAGATCGCTGCATTAAATATTCTAAATTTTATAATTGAGGAGACATCCATGGTCTCATGTTCGTTGCCGCCCATGTTCCTTTATAAGGAAGTCGTGTATTTTGGAATCCGTCGATATCCTTTATCACGTATCGATCATTCCTCAATACCCTTTCAACCTCGTATGGTCCTTTAAACAAAGGTGCTAGCTTCGATGAATCGCCTGTTGTGTGAAAATTTTTAATCATTACTCTATCTCCAACTTGATATATCCGTGCCGGTTTCCGTTTCTCGTCGTGGTATTTCTTATTCGTCTCAAAACTTTGCTTAATTTTTTCCTTCGCCTTATTTCTTACATCTACTAAATTCCTACTGTCCATAATACTACCTATTTTTTCTAATGTATCTCGGATGCTATCGACTATTTTTCCACGCTGGCTTACGCCGTATAACAATATGCTCGGGGTTTCTCCCGTCGATTTATTTATCGTGTTGTTGCACGCGTATTCTACGTCGTCGAGTGTTTCGTACCACCGTACATTCCTCTCGTCTGCTAATTTTGCTATCATCGGTACAATGGTTCGATTAAATCTTTCCACCTGACCATTTGCTTGCGGTGAGGCAGTGGCAATTCTAATGTGCGTTATCCCGTTTTCATCTACGAAATTTTGGAAATCCTGAGAAGTGAAACAACTACCTCGATCTGATACGATTCTTAATGGTCTACTAAAAATCGTAAAATAATTTCGCAAACATTTTATGACTTCCGCCGTATTTGTAGTTTTTGTTCCGTACAATTTCACAAATTTCGTGAATCCATCTACTATTACAAAAATATAGCGTTTGCTAATTGAATGTTGTTTTGTCATCGGCCCTAGATGATCGATATGTATGGTATAAAATGGTTTGCTATCCTTTGGAATTTCATGCAAACTTCCTTCTTGTTTACCAGAATTCGGACTAAATGCAATACATTTAAGGCAGTTTTTTATGTGGCTCTTGACTTTCTCTCTAATTTTCGGGAACCAATAGGTGTTTTGCACGTTTTCCACTGTCTTCTCAAAACCTACATGTCCCATATCATTGTGATGTTTTTGTAAAATACTAGATTCCAAAGCAGAAGGAACATAAAACAAAGCGCGATCTCTCACTTTGCGATAAACCAAACCGTTTGTCATTTCGAAAAATTTATCCTCTGTATTTTCCAATTTTTTACGAATATTTGCTATTTCAGGATCGTTATCCTGGCATAATGCGAGATTTCTATCGAAAGAATTATCGTGCAAAATAAGAATTTGCCGACTAAGTGCATCTACATGACGCATCCTCGAGCTTGACCTATGTTCTAAAACATAGTCGTACCCTTGTAACTCTAACACCCATCGCGCGATTCGTGGATTGGTTTCTTTTTTCTTTAACGTGAGGCTGAGTGCCTGGCAATCTGTAATAATCTTGAATTGTATTCCAAGCAGATATGTCCTGAAACGCCGTAACGCGTAAATGATCGCTAGAGTCTCTAATTCGAAACTATGGTATTTAGTTTCTGCTTCTGTTGTTCTTTTTGAGAAATAAAACACAGGATGAAGTTTTTGATCCCGTTTTCTCTGCATCAAGATTGCACCGAAACCTACTGAACTTGCGTCACAATGTAATTCGGTAGTGTCACGCGGACAATAAATACTTAAAATAGGGCTATTTACTAGACATTCTTTCAATTTATCGAATGCACGCGCTTCTTCTGAACCAAACGTAAAATTAACCGATTTTTTTGTAAGGTCATATAACGGTTTCGCGATTAACGAGAAATTTTCAATAAATTTTCGAAAATATGAACAAAGTCCCAGAAAACTTTGTACATCTCGCGTATTTTGGGGAATCGGGAATCTTTTAACGTCATTTACCCCGCGTTCCGTGGGTCGGATACCCTCGCTCGTTATCGTATATCCTAAATATTCTAACCTAGTTTGTAGAAATTTACATTTATCCAATCGTAATTCTAGTTTATTTGCGACGCACAATTGAAAAACTTTTTCTAATACCAATAAATGATGCTCTACTGTCTCTGTTGCCACCAGAAAATCATCCAAATATACAGAAACATCTCCAGCCTCGATTGGTTTTCTAAATATTTGTGCAACGTATCGCTGGAACTTTAACGGCCCTCCTTTTAGCCCGAATGGCATCTTAAGGCATTCGTATTGACCCCATGGTGTAACAAAAGCAGTGAATTTAACCGAATCTTCATGCATCCGAATGTGGAAAAATCCGTCTTTCAAATCCAGCAGAGTGAAATATTTTTTCCCGTCTAATAAATCTAGTTGATCTTCTATTAGGGGCAATGGAAAGTTATCCCGAACTGAAATTTTATTTAAGAATCTAAAATCTATGCACATGCGCATTTCACCATTTCTTTTTCTAACTAAAATTATCGGTGAAGCGTACTCGGAAGTGCTTTCTCTTATCGCGCCTTTTTCTAACAAGTCATCAATTATTTCTTTTAACTTTGTTTTTTCGTGATACGACAATCTACGTGGGGCATAATGGAATGGTTTTTCATCTGTTACTGTAATCTTCATTACGTTTTCTGTTTGCGGGTGTTCTGGTCTAATAGGTTTCACATAGCGTTCGATAAACAATTTACGGACCTGATCTTGAGCACTTCGCGTAACTTCCGGATTAATGTTTAATGTCGGTATTTGACTATCGTCGTCTGAAGCTATTTCGATGTTCATTATTTGTCTGATTTCTTGATTAAATTTAAATGAAATTCCTGCTTTTTTCAAAAAATCTCTCCCTAATACTAGAGGATTTCGCATAGTATTCTCCGTGACTACTTGCAGCATAATATTATAGGGAATCCCGTCGTAAGCGAGTTGGACCTCAACGCTTCCAATAACATGCATTTCGCTGTTATTTATTCCTGTGAACTTAATTGATTTATCGGTATCGCGTATCAAATTACTTGGTATAATAGCTTCTTTAATAAAACTAATGGGACTACCCGAATCTAATAGTGCGCTTATTTCTAATTGCCTAAAATTACTTTCGGTAGTTTTTATGTCCAATAATACCGTAGGGAAAAAATCGCTGTCTTCGTCTTGGTGGGGAACTACGTAACTGATGTCCCTCGAAGTCGGGCATCGTTCGACGCGGTGTCCCATACTGCCGCATTTAAAACATGACCCTCGTTCTCTTCTGGGCTTCTTGCATTCAACCGCAAAATGTCCCGTCTCGTTGCAGTTGTAGCATCGGACATCTTTTAGGTCTTTCGGTTGCCGCTCCCGGGTAACCTTTGTTGTTGGTGGGTTGATATCCCGTCGTGGCACTGGTCTGGGCCTTCTCGGCTCCTCTGGCAGCGTTGACCTGGCAAGCGCCTGCACTAATTCTTCGACTGTACGGAAACCCCGTACTCTAGCCAGTGATTTTAAATTTTCGTCTGGTATTCCTTCGATGATGTAGTCGACCACTTCGGTGTCTGAAATTGGCACTCGGTTTCCCAGCACAACTTTGTCATGTACGTAGTCGGTGAACGTTTCATCGCTTTTCCAGATTCTCCTTTCGAATTCTCGTCTTAACGACAGCGTGCTCGGCCGACACCCATACATTCTATTTAACCCAACGAGTAACTCTTCGTACGTCATGTCCACACAATTTGGTTTCGACTGATACCATCTCAGGGCTTTGTCCTTTAATTTGCTGCAGATCATCGCCTTTGCTGCGTAATCGTCTAATCCATGTGCTGCAATCAGTCTCCTCATCTGCTGCACCCACGTTTCTGCATCGAAATTGTTGCCGTCGAAGTCGCTGATCAATTCTTTGACGTCCTTCCAACGGACTTCTCGTGATCGCGACGACATATTACTCGAAGGCGAAAGCCGGACAATTTCCAGTTCCCTGCGTAATAATCGAACTTCACGTTCTGCTAAATCTCTTTCCCTTCTTAACAAATCGGTCTCAGATAAGGGCCTATCCACCTGTTCACTGGACCCCGTTCCAACTTCTTCCTGAGTCTCAGTCTCCACCACATTATTCTGAGGGGTCTGCAGCGTTGTCAGATGCAACACCGATTCTGGAATACCCCTTTCCAGCAGCCGGTGCACGAGTTCGATTTTTGTCCCCGATGTCGACAGATTATTTCCTCGGCATAAGTCTTTTAAGTCTGCTACCGTAAGCGGCGTCATAATGTCTATCTTAAATGTCAATGTCTTAACTAAAAATCACTAACTCACTTGGTTCTTTCGCGACCGTACACAATTAACAAAGTTAACTAGTGGACTTATTCCAAAACTAGTTTCGCGAACTTATTTCACACTTTGTAACCAACTGCGCTCGCGTATCGCGTAATCCCACTTCTGAATTTTAGGAAAGGTGTCAGGAGTTTAACTAACAGATGGCCTATAGAGGAAAATGGTCTTTATTTGATCGTGGCTTCGACGAGACTGTCCTCTCGTCCCAAAAATCGTTCGGTCCCCGCTTCTCGCATCGTCGCGCCTTAATCTAAACAGTGCGTTCGCCTTCTTCCAAACATTTAGCTGTAACCCGATACGAACCGTGATACGGCCAGCGGCGCGGTGCACTCTTACACGTTTGTCATTGGTTCGATTCTATCACGGTTGACCGTGTACGAATTTGCGTGGTCGTTTGTGTGTGAAACCCCCTAAATGGAAAGAGTAGGAAGGATGATCCGTTGTGGGCTTGCGAGAGCTGAAGAAATCGTTCGCTCAAATTGTCAGGATGTCGTGGTTCCTTGAGACGTGGTTGCATCCTGTGCTAGAGCGTCTTCTAGGAGCAAGGTGCTCGAGGCGAGCTGCACGATTCGAGGAAAAGTTGACGATCGCGGTTAACCAGCTTATTGAATCGGTAACCGAATTTCGCGGTGGTGCGGCGACACGCGTCCCGATGCGCTTAATCGCGCGGCTACAAAGGAGCATCGCCGCGGGGGTTTAGGATCGATATGACAGGAGCACGCATATACGCGCGCATGCATACGCAGACACAGGCAAACACACGCGCGCGGTTCCTGGCGGAGCACACGTCGCGGTCAGCTGCACACAAGGTCGCGCGCGTGAAGCCGCTCGCGGAAATCCGGAGCGCATCCGGCAGAGGTCCGGCGCAGCGTCGGGACGCCGCTCGCGCGAGTTCGGATTTTTCGGCGGCGCGGCTTGGCTTGGCTTCCGGCGACGCATGCCGCCGCCGGATCAAAAGCGCGTAATAAATAGAAAGTGGCCCGATATTAATCCCGTTAATTGCGCGACTCGCGGCTCCCAGGCTAAAAGCCCGCGGCTGTTCCCTTGTGGTCGCGAATAACAGGTGCGCGTGTCTATGAAAAGCTTGATTTTTCGGGGCGGAAATACGCGCGAACAGGGCGCGGTGTTCCATGTATGTGTGCGTGTGAACGCGTGCGCTCGCGTTGTTTGTCCGCTCGCGTAGAGCACCGGGCTCTCGGCTAATGGCGGAGAAGGGGTGGCGAAAATAAAGAGGGTGGCCGGGCGGCGGAGGCTGTAATTAAAACAGGAATGTTAATTACTCTTTGCATTACCGAAAAGCCTGTTATTGCCGGCGGAGCTGGCGCACGGTCGCGGGGGCGTAGCCGCGTTACGTGGAACGCTTTAGACCGAGCTTTTCTCCTGCCTTTCCCCGTCGATGCCCCGATAATCGTTCCGTAATGCTCGGCTGTCGAATTAATTGCCCCTATCTCGGATCGATCACGGGAAAGGGGAGGTTTCGATGAATCAACGATAACGAGGAGAATGCCTTATGCAATCGTAATTACCGCGTAATCCGACTGCCAATCGGAAATATCTTATTTTCCATAGTGACAGACCGGCCCACAGGTCACGTGGTCCCGCCGCGATCTTACCGTCGGAGGTCCGCTTTCTGCCTTGAAGCGGAACCGTGGACCCTGAAATCCTCGACAAGATACATTGTTAGATATTGAAAAGCATAGCTATCCAACAATTTCGATACCTAGAGAACAGCTTCCAGTCGTGGTCGTGCTTGATCGTGTCTGAGATTGATATGTATCTAAAATTCGCCTAACTTGAAGGAATAGTAAGGTTCGAAGTCATATGTTCATATGTTCGAGTCGCGATTTTCTGTTGGTGAGGAGACCACAACAAGACCAACAGTTTTTGTTTTTTATTGAAGCTCTTTGGACCCTTAAATGGGTCCATTTCGCTTTACAGTATGGTAATACAATTTTACAAGTCGGTATTACGTTGTCATAGGGTGTAGTTATAATTTAAATAGATAATTTACTGTCTTTGTAATACAACAGAATATAACTGCAAGTCTTAATATTAGGTTTCGCTATAAACATGTCTAGATTTAGGGGTAATTGGTAGCCCATTTTGCCTAAAAATTCCCAACAATTTGAGTCTTTGGACGTCATATTTGTCGCACTGCCATGCGACGTGGTTTAAAGTTTCGTCACTTTGACCACAGCTGCACACACTATTGACCGTACTAGTAGAAACACCTCTTTAGTCTTTTATGGGAGAACCAGGGTAGGGAACTGACAAGACCGATAGTTCCGTTGCATTCTGTATCTTTGGACAGATGATGCAAAAACCACCCCTAGCGGAGAATCTGCTAACAGGACAAATTGCGATAGGTGTCTTATGCCTGGAAGTCGAACACTGTTCCGCGTATCGACGTGTCCATTGGTGGAGGCAGAACCGCCCGACCCGGCCCGACTCGGCCGGACCGGTGCGGCGCGTCGAAGAGAAACGATTTCTCGTTTTGGAATATTCGGTATCCCTTCCAGGAACCGGTAGTAAAGCGGATCCGCGATGACGGTAATTTATGTCGACGACAGCCGGGTCCCGGGTCCCGGGTGCAGGGTCTCGCGGACCACTGAATGGGAAACATAGTCGAAATCGACGGAATACTTTGTCGTCGTTAAACGATCTCGCATTCGGGTACAAAGAAGTCGGTTGAGGCCCGGGCCTAGGTCAGCCGGCTGGCTAAGGTCGAAGGGTCGTAAATACGGGGCCGAGTTTCGAGAGACCCGAGATGATTTATAGAAACTTAAATCCCCGAGGCTCTGTTGTCTCACCGGGGCAACTCGTTCGCCGGGGCTCCTCTTAGACGCGCGGACAACGGGAACGGGTACGGGGACGAAACGGAGCCGCTCGCTCTCGCGTCTATCTATCTTTTCTCCATCAACGGGCCGAGGCCGACGGTGGATCGCGGCAGAGGCGGGTAGAAGATGGAACCGCGAGAAGATTCTTCGGGTCCCGGCATCCTTCTCCAGGAATATTTAATTACAGCCTTCGCCGAGTCGAGAGAGCGGGAAGAAAATAACGCGGCGGGGGCTCTTCGAATGGCTCCCTGGTCCGAGGGCACGCTCCTCTGTGTTTACCTCGTACTTCTAATTGCTTCGCCCTGCTCCGAGTCTGCCATTACGGCGGAACGTAGATCCCGTATCTCTCTGTGTATGCAGCGGGCCACGGATGCAGCCCGGACCTCCTCGTACACGCTCGCGTTTATCGCCGACTGGACGAGCCGAACGCGCGAGCTCTCTAACCAGAGCTCCAAGTAATAATTACCGAACGATCTCGCGTCCGGCCAGGTAGGCTTCGCTTTCGCTATCCTCTGTAGATACCAACGTTTCGCGGACTCTTCGGACAGTCTCCACCTGCTAACTCTATACGCGTCGGAACGATTCGATCAAGTGCCACAACGAATGCCTGAAAGACGTTTCAGACATTTTCGCGTCGAGGGTGTTGCTTCCTCCAAGTTCAATCTTTGCTATACGTTCATATTCGTTGTAACAATTAGGGTCTAAGGACAGGTATCATGTGTTGGAACACTAGCCATATTGTACTAATCGTGACATCTCTGTAGGGACATTACAATATGTATGTTTATTCCGAGCGTCTTTGTTGGATGGCGCTCGATCGTGTCTGTGTGTCTGTGGTGCGCGTGTCGCCGTCCCATGTGGCGGTTCTCGTCCTTCTTCTCGTTGTGAACCTCGTACAGTCAAGACGCATTTGTTCGAGTTACTTCTTAATATTGTAACTGCGCACTCTTATATATAATACGATAAACGCTTGGAAGGTGATCACCAAACTCCAACATCATGTACCGATGTGCAAACGTTTGATTCCTATCACCTCAGAACGTGCTTCTTCAGAGAGCATAACAGCTTGGAGTAGCACAATTCTTTCGATGATACCGACGAAGATTGAAACAGGGTTTAGCAAAAAGAAAGACTGTTGAAGATCTTTGAGAAAGGCGTAGGCCTTCTTTCCGCCTCTACATCTTCGTACCATCAGCACTGAAAATTGAAACAGGATTTAGAAAGCGGATTCGAAGCCGCTCGTGAATAGAAGCTGCCTGGACACCGCGATGTTAAGGGTCCCGGAGTATCTGCAGGCTATAAAGGATAGATCGAGGGTTCAGAATAACGCGTAATCTTTCTTCAGGGTTCGCGCGTCCCGTAGTGATCTTCGATGAAGATAGAAATAGAGTAGAGAGCCGAGGATCCTCGAGGTGCACGAGAATAGAAAGCGTAAACGCATCTTGGACAATAACCGTGGCTTCGGTGAAGCCGTGCAGACACCTCGGTGGGTTGCGTTCGCGTCGCGGTGTTGGTGTTGGCGGTGTTGGTGAGGAAAAGGGGTACGGCCATGTTGGTGAGGTGGCCAATGGCGCGCGGAGCACCTGCCTCCCGTCTCTCGCGTGTTCCGCCGGCCGTGTGGGCGTGCGTTTTGCACGCGTGTATGCGTGCGCGCGGACCTCGGTGTGTGCGATGTGCGAAACCTCGTGGCAACGACGGGACGCGCGAGCGCGCGCGTGCGTACCACCGGCCCGGCACACGTACACGCACTGTAAACAACATTACGCGCGTACTCCTTGATGGGCGCTTGGCTCGCGCTGTTGCCATTCCCGGGACAATTGAATCGGAATCGCCGTGTCGGGAGCGCTGCTTCTTGCTTCTGGAAGGGTTCACCTAGCCGATCAACTCGCAATCAGCCTGAAAACGCTCGGAAAGTTACCGTGCCCGGAGCCAGTATCGAATACAAATCGTGATTCAAGCTCTCGAACACTTGTATCCGAGTCCTTGTAACACTTTTCTCCGTGTCGGTAACCGAGTGAAAGACGATTGCGCAACAACAGAGAAAATAGAGCCCCGGCCATTGTTCGACCCGGCACGCTATCATTTATCCTAACGTTACTTTTTTTATGAAGGCATCTTTTGTTTCCGCGGACCGACGCATTGTCCTTTTTGTCGGGGCGATGCCCGCGTTCAGCAACCGGTGATCGTATCCGCTAATGCGTAGCGAACCGACTAGCAGATACAGCCACTGTATTTTCAATTTTCTCGAATATTGACCTCATCAGTGAATTTTAAACTTTGGCAACTCCAGTAGCTAATCGTAATAAAATTCCTGTTGGAATTTTAATTACATGAGCCTCGTTAATTCTAAAAGTGGTTTTACCCTCTAGAGACGATGTTGGATTGGTAGCTTGCAATAATAATGTTACAGTGAAATAGTTCCTGTAGCTAATGTAGGAAACTAACGATAGTTTGGGGCCCATGAGATGTAGAAATGAGAATATCCATGTGCCTGCAGCATGGGTCATTTTCCGTGGACAGGCAGAAAACGGAAAGTGACGTAGGGTGACTTGGCCAAGCAGGACAAGTTAGAAAAATTGCGCGTCCTACGGTTAGAGCTAGGAAAAACTGAGTTACCAGCGAGCAGACGACTCGTTGACACGGCACCCGCGTACGCCTGAGTATTATTATTAATAGAATATATATACAATTAGTAGGAGTTGGAGGCATTCTTATTCGGAATCCTGACTCTTTCTTGAACCCCCCTCCTCCCGCCTACACTATAACTTTCTAAATATTCTTCAGAGTCGGTGCTATTTGCAGACATCGTTCCTGGGGGATTAAACCACGGCATCCTTAATCCCTCGAAAAGTCCCGAGCGCAGGAAACAAATTCCTCGAGCAAATTACACGGACTCGAATCAGGAATGTTTGTCCGAGCGTCTTTCGCGCCAGTTTGATCGGAATCGTTGCGTGGGGGGTTCGTACGTTCCGTGGTAGGCTGAAAAATTAACGAAAGGCAGAAGACGCGGCAATCTTGTATCGCCGGTCTCTCCGCTCGCCACCAATTTGTTCGGTCGAAGGCCGGAGGGAAAAAAGAAGGCCTGCTTTAATCTGGAATTCGAAGGCGGTCGATAGGATCGCGAGCGGACGTCGCCGTGACACCTGCAATTATCCGCGCGATTTCACTCGTACACGTAGATCGGCGCGCCGCGACGCGACGCGACGCGACGTATCCTACGGAGAGAGAGACGCTCGTCTGCCGGCCGTGTCGTCATCGCGATAATTATATGCGCGACCCTACGGCGATGCCGCGGCGCAGATATCGTTACCTTCGGCTCTCGCACAAAAGCCGCCATCGCGCTGTGGAATTCCACGAGGATAAAAGCGGATTCGGTGCCGGCAGGCCGCCTCTCGCGGTCGAACGCTTGACAAGGTCGACCTCCACGATGACAATCTTTTCCCCGTTGCCGATATCGGCCGGCGCCAATTACGCTCGCCGTTGGCGGAATTTATGCACAGGCATCCGCCGCGCGACGCTCCAATCCGGCTTGATTAGAAGGGCGACCGATACACAGGGAAGATCGATCGGTTGTCTTTGACCCACTTTTTGCCCGGTCGAACGACTCTGGAAGATGGTCCCCGATCGACGCTGTAGATCCGACGCAGCTGACTTGAATCTCATATAATGCCACGTACCTTCTATTTTGTAGTTTTAATTTAAACTGACGGAGAAAATCGCAATCGGAGCACAAACGGTTTGTTTAACCGTTTGAGTCCCAAGCAGCGAGGATCGCGCTGTTGAGATTTTATGTCGAGAAAACCCAGCAGATTTCGAGCATTGTGGACAACTGACGGTGCGTTACCGATTGTTGCGCGCTCAGATTTACTGACGCAAGTACGTCACACAGCTTCTTTTAATGTAAATAGTACATTTTACAATAGGTAGAATAATAATGCAATAATACATTACAAAAAAAAATTCTCATTTAGAGAAAGCGCGGTTGCGCTGTTTGGGATTCTTCGACAGTGTTTTTTCAATATCCCTTGGGACTCAAACGGTTAAGCTAACAGATTATCGAATAAATTGATCCGACCTTCGCGTCAATTTGACATACTCCTCCCTACTTTGTGGAAAAAGCGTGTTCTGTATATTATTTTACTGTTTGAGAGTAATTCGACCAATCTTATCATTGTTTCATTTGTTTCTCCACGCCACTGACCTTTGTCATTGCGTCAATTCGTTTAGGAGATACACGGGGAACTTACAATTAGCTAATGCTATCGAAACCATCGATGCAGTCCGGGGCACGGCTCTTTCGAAGAGGCAGGCCGGGGGACAAGCAATAACGCGGGCATAGTCGGCGATTCGTCGAACGGCAATTGGATTTCCATAGAAGCGTTACAAACAGCGAGGCCCGGTGAAAAATTATAGTCGGATCGATGCAATTTGCGCGCGGCTCGGCGCAGCGCGGCGCGGCGCGAGCACCCGTGCGGGTCGCTTTTAAATCATCCCCCCGTATATTGGGAATAATTTCGCTGGTTCCGGTCGTGCCTTAACGACGCGGCAGATTTATCGTAATTACCGGCGATTAATTGCTGGAAAATAGACGCGATTCTTCCCTCGGACTCGGCTTATTACTTATTCCTGGGCCCGGTGGTTATATCGTGATTACGCAACCGTGGGTCTCCGGGTGTACGCAGCCTCCTCGGTGCGTGGCCAACAACGCACACCTTTTGCCGGGCGCAATTTCCGTGAACGTTCGCCGGTATACAAATAACGGCCGGCGAACGCAGCCTCGCCGGAATGGCCTCGGTAAATCGTTTTCGAGGATGCGAGAGACGAGTGGGGAGGGGAGAGGTGGGGATCGGGGGGAATGATAGAGAAAAGGGAACCAGAAAGAAACAATAACAAAAAGAGCGAGCCGGCCGGCCGGCCGCGGCCGGTCGACCAGCCCGTGAGGGTACCAGTTAAAATCTTCATTGCGGTCGGCCATTCTTCTCTCGGAGGCCTGTGTGCTCTCGTCTCGTCTCCACCTGGTGCTTTCGCGCGTTCTTTCTCTTCCTCTTTCGCGATCGTTTCGCCCGTTTCGCTCGTCCCGCCGCAACCGCCGACGCCGACGCCACCTTTTCCCCCGGCCCCCAGGTCCTCCTCGATCATTCGACCGATACGACCTAAGGGCAACGATGCGTGTACGCGAAGGTCAAAACCTTCCCGCACGCGGCCAGCCCAATCAGAACGCGGCTTCGACAAGCCCTGGACCCGGGATTTCCCACGGGGACGATGATTGCACGTCGGCGAAAACCTTGCCGGCCTCTTATTCCGCGGCCCCGACCATCGCGACCGCTCGTCCTCTTCGCTCCTGCGACCTTATCCTCCTCTTTCCACGTTCGATCCGCTTCGGCCGCTTCCTTTTACTTGGATGCGAGACAATTCGGTACGCGACAAAATTACGATTTACTCTGCCGAGCTGTTTGGGCCCGTTTCCATCCATTCGTGTTTTCATTTCTTTAACGAGTTCACTGCCGCGTCCGTGGCACTCTATTCTTCCTTCATTTTTCAAAATTAATTTTGTCTATGATACAGTTGCTTGAACCTAACGTTATTGGGATTCCTACGACTCAACAGAGTTCAAGAAGTATTACGTTGTCCGGAATGTTCGTGTCGTTTTTCTGTAAGTGGCAATAGGATAGATCCGAATCATTTTGATAGATCAGAAGGTGATGTTTCAGGCATTTTTAGGAAAAAGTTTGATTAGGATATATTCATTTTTGTTAGTTTTATATGCTCTTAAATATAGAAGGAAACAGAGTGCATTATAGGCATTCGATGCTTTTTTCTTCCAAAAGCTATTGGAGCAATTAACCAGACATTACACCCTCAGATTTTCATCTCTGTAGGTCAATACAAAATTCCCATAATGACAAAAACTTTAACTCTTTGGTGGACGTAAAAAATCATATTTAAAAGTTTCTCGCCGAAAAACGCAAGTTGCGTGAAAGATAGAGAATGATTATGGAACAAAATGGCACTTGTAATAATTCAATAAATGTACATCGAAATTTAAATGTACTGCGCGTTTGAGTTTTCCTCAAAACTCGGCACGAACTTTCCGGACAACCCAATATTTCTAGCTTAACTGTTTGCGGTGTTATATTCAACCAGACCTGAACATTCTATCAAAAATATATACTACTGAGCCAACCACTCTCGGTTTCTATTTTTCAAAAGAAGTACTACTAAGACATCAAAGGGTTAATACATATGTAAAGAAATGGTATTTATTAAATTCAAATTTTACCGCGCCTCGCGCGTTGTAGAGCATAGAATGTAGAGTGGCTATAGACTGTCTACTGTTAAAGAGAACAACTAATAGATGATTACGTAACCGAGCACATGGTCATTAAGAGAGTGATAAAAGTGTAAATAAAGAAGTGATACAGAATAAACTTTAAATGTCGTTTCTTTGTTTACAGGGAAACAATTTCTAGTTTATTATGAAAATCCTTAGTAATAGATAATTGTCATATACATATATGTTGCTTTTTTCCTACCATTATTCCTACCATTAAAATTGTTGGATCTTAAAAAATGTAATTGATTCGAGATATACGATTGAACGTCGTTTGTTCATATAATCTTTAATGTCGCCTTTTTGTATAATAGTTTGTGCCTCTGTATGAATATTAATCGTTTACTATTCTCCTTTGAAAGTTTAGATGTTTCTGAGCAGTACACAATAAGATATTCCTCGAAAGAGCTATTGAATTTCCAAGTTCTCACTTTTGGTAAATGAACCATTTGGTGAATGATGCTGTTTGAAGCACCTCGTAAAGATTTTTAAACCAAGTCAGAATTAATCGTCTCATAGAATGCTGTCATTCTCGTTCAAGCATTAAAGCTAACGATAAATACGTGTACCATTAACGTTGTCTTATGAATGCTTAACGCTACGGGCGACCACAAATATCCATTCAAGCCGGACTCTTTTCGCAAGTTATCTACAGAAAGCGATTTCACCGGGACACGCTCGCGAAACAGATACAAGACAAAGCTTGGTCTTCCGTTGGCGAGAAGCAGTTGACGCGCGTGTAACAGGCAAGCGATAACTCGATAGCGGACTGTCGGGGCTATCATCGTCGCGACTCGAAGGCACTGAAAGGTTACTCCTACTGTATCCGTCGACTGCTTCATCAATCAAAAAGTAAACATTATAACTCACAGTCGATGTTCCCTATCATCCCGGCGTAACCGGCCGCGGTCCGTCCCGACGCTTCCGCGATCGATTTATTAAGCACCTCGTTGCCACAAATCTCCCGGCGATCAACTTTCCCGGATTCCATCATCGGCGACGCGGCGTGTCCCGTGCCCCGTCCATAAATAATCGAGTTTATTAATTCAGCCGGCGACTGACAAACAGCCGCTCGCCACTATCCCAGCGTGCAATATTCTAATAGGATCTGGATCCGCGGTTGGTCAGACGACGAGCGAGGCTTATCGTAAAATCGTGTGTCCCGACGAACGGTGCGTAAAGAGCCTGTGTGTGCTCGTTAACGGGACAGGGCGGAGGAAACGAGCCGATTGTCGGACGTCGGCCATTAAAAATTAATAAGAAGAGCACGTCGGACGCGCCGCGGATCGATCCGATTGCTCTAGCGTAATTGGACGCCGATTCTCTCGTAAAATCGTCCGCCTGGAAAACTCTGGTGGCCGTACTCGAAAAAGAGAGAAAGAAAGAGAAAACGCAGAGAGAATGAGAGCTAGGACTCGCAAAACTCGGCCGTGGCGCGCTCCTTCGTCCGTGCGTTAGCGACCACCATAATAATTCCCCCGTGATTTTTATTTGGTCCCGTTTCATTGCACGGGATGGCCTATGGGCAGCCAGTACGGTCTGTTATTAGCGTCTGGTGCTCGGCGTTATTGCCGCTCGGCTATACGCGCGGCTCTCTCGTCCTCCGTCTCTCTCTCCTGCTCGCTCGTCCTCGCTCTCTCCCGCTCTCCACCATCGGAATGGTGGTGCACGAGGTACGGAGAAGAAGAGGGATTGGTTGGATGAGAATCCTTCCGCTGGAATCGACGCCATATTGGACGTGTCCGTTACGGATCCTCGAAGAGAGCCGGTCGCGTCGTCGGGTCACGGTCTGCTCTTGCCAAATTGTTCTTAGATTTTTAACGCCTTCTCGCGCGGTGCGTTCTCGGAAAACCACAGCCAGTTTCCACGAGTCGAGAAAACGCGGCCGATCCACGTAGACAAAGGCCGTTCGTTTTCCCCCGGTCTTTCGAATATCCGTTTTTCGAATATCCGTGGAAGTCGCGTTCGCCGAGCCCGCGCGAGCGCGCCTCGGCTGCTTTCCAGCAATTTACGACCGGCGAAATGAGAAATATGGATCATAAAAGAAAGCGCCGGGAATATATTATGCGACTTCGGGGCTGGGTCCGGGATCGGCGTCGGCAGTCGCGCGACCAAAAAGGAGATCGACTCCGGTGATCGAGAGCAAAGAGCTCGCGAGTCGTTTGGTAGCTACCGCGTTCCCTCTACGAAAGACATCAGGTTTGTTTTACGGCGCAGTTAAATACGATTTAGGTTTTAATTAAACCTAACTCGCAGCGAGCGAGGGGGCGGGCCCGCCGACTCGGCCATACGAGACTGCCGGCGATAAAATATATACGTAGGTATACACGAACGTTTCACTGGCCGCGCTCGTCCCTCTGTTTCAGCTTCTTTTTTTTTTCCTTCTCTTTCCCCGTGGCGTTCGATTAAAAAAAAAAAAAAGAAACGCACAAAGACTGGGTGGAGGAGGTGAAGCAGCAGGATGAGGAGGAGGAGGAGGAGGAGGAAGAGGGGTAAAAGAAAAAGAAAGTGCTCTCTGCCGTGCCGGTAAACAGGCAGGAAAGCTCGTAAAGACGGTTTACTGCCGGCGAGAGGCGGCCGCGCCGCGAGAGCTTCCATCACTCGCTCGGCTTAACGCACTGCACCGATAAGCGTATCTGCTGATCGATCCCGTGACGTCGGCCCGTCATTACCGATTGCAATTCGCTGAATCGGTCACGGGCACCGCGTGAATCCCGCGGACCGCAGAAATCCAGACTCGAATCATTCGTGGCCATCCTCGCGACTCTAATCCGGCTTTCAAGGTCTGGAAGACGTCCGGCCGGGAATCGATCCGAGTAATTTCAATTAGTGGAATGCACGCACTTAACTCCTTTCAAGTTGACTTGAATTGTACGACATATTCGAGAGAATCTCGTTAGTCGGATCATTGTATACTCGCAGAGAATAAGGAATGTAATTATCAGCATTTATAGTATTTCGAGTCGCATAAACTGCAATAAAATTAATTCATGGACGCAATGAAAGCCCGCGAACGTTTATCATCGTTTAAAACGGGGGATCTACGAATGGGTCCACGGTCTTGTAATTGCTGTGATAAAGGACGAATAACGCAGAGACGATCCGTCGGAACGTGTTCCGCCAATTACGAGCGGATTTAATCAGAGTTTGCTGGTCGGTTTTGCTCGCGGACCGCAGAGCCGAGTATCGGTATCGTTGTCCAGGTCAGGGGAGTTTTCAGACGGGGCTGTTGATACCAGAGGCGATCCCTTTTCCCTGTTCTTGGGGCCACGCGTGTTTCGGAAATGTTCCAATAACCGGCGCGGCCGAAATTACTGGCGAGAGGCGGGTGCGATCGGAACGCAGCCAAAGTCCTCCGACAGTTCGGGGGTTTAAAATTATATCTCCGGGGGTGAACGGCGGCCTAGAAGCGCGGGGGTGCAGCCGACAGGGGTGGTCGGTTAGTCAGAGGCGCGAGGTGACCGCAGCCAGGGCGCAGGGTTTGGCGTAATGCACGCGTATGACGTGTGCGGATAATTGCAGTAGTTGCAGCCACGACCGTGCAGCCGTGGTGGCGACGGCGCTGGCTGACTGGTCGGTTGGGGTTGCTGTGGCAAAGGGTGTCACCAGTCTGCCCCCGGCTCGCCCCCCGTTTCCCCCGGTTTCCACCCGGCGTTCACCCCCTTTTGCACCACTAATCAAATTCAAATGCATATACCTAACAACCGCTGCGCACACAGTCGTGCCGTTGATGAAATTATGGTCGACTGCACTCTGCACGCCGCGGCGCAACGTTCCCGCGGCGCGACTCGGCTCCGCGCGGCTCGGCTCGGCGTCATCGACATCTCTTCGCGTCCTTTTCGGAACACCTTGCGAAACCGTCGCGTCGGAAAGATGCATTCTGCATTCTACCGTCTGGTTAACATTCTGACCGCGTCGTTTCGCGGATTTCCTAATCGTCCGGAGGTTCTTGATCAACGTCGCTCGCTGCTTATCGGGTACCGTGGCTGGCCGAGGGAAAAAGATGAACGCGAAGAAAAACCATTCGACTGCCAGCGGAAAGAATAACGCGTGCGCGCGCGCGACGATATGTGAAATAATGTAGCGAGCGCGACCGAGAAAGAGCCACGGAGGATAGAGAATGGGACAGGGAACAGGAGGGAAGTGCATCGTCGGCGATATTCTACCCGTCCATGGTCCGGTATGGCAGTGCACGGTGCAGTGATGCACATAATGGGCGGGATGTGCACTTGCCGCAGGAGCCAATTATTCGATACGGCGGTCGGTCGCTATACGTGCCGCCGCTATCTCTTGCACGCATCGCGTATAGGCCTCTGGCTAACTCCTTCCTTTCCAGCCTGATTTCGCCCCTCTTGCGTCCACCCCGTTTGCTCCCTCTCTGTATCTCTCTCTCTCTCTCTTCTCTCTCTTCCGTCCACCGTATCGTCACGCTCGCCTTATTGACAACGGCGCGCAGCGAAGACAAAATGGGAACGGCTCGAATGATCGATCGCGGCCGGGCGTTTAAGCGAACGCGAGAAAAAGACGGACTAGCCGAACGGAGTTAATTGAAGCGACCGATATGGAAATCAAGCTCGCGGAGGGTTGAACGATTCCCAGGGAGAGCTGTTCGTACTATAAGTCAGCCCGGCCACCAGTCGTTAATGGATATGAGAACCCGCGGAACGTGCGAATCCCGGCCCGTCAGCTCCCAAGAAATCCAGCCTGATGTCCGATCGACGGGGACGAGCTGCCATTACAATACCAAATGCCGATTCTCCCTCTTCCTCGGCCCCACCCTCTAACCCCTGGTCTCTCTCTCTCTCTCTCTTTCTCTTTCTGTCTCTCTTTCCCCGGTCTCCTTTTTCCGTGCGGCGGCGGACGCGCCGCGACGACGTCTCGCCGCGGGGGCAACAATGGCGAAACCCCTTCAATTGTATTGAAATCCCGGCGAACAAATGTGCGGCCAAATTCGTCAATAAATCTACAAGTCAACCAGGCCGCCTCTTCCTTCTGGCCGGCTCTCTCGGCAGCGTCTTTCCGTGCCGCGACCGGGCGCCCGCGTATATATTCACGTCCGCGTATGCATATACGCGCGGATCTTGACGTATACACGGACGTGCCTCAGGTGTACGGCCGAGAATAAGGAACACATTAAAATGCAGCCACGTCTCTCGACCCCCGCCACCTCTTTCCCGACGACGCAACGCGCCGCGCCGGTTTCTCACGCAAACGAGCGGCGACGATAAGCGCCATTTTGGTTGACGTCGATGCGCCAATTCTTATCCTTCTATCTGCCGCGCCAAACATGTATTATGCATCCTTCTTATTCCCCGGTGTTCCGCGGGAAAATGAATTTCTGCGAGCGACCGCAAGGATATTTCACGAAACCAAACATTTGGAGGCTGCGATCCCAACTGCTCACGATTATCTGGAAAGTACGAACCGAGGGAGATTAAACAATTCTGTTAGAAGTAGTTCGTTCTCGATAGTGATTGATCAGTGATGGGGTATCAGTCGAGAAGGGATAAAAAGCGAAATACTGTGTTTACTGGATATTTTTTTCTTTTTTTTATTAAGCGTTTGAAACCCTTTTGGGTTTATTACGCTTTATATAGAATACAGAAACAATACAAGAAGAATACAATAATAAAACAAGTGAATACAATAACAATATCCGTTAACACTAAATATACAGATTATAAGTTTTGAAAAAGGAATGAATACTAAGACAAGCTTCAATATTTGGCTTCGTTATGAGCGAGTTTATATTAAGAGGTAATTGAAGGCCCTGTACTGGATATATGTCCCAAACATCTAGGAGATAAAAGTCTCAGAATTAACCCCACTGCCAAGGGATATACCCCGTCAGGGGCCTCGTAGTCATTTTCTACGTTTGGCGTGCATCAAAGAATAGTATCTCCTGGCCAATATATGTCCCTAGACCCGTGTTGTGGACATACATCGAGAGAATATTGTACTGAAATTTCTAATTTCCTGCGGGAGTTGCTTGCTTTTCAGCATCTGTGGATTCGTGTTGACCACCTGGTTGCGCAACGCAGGCCGCTCGATCTGTAATTCACAAACGAGCGCAAAGCCAAAAACCGATTTCCTCGGAAGCTCGAGAAGTGCCCCCGCTAAACAGCTTACGCATTCTGGGGGTGGGGGTGGGGGTGGGGGCACGAAGAGGAACCCGGCGTAACAGTCTCATGAGTCACGTTGAGCCACTTAACGTAACAAGTTCGATCCGTCCCGCGTGCCCGGCGATCTCCTCGCAACGGTTTATAAGCGGCGTCCATATCCAGGAAAAAGTGTGCCGCCGCGTCCTGCAGGACACGCGCGTCACGGTTCCCCCGGGATCGCGCGCTAGAGCGTTTCCTAAGAGCTGCTTATGCAACTTTGATGACGCCCCGCCGATTCCTGCCACCATCCTGGCGTCTCTCCGCATCTATGAAGTCATATAAACGCGGCTGCGTGGATCGCCCGCTGCCGGACCCCATTCCACGCAAAACCATTTTCGAGCGGCTACGACGCTCGCCGGGGAAACTTTTGCTGGCCGAAACACCACGAGAAATTGAATTTTCTTTCGATCCTCTGGGAACCGTTCTTCCTCATTTCCTACGGCTTTCGATATCGTTATATTAGCGAGATATCAATGTAAGCAGGGAGCAGATAAATCACAAACCTCTAACGCTCCAAGCTACTCCAACTCCAGAATCCAAGAGGTTCATCTAGACGTTTCGTTCCGAAAGAACATTTATTCCTATCACTGCTAAATTTTTACCAATTTATACAATATACAATACAAACGAGTTTGGTAATGCGGGCATTGTTCTGAATTGTGGTATGATCGTTTTCAGTGACTGCTCAGAGACCCCATTCGTCACCTTCATTATTTTCAATGTAGGTCAAGACGAAGGACGTACAAAAGAGTGAAACATGGAAACACTTTGACGATTCTACTAAAACAATTCGATAGATTATTCATTTTATTTCAAAATCCCCATAGTGCAGGATGGTAAAAAAATCAGTACACCATTTTAAACCGGAGTAACCCTTATATTTTTTTAAAATTTGTACGTATTCCTTCATAAACAAAATCGAATTTTAAATGGTCCAGTGACTCCTGTATTTATCTTTCGTTTCACTTCATCTTATAATTAATACTGGGTTTACAGACAAACTAAAAGTGACTATTTTACATTACTGTATGAAAATTATAAGAATGAGTTCATCAAAAGCCATCCTTTTTATAACGTACACTCAGAAATAACCTTGATGGAGAATTCATCATAGATGCATCGTTGTAATCTCCATCTTCGTCAATTAAAAATATCAGAATCCGTCATTTCGGCGGGTTCCTAAGCCTAGTGTTAATGAACAGTATAAAAGAGCAGGAACAAACAGGAAAAAATATGCAAACAGCACAATTCGAAAAGTTGAAAATAAAATTCGGAGTGTACGAGTGTCGGAAGAGCCGAAAGAGGGTCAAAAGTATCGCATCGTTCTCTCGCGTGGAGGGGATGCGTCGTGTATCTATTCGCGGCGTTTCCAATCATTGTAAAACCCCGGCAGAAACGCCAGCCCATAAACCGATCGGGGAAACGATACGGGGTCGGTGCGTATTACAGAGAAGGAGGTCCTGCGTAGTTACAGATATGCATAATGTAAAATGTAAGAGTTTGCGCGCGCGCGTCTACCGGTCTACAAGCGAAGCCGCGGCGCGTACGCGCGCGTCAGATCGTAATGGACCCGATGCGTTATCTGAAAATGGTTTTACAAGGGCGACGCATCGCCCCCGGCCCCTCCCATAAACTTAGCATAGAGTAACTCGTTTCCCGGTAGCGAGCTGCGAAAGGGAAGCGAAACGGCAGAAGGAAGAGGTCCCGTCGCGGCCGAAACGAAATCTTCGAATATAATCTTCCGGCCGTTCCACGATCCCCGCGATTCCGCTTTCCCTGTCTAGAGGCCGTGCAATCGCTCCTCCAGGACAATCGACTGCTCTCGAGACGCTCGTACGATCCCGCGAAATTGGTTTCCGCGACGAACACATCGGCGACCGTCCCTAGCAGATTCTCAGGAACAGGCTGTTAATGTTAGAAACTCGGATTCCTTTCTTTCTCTCCCGAGGCCGAAACGAGACGTACAGTGATTTCTCTGTATATGTCGCCACGGCCTGGACGATAAACGTCGTGGAATTATCCCTGCCACCGCGAGGTAGTTACCCAGTTGCTCTAGTTTCATTCTACCTTCTTTCTTAACACATTCTAGACGGCAATCGACGTCTTCTGTTTTTGAAAATGCTAATGACGGGAGACGTTGATTCGCGACTGCGATTTTTACGCATTTATAACAATAATTGATGGGTAAACTTTAAAATAGGTTAAAGATTGAGATAGTTTAGAGGCATAAATGAGAATTTTTAACTTAACCCTTTGCACTCCAGAATTTTGTAAACACCTGTTAATTGTCGCTCAGCCTCGACATGGGAGTGCAAAGAGTTAAAAGGCTCCTGTTTGTTATAATTGATGCTTAAAATTTTTATTTTGCATAAAAATCTGCAGTCTAGCGACCATTTTGATTGTTACTATTCTTCCATAAGGACACCAAGCAACATTGCTAACATTGTCTTTACACGTATTCGTACATTTGAAAGTGTTGCGATCAACCAATTCTTAATACTGTGTGTACTGCAAAAATTGGAGTTGAACATAACGATGAGGATTCGGGTCTCCGAGAATTCGGCGGATCCATGCGATATTTAGACTAGGTGAGAACCGACTAGGCACGTTCGCCGGTGCAGGAGCCGTTGAGCGAGCATGAAAAGAAAAACGCCGCTCTTATTAAATTCATCCGGACAAGTTTGCCGGGCGGTAATTGCACGAACGCGGAAACGGAATCGTAATCACGCTCGATCACGCGTGCATTTGTCAATCGCGGCGTCGCTTGCACGATAAGGAGCGTTTACAAGCGCGAGTCCGCGGGGTGTCTGGTAATCCAGCAGCCTCCCGAACACCCAGACGGACCGTGGATGCAGAAGAAACGTCGAAAAAACGACGATCCCCCGGCCGACAACATGCCGGTGTACCTGTTTCACGGAGGATATTAACGAACGTACGTGTACTCGCGGCGATCGCGAGGCCGGCAGATGAGAAAGAGAGAAAGAAAGAGAGAAAGGAAGTGAAAGAGAGAGAGGGAGAGAGCCCAGCACGCCTCCGAATCTCGGCGTTCTCTTTTTGCGAATTCGAGCGGAGGCATCCTCGATCGATATCGTGGCCCCGTCTCACCCCCGATCCACCCCGTATCCCCTGGCCCTCTTTGTCTCAGATCTTAATTTACGGGCCGGGTTATCGACTCGCAGGATTCCCCGAACCAGGGGATCGACTCGATCTCTGTCACCGAGAGCTGTCGGTGTCGGTAATTATCTTCGTTTTTCTGAAGACAGCTCGCCGATTCGTTTCTCATGCCCGGGCCCCGGTGTCACTCGCACGCGTGTGGTCCACGATACGCTGACCCAAACAAGCCCCGACCGCTTTCGCATAACGTCGCGTCACTCCTCGAACGCTTATCGGTCGACCGATAAAGAAACAGTTCCGCAACCAGTTATCCTCTCGGATCCGCTTCGAGCGCGCGCGAGCGCGACTTTTCTGACGCGCTCGACTGATCCAAGCCGGTCATGTTTGTTTTTAATCGTAGCTGGCTGGCACTCTCTTGAAACCATTCGATCCTTATTTGCAACACCTTCATAGTCATTCAACAAGTCAATTTGCAACTTGAACCGTTGGATTCCGGGTTGCCGAATCGAGTACACGTTGGGAACATCTCGAAAGGTTTCCTCAGCTACTGGTTTTGCGAGATGATAAAAAATAAGTCTGAAGACTTTCGGGCCAAATGTCTGGACGAGTGACGTGGGAGGAACTGGAAGAGGCTGATGTTTGGGTTGGTTTACGCGTTGGAGTTTACGTTAAGATTAGCCGGATCGGATTGATATCTAACAAGACTTTTGTACGTTTGTTGTTTTTATTACGAGATCGCTTCTTCGGTATACACCGCGCGCCATCCGCTACGATTGCGCTATCGAGACCGGGCCACCACGTGCACACAACCAGTGTTATTAAAATCGTATCGTTCGGCTGATAAGAGGTCCAGCGAGCAGGAGGGAATCCAGAACGGGCCGAGATCGTGGAAGTTGCAGTTTAATCGTAACTCGGTGGCATTTGTTGGCCGCGTCCGGATCATCCCCGTTTCCCCGAGGCCTCGGACAGACTATATTCATTTTCCAGGAGGCCGGGGGACGTTATCGTCCGGACGAGCCGGTCCGTAAAAGCACGGCGTGTTTCGTGTCCTCGGTTTCCTTCGTTCGCCGCTTCCTGCGTATGAATAAGCCGGGGTTACACCCTCCGGCTGCCGTGAGACACCCTTTGCGAAAGCACAAAGCTCTCGCCGGTCTCTCCTCGCCGCCGGAAAACTCGTCGTGTTCCCCGACGTCCCTCTCTTTTCTCGTCTTCCTCTCCTCTTCCGTGATTCGTTCACTCGCATCAGGAAGTCCTCCCGCTTTTGATTTACCGGCGGACTAGCGGCGCTCGTTGTTCGCCGCCCCGTCTACACGCCACACGCTCGCTCGATTTCGCTCTCCGAGAGAGCTCGTCCTCTCCTCTCCTCTCCTCTCCTCTCCCGCTCCTTCTCTCGTTCTCGCGTAAATGTTGCAGCGACGAATGGCCCGACCGACCCGTCCTTTCGAGTTCTTGTCTGTCCGTTGCTCTCCTTTCAGCATCCAGATCGTGGTTCACGGTGACGCGTCTCAAGATTTATATCCTCGTTTTCCCTCTTACTCGGATCTTTCACCTCCTTCTCACAACTTCAGTTTTAGTGTTTATTTCGCGTAATCGTGTCAGACTGTTGGATCCGTGTACCATTTTGTTCGCGTCGCTCCTTAAACGAAGCGTAAAATGCTCTATGCGTCAGAATCAGTGGAAAATACAGTTGAATCGATAGATGAATGTTTTTTACACTGTGAATAGAATTACTCTGTAAATTTAATGCATAGGCTCCGTAATTAATGTGGGCTGTACTTTTTTATCAAATTGTCAGAAGAATTCTCAGTGGAAAAAAAAACTACGGGATCTGTAATGAACATCGTTAACAGATACATACCAGATTTTATGCATTTAAGACAAAAATGGGTACGTGTAATTTAAAACAGTAAGTATATTGAAAGAGTGTAACAATACTGTCACATTATTTTGTACCTGTTATATCTATTAAGAAAGAAAATAAATTTCTATGTCACTCCAAAGAAAAGGAGGATCCACACACACACAGGAGGATCTTCACACAGATCCTACCAACACAGCAGAGAACTAAAGAGTGCTTGCGTTTACATGTTTGCTTAAAAACGAAGGTCTCGATTAGTCCTCAGCTGGTCCGACGAGGCCCTTTCGTGTCGCCTTATCGGCAGGACCGCGCGGCCGCGGTATTTGATTCCTTTTAATAATTTAATTACACGATCGGCCGGTTGTCGAGCGTGCAGGAGGTCGATATTGAGGCACGAAGTTTAATTCGCCGGCACGATTTACATCTTCCTTGTCGATCGGGGGACTTGGCCCCGCGTACAAGAGTAGAACGAGCGCACCGGACCAACAGAAAACACCGAGTTCTGTCCTCGCGAAATTAGCATACCGGTTTATTAATTACGCCGTGCCCCCACCACCGCGGCGGATCCTCTGCACTTGGGACCCGGTCGGTACAAGATTTCGTTCTCAATTCTTGGTACAAGCGGCGATGCTTTTTTCATCCTTTTCTCGCGACATAAATCTCTCGTCCTTCTCCGTTGAAGGGCCGACGACCACGTCCTCCTTTTTTCCTTCCGCCGCGGCTACATGTACTCGCGTCCGCACCTGGTTATTACAGAGCAACAAGGTTGATAGCGAGTTATTATTTTCGAGCACGAACGACGGGATGCGCGAGTGTGCGTAGACCTGACGAAAAACGTCGGCCAGCAAGTGACAAACGTTCGTCCTGCTTGATATAGCAGCTTACGTTGATTGGTTGCGAATGGGTACTAGCATTGTATAAATTTCCGTTTAAAGAGCCAACTTTTGAAACGAGGAGAATTCTGTCTGTGTACGTTGAAAGAGTAAAGGTGTCTTTTCAACGCTCACAACACCTTTCGAATCCATGTAGCCTGTAAGCAAATCTTTAGAGCAAGTGTACTACGTCTGCGATCCAATTTTATTAACAACATTGAACACTAAATCTACCAGCGCTGGTCAAATTGACCGGCTACGTATTATCCATTTTAAACACCTTATAATATACATAGCAAAAATCTAGATAAACTGAATCTTGACAGTCACTTGCTATGCTCGGTAGGTTTAGTGTTAAACGCGAGAAGCTGCAAAGAAATTTTGAGGATGTTTATGCCGGACTATAGACAGGTTTAAGATCGTTTGGCGAAATTGAAAATCCTGTCGTGGACCTGACGATGGGAGCCCATCAATTTGTCGAAATTCCCGCTCGAAAGCAGCTTACTCGCGGCCCGAAAATAAGAAACTTGTTTGCGAGGAGTCGTTACGAGTAATCCCCTTTTCTTTCTGTTTCAGGTGAGTAGCAAACATCCAATTTCCAAAGTCCCGCGGGACGGGGATCGAATTTCGCATATATATATATGCCAGGGGAACGTAAGTACAAGCGTCCGCGCCCGCGCGGTTCTGATCAGCGTCGTTCAATTCAGCGAGGATACGGTCGAGCCACCGCACCGATGCGAAAAGTAATCGGGACGCCCTCGGCAAATCCCAGCTCGATCTTCCCGGGGCAAGGATCGGCCGCCTCCTCGGTCGCGCTTTCTGTTTCTTTCTACGGCCGTGAATCTCCCTATATCCGAATGCAATCTAGAACGCATTTTGCGGCCGTCCTGCAGGACGTATACATCTCCGGACGTATTATGGAATAGAATGGAAGGAAAACGGGATGTAGAAACCGAGTGGAAAGAGTAGGCCTCGGAGGCTCATAACCCCATCAGGGTTCGTCCCAGGGGTGGCATAACACCCCCTAACCTTTTTCCGCCCTCCGGTCGGTCCGTGTCTCGAAACCGCCTCTTGCGGTCTCTCGCAAAACTCTTCTGCCTCTCCGTCGAGCCAGGACTTGGTCCTCGTCCTCGAGGAACCTTCCAACCCCCGAAAACTCGTTCGCGGGGATTGAAAAGAGGCCTTAGTTACCCACCAGAGACCCGATCGTTCGCGAGTCGAATGAATTCGCGTATTTTCCGCGACGTAGCTGCCCCCTCTCCTCAGAAGCTCGTTATTAATTTCCCGTTCCTCGGTCGCCTCCATCGGGAACTTAATTTTTCACCCTCGTTTACGATTTTTCCGCCCTCGCGGATGGGGTCGATCGAAGCGGTTCCCGATCGACGAAATTCGGCAGTTTCGAGGCGCAAAGCGTGCGGCGACGAGGGTCGGAGAGGGTGCGTCGTTCGGTCATTTACATTCTTATTTTATAAATATTTGACCGGGATGGAAGCTTTCGTCGCATGCGAGATGGGACGACGAAATTTCCGCTCGGTAGCTTCCCGACGTAGCGACTCGTAAATTTATTTAGAGCGAGGCCGCCTATCGATATCGGTCCGGGGGCCGGACATCTTCTGAAGTATTCACGAGCCACGAAGTGAAACAAAAGACGGTCGAAAGGCGACGGATAAAGACGCGGAGACCTCCGTTAACCCACGTAGCCCTCTCGTCTCTCTTCTCTCCTTCTTCTTTCTTGTCTCCTCGCCCTCCAGCCCAGTCTTCGCCGTTTCTTGGTAAGGCGATAGACGTACAGACGGTCGCCTTGGGGCCGGCAAACTCCGATAATGGAGGCCGCTAATAAATTCACCCGTTAATATAAAATAATCGTTAAATGCACTTAGGACATACTTACGACGCCGCTGGCAACGGTGCCCGCCATCTTTTTTTATCGAGACCACTTCGTCCCGGCGCGGCCGACCCTGCCTCGACGCCTCCCGCGATGGGAACGGAATAAAAGCTCCGACGAAGGGAATTCATTTTTTGGCCGAGAGTGTAGGATGGAAGTGTCGTACGTTATCAGAATTTATTATGATAGAACAATATTGAAGCGATCAGAAAACCTGGACCCTGGATCGGGGGACCCTGCTTTCATCCCTTGCGAATATGGCCGATGTTCTTCTACCGAACGAACCCGCTTTCTACTGGCTTTTGGCTCTATTTCGCCCGGATCAAATACAATTTCACACCGATGGCCAAAAAAGGGCAATAGCAAAACTTTCATCCCTAGACTAAGTCGATCATAGATGCCCATAGTTTCCATCAAGGTCCTTTTAGGGAATAGATTAAAAACAGCAATTCTTTTTTATGATATAGAGTCTTTTAATCAGTAGTCTTTAGTAAACAAAACTTTGGCATCGAATGTAATTCAAAGTAAAAAAGTTAAATCACGAAAAAGAAATAGTTTTACCGGGCCACCTTATGTGACCTATCTTATGTGACATGTGATCTATGGTCGCTAGATATCAGGAATGTTGATAGGGGAAATAAAAATGTCAGTTCACTTCATTTTTTCAATCACTCGCGGCAAAAGTTAATACGGGAAATAGAAATTTCACTTCATTCTACTTTTTCAACGATTCGCCCCAAAAATTACGAGTCCTCGTATAACAGCTGAAAACAAGTTTCCTTTGCATTAACCCTTAACGGACCAATGCCGCCGTATAAGCGGCATGGCAATTTTACTTACTGGGTCCAATGCCACGTATATGGCAGAAAAAATCAAATTAATAAATAATATAAATATTTAAATCTATATATACATATTTTCCTTTCTATACTTGGCGTGAAAATGTTGAGTCCACAGTTTCTCTTCGTATGAAAAATAACTTGGACCTGGTGGGAAGTAAACTTGAAATACTTTCGTACCGTCAAGGGTTAATTTGATAGAAACTGAATCGTTTCTAATAGTAAAAGAGACACCCTATTTTTTCCCCGATTACAAGGATCGAGGCGTATGTCAAAAATAATTTTCCAGCTGCTTGTAAACGCAGGAAAGAGATACACAATTTTCTAAATTCCTTCGAGGGATGTCACCCCGGAGAATCGCAGTAAGGTTCGGACAAAGGGTCTGCGTTACGGATGGGTTTCCCAGCGAGCGCAAGAAAGCTCCATAATTTGGATTCCCGGGTTCTCTTTCTTGCGCGTACAAAGTCCGGTGCCAGGTGACAAAGCGTCGCGGAATCAAGTTGTACCGGCGACCATAAAGCGGTCCGACTCCGGGAACGGTTCAAATTACGGCGACACGGGGGTGTGACGAACCGGTACTCCCTGGGGAACCAACTGGCCAGTACGGTTGAACGTAATTCAACCGCGTCGCAGGATTCCGCGTAGCCATATAAGCGTTCTTTTATTTGCCAGCCGCGGAAGCGGCAGCGCGCGCGGGGCGTCTATTTCCGTTTCGGCGGCGGTTGCTGCGGCCCGGTATCGCGTCGTCGACATGATTAGCGGTCGTGTAAACTGAAATGTTAAGACATGACGGGGCTCCACGGTGACACGCCGTGCTACCGACTCGTCGCAATGTATCAAGCCGTACACGCATCGCTGGCATTAGACGCCGACGCGTTCTGCGCCCTAAGACCATTACCGCCAGACTCTGACCGGTGCGCGAGAACCGTCTACGCCGTTTCCTGCCTTCTTCTGCATCCTTTTGTCCCCTTCGAGGCTTCGTTCTTCGCCAAATGTCTCTCCCACTCGCGGCTATCTCTCCGATAACTGTGAACAAATTCTTAACGCGTCGCTTACTCGCGCTGGTACGACACACCGGTTCTCTTGGACGGCGGACATTTCATTTTAAACAAATACGAACGATCCTGAAATCTAGTGAAAAGTAATTAGAAGAAAATTCCCCATTGTCTTCGGATGCGTCCCTTAAAACACTGTAACTTTGTTCGGAAGAATCTTTCCATGAAATCGACAATGACGGAGAAAATTAGTCCCTTCACTTTTTAAGAAAAGAATGTAAAATTTGTTGGTCCAGTGTTATTATTTTGCACTCCAAGTGAGAGAGATGGCCTATTAACAATTTTTAATGAATTTTCGCACTGAAAATGGTCACAGTTTTTAAAGATGTAGCCATACTTCTGGAGAATCTTTTTTAGAATCACTGTGCAGTGAGAAACGTGGCTTTTGTGAATGTTTCCCTGAAAAATTCGGCCACTCCTGTCAATAAATTTTCTGTTATAAAAGTAGAGTACGTTTACATTTTCACTGAGCAATGCTCATAATTTTTAAAGATGTAGCCATATTTCTATCCTTTTTGGAAGTGGTTCCATATTGAGTTATCCTCATTGACCGAAGCGTGTTTGATTTGCAATTAAGCGACGACCACAGAAAGTCAAAGTGCCGTTTTTTTATTGTCCATTTTTCGCCAGTGGCTTCGCGAGAAATCAGTCTTCGTTCTGTAATTTCCTCGGGCGTGAAGTCCATGGGAAGTCGCGGCGGTCCGCGACGTCGACGCCGGTTTCGACGGTGAAAAGGAAGCGTCGCCCCTCCGTCAAAGTTAATCCACGGCGTGTCTCGAATCGGCCGACGATGCCTCCAGAGCCGAGAGCATAATTCAGGGATTCGTAACTTTACCCCTTTCATGTGTTCCTCCCTATCGTCGTGAAACTCCGTGGGGCAAGTAATTTCCGGATGACGGTGATATATAGGATGACTCCGGCACGGAAAGTTTCCGCGCGGGAAAAACCGATCTCTCCTTAATTATGATCGAACGCGATTCCTAACGAACGGCCGGCTGAACTCTTCCAGATACCTGCGATTTAAATGGATCGTAGATCTTTTTAATAGAACTTCGAGCAACTTCTCCAGGCTGCCTCGAATTCAAATTGTATTCGATATTCTATTCAAATCTCGTTTCAAATAATACTACCTCTGGCAGAAAATATTCGATCAAAATAGCACTGTACATTAATTAAACAAATGTGACGAATTCTTTTAACTTTTCACCAAACGTGAAATAAGAAACTATCCACCTGCGCGTGTGACAATTATACAGTAACTTAAGTAGTATGACAAAACATTGAAACATTAGATCGCAGTAGACATTGCCAAAAAAATGTTCTGAATGATGAAAAACCGTTCAATTAAACCACAGACTCAGGAAGTTGTATGTACGAAAACGGGGAAAATAATTTCACAGTTCTGAACGCTTGGGAATAATTAAACTTTTTCTTAAATCAGTACCTAATTTTTCTACACATTATGAAAAAACAAATATAATCGTTCTTGCATTAATATTTCCTTCATATACAACGAGCTAAAAAACTGCTTTAAATTTGCATTCGCCTTGGTCGCTAATGGAAATATTTTCCACATTAGAAACAAATAATTACAATGGCAAACACTTTAATCGTTCGATCAAATAATTTTTGCCAGAGAGGTAGAAATAGAACGGAGGGTTAGACTCTAGCGCAAGTTCAACAAAGTCCGTCCGAATTCCATCTTCCCTTGTCTGCTGCCTTGGAAATCCTTTTCCTCGGCGTCTACTTCTCTGCATCTCTCCACACAGAAGCCTTGTAAAGAAAATTGGAAATTCCGTGCACGCGTGTTATGCGCAAAGTGTAAAATATAGTCCCCCGGAGAAAGCAAGGAAATTGATACCAGGAAATTTCTCGTCTCGCCGAGGATTCCCGTCACGTATCGCGGCGCGGAGCGTCGCAGAAAAATCTGATCGCCCGCATCCCTGGAATCGAGAACTCTTAATTAAATCGTAAGCGATACACCTTCGAGAAGAGGCTCTCGCGTTTGCTTATTATTCGCCGCCAATCGAACGGACGTGCTACCTGGACAATAAACAAATGAGGCACTTGAAACGAGCCGCCTCCTAAGTTATTTTAAACCGGAATAAAATATTATTTCGGCGTTGTTAATTTACAGCTATTGAAGAACATATAGGCGTACAACAGATATAAATTCTCTCATTTTCTTAAGGAAATTACAAATTACTTAACCAAATTATTTAACTTAACCGTTTGCACTCGAAACTATTTCGACCCCAAAACAAAACATTTCTTCCGACCTAGAATATTGCCCTTCTATATATATTTTTTCATGTTATACATACGAAAATGGTGCAACTTACTCTTACAATACCGAAACGCTTAGTAATTTATAAAATACAAATAAATTTAATATTTTAAATAATGATACAGCAATTTTCAGTGGTGCCTTAAAGTTACCGTTCGAGTGCTAAGGGTTAATTGTAGTACAAGGGGTTAAGATTGAATTTTATTTCCTATACCGATGTTCTAAAACAGCTCCGTTTTCGCTAAAAAATTCGCCCTTTCGTGGCATTCGGTTCCCAGGAAAAAACGTTTGCGGTGTTTTCGGAGATAATCGACTGTGTACTTACACGGGGCGGTGTGTACAGCGGAGGTGCAGGCAGTGGAATGGGGGTACGCACAGAGAGCGAACATCGTGTAGCAGGAAAGAGCAGGAGAGGCTCGATTCGCGCCTCATTGCCGTCTAAGCGAGAGCCATATCTCTTTGTGGAAACACGAGCCCATGCATCTCCCGCCTTCACCCTGTTCATCTTCCGCGATCTCCTGGTAGGGGCCCTCTAACGAACTCGACGTCCACTTAGGGGCCCTGAAAGGAGCCCGGTAACGAGCCCCGGCGAACCCCACCCCCGCGAAACTCGAACTGCGTTCGCTCGCGCGTTCTCTCCGCTGAGCGAGTTGCTCGCGAGGTGTGCGCTCGCGTGCGGGGGAGGACCGAGGGGGTCGAATGCTAGCTCGCCACGGGCTGACCCAATATTTTAATAAAGCGCGCGCACGGGCCGCGCCACCCGTAACTAACCGACTAACCTGTGTCCGACGGAGATGCGAGAGGAGACGAAACGAGGAGGAGAGAGCCGCGAGAGCTCGGCCCGGCCCGGCCCGGCTCGGCCCGGCGCATCGTGATGTACGGGCAATCAGCCGCATTAATGCACCGCGTGCGCTGCACGCTCCTATAAAGCATATTTATAACACTTCGTACCGCAATATATCCCGGAACGTATCACGGGGAGGCCACCAAACAGGGAGCGGGGGTGGGAGGGGGGCACCGCCGCCGAGGGAGTATCGAAGGGGGAGAGGGAGAGGTGGTTGAATGTTGACCGATCGGCACGGTGCGCTGATTATGTGAAAAGTCCCGGGATCGCTACAAGGTAGATTCTGTCCGGTTGATTATCGATGAGCGTAGGACTGCTACGGGCCCGATCGGGCTCGCGCGGCCACGGGCGCGAGCGCATTCGTTAGCGCGGTCTTGTTCGCCCGTTTAAAAGTAATGAAATATTAGCGGTAATGTAAGCGCAGCCGCGCGCCACCTTCTAGCATATTTATGAAGCGGTTATCGGCGTTACGAATCGACTAGCGTACCGGCGTACCGACTCCGCCGGCATTCAATTCAGTTTCTATATCACCCGCCGATCCAATTACACCGTTGGTAGCCCTGCTGAAAGGGGCTACCATGTCCGATGCTTGCCCGATCCGCCCGCGAAAAAATTCCACCCCCTTCCATGTATCTACAATTCCGGCGTACGAGCGTGTGTGTATCGATAAGATCGGCCGCAATGTTGCAGTTTGCGATGACACGGTCAGACTGTTAGGCTTCTGACACGTGAAACTAATTAGACACACCCTGTAGACCCTTCTTGCTTCGGCATGGCTCCCGAACGTTTGCTAGATTGATCCACAGTTTTCATTTTGACAGTCTAATCGGACAACTTGTTAGACTTTTGTCACAAAAATGATTGATCGGGTGCAAAACTGTCGGCTTGTTTTAACTCGTGGCCCTTTGTGCTTAGCACGACCGTGAGTTTAACTGGAAAGTTGGTCAGAAATTTCCATTTTCTTCGAACACCCGGCTCTAAGTTACGAAATCCCCGGGCCTATAGAGAGAGAGAAAGAGAGAGAGAGAGAGAGAACGGACACCGATCCGGGTCGGTGATCATTAGAATATTTACCCCAGCCGACTCGGCCACTGGCCGATTACAATAGGGACCATGGGGTGACTATCGCTATAGATACCGCTAATCAGAGCGAATCATGCCGTATCGCGGTCTCGCACTACATCATGCTCGCGGGTCCGCAGAGGGAACCGGGTTGCCGGGGGTTGACGACTGCGGAACGACCGGCGGAGGTGGTGGGTTTCACGTTACGGCCGAACCCATTATTATTCATATATTCCGTATCACGTCTGTTCGTACAAACCTACAGCGAGCGTCCGCGAGCCATAACAGCTCGTCGCGCCACCCCCGTAAATAGCCTCAGGTATACCGACATAGCAACCACTTTGCGTCGTTCCGCGAGATCGCGCGTACCCGCTCGCTGTCTTGAATATCTCCCCGAGGGTTGTTCGCGCAGTTTCGTGATGACAACGGGGGCTGTCTTCCTTTTTACAAATATGTACTTCGCGCCTCCGCTTCGTCGAGGGTAGATTAGTCTTTTTAGGAGCAGTTACAGGCACGGCCTTACGCTAGTCTTGCCAAGGAGTAGACAAATTTTTGCACCAGTGTCATCTACGTTGCACATATTTACTGGATAATCAACCAATGTCGTTAAGGATTTTGTTTAATAAATTTTCAAGTTCTCTTTAAAGTCAGTACGGTGCGCAGACGTCCCCGAGGGGTTAAGCTGCTCCCTTAATTATCTGTCCAAAGTGTAAATAGTGAGCGGTTCTCCATGCCTTCATATTTTCGCACCAAATCCTGAAATCTCTGTGGGATTATCACAAATTTTCATAAAGAACGTAAATCCCCGATTCATAGGGGGATGTAGATTAGCCTTGACCTTACTAAAGAATTCGTCCAGTCTAAAATTGGGGACCGTTTTCCGTAATGTGACATTTTTATGGATCCTAGATCCTTGTACAGTATGTTAAAAATTTTTTACGGTGGCAGTCTCATAATCTTTGCGTTCCAGACTCCCAACGAGTAGCCTTCCTCCGCACGTTGTCCAAAAAATTGCAGCTCCTCACAGGTGGGCGTTGCATTCCCGGGGCGGCAAGAATCGCGCGTGCATGCGTCCGCGTATCCGCCCTTTTACAATAAATAAGATCGAATTACCATTCGAATTCCGCTACTTGTCTATTCAGTGGTCTCGTCGGGCAACGCGTGTCGCCATGCGAACCGCTGCTCGTTCGCGATGTCGCGGCAGAGTCGAAGCGCATTCGCGCACGGTGAGGGCCGTGTGCGTGTGCGTGTGCGTGTGCTGCAGCGAGAGGTCGAACGTGCAGTTCAGGATGCAGGAGGAGGCCGTGCCCAGCGGTAATTGCCGTAGAGACTGGCCAGAGCCACGATTTGCCGGAGTCCAGACCGCCCGCACGACTCACCTTCTTCTCTTTTCGCTCGCAACGCTTCTTTTCTCTCTCTCTCTCTCTCTCTCTCTCTCTCTCTCTCTCTCCCTCTTCCTCTGTAGCTTTCTTTATCTCTCCCTCCGTGCCTCTCTCGCTCCACCCTTTTATATCCAACTCATTCCCCTCCACCGGTGCAGTTACTAATTACAGATCACTGGCCCGGTCCCGATGGACGGCTGTCCAACTACCAAAATTGCGCTCCGCTGTGCACGCTTCTTCCGACGTGCCTTCTTGTCGCTCTCCGGCCGCTTAAGTGTTGGTTTTACTGCGCCTTAGGAACGATTACGATGACTCGAGTTTCCTCCTGTTCGACCCCCGGTGATATAATTATTAATTATAAATTGCCGGTTTCATCCTCGCGGGCGGCGCGCCGCGTCGCGCGTCGCTTTCGGTTAATTCCTCCTCGCCTCCTAAGCTGATCCAGCAACAACGCGATTTTAATCTTCTACAGTGCATTTCAATGTCCCGCGTTGTCTAGATGACAGTGCAATTGTCTGTTCGCGGAGCTAGGCAAGCGGGAAATTGATGTTTCCTATATTTTTGCTATAGTTTATGCAGCTCTTGTAGGACGATTTTTATTTTACATGAAACTTGGTTATTTAATTACGTGTGTATGAAATACATTAGCAGTTAATAGATGCGTATAATTACCAATTAAATTCCACCCAAGCCTAAAGGGTGCTAAAAGCACCCAGAACATTGAAAATTGTGATTGGTCCTAACTTTTTTTGTGCCAAAGCGTATCATATAAAAGAATGCATTCTATTATCAATTCCTAAAAGTTAACCCTTAGCACACTCGAATGGTGACTGTAAGGTACCATTAAAAATTGCTTTATCATTATTCAAAATATTTTTTACATTATTAAACTTGTTTGCATTTAATAAATTACTAAACATCTCTCTATTGCACAAGTAAATTACACCATTTTCGTATGTATAGCATGGAAAAATGTATATAGAAGGGAAATATTCTAGGTCGGAAGAAATGTTTCGTTTTGGAGTTCAAATAGCTTCGAGTGCAAAGGGTTAATTCTAAGAAAAATCGGTTTAAACGCCTGTTCTACTTAGGGATCTAGGATCTAGGTACCGTTTTTCGTCTAGTCGTTATACTTTCCCGATCTCTGGGACAGCGAAGCAGTTAAGGGTAGTTCAGATAATCGAAGGTCCAAACGTCGCGCGGACATGCTGGCTCGAGCGAGCGTATCTCGAGCGAGCACCTGCTCCGCACGAAATTCTTTATCCAGCCGCGCGTCTATAAATCGCGACCGGACGAGGCAACGGAGTAGGTATCTTAGATCACCGACAGAGGTCCTCGGCTGAGTTACAGCCCGGGGGATGGACCTCGCGGTCCTCTCGAAGCCGGCCGGGGTACAGTTTTCATAAATTCCAACCCCCATCGCCGAGTTAATTAAAATTATTCGGAGACCGGCGGGAGGAGGCTCGACTTTTAATTATCCGCGTAAAACGGCTCGGTTTACGCCGCCGCTGGCGAGTCCGGTCCTCGGGGCCCGAGGCTGCTCGGTTTCCAGGCGAATTTACAACGCGTCGAAACGGAAATTACGACTGTTCCGAGAGTGCCGCTCCTCGAGGAGCCAGTCTCCGATTGTCCGACGAGCGTCCGTTCCCCGAAACGTCTCTCGTCCCGACGCCGTTGCCGAAAACGTTCTCACGGCGTCGCCGGGCGTCGTAAGTTACGCGACTCGAATCCGATCTTCATCAACCGAGACGCTCGTTCCCAGAGGGGTGTAGGTACGCGCGTAAAACGTCTGCGGAGCCATGCAAATTTCTGCGTGGGGGTCTTTGTTGGCCGGAGGATACGTGTTAGGTGGATACCCTTCTTTCCGGCCCCGCAGGGAGATAAATAATGGTAACGCGACTCCGCGCGATTCTGTCTACCTTGCGTCCGTCTTGTTTGCATAACCAGCCATATTGGCGGAGGTGTGGGCTGCGCGGAGGCTCGCTCCAAATCAAACCTCCGTGGCCCGATTCTTCTCGATCCCTTCTTTGTTCTACCGCGCAGTGAACCGTTTCTAGAAAATAGCCGGAACTAATTCGAAAACTTTCATGTTGCGAAACAGATTGAAACTAGGTCTTTTCTTAACCCATTTGCATCATTAGCGTATATATGCGCTCAACTTTGTTGGTCACTACCATTACACGTTAGCTAAAAGATAGAAATGGTGTTGTTGGAGATGAAACTAGTAATTCTGATGTTTTCTTATAATGCTGAAATATGAGGTTCTTTTACTTGTAGTCATTTTTGTACTTAAAAATAATTTAAATAAAAATTTGGTAATAAAGGCCTTCTTTTCATATTTCCTTATGATGCTTCATCGAGAGGTTCAAGTCTCTTGAAAATTATCTTAGGTTGATATATTGGCAGTAACTCGACCAATGCAAATATACAATACGAGCCGACAGTAGTTTAAAAAATGTCGAAAGTACTCAAAGCACGAAATTGCTTAAAATGTAACATGGTTCATTGATTTTTCTTTCCTCCGATGCGAGTACAATTCTGAAATCATAATTCCACCGGGAGAATGAATGTTTTGCGAGCATCGGGAATCACGCGCGATCTCAATCATTATCGGTCCATTAAATACTTGCGCTGATCACGCGAGGCCATTTGAAGAGAGGCATTGTTGGTGTTTATGACCGCGGCGCGGTGAACCGCCGAGAGGTCTGGAGCGTGTACCTCGATCGGGGGAAAAGCATCATCTGTCAATAACCGGGCCGCTAAAAAATGCGTGGGCGAGAAAGAGGGGCGGATAGAGACCGAGGAAGATGGAGCGAGGTTTGCGAGTGGTACAGCCCCCGCGAAATTTTGCTAAAACGCGCGCGCCATTCCGCTAAATGGTCGACGAGCCCCGCGCCGTGCGCGCGCGCGCGTGCACGCACACACCGCGGCGCGTTGCATCGCGAGATGGTGCACCGAGGGACGCTGGAAATTCGTGCATTACGGGTGACGTCACCGCAGACCGCAGCCATAAAACAGTCCGCGGATTATCGAATGGGGCTTCGCATAAAAATATCCGGCTGCCAATCCGCAGCCCCGTCGTTCCCTGCCTTCCTCCTCTTCTCGGCGTTTCATGAATTTCCTTAATAATACTCTTGCGGTCGCAGAATCGCAAACTTTGATAATACGCTGGCTAATGGAGCATGCGGTTTTTCGAGTAATCGATAATAGGAGATCGTGTTAATCGAACATTTTAGCCGGAACGTGTAATTTATCTAACGGTAGGTGCGACACGGATAATTAGATTTGTTGGGATCGGTGGCTAAATCTTTTACGTGAAGCTGATGGCAAAGAACGCGTCACAGGCTACTTTGTAGCTGAAGCGTGGAATGATCTTGCGTGTATAGGAACCTCTCGTTATGATAAATGATTCGCTCTTCGCTCGACACCGAGTTAAATTGGCTTTCAACGCTAGACTCGTCGGACGAGTCAAAAGTCTTTTTATTTTTACTGTTCCGGAGAAATGTCAAACACAAAACCGATTTAAAATCTAATACAGGGAATGGAAACATCTCTTCCGAGTCGACCGAAATAGTTGACGGGAAAAAGTAATAATAATCTCAACATCGATCATTTCGAAAGAGCAGCAAGCCATAAGATCCCAGCGGCACGAAGAGCTAGCCAAGACGACTGATCCTTCCCGCGCGCTAACTGACGTAATGGCTCTGAATTACCCCTGGCAGATATTTGAGCGCATAAATCCGCGGGGATCGACCGGTCATCGAAATAACGATGATTCAGTGCGCGGAGAGCGAAAAACCGCGTGGGAGCCGTGGCTCGCGGCGCAGAGGCCGCGCTTCTCGACCCGCGCCACGTACGCGACAATTCCGTTTCCCATCGTGGTCCGCTTGTTATGGCGTGGCTGGAACGAGAGCGGAACGACATGGCTTTTTCCGTCCGGACGTGTTTTTACGCGCTTAAATCGCGCACCCGACGCCCACCGTCCCATCCCATCCCGTCCCATCCCGTCCCATCCCATCCTATCCCATCCCATCGCGAACTCATCCCATGCTCGCGTCGCGGTTTCTTCGTGGCGGACGCGATCGCTTCTTCGTCCGTAACGATTCCAGGCCCGGCATACCGGTAGTAGATATATAACCCGCGGCTCCGCCGAGGAGAGAGCCTCGGGAGATAGAGGACTATACCCGGACGACGATAATTAAACCATCGCATCCCGCGCCGGCTCCCAGCCCCTCGGACCGCGCGCGGCCGTATCGCGCTACGATGCTTAATCGGCGCAAAAGGTCGATCGTATCCGCTCCGCTCGGCCGAAAGAGAGACTTCAAAGCTCCCTCCTGGGCCCGGTGCCGGGCTTCTCCGCTCCCCTGGCTCGACAAAAAGCGCGGAAAGCAATCCGGCCGCGAGGCTGCGGCGGCGCGGCCCGAAAGCCGGAATCAGTACATAAACAACACTCCCGAGTGGCACGGCGGGACGCGCTAATGACCGGGATATTAAATAACGATAATGACGCCGTCAACGGGCCGGTTTTTTGCCCGGGCCGAATCGCCCACGATGACTCGGGCCTCGGGATCAGCGCGCGAGGCGAGTCGAGGCGAGGCGAGGCGAGGCAAGGCGAGGCAAAGCGAGCGGACTGCCTCGTCCACCTCCGACACGACCACGAAACCCGCTCACGCGAGTTTATACGGCGAAATTTCGCAAACTTAATTGACCGGAACATCGGGCCGCGGGTCGAGCGGTGCGCCACGAAATAATCGACTTCCTTTTGCGGCGCGGCCCCTCTTCCTCCCCATTGTTCTTGCCGGTGTGGATGGGATCTATCGATCTCGAGTCTTGAACCGTGTCGGAATCCACCGGTTCGTCGTCTTACGTTTCGCTGCGATATTCGGATAGATACGTGCTCGGCCCCGCGGTCTGCCTTCCGACAGCCATCGCACAGTGGCGCGTTTAGATCAAACCAATCTAATCTCCGCCCCACTCCGGAAAAATTTAATTCGAAGAATGCTTACTGAATTTTATACATATAAAAAAAAATGTTGGGTATGTTCGCTGAATTTTCAATACAGTGATTTCTCTATATATGTCGCGGAATTATCCCCACTACCGCGAGGTATACCTCGTAACACGGCTCGAGTATGTCACCTGGACGATACACGACGCTGGCAAGACCCGTGTTGTTGACATAAATAAAAAATTCATTGTACATGATTCTAACGTACGCCGAATACGGGACAGGTCATAATTATTCAAAATGGTAAATTTCAAAAATACTCGCTCGTGTTCACAATGTATAATCATATATTCTTCTTTATTCTCTTTCGCAATTCAAAGGAGCTCCGATCAGTCGCATATTGAACACACTTATTTAATCGAGCCATTTGTATGCGACGCAAGCTAGTTATCCGTACAGTAGGCCTTATTCAGCTCGCTGTTTCAGTGTAAACATTTCCATTATAAAATAACAAAATGAATACCTGCGCCCTCATCGTCGCTCCGATAGTTTATCGCAATATCAACGTACCCTTATACAGTCGCTCATACGTGCCCTTATGAACGCTCGTCTACCAATTACGGGTGTAGAACTTTCAAACGAAGTGTGCAAGAATCGGTTGCCGATAATCGCGTCTTAACGTCAGGATGGACACGAATGGGGCATTAGAGTCGGAACGGATTCGCCCACCGATTATAAGCGTCCCGTCATGCAACAGGAAGCGGCGTCTCGCTCGAGAAATACCTCTTTTCCCCCATGACCAAAACGAGGCAGGATAATCGAACTTGTCTTGTGCTCCTCGTCTGTTTTTAGTAATTATTCCGGCGTTCACCGGCGGGACAAGATGATCGATCGATCCGAGGCTGAGCGTCCGCGCCGCGCCGTCAGCCCGTTCTCGGACGACGATAATCATTACTCGCGAAACGCGTCTCTCGCGCTACTTCGAGGACGTTTGAATTATGGATCGCGTGTAATTAAGTCATCCCTCTGGACGACGCGCGCGCCTCGGATACGTTCCCGATGCTTTTATACGGATATCGCCCGCGGTACGGGACGATACCGCGATCAGGAGCCGCGGCTTATCGTTGCCGCAGCCACCTATTCCTCTTCCCTTCGGCGTTAACGCATCCTGGGAACGTTTAATGCCGTCTCGTCTCGCGGTTTAACATCCGACGCTTTCCACGAAATTACCGCGCGTAAACTTGCCACTTCCTTTTGCCGGAATTTACGATTTCCCGGATAGGCACGGAACCCCCGAGCGCCCTGCGACCAAACTCCCGATCATTTTAACGTTCATTCTTTATTGCCGGACAAGCAGATGTATTTCTGATAGTGCTGCTCCTTCGGATCACTCCGCTCGAAGGAAAAATCGTTGTACCATCCGATCATATAACGTGGAAACTGGATTATTACTAATAGCCAAAATTTTATTCATAGAACACAAATTTCCGCTTCTGAAGCAATTTTTTTTTTGTCTTAGGCAGCTTACAGTCTAATATCGAGTAGGATATTTTTGTTTCACGTGCCGACATCCGTCAAGCTCGGTGTCCGAAAGACGCGGTTTTGCTTAAATGGCCAGTACAGCGTTTGTCTCGTAGTTACGATAAAAATTCATTTCTGCGCAGGTTCGTCGAGAGCTGTCCGCGAATCACGGCTCGGAATGCCGATAAACGCGCGATTACCGGGATGAAAACGAGCGGACGCAACGGGACGTTCGCGCAGCCGGTCGTGCAAACGTGCCGGCGAAGCCAGTTCGTAAAATCCAATGGACTGTCGTTTTTATATCCGGCGCTGCGCGCCGCTGAAAGCGTTTAATTTTCCGCGTTATGAAGTCCGTCGCCGTAGGACCGGGTTCTCGCGTGATTGCGGAATCATCGTTCCGATCCCACTTTACGCGCCGTTCCTTAAATATTTTAATTCGGCCGGGACGATTATTGCCGGTGTTATACATTAAATTATTGCCACTCGGCCGTTGATTATCGTCGATACGGCCGTATCTTGTCTCGTAATATCGCGTCGGCCGATACCCCCGCTAACGATTCTTGATTGCCGACCAACGGGTTCCGATAGTGTCTCAATCTTATCGATTATTGAATACTTTCGGCCACTTTCATCCTCTCGGCTAGCGGTAAACTTCGCTCGTTACGAGCCTCCCATATTCATTCCTTCAATTACGCATTCGATACGCCGCCGGTATGCGGCTTCTTAACCCTGCAGAGGTCGCGGTGCATTTCAGCGATGCACGCCGCTCCGTTGAAATCTGTGCTACTGTACTACTTCTTCCCAGCGAATTCTCTAGACTCTAGACTCCGTTGAAATATTTCCATTGTAATCGTGAAGCGAAGACAGTATAATCAGAAAAGTTTGACTTTGTTATTAGCAGCAGATTAAAGGTGTAATCATCGTATTAAAAAAATTACGAACTTCCAATTTCTATTTTTGAGCTTTTTCTATCATTGACTAACACTTTCTGTCAAACATCGCACAATGTTGCCGTCATATGCTTATTTTCTTACTCGTATAAAAAGAATACACGTCGATAACGTCGACAGATGTTAAAGTAAATTGTATTTGAACGTAAAGATATGTTAAGATATGTAGATACAAACCGAAGATTGGACTTAAAGGATTAGCTTTGTACCTTCAAATAATATTATGACAAACCTGTAGATTATATTTCTTGATTAAAACACTTGATAATACCTGTATTCGTTCTGAAATTGGATATTTGATATGCAACGACCTGGCAGTTCCAAAGAATCGAGTATCCATTTAAACTGTCCGGGGCAACATGCAGGAATACCGGTTTATTTAGAAATTCATTCGAGCACCGAACAGCAGCTGAATTATACCTAACACTAATTTCCTTGGATACGCCGGAGCAGCATGTTCGAGCGATTCTTCCGCGAAATTCGATCGCGCCGCCGCATGACAACAACAGGCGCGCTCGTCACCGTTTAATTACCATTGACAGCGAGTTTTCGTTGTTCCGGCGCGAACCGAAGCTCCACGAAGATCTCGAGGCGTCGCCGGGAGCACTGACACTCACCTGTCCGAGCTGCATCCAGCGTCGGCCGACTTGCAACGCCGCGGCGCACAGGTGCACGGCTGGTACCTGGCCCGATGGATCAATTGTCCGGGGCTCGTGTAACTTCGTCGGCCGAACAGGCTGGCACAGCCCTACGAACCGGCGCGCCGGAAGTTGACATTCGTCACAAACTATACGGACGGGTCGCCGCTGTCGACAATGGCCGGGCACACGCGTCGATACACGGCGAAAACACAAACACGAACACACTCGCAAACACACAAAAAAAAAAAAAAGAATAAAACGATATCGGTAGAAAACCGGGGGATCGATCGATCCGTGAAACGGTTCGCGCGACGATCTGCTTCCTGGCCCCGCGAAACGGCCGCGGCGGATTTAATGCACCCTTTGAGCAATTGCTCCGAGGACGCCATGATTAATGGCCGCGGCTTTAGACGTTGTCCGGCTTGATGGAGTGCGATGGTGTTGCGCGCGAATCGATTAGATACGAATTAACGATACAAATGTCACTGACTAATTATAATTAATATCCCGCGGCGGCCGGAGCTGCTTAGACTCTTCTTTATCCATTAAACCTTTATCATTTGACTTTTTCATCGCAGGTGCAAGATTAATGAACCTCGAATCGTCTTCGCAGCGTTAAAAATCTTCAAACTTATGAGTACGAGAGAAACGATCCGCTTCCGCGGTGAATGATCGCCGTGATTCCGATGGTAGCAACGTACGAATCATCGTAAACGTGTTGCAGGTCGAATCGATGTGTACTCGTAATGAAAGCTTCGCGAAGATAAATCTCCGGAAATGGTCTAAACTGATCAAGACAAACGAAAAGAAGGCCCGTTAACTGAAAAAAGAAAATACTTTCGCAGTGGTGTATCTTTAAAAAGTGTCGTCTCGTTCGTATTTACGATCGCTCGCTCGACGGCGTAGCTTTAAAAAATGCACGACGCGCGAAAGAGAACGAGCGGCGCGAGGGAGACAGGGGAGTTTGTTCCTATTTGTTTGAAAGCGTTATGCAGCTGTCAATGGGTCGGCCGAGCCGCGTATGTTCGGCCGGAACGAGCGGTCAACACTTTTCTCCGCGCGCATCACGATCTGTTCCATCCGATCGCGTCAATCACTCAAACTCTTCGACGCGCGGGTTATCGATGCACTGCCACTACGGCCCCGCTATGCGAACGCGCTATCTAAACCACCGCCGCGTTTCGATCCGCGGCCGAAGTCCTCATTATGAATATTGTATTTTATGATCGTTCGCCCGCTGTGTTTTCTTTCCGCCGCGTTGTGCACCGCCGGTCCGTTCACTCGCTCGAATAATCCCCGCTTTTTGCGGTGCGCTGCGTATCCAGGCTGATCGTGACCAAACGTTAGTTAATTCTTTATAGCCTTTGTCTCGATTCGAATCCGCCCGGCTGCGAGTGGATCGCCGCGATTATAGCCAGAAATTATTTACCGAACTTCTCTCCGTTTCGCTCGACCGTTCCGATATGCTTCGGTTAAACATTTCGTCAATCATTATATTCTTTGGACCAGTTTAATTATAACGCAAAGTCTTTGTACTAGTATTTTATACGGAGTATAAAGTACTAGTATTTTGTACTACTATTTGTTTTTGTACTAGTATTTTTTTTCTTTAACATAATTATTAATTTTTGTCCTAACATAAGAAGCGTCAATGAGTTCTTCTACTAGTATTGTATACGGAGTATTTCGCGTTCTGGTGAAGGTTCAAACCGGAGAAGAATTATAGAATTTTTTAATAGATTCTGTGTGAAAAATGAACTGTGAAACTTTTTTTAAAAAATGTCCTAACATAAGAAACGTCGATGAGTCCTTCTTCTACTAGTATTGTATACGGAGTATTTCGCGTTCTGGTGAAGGTTCAAACCGGGGAAGAATTATAGAATTTTTTAATAGATTCTGTTTGAAAAATGAAGCGTGAAACATTTAAAAAAAAAATGTTCTAACATGATTAATGTCGAGGAGAATAAATAATAAAGCTTGTACAGGACCTATGGAATATTAAAAGAATTCGCAATCACTTCTACAAATGCTACTACTTAATAAATAGTACTCGAACCATGTTAAATAAAATTATTACAGTTGAATTGATATTCTGAATACGTTATTTACTTGTAACATTTGTGTAAGTAATTCAGTGCTGAAAGATTGCATTCCTCGTATGGAGCACTTGGCAACTGTTGGATACCTTTTTCTTCTTCATCGGAAATCCTAACGCTAAGCGTTTCATCTTCGAGATTGCAACTATGCATCGGGGATTATTTGTGACTCCAAATCGGGATAGTTTATATGCCCGGGTCCGGTGGACAGTGGCGGAAAAATGTCGTCGATCGATTTCCTCGTTCGCCGGACTGTTTTTCACTGTCAACCGATAGAGACGTTAGTCCTGGCATGCATTCGGTCGGTGGAAACGACGGGCGAAGGAATTAAGACTCGGAGAGGGTCGAGAGAGTGGGGGGGGGGGAGAAAAAAAGAATGAGTATCGTTCGGCCGCGGTACGAAACGGTGCTCGGCTAAATATTCAAATTAATACGGCACGCTCGCGATACGGCCGATAGAGCGCGGCCCGTCCGACTTTAGCGATTCGGCTTATCGAGCCTCGGCCGCTCCTCGCGATGGATACGAATGTTTGCGTGCTTATTCATGAAAGGAACGAGCGATAACGGCCGCCTCCTGTCATTCTTTATCGGCGGAGTCGCGCTGTTACCTCGGCTTCAATAATTCCGGCCGCTGTCGTGGCCGGCAACATTAACATTGTCAGGTAGGTGTTTCCTCAAGTACGGTCTCAGCGTTTCGCTACGTCACCAGCCTCGGATAGGAAGAAAAATTGCGAACGCGACAGTCGCAATCGTTTCGATTCCAAAAGGAAAAACTGTGCACACCTCGATGTCGTTGCGTTCTTATCCTTCGATCTCGAAAAATTATCCCCTTCTCCTCCTCCTATGATCAATTCGCTCAACGGTTTGACGCACGGTGAAACGCCGTTCGGAAAATGTTTGAAAATCATGCATTTGCATTTGTCACACTTCGCTGTGATTACCGCGATACGGATCTGTGTCGCTGCCTGGACTTTGTTTAAGAGCAAAGCTGCCAGTTTCCACGTTGTTTTCGCGGGCGAACTTTTGCGATCACTGTTACTAGATAGCAGGAAAATATTAGGGTGAACGGTACACTTTTATTGTGAGCTCTGCTCGAATCAATTTGTCCCGGCAGACCTTGCTTGTAATTTTCCTGGTTGAAATGGATAAATGAGTTCAACGTCAACGGTTCGTATGAGCTGTTAACTACGGTCTTTAGTTCTCGAAATGCAAATGTCCTAATTTTCTGAACGGTACATAAGAATTACTATGAAGCAATTTATATCTTTAATCCCCTGTTTTTTTATTTGTTTTGCAATTAGATGTGTGAAAACTATTTTTGAAATATATAATAGCTAGACTGCGAATTTTATGGATTTGTAACAAAGATTAGTAATTCAAATGGAAAACGGTGGAAATGTTTAAAGGATATAAAAATATCTTTGCATAGTTTTCGACTTTTTGAAACGATTTTAACCAAAGAAATTAATGTCCACGTAGCTCCTGTGTGTTGCCATTATTGCGGATAATTTTTATTTTGCATTGACTCGAATAGAGAGCTAGTTTTCCTACGGTATCGCCAAAATAATGGAACAATGGAGACGATTTTTCGCAAATCTTGACATTGACTTCGTAAATTTCGAAGAGCCGCATGTTTTCCCGGAGAGCAACGCGTGCAGGATCCGCCGAAGCATCCCCAATTTTCATCCCCTTTCGAAAACCGTCTGAGAAACGTATCTCGTCGGAAAGCCGAAGGGATCGCCGCGGAAAATGAAAATCTGTCTCGCGATCGGGTATTACACGCGGCGAATTGCTCCGGCCGAGCACGCGCTAATAAAAAGGAGGTGGGCCAGATGGGTTTGCAAGGGGGTGGGAAGATGCAAAAAGAAGCGGGTAGGTCCCGTGGATCCGCTTGTAACCCGTATAGCCCATTCCGGGCTCTCGTATATGACGCTATTCGCAGGATACCCGACGACTAAACGAAGTCACCCCTCGCTCGGAGTCGGCCGAGGGGCTGCGGAAAGGGGTTGGCTGGCCTGTGCGAGGTTACAAGACGAAATAAATACAATATTATGCAAACGGGCGGGACTGATCGCGCTCGGCAAAGCCTCGGGAATCTCGGGAATCCCGAATAAATTGACACTAAACGTGGAAGGGTGTGCGCCCTCTGTTCCCGCCGCGCGATCTCGTCCTAGAACGGGAAGCAGCTCCCAGCGACGAGGAACGCCGGAAATATATATCGATGCCCCCGCAACACGCCGTATCCCAATATCACCTAACAGCTATTTCGTTTATACGGGCCTGAGGGGCTGGCGCGAGAGACCGGCCCGAGAAAGGGGAACCCGACCGGGAACGTGTTTTTCCGGAATCTATGCATTGCTCCCGTCGAATGACAGAGGGTTGATCGCGTCGTCACACTCACGCCTACTCCTTGTACCGTTCTCTTGCGAAATTCCCCTGACGATTACACCGTGCGACACATATCTCCAGTTCCGAGTGCTCTTTCGCGTTTCATTTTAACTCATCCCTTCTGCTCATTTTTCTAAGGCTATGTCTCTTTGGGCAACAAATAATTGGAAAATTTTGCAATTCATAATTGTAGCAGGAAAAAATATCGAGGCTCACCGTACAGTTATACTGTTCGAAAGCAATTAATCAATTTGAAACATATTAATTGAAACATATCTTATTTGCGAGACAACTGCAAAATCATTACTGTTAACCCTTAGCACTTGAATGGCGACTGTAAGGCCCCACTAAAAATTGCTGTGTCACTATTCAGAATATTTTTTACATTATTAAGTTTGTTTGTATATAATAAATTACTAGAAACTTCAGTATTGTATGGGTAAATTGTACCATTTTCGTATTTATAACATGAAAAAGAAGGAAAGAAATGTTTCGTTTTGGAGTTAAAATAGCTTCGAGTGCAAAGGGTTAAAGTACAAGAGAAAAGTATTGGAAGGATTGCTAGAATTATTCGTATTAGGTTCACACACTTAATGCAACGTTAGTTTTAATGTAAAACTTCTTAACTCTCGTACGTTCCTCAAGAGACAAAAATGAAAGGTCACTCGTCTTCTGTTTCTAGATACTACAAAATCTTTGATGTCTTCCTGTCGGTGTCGCAAAATGTATTTCTTTAGAATGTAGATTGATAATAAGATGGTGGACTACTAGTCTTTGACGCCAGACTGCTGGAACAATTGGCTTAGTTTAGAATAGTTACCGTATATTATATAGTTTCGTATGTTGGAGGAGCGTACGAGGTTCGCAGAATGTTATCAACGACCGCCACCGTCCTGGCCGGTTTTTGTCGCCCGAGGATGTTCTTTCTCACGAGCAACATCCGAATGGCAATCCGGCCGGGGTTACAGAGGAATTTGTTTGCCGCGAAGGGACGAGCCGCTCTGCTCGTTATCTGGCCAGATGGTAATTTGATAGAAAGTTCGGGACCGTGTTTGAATACGTGCCCGTAATTTATCGGCGCGCGGACGTTCCGTCGTTCGGGGTGGCTCCTCTTCGCCCGTAATTCCTCCCATTTTTCGCTCGTTCCCGTGCAGTGTAAATACCAGAGGTATCGTATAATCATCTAAATTACGATCTCAGCGGAGAGAGCGTCCGCGCTGGACGTCGTGCCGGACGTCCAGCTAGAGGAGGAACGCTCTCGCGATCCGCGCGTCGATTCTAATCTCCCTCCCTCTTTATCGCGCCACCGCCGCGTCGAACCTTCGGCCAGACAGTAAACCTTCGAACGAAATGGCCCTACGCGCGAACCGTATCCTTGTTACCGATACCGGTAACGACGAGGACGGCCATTCCCGCCGCTGCTAGCATCGACGCGTATATACGCTCCACTCCCACGCTTCCTGCGCCCCGTCTCTACATTCCGCCGACTCCTCTATGGACCAATTACTCGTTGTTTCTCCTTTTCCTTCTCTATTTTTATTCCGATCCCGTGACGCGCGCGAACGCCTCGAAAAATAACACCCGGGATCACCGGATTCAATTCGAATTTTTCGACCAACGCGGCACCGATACTCCGATAATTCAATGCACCAGTTCAGTTAACACGTTACTTATACCGGAAGCCTGTTAGTATAATTCTCAGTGACTAAGCTACTCGTTCCTATTAACGTGCTTTGGTAATGAAATAAGCAGGAAAAATTAACGCGAAAATTGCACTCGGAGCCATCGATTCTAGACTCGTAACTAGACTGCGGATCTGTATGCATTTATAACAAAATTGAATAGATAAAATTTGAAGTTGTAGGAAAATTAAAAAAATTTGAAATATCACTGTACTATTTCTCGTCTATTAAAATTAGCAAGCGAAGAAATAACATTCTACTTAGTTCCTACTTCTTGTAATCGGTGAAGACAATTTTTATTTTCCGTAAAGATCCGCAGTCTACTCGTAACGTTCCCTTGGAGGGGACATTCTAGTGCAAAGGGTTAACGCGTATGCTACAAAGAAAAATATTGCATTTTCTGACTCTTAAAATATTTTTAACATTTTTCCAATCATGCACATTTTAATTTCGACAGTTTTACCTAAACGCCTGGTCAAAAAGGCTGAGGAGCTTAAAAATACGTATTTTAAAGATAATAACAATGTTTAAGGGATCAGTGTTTGGACAGGCACATTAACTGGGAGCATGCTAGTGTGTTCAGAGCGTTTATGAAGGGCTAGAGATCGGCGATCGAGTTGATTTCCCAGCTGTAATAGCCAGCACAGAATTATCCGTTTACCCGAGGTTCGTCCTTCGCGTCGGCGCTGTATCATTAATCGACCAAGGTCGATCATCTTTTCCGCCGACTTCCGATGCAACGAAACGAAAAGTGAATCGAGCTCGAAACAACCTCTCGACCGACCGCCGAACGTCGAAACCGCCATAGTCATCGCCGCTCCACTGACAAAATCCTCTCTTCCCTCCCCTTTTTCCTCGCCACGTCAATCGGAACCGGGCGCTCGTGACTTGTGGGAATCGAGATAATTATAACGTTTCCGTTCAGTTTAGACACGGTGGGACGGGTAGGGGGGCTAGGGCGGAGGGGAGGGGAAGGGGGGGCGTAATAACGAAACCTCCTCCTCTTCAAAGGGGCCCCCGGGCTGCAATTCCACGCTCATGCTCGCGCCGCTACCCGGCAATCATCCCCAGTCAGTCTTTCAGTCAGTTTCGTTGCTATTTAATTATCCATTTAAAGCGTATAATCTTCTGCTACGGGGCACCGATTCTCACTCGTGGCCCGGTCGCCGAGAATCGGGGCCCGTCCAGCGACAGAACCGGGAAAATGGCGTTACGTCGGCGATCGTTCCGCTCGAACGTGGGATCGCTAGCCTAAACGAACAGCATGTATACGGATCGGTAGACAAAGATTTCGACAGCTGGTTGTAAGCGTTTGGACACGAGCCAAAAAATGCAAGGTGAATTATTCCAGTCAACGCCTCTCCAGCGAACGCCTAGTGTTTGTCAATGTTTTTTTTACGTACGTTCGAACCTATTTCTCTCATATAAATTTTTATACGAATTGGCTGATAGAAATAGAAATCTTAGACTCTGGTTCGTAGTTTGGTCGATCATCAGCGAAATGGGGGTCCAGAAAGATCACAGAGCGTGGATGTCTGAGGTGATTAGCCGAGCGAGTTAATCGCGCCGAGCGTGGCGGATCCGCCAGTTTCTCCGTGGCCGCGAGATTAGTCCAGGGTAACCGTCAGTCGTTTCATTAGCACGGTCCAATCAAGCCGGTAGCACAGGGCCGATGGAGGATCATTGCGGCGCGGAGCAGTAGAGGCCTAATCAATGAAATTGGGAGACAAAGCCGGGTCAGTAGCCGGGGTCACCGGTCATCGGTCCTGGGGACGATTGAGCCGAAGAACCTCCTCCTCGAGCCGAATACGCGACGGCACCTCGAACGACACAATGAGGTAGGTGTGTCGGCCTTGCCACGCTCCTGGGACCTCCTTACGCACCCTTCGCATGCCTCGTTCCCAGCGATCGGACCCGTTCACGGATCGCACGATTCGATCGTGGGAGATATATCCGAACACGCGCGCAACTAGGTCCACCCAGACACGAGCCCGTCCCGCGGAACAGACATCGATGTTCCTCGGTGTGCACGGAGGACGCGGGTAGACCCCGTGGCAGACAGGGTCGCGTGATAATGACAGGCTTGGGCGTCGCACGGTGATTGAGGTGGCCGTGTCACAGAGACCCGGTTTGACCACGCCCTGCAGGTCGCCGTACCAATTCGCATCGATTCCCTAAGTCACCCTCCGCGAACGTTCTCTTCGATTTGTTTCTGTTGCGACGCTTTGTCAGACAGCTAACCGATCACAGCTTCGGATCTTTCATCCGTTAATTATTCCACAGTATATCAACGCACCGTTTCAACTTCGAAAGGGACTAATCAGATTTAACCATTCGTTCCACGTTCTTTCGAAATTGTTACGAATCTGTTTCACTTGAAGCGAATCCTTCTTCGTCGAATTATGTCATCGTTGCATCAGCAACACAATTACTTAAACACACTCTCAAGCCGTTTCTGACAAATCCATAGAAACTTATGGAATCAATTTTTATACTCAAGCATACGTCATAATAGGAATGGTGTACAATCCTAACACTTTGCAAAACCTTACAGTACTAGTTGTATTACGGTAACAGTGATTAGAACATCTTTGTCGTTCACAAGTTTTCAGAAGAAGAAAGAAGTTTATTTTCTGCTGACTACATATCGACAACAACAATCGGGTCTGCCTTGATGTTATACTACAATGGGTTAAGAGAATTTTCAATAATTGTATGGATAGTATCGCTTTTGTTATTAGTAGACTGCGGATCTTTAGCATTGATTGCAAGACACAGGAGTGAAATAAAAATTTCTTTTTTCTTTTAATTATTTTATTAAACTAAAACCTATACGCTGGTACCCTAAAATCTTTTTTATACGTCCACTGCTTTAAATTGTGTTTACCCATTTTTGTCACAAATGTATAAAATCTGCAGTCTAGTTAAGAACCGAGACTCGTGTATGTTATAGATCATTTATTGTGCACGTAGGAAACTGAAATTTATAATAAATGCCCCAGAAGCAGTTTTTGAAGTCAACAGATTGATGTGATATGCCAAGGCATTCAAGGATACGTTCAAATTTTGATTGTCAAAACAACTTAAAAACTTGCAGCAGTCCACGTTTTGACGTACACTATCATTTGGCGTAAAAGTTTGAACTAAATTCGAGATTGAGGAATGAGGGTCGAGAAACCCCCTAATTTTTGGGTCGCTCTTTGTCAGTGGAAGTGTCGCGAAGTGCACCGGCAGATTGAAGGGACGTAGGAACAGTACCGCGATCGCGCACGTTGAAGTTCTTCGAAATCCCCGCGCGTCCAATTACCCGTTGTTGGTGCGTTCGTCAGGGTGGAGGGTCCGTTAATAAATCAACCGGTTCGATTCGGATCCCGGTGAACGCGTTCCGAACACGCCTGTCAGCTCTGGACGTCTTACGGATCCGCGGCGCTGATTAGAATCAGTCCGGGGACACGCATTCCCCGCGCCGAGCGTAGACAAGCCGCGTGCCCGCGCGAGCGCGCGTCCCATTCGGTGTAATTACAGACGAAACACAATGGAATGTATGGAGGTATGCGCGAGAGGACGCGCCTGCAGCTATTCGTGCCAAGCTCGAGGAACGATACGAGATAAGCCGAGCCCAAAGATGGTATGCCGCCGCGATGTCGACCCATGACGGTGGACGACGTCGAATGGAACAGCAACGCGACCGGCGAACGCTTCATACAGATAGATATCGTTGCTGAATCCGCCTCGTCACTGCGACGGTCTCGCTCGCGTTCGATAATCAGTTATGCTGACCCGCGTTACTCGCTCACGACGGGAAACGTCCAACCCGGGGATTTTCTCGGATCGCGATACCGTCGACGGTATTTCGAGAAGTAAGAAGTAACTACACGAAACACCGATGACAACCAAAAAACCACCTTCCTACCATATATACAGGGCACTACTGACCGAATCAGCAGAATACTTAAAAAACATTACATCAAGACATCCATCCACTGTAGGATGGAAGGAGGACACCAATGTAGGATTAAAGGAAATCCTGGATCACTAGTGTAGGTAAAGGGTGAGTCCTACATACCTCTCCACGCGTTCGAAGGGAAAATCAAGGATGGACAACAAGTAGTTGTACAACGGATTTAAGCATGTCGACGATTTAATGAAGTGTAACACCATTTAGAACGAGAGCAGTATAAGACAACTATATAGCATCAGCTTACTTGTAAACTCAACACGTGGAACACTGCGAGAACGCATAATGACGCGACATCCCCCAAAGATCCGCAGCCGCAGCTGTCTACACCAGGGATATACCAAATACCATGCTCATGCGGCAAGGTTTACATCGGCGAAACTGGTAGGAGTGTGAGCACCCGTATCAAGGAACATGAGCGGTGAGCCAGGCAGGGCTACATTCAATCAACCGTAGCCGAACAGCAATTAACAACAGGACAAACCATCCTTTTCAATGAGACCAAAGTTCTAGCCAGAACAAAAGGTTACTTCCCCAGAAAACATCGGGAATCATTGGAAATTAAGAAACATCCCAATAACCTCAACAGGGACACAGGGTACAGCCTGAGTACAATATGGTACACACTCTTCCCAATTAAAAAAGTCAACTTTGATTGGTGCTCACCGAACCGGAACAATGAGTGAACCCACTATATAAGTAGAACGTAATGCGACACACTTCAGAATCAGTGTGTCTTCTCATCCCGAAAGCCTCAACAGACACAACTGTATGATGCCGGGCCGTGGAAGTCTCAAATCTCTGAGAAGTAAGAATTGCGGCGAAATTATACAGAAATAAGTAAAACAGAAGGAATAAAATTTTTTCGAAGCGATTCGAAAGCACCCCTTATTTCTCGTAGGCGGTCCTCTCGGAAGAAATCCGTCGGAAGACCTTTCGGCGGGTGGCGGCCATTACCTTGGCGTGCAGCCCACCCCCGCAGCCTTCAGTCTGCAATAACGGCACATTAAAGGATTTTAACGGCGAAATTGAATAACCCCCGAGCGCTGGTAACGAAGTTCTGCCCGCTCGCCGGGACACAGCTATCTGCCGATGGGAGGGAACAGTCGGAATGAAGGTATTAGGGATGACTGACGCGCTGACGTCGCCCATTTTGTCTTCTTCCCACCATTTCCTCCTCGTTTTCGCATCACCGGGCCTCCGTCAAATTGGCCCGGCAATTCCCGACCCCGGCAATTTTACGATATTTCGTGGGTTCGATCCTGGCCAATGGACCGCGATCCGCTACCCGCTCGAGTAGATTCTGAGTTACTGCGACTTTCGTAATATATTGCGGACGCGAATTCCACGCTGTCAGCTCGTTTCTCGCGGGCACGGTAGTTAAGACGCAACGGGGACCGGTTTCTTGGAAAGTCCGTGGCCGCTCGTCGATGACAAATCTCCCGCGCCGCGATTAAATACAATTTCATTGGACCTGTCGGTTATTACACCTCGGGAAGATCTATGATCGCTGTAAATCCGTCGGGAGGCATTGTCAGGTTTTTCAACGTCGTCGGATTTGAATGTCCCCTCGTGACAGGCGGCATACTTTCCGCGCGGAATTCGCACACCTTGTTGATGGACGCGATATTTAGGCCCGTTTAAACGAAAAGGAACCGATTTGGCGGTAAACGTCTTCGAACCTCAACAGAGTCTGTATCGAAAGATCTATTTTCAGGATCTTCGAAGATTTCACTCATTTTTATTTCATCTGAGGCTTCTATATTGGAGCATAAAGTTTCAAAGGCTGATCGAGCAAGTCCAGGATGTCTAAAGATGATTCATTCCACAGTTCGACGTGAAAACCGTGCAGGTTCTGTAATAAATGAACATGCGAAGGAGAAAATCATTAATATCATTAGCATTCGCTTTCACAATATCTAATTTTCCCACTAAATTTCACCTGCCCATAAAACTATCGCTATCCGCTTTCTATAGCAGTACATTCTGCTTATTAATCTTCGGATGTTTTGCTATTTTTGACCCAGCTGAAATCCTCCACTAGGAAGACGAAGAATATTTTATTGGCTCGTACGAACTTGTGACTTTTCTGAGACAGTATTGTTTTCCATGACGGTACACGTTAGCCGGGAGGGAGCGTGTCAAGGGTTAAAAGAAATTCCTGTTTCGGGACGCTGTTGACGATCTTGAAGAGCAGAAGGGTCGCGGGGATCGGAGAAGCTGGGAGGACCTCCTGATCCGGTGTTTTGGAGGCGGGGGCGGAATCGTGGCGCGTGATGACGAGGCGCGATCTGTGTCGAGTCCCACGCCCCGACCGCCCCGCTCGTTAGTCGTAGTCAGCAGCCGTCGTCATCGACGTGTCATTCGGCACCGAGGAGCCCGGTTATCGAGGGGACAGCCTTGCCCGGGTCGACGGAGGACACGAAGAGGTGCAGGCCGGGTTATAAGCGAGGTCCGACGCGCGCCGCAGGGAGACAGACCGCCCATTCGACATCGACGGCCTGACGCAGCGCATCGAAACCGGCAAATTGTCGTGCTCGCGGGGACGTGGCGCGATTGTCGATCGTTCCGCGTGGGTAGTGTTGAGAGACGCCTTCCCCGTGACAACCGGTGTCTGTATCGTCTCGTTGGATCGTAACGAGGGGTACGTGCGCAATTGGTCTGATCAGAGGCGGGCCCGTCTCACGGGGGTTGGGGGTTCAGGGGGTTGGGAACGGGGGACACGAGGTTGCTCTCGTCGTTATCGTACCGCGACTTCGGCAATTCCGCGGGAACGAGTACCGCGCGGCCGCTTATCGACGCCGATTAATAATAGACTCGCCTCGGTTCCCGGCCACCGCTATGATTTATCGAGTGGAACCGGCCGCTCGCGGTCCGAGCAGGTTACAAGTTGAAACATTGCAAGATGCTAATGCGAGTGCATTGAATATTAATGGACATCGAAGTTGTTCGTCCGCGCGTCTTGGCTGGCGCGTCGCCGTCGCTTTAGCGGTTATCATCGTCGCTGGGCTATCGATGGCGTTTGACTCACGCCCCCGGGGCCCGGCGACGCGATCCTTCAATTAATCTGACGGGGAATCGATTCTAGCCGCGACACCGAGCTAGATCGGCTCATCTTCCCTGTTTCTTGCTCCGATCCATCACCGGTGACGTCGCCCGGCCAGCGTCGCGGGCCCACGCGAATCGTTCGAATTCGATTACAGCGTGATTTTTGCGGAGGGCGTTGTTCGCGCCGGGCACCTGTGGATGCCGAAGAATCCCGTCGAACGGAGAGGAGACCGTTCCGTTCGCTCGGGTTGATTTGAATTTGGGTCACGGAGAGGGTCTCATTGTCTCGAGAATTGTCTTAGGGAGAGGTTCGCTCCCCGAAAGGGCCACGGTTATTTCAGCTACGTCTACGGTATATCGAGGTAGCGGCTCGTGGGCGAGGTTAGCGCGCCACGAAGAGGGGTCGTCTCGAGGCAATCGGGCTAAACTACAGACTCATTTACACACTTAGCCCGGCTTCCGCCTGGCTCGTTTCTACCCCGGACCAACGCCGAGCGCAAATGGTTTTCATATTGTCTTTTTATCGCTCGTTCTCATTTTATCGCTTGTTTGGCCGCTGACTCGAGTCGCCCGCCTCGGCGATCCCGCTCGCTCCTGTTATTCCGATCCGGTCTACCGTGCGAGCTCGGGTCGATTTTTAACTGCCGCGTCGCTCCGTTTTTCCCTATACACCGGAATTCCGAAGCGTCTTCCGTTGCGCCGAGAGACGATTTTTAATGCACTTCGGGTAACCAATTTTCGCCGTTTGATTTTCGGTTTTTAAAGTTTTAGCGATTGATTCTGCCAGGTGCAATTATCGTGAGCGCCGGTTCATCCTCGTGCATTAATTCCGGAAGCATTAAGGGGCGTGTTCATGCCATCTAATCGTTCTCGCCCCTATCGTGCGCGCCGGACGTTTCATTTCTTAATCGAGACACCGGCCGGCAGAGACGTCCGGGAGATTCATTCAATTCGCGAGAGTGTTACCTGCAACTTTCTCGCGATAATACTTTTACCGAGTCAAAGTTGCGCATCGTCACGGGCGGCCCGAGGGGGTGGACGACCCTCGTGGAAAAGGCATCGGTCGCGACGGAGGCGGGGGAGGCAACTCGGAACGGACCGCCGCGAGCACTTAAGACTATTGTTTTCAATGTAATTGGATAGCTGCTGCTTTCTCCTTCTCTCACTCTCTCTCTCTCTTTCTTTCTCTCTTTCTCTCTTTGTCCCTTCCACTTCCGTCCGCCGTTCCGGCAGCTACCTCGATCTCTGAAGAGGGTGGAAAGCAGTCAGCCAGCCGGTCCCCATGTAGCTTCAACAATTATCTTGATTGTTTTATGCATACACCAACGAGACTGGCTCCAGGCAGGAAGGACCGGGGTCCTTGAATTTCGGTACGAAACATACCTTTGCCTGTCTTTTATCGAACCTTTTAGCTACCTGCACAGACCTGGCTGATGCGATTCTTCGACCACCCTTAAAAATTCATTTTTCTCCCGACGCTGGGTAAATCGAATTTCACGACGATTTGCAGGAGCCAGAAGAATTAATTGGAAAGACACTTAACGATTACACCAACAGTTTTTATTGATCACTGCACTTCTTCTCGATATATTCACCGGTCTCTCATTCCTCTATTTCGCTCATGCAACGTTCCACAGCTACATTCTTAAATAAAGAAGCAATCGCTGTGATAAATATTGACACTGCTTTTTCAGGTTTATCGACTATGTTGCTCGGAATTTGTAGGAATTTTAGAGGTGGTGGCTCGACAGTCGGCGTGTTAATAATTATAAAACATAGAACGATAGGAAAATATTTCTTAATACGAATATATTCGTACGAACATATTAATGACAAGATATATTACAAAGTTTTTTCATCGGAAATATTGGAACTCGATTCACCCTTTGCACTGGAAGCTATTATACGTTGAATCCAGAATTCGAACACTTGTCTGATCCAGAATATAGTAGACCATTTTAAACGTTATTATTAATGTACCATTCTCTAAATTTTTTATCGGGACATGCGTCTAGACATGACTTTAAAGCTATTAATGTGTAGCAGTTTGTTAGTAGATATTTTTGAACAATTCACTTTCAGAAAGACTGACCACTAAGTATTACTTGTACTACTCTTGTACGTTTAGCAATTTATTAAATAAAAGAACATATAGTAATGTTTATTGGTGCCTTAGGGGAGACAATCGAGTGCAAAGGCTTAGCGAACTAGTTTGGAGTAAACATCATTCGCTACTTGGAATGAACCACTGTCCACCGTATCGAACGAAGCTATCGAGGGAAACGAGACCTATCGGTTAAATAGTGATTCTTCGAGTAGAGTGTTGAGATAACGCGGATGGCCGGCAACTACCATCAAGATCCATCGGGAACAGCCGAAACCGCCCTTAAAACGGAGCCAGGGCCGTCAGCCGAGATTGCGAACGCCCGAATTACGAACCTGTTGTCGCCGGTGGCGTGACACGATCCCGCGATCCAGATCGGCGATCGATCCCCGTCAAATCCGTTTCGCGGCATCGTGTAGGGGTAGACGGAGGATCCTCTCCCTCGACGTTCGCCGATATGACGTTACACAGCGAACGCTAGGTAGCCGGGTCGAGATCCGATAGAAACTCTACGCCCAGACAATGCTCTCGGCCGATTTAATTAGGATAAGAATCGCTTGGATCGCGTATACACGACCGCACAATGGGCTTTCGGTGGACGAGGCGAGAGGGTGCGGGACGGGAAGAGGAAGGGTAGGACACGAAGCCGCGATTCTGATGCGTGTATACCGTGGCTCGCCTCCAAGAAACATGATATAGAGGGGCACGAGGATGGCCGGGGGATCTGCGGGGATCCACGGCGGTTTCCAAAAATACCACAGGCTTCGGCAAAAAGTAACGGGCAGGAAGAGGGTGTCAGAGGGAGGGAGGGGGGTTGATTCCCGGTGGAACGTAATACCGCGAGAGCGCCACGTGCTAATTATGTAAAAATATGATGCGGTCCGGCCGCTTGCGGTGCACCCGCGGGCTTTTATGCGCAGCCGGATCCGCTTGCGCCGGGGCCAGCGCAGCGCGTCGCTTGGCACCGGTTTCCGAGGGGCCCCCGATTTTACGTCGAATTTAATGCCTTGAATTATAATCGTGCGTGTCGCCGCGGTCGCCTAACCATGCTCGCCTCTTCTGATTTAATCGACCGCCGTGTCCCACCGGCCCGCGGAAAAGGCGTCCCGATAACGACCGACACCCCCTCGACGATTATCGGCCAAAGGAAACGACCGATCGAACTAATCGCGTCTAATCGAACGGGCGCCGATTACGACGCTCCGCTCGAACCGCCCGCCGTGCCGCGCCGCCGACGCCGCCGCCGCGCTGGATTAATTGAGATCCGCGCGATGGAACCATCGCCGGACGATTAATTGGCTATGATCGGACGCCGGTAATGAACGTCTGGGAGGAACTTCGGGGAACGGAGATTTTCACTCGCTCGGCTGCGCGCCGGGATCGCAATTAGGCCGACGTAACGATCGTCTTCTTTTGTGTTGATACGCCTGTAACGTGTAATTAGCCGGTTCCGTAACAAGAGCTAATTAATATGTATGTGCGCGCGTCGGCCGTTTGATGCCCGCGGACATTGTAAAATTTTCTCCTCGGCCGAGTGAAACAAAGTGTGCTTCGGGAATGATTGCTAACATTGAACAAATAAATTCGTGGAAGCTGTAGGTAAATCACTCCTCTCTCTTAAATTCTTCACAAAGTCCAAGCATAGCTAGAACAACCTAATCGAACTACGTCGTTTCGTATTTATTGACTCCAGTTAGAGTTTGCGTACTTCCTGTCTAACTGTTGGCAAAAATGGTGTGAAAAGATTCAAACCACGCAACATTTTTTTTAAGACTTTAACACTCTCTGAGTGCCAAACCAGAACCCTAAACAATTCCATGAAACCAAAGCAAGTTATTTAATGAAATAAAAATTGAAAATAATTATATGCGTAACATTGAGTAGTCCTCCAACTTTCTTGCATTTTACAAATCCCAATCAAATTTGGTACAATTAATATATTAACGTAAAGATTCATTTAATAATTCCGTCACCCACATCTGGGTGCCATGGCGGTCAACGTGTTAAAAAAGTTATCTATTCAAGGAACGTCTCAATGCCTTGCATAGTGATTTATTTTACGGTTAGGATGATTAAGAAGGAAACTGATATATTCATCGTATGCCTATGATTATGCAACGGTTACATGTCGAGAACAATAAAGTACAATTTCATTTCGATTTTAAGGAAATCCGTAACATACATATTTAGCAGATGTTGCACGAAAGCTTAGTTAGCGACTCGTTAGTCTATTATTACGAGAAATTTGATCCTAATGGGGGCCAGATTTTCGTTCGTTAAACAGCGCGCTTGTTAAACAGAAATCTTCGCCGCGAATGGAGATTGATGGAGCCTGTTCGCGGTTTATAATTAAAAAATTATGATTTACAAAGCAGACACTCTGCCATAATTCATCTCTGGTAAACTCCCGTGTATAAAAGAGTAGTCAACTACGGCTATCAGCGGGATCGCCGGTTTCACGTGCGGCAACCTAACATTTGCCAAGCGGCGTCCTTGTTTTATGCATCCCCGAACGATAGATAACGGCGTCCGCGATTTGTCCTGGCCTGGCGACGATTACGTGACTCTAATATCGCGGCGCCAGCTAATAGGAGATGAAAATTAAGATGCGCGCCGCATCGTTCCCGCGGGGTCGCCGTTTCGCGCAGCTCGTAATGTAATTAACGAGATTATCCGTGGATCGCGTGCACCGGTTTTTTCCAACGTTCCGCGGAGCCCGTCGTTTGTCATTCATAATCCAGCGAAGGATTGTGGCTCGACAGCCTGCCGGTACTGTCACCGTTCCAAGCTCGACGAATTTTCACTGAAACTCGAATTTTCGTGAACTTGATTGGGGAGGAAAAATTTGTCTTCGGGTCGGTGTTTCATAGGAAAGCGACGTCGACGTCGACGTCGTCGGCGGCGGCCATTGGCAACGGCTCAAAGGCTGCGCGGCCTCGAAACTGGAGCTAGATGCATAAATGATGCACTCCTCGGTTATTCCATCGGTCTTGCCGGGCGAGTCCATAAATTCGTGTATAAATCTCATCGTTCTTCCAGGGAAGTTACGGCTCGCATTAATTTCGCACTCGCGGCGAGACCGGGATCCTCCGGGGTCCCCCTTTCTCTCCCACCCCCGCACCGATGGGTGCCAAGCTACGGGAAGACGGACGACACGCGTGCAAACCCGCGCGAGAGTGAAAACACGCGTATGAAACTTCTTTGCTCCCGGCTGACGTTAATCTACTTGTTGCGTCGCGACTAATCGCGATCGGGTTCTCATGAAAGCCTGAAATAGACTCTCAATCTTCGTGCTCCGAGCTCTCCCTCTCCCTCTCTCTCTCTCTCTCTTTCTCTCTTTCTCTGGCTCTCGCTCCCGCAGAGTAAATAGATTTCTTCGATACGGCCAGATGATTTAAGATCCGACGGAAGACAATCTCAACGACGACGAACAAAGAGGATTTAGGACGTGCAGAAACGTTTCGTGATCGAGCGACGAACGTTCCCTCATTTATCATTCAGAAATCAATTCGATACACAGAGTATTCTGCAAGCAAAAGTCAGGCGAACAAGAATAGTTTTTGCCCCCGACGCTCAGAATTTGTCGGGCTCGCGTGCTCGAGTAGCTGCAAGAAGTAGAATAGGTGAGCGATGAACAGACACGTTAGCTAATACTTATTCGATGCGACTTGTATACGACGAATTTGGATGTTCAATTTTCTTGCGAACGGAGCCTCGAACGAAGAAATCAAACTCGTTTTATTTTTACAACAATCTACGGGTTTGCTCCATTCATTAAAGTCACCTGCGAAAAATACAAGTTTCTGTTACGTTCAACACGTTGACCGGCATCCTATTTGCTTAACACTAGATTGCCTAAGCAAGTCATTTTGACTGCTTTTGAATTTCATTTTTTTTATTGCTAATACTTATTAATAACTTGTTATATGACTGTAAGTGATATAAAATATATTAAAAATTACTGTTAAACAAATTTCTTTGCGCATTAGTTATTTTTTCACAATGCAGTCATTTTGACTGCTTTCAGGCAATATAGGTATATACTAAGCTCCCGTCTTTCTAGTGTTAAAAACGATTTTCATAAAATTAAGTGACACTGAATACCAATCCAATCGTTCGAACTAAATCATAATTTAACACTAAAGCTACCGAGCATTCAAATTGGTTAGCATGTATCGTCTTATAAAATTAATAAGATTTGATTTATTTAGATTTCGTGCGATCTTTATCACAATATATAATTGAATGATTGAATCAATTCCTACGAGGGCATCTTTATAATGTCAATAATATTGTAGAACAAAAAATCTGAAACCCGTCATTTGACCGGCTGTGGTAGGTTTATTGTTTAGGTGTAAAATTCATTGCCGATTAACTAACAATAATTCTGCAAGACTTGTGGTGTGGCATTTACAAAATTCACGCGGGAGTGAACGCGTTAAAGGGAAAGTGAATTATCATTCGTATTAAACTATCAGAAGGCACGATTGAAATTAAAGGTATCAAGCCGTTTCCAATTACCAAAAGATTCTAACGACCTCGGATATCGTGTATTACGTTGAAGGAACATTTCCGGTACAAAGTGGGCACCGGCAAGGCGTTCGAAGGAGCGTGTACGTTCACGAGGAATGGGGATAAAGGCCGGCGAGAGAACAGCTTGTAGACACCAATGATGGATAGCGAACAATGTGGCAAGTCTCCTCGCAGGTTCTAAATCCCGTGAACGTCGCGGCGGCGTCGTCGTCGTCGTCGTCGTCGGTCGCCATTTCGCCGATTTCTTTCGATGATCCGCGAGGCAGAGATTATCTTGTAAACCGGCGATTCGAGGCTCGTTCGTTCGGCGCTGTCCGCGGCTGACCTTTCTCCCGTATATCTTCGGTGGCCCCTCGTAAAGTCTGTCTTCCGTGAAAGCCAATACGAGCGTCGAGGACGGATCGTCGTCTCCGCAGAAGCGCATCTGCGCCGATGCGACAGCCCGATAAAACGCGCTCGTCTCCGCCATATAGAAACGCTTTTTACCGCGTTGCCTCGCCCCCGCTATCCCTCCCCCCCCTTCGCCCTTTCCTCCACCCTTCGGCTCCCACTGTCCAAACTGTCCGCCGCTTTTTCCCCGGGCCGTTCTTCTTTTTATTGTTGCTGGGCGCCCGGCAATAAATAATATCTCACAGGTGCGCCGAGACGAGCGGGGCCGCGTGACGCGGCGAGCTGCGCCTGTAATGCGCCTGCCGTCGCGTAGATAAAAGTTCCCGTGCATCTATGCGTACTGTGCACTTACCTGTTACGCGATAAATCACCCGATAAATTGTTTAAAAGCACGGACCGCCCGGCGAAACGTGAAACGCGCCGCTCCGGGGCGTTTCCTCGTCGAACGCCGCCGTAAATAATGCAAAAATTGCTCGCGCACCGACGCAAAGATATCTCCGAGATCCGCACGACAACCGGGATCAAGCATTCCATCGGCGAGAAACGAGCACGCTGATTTTAAGCCTAACCTCGACGATTTCTCCCGCGGTTTGCGCCGACGAAAGCTGCCAATGATGCGCTGATAGAAAACCACATTTTTTACCACGCCCTTCTGCGAACATTCGGAAACTTATAAAACAACCAGTAAATCTGTAAATTTTGAAAATTGTAACGAAATTATTAACCCTTTGCATTCGAAACTGTTTTAACTCCGAAACGAAACATTTCTTCCGAGAATATTTCCCTTCTGTATATTTTATTTCATGCTATACATGTAAAAATGGTGCAATTTACTCCTACAATACTGAAGTGTTTAGTAATTTATTAAATACAAACAAATTTAATAATGTAAAAAATATTTTGAATAATGATACAGCAATTTTTAGTGGCGCCATTCGAGTGATAAGGGTTAGACTTTAATTAGAGTCCAAGGCAAATTCTCATTTTCTCATAGTTCGTCGGTATTTTATTTTTATTAGGAAAGGGTTTAAACATTTGGCTAGAATATTATTTGCACCTAAATGACAGCCTACGATGAGTACCCCAGAATTCTTTTGAACTTCTTCAAATTACGAAATGTCAGGCTTGACAATGAAAAAACGCTATATTGCGGGTTAAGTGATTTGATATGAATGCAGAAATGAGATTAGAGGAGGATTCAATTATTCTTTTTTGTTGCAGCATCCGTACCCTTCGGAAGACCAGAAGAAGCAGCTGGCTCAAGACACGGGGTTGACGATCCTTCAAGTTAACAACTGGTGAGTACCTCGACGTGCTTATTACAAACTCGTAACATGTGAAATATCGCTACAGTTACCGCCAATTAGATCCAGCTTTTAATAAACAACCCTTATTAGACTCACAGGATCCACTAATGAGTCAGGAAAAAGTATCAGGTATTTCACATGTTGCAGACGAGTCACTTGCATGCTACCTGTGACAGATTTAGCCATTAGCTCATCGTGCACTCTTTAAGCAATCGTCACCGTTATGTTCCGACTTGCATTCAACTCTTAATTCTTTGCCCAACAGACCGTTACTGTCCGCTATTGAAAAGGGCGCGCCTTTGTACCAATACTTGATCAATTGATCAGGGTTCATTTCAATCAATCTTACGAGAGAACTTATTTCCACCTTGAACCGTATCGGGGCCGACCATTATAACCTGGCAGCTTCTTTGTTTCGTGTTGGCATTATCGATTATTCTAATAGGAAGTGCAATCATGATTATCAGGACTTAGACCATGCTTTGTGGTAACACCGCCTACACGTCTTACATAGAGTCAAACCAATTAATAACTTGTGTGAAATTGGGTACGTTCTACGTCTTAACACGTTGACTGTCGCACGAATTTTGCATGTTTCGATCAGAGTTTACTTGATCAAGAATTTTACAGTTTACTCTATAATTTAGTTTATTCCAGATGGAAAAATTGATACTCGGCGTCACTATTTTTATGAGAATCGTTTCCAAGCAAATCACTAGGGGTGGTCACCGGTGATCACCGTGGCAGCCAACGCGTTAAAACCGACGTGCTCTTCATCGAACCAGAAAATTGTACGCGTTTCTTTTCAAGTTATTCCTAGCGAACATTTTCCGACCAGCTTGAACAGTGCACGAGGGTTGATCCCGGCAATTATCTCCGGGATAATTACAAGGATCTTAATCCCGGTGAATACGAGACCTTGGAGAAACTGTTCGTTTCTTGCGAGCGCGCCAGGATAATTATCCTCGACCGGTGATTACGCGGCGACAGGAAACTCGACGTCATAGCCGCAGTTAGGAATCGACGAGCGTCGCGTTCGACGTTCACCTGGCGACAGGTTCTCCGCGCTGTCTCCTCGCGGGCCTGCGTGCTCTGGTGGAACGGTCTTTCTGCCTCTCGGCCGGATACGGCGAGCGCGTGATACGCGGATTCCGGACACGCTGAAATTACTCTCGTCCGTCAAACGAAACGAACCGTGCCGGCGGGCCCGCGACAAGCTGATTATTTCAGCGCGCCAATCACGCGAAATACGAGAGAACAACGGGAACGCGGTCGCCGCGAGGAACGCGCGCTAGATTTCGAAATTCCCGCTCGCCCTTCTACCCCTCGCTGCGGCATTGTCGGGGCCCCGTGGCATTCCTGGCGTGCCCCCTGTCGAAGATAAAATTGTCGTTTCAATGGGTTTTCGCGACGCATTCCCCCGGGGAAACGGATTTCTCTCCGGCAGCAAAAGAATTTATGTATATCTGGAGTGGCCAGGTGATCGCCGTTCAGGTAACGGTCGCCTGAAATCAGAATGGATCGAGAATTTTGGTATTTTTCTAACCGAGGACATTTCAACTTGACCACTTGCACGAGTACAGTGTTTACTCGATATATGTCCAAAACAGGGGTCTAGCCAGCGACAAATATCGGTCAAGAGATCGCTCTTCTCATCTCAAGGCCTCTTGAGCTTCGAGCCCTCCACTGGGGTATACCACACGGTAGTGGGAATAGTTCTGCGACTTTTATCAATTAGTTACATGCGACATGTATCGAGAAAAGACTGTATTACTCACCTAGTCTCTTTAGCGCCGCGTTTCTCCTCGACAGTCAATGACATCACTATCAGATTTTGTCAATGATGTCATGAAAAGCCCTGTATAGATTATTTAGAGCGTTAAACAGTTAATTGGAACGAACGGACAATTTTCGCAATCGAGTTTTTGCAAACACTCGCGAAACTAAATCTGGTCAGAGAAGCAACGGTAAAAGTATTTGCGTGTTCAACGCTCCGCACTCGGAGGTTGAACATTGTAAAGAATATAAAGGTCAAGGGTTTCGCTTGTACGTTAGAATTGTCTCTTAATTTCCTCGAGACACAGGAGTTTCATTCCGAGAGAGAGAGAGAGAGTCGAGCCAAAAAAGGTCCCCGGCGTTCCGGCCATTTCCCCGAAATTGCGCCACGTCCCGCCCACTTCCGCGTCCACCTGTGGGATTGCATTTTTTTCCGGCTTTCACTTTCGTCCAAGGAATCCGGCGACCTGTCGTAAACACCGGGAAGTTACGGTTCATAAGCCGCGGAACGTCCTTTCTTTTATGCCGGAGTAAAATCCTTATTAATGGCGGTGCTCGAGCCTCGGGCCCAACGGGTTTCATTATTTTTCCAGGAACTGTTACGTTACAAATTTGTTGCGCCCGACGTAGACCTAGATACAGAAGGAAACATTGTGAACAGGCAGCATCGATATTTACGAGCCGTCGTTCCGATTGTTACGGCCGTTTGGCAATCATTCCCAGCCACCCACAGGCATTCCCTAATTTCACCGTTCCATTCGACTCGCATTTCCCACGTGAGTCCGCTGTCTCGTTCGAACTTTCTCCGTCGTAAACCTGCGCGATTCCCGTCGACCGTTCGTCCATCGAACGTTCGCACCGTGGACTGGCTCTAACCTCTCCAGGACATCGAATTTTTGGCGATAAAAATTTATCTCGTTAGGAATTCCATGCGCTCATCTTCTAAAAACGTCATTCTTCATAGAGTGAAATCTTAGATTTGGGAGATTAACAGATTCACCAACACCGTCGCATATTTGCAAGATCTACGAACTCGCAGTTTGATTAAAAATAATTCATTTTGTATATTTTGCTCTTTCAAGTAGTACTGCACAACTTAATATTCCCAGACTCTCTGTTACTTTCTCTTGTACATTGCATTTAACCCTTAGCACTCGAATGGCGACTAAAAATTGCTGTATCATTATTCAAAATATATTTTACATTATTAAATTTGTTTGTATTTGATAAGCCACTAAACGCTTCAGTATTGTACGAGCAAATTGCACCATTTTTGTTTGTATAACATGAAAAAATAAATATAGAAAGGAAACATTCTAGATCGGAAGAAATGCTTCGTTTCGAAGTTAAAATAGCTTCGAGTGCAAAGGGTTAATAAAACATCTTAAAACCGAAGATAAACTGCGAAACAAGTGGTAGTAACGAACGTATGAACGCTTTATTTACCGGTAGCCTACTAGCCTGGCTTTGCAATAATTATCCCGTAGCAAAAGGAATAATAATTTCGGACGAATTTATTAGTCTACGTTGCTGGAGACAATTGGTTGGTTAGCGATTGACTTGCAAAAATTATGAAATAGTCGTCATCAGATAATGCGTGAAGAAAATTAGACAATGAGAAATATTATATCCCCTTATTATTAACCGGCAAAAACCAGCACCGACCGATGAGTAAAAGTGTAAGCCATTATTACTAGACTGCGGATGTTTATGCAATTTCCAATTTTTGTAGACGAATTTTCAGGAAATAGAATGAAATGAAATCCTACTTTTCATGGGAACGGGCACTGTGGATAAAAAAAAAAAATAAAAATCGTACTAAATTCTATTGTATATTGTATTATATAATTTTTTGAACATTTTCATACCCCATAAATGCATAAAGACCCGCAGTCTAATTATTGCCGATTTCAGAAATCTCATCTTAGCTCATCGATTAACCAGGTTGAGAAAAATATTTCGGTGAGCGGTGTTTTGTGAATTTCTTGGAAAAGTGGAGTCGACGATGCACCGGCCACACGCGCGTGCCGTAACTCGCGCGAGGCGACGGAATAAAATCGTAACGCTGTCGAACCGCTGCTGGCAGCGACGTAACGAGACGTTTAAAATAATATCTCCTTCGCGCCTGGCAGCCAGGTAGGCGAGCAGCTTGTAAAACGTTTACACCAGCACGCTTTACGCACCTTTAATCTCGGCGCGAAGTGCCGTACCGGATTATACTAGCCGCTATTATGTAGCGACTTTACGATTTTCGTATCTGGGCCGTCGCGGGACGGAGAGAGACGGCGAAACGATGAAATAGAAAGAGAGAAAGAGAGAGAGCGAATCACGCGGACCTTTGTGCTCGGCCGATTTCCAGAATCCCCTCCTCCGGTGGACGACGTTCGACTGTATCGGAACACCGTAAATTCCGCGGGAATTTTGACGCTACCGATAAACGCACTCACGAGCGCGTGTACTCCGCCGAGATTTTCGGTTCCGCTCGCCATAAACGCGATAGCCAGCGACGCGCGATACCATTCGCTCTGTGTTACAGCCTTTTTTCTTTTGCTTCTTCTTTTCTTCGACCGCTCAGAACGAACTGGTCCCGATCGAAAGCGAACAGGTTAACCGAACGCTCGTAGGTGGTTGCATCCGCTTAGAACGCGGCTGCAGGTGCGGCTGATAAGCGCGATATCCGCGTCCATTGCGCTCCGGAACGTTTCGAGTGGGCACCACGGAGCCGCGTTTGATACACATACATACGTAATCTCCGGTGCTCGTAACTATGTTTTCGGTTCACGGCTCTACACGGGGGAAAATTGTTCGTGAATTACAGCCGTTCGCTGAATTCCTTTTTTGCGCGCGATGAGTTGTATAAATGCTTCTGGTTTGTTGTTACGCGCGGATCGATCAATGCTCCGTTCGGTCGCGCTCTAGAAATTATTAACTCTGTCTTTAGTCTTCGCATAATCTATAGCCTGTGTCGAAGACGATTCGCTTGTACAGTGATTTCTCTATATATGTCGCCGAGGCCTGGGTGATAAACGTCGCAGGATTATCCCTACTACCGGTGTATGTCCCTAATGCCGCAGTGTGTCTCCTGGACGATACAAGACGCTAGAAAGACCCGAGTTGTTGACATATATCGAGAATTCACTGGATTCAAGAGTATTTTAGAGTAATTGTATTCGGAAAGCAGTACATCCTATCGAGTGTTCTATTTGATACCGAGTAAAATGATAATCTTACTGAATTTTCTTGAATGTTATGCTATATCACATTTAAACTATCACAGACGTTGTAAATATGTGAAACCGGTAGACAGTACATCACTGGATTAAACGAGTTGGCAATGTTTCGTTTGCCGGAAATTTTGACAGGAAACGATGCTTTCTTTAGACAGAGTTGTGCTGCAATAACCAAATTGCATTAACCGAGAATACTGCATGATGTAATTTAAGAGAGCACACATTCTTGCGGAGACTCGTAACTTTATCAAGTGGATTGGATCTTGTTTAATCTTTTACAGAACGCTACCACAATGATAACTTTGAGCTAATTCTATACGTTGCATGAAAGTATGAACCTACGTGACTACGTAAGCTTTATTTGCGTAAATCTTGTATTCGAGTCTGTTCAATTTCTTTGAATACATACTGCATTTTAGAAAGAAATGAATACACGTCAAATTAAATAAATAAAATTGATTGAATCTTTTTTGGGATTGTTACCTAGCTCGAGGGGTAAAGCTTAGTGAAATAATTATGAAGTATTGTAAGTGCAGGGGGTGTTTTAGCCTAAAAATTCCGTCGTAATCCAGAAGGTCGCGACGTTAATCTCGCTACCTGGGAAAATTAGACGCCCCGGGGTACCGAACGGTGCCAAACAAGTTCACCGAAGGGGATTGATCAACGAAACCGTTAGAAAACATCCGGCGACGAGCTTCTCGGAGACTCGCACGTCGTAGAGAAAAGTTAATTCTCCCCGATCCGATGGCAGACGGAAAGGGTTAAGACGAAGAGAACGCCCTCGTGGAAGCTTAGTGCTTCGTGTCCCGTGAAATCCCCCGTTTCTTCGAGTTGATCCACCGTGTTCCACCCCCCACTTCCCGCCCTTGTGCCACCCCGTTCTCTCTTTACAGAGGACGAAACGTTCCCCTTGGTGGTATCTCGCTATCTTGATAGATGTTTCCGCGTAGCACCTGCGCCAGCATCCGAATTACAACGGCCCCTGTTTACCGTGATGTTTAAGCACGGGGAGTCGGGTCACCCCTTTCGTCCCTTCCGCCATTGCGCGAATTCTCTCGAAATCCGCTTCGTTTCCCTTACACGGCGCAATTTAAATTGCGGAAGAGCACTGCGGACGCTCGCTACGACTCTGAGGATCAGACTACCCTCGAAAAAGTGCCACTCCTTCCAAATTCTTCGTCGGAGCTTATTTTCTACGAGTCCGTTCAATATTTGAAATATCTTTTTAGATCATTAGATGTCGAGAATTGCAAAAGTCCGTCGAAACGTATCGCTCTCTTAATGTGCTTAAAACTTTTTAAATGTAACGTTGCAATGAAAACTAGGAGATGCCGCTGCCACAAAGGGTGCATGAACTCCGTAGAGCTCGCGTCTACGCAAAAGCGACGCCCACAGCCGAGCTTGCGGGCCTATACGATAATTTTACCAGGAATCGAAATAATCCGCGTACTCGAGGGGTGTGAATCAGCAACAGGCGGAGCGGGATATAAAATGCGAAACGGATTGCCCCCGACGCATCTTATTCGCTGCGTCGTGGTGGATCTCGCGATGTTCTCGTTGCGTCGCGACGCCGAGCCGAGAAGCGCCGCGGAGACGCGGGTGGTTTGCGCCGCGTATAAATAAAATCGTCGCGTCCGCCGCGGGAAACATCTCTGTCCGCCATGGCGTCTTATAATAAGAGTATCCTCGGGGATGGCACGGTGTTTAGAGGATCGGTGGAAGAGGACAGGGGAGGGCGTCGAGCGGGGGTGGTCCGGCCCGAGAGGAACGCGCGGTAATTGAGCACAAATCAAGTTTAAGGAGGACTCCGGCGAGCAGGATTTTTTTATTGCCACCGCGCAATATTTATTTCGTTCGGTGCTCCCAGCGACGCCCACGCGGTGCCACGATAATTGCGTGGCGGTGTCCCGGCCGTCCGCCGAACGGTGTTAATTGCGTCGTCGCGGTGCAACAGGGGATACGTATGTATCTCCTCGCCGCGGAATTTTTGGCAAGCGTCCGTGTTTACGCGGTTCCCCGGCTCCCCGCCCGGCTACAATATTTTCTCAGGCATCTGTCCATACCGCTGACGTCCGCCGCGCTTTCGGCCTCGTAATTAACCGGCCGTAACCTGTGCCCACGCGCAAATTAGTAGCGCATAACTTTTCGCTGCGAGCGCGGTCCTTCCGAAATAACTTTCCAGCGAGCTGCCGCCGCGCCCGCGACTCCAGGCTAATTAGCCACCTCCGTTGCGTCGCGCGGCCGATTTTCTCTCGAACGTCGCAGCCCGAACACCCCCATCCTGCCTCCGTATCGGCCTTCTTTTAACCCTGGATTTTGTCGAGATTCTACAAGCCATTCAACGTATTATAACACGAATATAATTCTCCACTTTAATAATTAAGAATGTACATCTAAGTGTATCTATATCTTAACAAGTTGACTGCCGTGGTGGTCACTTGAAAATACTTCTAATAACACTAGTAGCACCGAGTATCAATTTATTCGTTCCGAAATGAACTAAATTACAGTGTAAGGTACTAACTTCCTTGTCAACTAATAAGAATTGTTACGAACTTTGATCGTTTATACGAATGAAATAAGCAAGACTCGTATGAAACACTCTATATTTACGGTAAACGTGTTAATAATATACGTATATCATCCCCTTGCACTACTATTTATTTTGTGATTATAATTATTAGAAATTCTTCATTGTTCAGAATTTCATAGAAAAAAAAGATAGTTTACATTTACTGTATGCCTATGTTTTCTCCAGAGGATATATATATCAACCACAACAAAATAGAATTTTATTTCGGTTTAAAGGAAATTAATGACATACATATTTATTAGAGTCTGTTCAGAATCTTCATTACCAGTCTGACTCGATATTGTAGGCCAAGGGATTAATAGTAGGAAACAGGTGTAATTATAATACCCAGCAGAGCTTAACAGTAGTATTTCGAAAAGAAAGTCTGTTCCCAATGTCATTCTAATAATGTTCTGTTTTGAAGAATGCACTTTTTATTTGAAACGAAGTAGGTAATTTAATTTAAATTTGGTAGCAACATCGACAACATTCAGCTCGAACTTTAAAACCGAATTTCCGGTATCCCGTCGACCGCGGTCGCCTCCAATTCATCCCGGCATTTTCACGAAATTTCCTCGACGAAGTGCACTCCCCGGGTAAAGAAGGCGTTCTTTTTTCCTCTTCTTCCTTTTTTTTTTTTTTTTTCGCGCGCGCCGAAAGTGCGACCGGTGATGTATGCTGCGCGTGGGTGGGCAGGTATAAGGGCGCACGTAGGCGGGCCCCGGAGCTTACGAGGCTTGCACTTGCGCCGAACTGCATGCGAGAGCCACGGCAATTTCTTCGTGGCGCGATAAGTTTCGTGATATATTTCGCCGGGGGAAACTCATGTTTCCGTAATGCAATTAGAGCGTGGCCGTAGCACTGCGCCGTGGAACGTTACCTCGGGCGAGGGCTGCGTTCAGGGACGTCTACGACGACGACGGCGACGACGACAGTTACGTCGCGCTTAGAAGTAGCCGGGGTCTAATTAGAATACTCGAGACAAATGAAATAATTCCTAGATAAAATAATCCCCCACGCCTACGTGCTGGAAGAAGTCCGTCCGTTCGCCTCCCGGTTCTTTCCCCGTGGCCATTTTTCGTTTTCTGCGCTCGCTTCTCTACGGTCTCGCTCTCCTCGTCGTCCTCTTTCCCTCGCCCCTCGGCCACAATTTTCCGTCACATATATCAGCCTGGACAGTAGTTAGAACCGGTGCCAGCTTGTTACCGCGTGTAACCCTTCGCGGACCTCGCAGAATAGTGTACACTGCCGCGCGCAGTAACTTACTGCGGGGATGAAACCGCTGTCGAATGAGTTCAAGATAAAATACATACATCCGTTCGTACCCTACGGTCCACACACCCCTTCGCGACACTCGATAAACTCGCCGCACCCGAAGAAACTATCGCGGAACGTTCGTTTCCGTCTCCAAACGGAGACAACGTATCCTGCGCGCACCCTTCGATTCTTGTTCGCTCGGCCCGGAACAACTCCATCGCTACCACCATCTTGAACGACCGAGTTTCCGAGCGCACGCGAGCAAGTGGCGCAAATGTGTACTAACATTCTCGCTAATTTCACTTCTCGCCCTACTACCCGGGCCCCCGGTTAATAAGCGAGAGGTTATTTATCGGATTGTCCACCCTCGAGTCGGCCCCACCAGCGAGTCACGACCGGTCTCGGCGACTGCCACTTAGGCCGTTTATTTCGACGCCGCGTCTAACGCGTTTTTCTTCCCGCGATTTACTCCATTCGTGCCGCGGTCGAAATAATTTTATCGCCGCGGCCCGTTCGTTCCGTCGACGTCTCCTCTACGTTTCTCTCCGAGTTGCACTCTGCTCGGATCGCGCTCGAAATAAGTTTATCAATTCTAATGCAAACGTAATTTAATTATGGAATTATTTGGGTCATCTGGAATTATTTTTGGACTCTGGAATTATGTGGATCGTCGTTTCCCTTAAAATTGGTTACAGATTCTTTTAGAGAGCCTTGTCGTGTAACGGCAGTGGGCACAAGTGAATTTTAAGAATTTAGAATTACCATTGGATATATGAACCTAGGACTTTCTTGCACTAGAAGTGTTTTTTTTTTCTTAGTTGAATCTTTGGATCTTTACGTCTTATATTGTGAATGACTTATCATACCAAAAGAGTTACAACATTTCTATCCTAGTCCAGTCTGAAGAATGTCGAAATACGTATCCTACTTTAGTAAGAGGTAAAAATACAAACATTTTTTTAGCAGAAACAGATAAATGCCTGTTTAAGAAAATTCGAAAGAAAATATTTGCTTAGGAACAGGTCGCGATATTAACACTAGAACGACCATGCACTAAATGCAACTGGCATACATTGCCTTGTAATAACAACAAAATAAGATTTGTTTAGATTTCGTATTAGTTTTGTTTAAATATCTACTTCGATAGAGAAGTTTATTGAAAAATTTTCTCATGGAAACATATTTATAAATTCGATATTTCCAGAAGAAAATATTAGGAGCAAGTCATTTTGACTCGTGAGGTAGTTCTAGTGTTAATATTTGAGACGCGAAGACTGAGACTAGAGCTCAACTATTATTTATTTCGCAAATAAGCCTGTGTCTTTTTGAGCCTATATCAATCAAGCATAAAGGCCCAGTGTTATGGCACGACACGCGAATGTTTGAACGAATTCCAGTCATTTTACAGAAACGGCCCACTGCGCGAGTTTCCTTTCTTCCCGTCGGGTCCGAAATAATTTAATCGGCCGAGCCATTTATTCCCGCGGAGTTGTCGAGTCGCCGTTCACCGGAGCGTTTTTCTGCGCGCCCCGTGTCCGATTTGCTCTATTTGAGCGGAGGTCGAAATAATTTTATCACTTACAGCTGCACACCGCCGCCGACTCGCTGCGGCGGACCGGTGTCTTAAGAGGATTTCGATGTTAACGGAGACGAAGAGCGATCTCGCTTAAGCCCCCGAGACGACGCTTAATCACCGGACGAAATTTACCGTCCTCCGGCCCCGGCTGGTTCACCGGCGAGAGGAAAAAGGGAGAGAAAAGCTTGGCAATCGCCGGGAGAACGCGACGCCTCACGATTCCCTTTTCCCCCCGCGAATATCGTCGCAACGACGATATTGATTTTTTATGCGCCGCACCGACTATGAATCGTCGAACGATTCTCGCTCGATTCCCTGACGAGAACGGGGTGGGAGAGACCGACAGGGTGTACACAGCGACCTGTCGACGAGCGATACGAACGGCATTATTGATGACACTAATGAACCTAATGCGATTATTATCGGCGCGTCGCGACGGAACCCGGCACCTATCTCGCTCGATAGGATACTTTTTCCTCGTTTCTTCCTTCAGCGACGCTGCGCGCCTCGCAATTGCCTATCTGTACGAACAGAAATCCCTGCATAGAAAAACAACCAATAGATGTACTTATTTTCAAGTAATTTCTAATTGCTCGCAATTAATCTTCCACGTCTGGCTACTTCCACACATTTTGCCAGTGGACCGTCCATTTCAGACATCTATATATGTGCAGTGGAAAGCTATGATAACCTTTTTGTTAGAATAATCTATTCTGTGAAATACAGGCAATGTCTGAAAATATGTTCCTCACTGACCGAGGCAAAAATACTTCTTTTCGTCGACGTATGACTGACAAGAGAGCTTTTAAATATTCCTATAATTTGTAAAAGAAACACCTTGCGCTACCATGTATACACACATGTAAAAAGTGTCGTTCTTGAAACAGTATTATGACGCGCGGTCGTCGCCCCGTATTTCGACACAATAACTGATCGACGACGACTCGCGCTATAAGGACAAACATATAAAAACCACAGACACTAGTCTTCGTTTTGAATAATCCGTTCGGCAAGGAACAGTTAACGTTTAGACTTTGTAGAGAGCAGTCAATAAAGCATTTTTATAGATTACACGAGTCAATCTCCTGAGAAGACCGTTCCACTCTACAAATTACAGAGAACAAAGGTACAAAGCATACCCCGGTTGTGTATATGTTTAAAAACGTGATTTACCAATGGTAATTCTTAGACGATGCGTCTAAGTGGTTTCGAGAGCTGGGGAAACACTTATTGTTCGTCAAGGTACGGACCACCAGGAACAAAGTTACGCGCATACCGTCATAATTGGACTGCGGAGTTTAGGTATAGAGGAGGGACCAGTAACTTTCGGTAACGGCAAGCCTGCCATCCAATGTTTCACTTTGTCCAGCTAGATCGAGAGCCCGTTTCGATCTTTCGTCGCTGTATCGTCGAACGATCTCGCGAAGTGACCATCGAGAACCCTCTTCTCCCTGCTCTACGACGTGGCTCCTCGAGCGGATCGTTAACATCATAACTGCACGTCGCGCGGGTAATTTAGACCGCTGTAAAACCGCGGAGCAGTCCACGGGGTCCCCGTGCGTTATAAACATACGTCCACGTGTGACGGTGCTCGTACGTGTGCACGCGTTCGGCTGTAACCGACTTGCTAACGAGACATTTCGTTTTACAAAATCGTCCGAGACCCGGGAGCCACGCGAATGGGGCCGTAAATCCCGGGACCGGATGTTAATATCCCCGTGTCCCCTCCGCGCGTCCCCCCCCTCTGAACCCCCGATCCACGCATACCCCCACCCCGACGTTGTTCGCAAATATTGTTGCGCCGCGCGGATGTCGCAGTTTTCAGCCCAATGGCCGTTAAACGTCACTTCTGCGGCCGCGGCCGAACTAATCTCTTTTACGCGTTCCGCGAAAACGTGTTCCGCGGCCTCCGGCGCTGTCACGCCAACGGAATCATGGCTGCTAAATCACCCGGCGACCGGCCCGGTGTCTTCGCGAATTCAACGGGAACAGGATCGCTCGATTTAGGCCCCCTACCGACGATCGGGGTCTATTAGGTTTCCTCGCTCCCGGATTTCGGGAACTCGATGTTTTCCACGGGCTCCTTTTTCCTGTGTTAGGGTTAGAGGTGCTCGCCCGGGCAGAGTCGTTTGCATGCCAAGTAAGGAGCGATTGGATTCGAATCCGGCGCAGATTAGGGCGTTCGATTAGCCGTCAGCTTCGGAGAACACTCGACTTGCCGCAAATGAGCTCGTTCCGGGGAGCTCTTACCAGCAATGGGAGCTTCTCAGTCTAGTTGGCTTTCCCACTGCCGATCGAGCTCGGGGCTCAATGGTTTTTTCGATGGAGCCATTCGGCAGGACTCGGTGGAGCGCAATGCACACCATGACGAACGTTTCGGGAACTTTCACGATAATTTATTGCTGGAATTTTGCGTATTCATAGTCGCATACCTGAAGCAGAATGCATCGCTGTACGTACAGCAGAAGTAGACAAAAGTTGCCGAGGTATACAGCCCACCCATGTTCGCTCCATAATTGACCCCGTACCACAAATTCCCGTAGATCAATATCTACGTATGCACGTACTTGCTTGAAACACTATTTCTCGGAAAATTTATTTTTGTATGTGCATAGTAATATCAGGAACACAATATCGTGGAAGTAAGCCATAAGACGTTAATGCATTCATTTTTTCCACAATTTTGTATAACCAGGGAATAGATCAATTTATAAAATAATCAGAGAGAACTCGCATATTTATTAGAAACATGGATTGGACCTTCAACTGAAGAAGGTAGAAAGAAATTTAGAAAACGATGTTAAAGAATCGTGAGAATTAGAGAGGATTTAAATTAATGTAAAATGTCAATGAATAAGGAAGGTATCTAGAAGACAGCGGTGAGCGACCGTTTAATTGTCCGGAGGCCTGGAGACGCATCCAGACCGGCTCCTAAGAATCGCGTTCGAATTTCCTGGAGATCACGGAAGATCTCGATCCGTGACGACGATACGGAGCCACGGGATCGTTGCACCGTCGCTTCTGAAATTCTGGAGGGTAACCGAAGCTCCGTGCTCACGCTCGGCCGAGTCGAAAATCTTGGAACACCCGTATAAGGCGCAAGAAAGGGCCGCGAGAGGTGATGGAGTGACGCGATACGAGCAGAGCACCGGTGACACCGCACACCCGGCTGACTTACGGTCTTCGGCATCACCTGCTCAGTTGCTCACCCAACGTACAAACGAGCCTGCACACCGGCGAGCTTCGTCCGAAACGCTTTCGACACTCGCGAACTTTCGCCCGATTGCGTCCGTTAACCCTGCACCGGCCAATTACTCGAACTTTCGGAAAAACGAATATCGAGTCGGGGACAAAATTAAGTGGACACAGTTTAAAAACCGATAACTTCTTTTTAAATTGGACCTAACCACTTCAGTTTTATTTTCAGATCTTATTACTGGGCAAACAAATTGCCTGAAGCTGCTCGGAATTTTTAAGAATATTTTAATGGTCGCGATTCTTAACATTTTCATCTGTGCTTATAATGCAAATTTCGGACTCTTGTAATTCTAAGTAAGCTGTACATGTATAAAGTTTCAAAGAAATCGGTTGACGCATAAAAAGATGTGAGAATCTTTGAATTTTGAATCTTAATTATTCATAACTTATGGAAACCTTGGTCGATTGATTGAATTAGAACATTTTGAAACATATTATTAATGGAAAGATTCTATTAGAAATATTTTTAAATTTAACCGAGCAATGGAACTATAAGAAAACGAGAAATGCAAAAGATAAAGTTACAAAATAATTTAATTCCTGAGTCAGATTCGTCATAAGTAGAATTTGTGTTTTACGCAATCGTGGCAAACACGAGCGAGGAATATGACATGAAATACTTTAAAAGATACTAGGAATGCTACTACTTTATTTTCAACTTCCAAGAGAAGAATCACAGTTTCTCAGTCCAGTATACCTACATTCAAGTGTAGAGTCCAGGGAAAAAGACAAGTACTGATCAGCCTGATGAATTTTACACAGAAACTAGAATGCAGAATGCGGAAGTTCGCGCTGAAGTTCTCGGATAGCGCGGGACTACGATACAATGTGCAACACAGAAAAATTAAATATTCCGTCGCTGATAACCTCGAAGCTTATGTATATCCGTGAAACACATACCTACCCGGCAAAACCATAGTTTCTATCAATAAATTATTACCTCAGTCGCGGTGACTTTCTATCATCGCGTGTCCGCGCTATCTAATCTAGGAATTTCGCTGGACAAGAATTCTTAATCCCTCCACGCAAGATTTCCGTTTCGTTCCAGGCTTCATCGAGCTCATTGCCAGTCGATAACCGAGATTTGTTGTCCGGAGCACTTTGTGTACACCCGGCGTTGCGGCATTGATCTGAAACCCTTTTACCGAACCTAGTTATTGCCACACGCGGTCAGTTACGGATCAATTTTCCTCGCCGGATCATAAACCAGTCGAGCAGTTCGCTTGTCCGCTGATCAGGGAATTTGATTTACACGAGTCTGACCTATCGGGAAAAGAATAGGGAAAAGTGATTGCAGCCGTCGCCACCGCCGCTGAAATAATTCCGCCGTGCAATATTCGAGTCGATGAACCCTTATTAGTCGGTCGTCGAAACAATAAGAACCGAGAGTGATACGTCACCGGTGACAAACGATGGAGCACGGCCCCACTGGATCACGTTCGGTCTCCGCGAAATCCGAAATCGTGTAGTACACGTCGGTGATTCGGACTCATTGGCTGGCTTCGTGTAACAATCTCATTTAGCCTTGCTCTCCACCCTGCTTTCCACCCCCCACCCCGACGATTCTCTCTCTCTTTCTCTCTGACCCTTTCACTCTTGCTCTTTCTCTCTCTCTCTCTCTCTCTGTCTCTCGTCAACCCCGTCGACCGCCTGGAAAGTCCCCTCAGCGCTAGGACCACCGCCATCGCCGCGTCCCGTAGCGAAGCAGGAAACCCTCTGGGGGCCGGTGGGGTGGGCAGGAGTCGGATATCTAATTAGCGGGGGCTGATCGGTAATTACTACGATTAATCAATCCGTTTTCCATTTGTGCAAGCCGTGCGCGTTCGCCTGTGCGAAAGGGAGAAGAACCCCGTGGCCGTGCGAAGGGGCGCGGGGATGAACGCGAGAAGAATAGGCGTTCGTGTGACGACCGGAGGGTTGAGAGAACCGTGTACACGAGAGCGAAAGGGGTACCCACAAGTCGACGGGAGAAAGGGGTTACCGCGATGCCGGATCGACGTTGTTCCACGATTCCGGACCGGTCGTACTTTCGGGCTCGGGATTGTCGGGCTTCCGGTCAATTAAGCCCGCACAATGAGCCGGCGTATACCTCGCCGAAACTCTTGGAAACTGGATTCCCGGACCCTTGACACATTTTCGGGGCTGTAAAGTTTTATCTGCGCACCCTCGATCTCCTCGCCGCGTGAAATTTACGGACGCCTCGGACCGGGGTGCCCTGGTTCCCGGAAGAAACGCCAAGTAAGCGAACAACAATCGGAAAATTAAAATTTACTAGGGCATCCGCAGTTTCGTTATGCAACGTGCACTTTTAGTCAGTTACAGTCATACATCGACTTACGTTCTTCCGATTTTCGTAACACAATAGGCATCTGCTTATTCGGGCAGACGCGTGCCTGTGTCCTTAGTGTTCGTTTCCTGGGTTCCAAAAAGTTTACAGTATCGACACATCGTTTGCAACGTAATGAAACTACAAAAGAGAGAAATGAACTCTTATTTGATTCCTCTGCCCAGCAAACAATTTCTATTTTGCATAGAGACCCGCAGTCGATGAACTACCTTCAAGGGGAAGGGTCGAAACTGGTCCTGCGAATCGAGTTAAATGCGTTCCAATGATCGCACCTACGCTCCAATGTGTCGAGGAAGTAGTCGTGTCAAGGAGGGAGGGCAGTGGAGGAGGAAGATCGGTAGCGTTACGAGATTGACCGGGTCAATATGCATACGTTTCGACCCACTCGACGAACTTTTATTGCGTTAGGCTCTACACGTGCGTTTGCCCCTTACTCTAATCGGTCGGGTTCGCTGTACACTCGTTCAGCCGAAGTATTATCACTGGCGTAGGCAGCGAAGACATTTCGAGACTCGATCGTTGGCTAATATCTTTAGAATCGTCTCGTCCATTACGTCCGTCGTAGTTGCATGCATTCTTTAACAGGTCAAGTTTTCATGACTCATAGGTTTAAAGAACTTATAGATTTCATGCAGTACACAGTTCTACTGTGAATATCTGAATTGCAGAAGAGCTCTAAATATTTTAGTCAGTAATTAATACATGAGTTAAAATTGGACAGCTATTGAAGAAATTGTGATGTACACTGAAATACGAATAATCGATCAAGATTTGTGTTTGAAAAGCGAAAAGATAAAATTCGGCAAGTGTAGGTACAATTTCCTGGCTAATTCCTTTCAATAAGTGGAACAAACTGTGATTTTTCCGGAACTTGTAGGTTTCTTGCAGTACATAGTTCTACTGTGAATATCTGAATTGTGGAAGGGTTCTAAATATTTTGTAGACAGTAATTAATATATGAGTTAAAATTTGACAGTTATTGAAGAAGTTATTGATATCTACTGAAATACGAATAATCGATCAAGATTTGTGTTTGAATCGCCACAAGATAAAATTCGGCAGGTGTAGGTACAATTTTCTGGCTAATTCCGTTCAATAAACGAAACAAGGATTCGAGTGTCGATAGGATCGCAGGGACGCGGAGCATTGAAAGCGAATACGCCACTGGGATCGGGCCAGATCCGGTTAGAAACAGTACGCTAATGTCGTATCAGGAGAAAGAGATCCGAGACTCCGGTGCGTCGAGGCATATGGAGCGAAATCTCTTGATGCCATTAGCCTCGACTTTGTAAATAGTTTTCGCTCGAGGAATAACAACGCCGGGAACAGAGGGGTTGTAACCCTAAACCCCGGTGCAGCTTCTGTTCTCTGCGAGAGCGTCAACGTGGCAAAGAACGCCCCCGTGCCAAAGGAGCCGATTGTGATTGATCATCGGGGATTGCTTTCTCTTCCCGGGGACCCTTCGGGCAGAAAGGGTTCGGTGTTGCCGAAGGGCGGGAGCAGTCTCTCTCTCCCCCCCCCCACCCTTTATTTGTTTTGCGCGAGAAGATTATCGCGTTATTACGCCAAGCGAGTCAAGGGTCCTCGAGCCGGCCCTCGAAGACACGCAAACACTTCGCTCCTCGAATTACATTCCCGAATTGGCGCTCGTAATCTTCGTGGAAGCCCGGCGTCGGAACGGACACGTGTCCGACAGCGAAGTGGATGGACTAATTACTCTTTCCGTAAATCGGGCACGGTGTGCGCTGCACGCTGGACCCGGGACCGTGTGCTAGCTCATATTAGGTCAGGGATGTATTCGTTCGTAGACTTTGTGCGTTTACAGTGAAAATGAGTGAATACAGTTTAACGCTTTGACTGCCAAACTAGAAACTTAAAAAATTCCACAAAATCAAAGTAAGTTAATGAAATAAAAATTGAAAATAATTAAATGTATGATATTGAGTAGTCGATTTGAATAGTAGATTTGGTACGTTGAGTATATTAACGTAAAAATTCATTTTAGAACGTCACTTCACATGGCAATCAACGTGTTAAAGCAGGAGATAGATTAGGGGGTGTTAGAGCGTGTTACCTTGAGCGTGTCTTTACATTTTACATTGAGCGTTTCTTTACACAGGATGCTCTAACTCCTTAAAAGATTTTAAAAGCTTTGACGTATTAGTCCCAGCTAATCGAAATTATTAAAGAAAGAAACATGTTTCTGCTTGGTTCCTGGTCGTTGTAACGAAGGCAAACAATTTTTATTTCGCATAAAAATCCGCAGTCCACTTATTGGGATCTCGAGAAGTAATGAGAAAAAGTGACAGTAAAAATGTGTCTAAGATAATACTCAATGAAGGGTCAATGAAGTCCTAAACAGTCCCTAGTCTGTGGGACCTACGAACGCTTTATTTACCTTCAGTTCCATTGACTTAGCGTCTCGTCCGATTAATTTTACGTTTCGAAGAAACATATTAAACGATCGTAGGGTAGATAAAAGTGCAGAAAATTTTGCCGAGTTCTTGGGCGGTCCCAAGAACTTTGGAATGAACTTGGGACTCGTGTGGTTAATATTGAGCGAGTTAAGGGTCGAACGGCAACAGCCACCGAGATATTGTTGGAGCAGTCGGCCGGTGTGCGATCCACCTGGAATGGGCGACAGCGAAAGAGGCAACACAGCGATGACAGCGCGAGTTCGAGCGTAAAGTTCCTCGTCCCACTTGTGAGGATCGGAAGCTCTCGTGGCTGACATCCCGAGTCACCTCGTTGGCGAGCGTCCCAGTTGCCCGAGCTTCGAGGGCTCCGCTTAAATAATCTGAAACGTCATCTGAGCGGCAACGTAGAAACGAGAAATCGGACGTAAAGGAAGAAGAAGTGGAAGAAGAGCGGTCGCCGGGGTTGATGGCGAAGGCGGAGGAGACGGGCCCGGCCGCCTCGAAGGCTCGCAGAAGAGCCGTTGAACAGGGACAATGCTTTCATCATTGCCGCTCTTTCTTTCATTCCCCCGCGCGTCGGAGGAGGACCCTCTCCCTCTCTCCCTCTCTCTCTCTTTCTCTGTCTCTCCGCCTCTCTTACCCCTTTCTTTTTACGCTTTTTTGCCCGCAAAGGATCCATTGTCGTCGGGTTGTAGGTGGGTACCGTCAGCCGGTAGGTATCAGTGTCTCTACGCGGTCGGGGGTTGGGGGATGGATGAGTTTTGTAAAAGTCCCTTCTTCCTTTCCGTCCTTTGCCGGTTCCACCTCCTACCACCGGGTTCCCGTCCGGCTTCTCGTCCCCCTCGGTGCCGCGCTTTTAAAAGGCAGAAATGGTGTCCTCTCTTCCTCCTTTTGCGGGCCGGGCCGGGTCGGGCCGAGCCGAGCCGAGCCGGGCCTCCGCTACGATTACGTGTGCTTCAGGTAGATGACGCGCACGAGCGACCGGCCGTGGAATGAGCACGAGGTCTGCAGAAAGTCGGCGGACAAAGTCGTATCAGCTGAAAGGAAGAGGGTCGCTTTTCATTCTAATTCGTTGTCACAATACCGCCGTTTCTGCCCGCCCAGTCGACGGTTTCTTTGCCGGCCTCCGCCGCGCCGCGTCTGATCATCCTCTCGGTATCGCTCGGAGATACCAGCTAAGAAAACTCTCGTATCGATTATACTTCGTTCGTTCCCCGCCCTCGCCGTTGCGATAAAACAATTGCAAGAAAGTTTGTACAAGCAAACCATTCTTACCATTTGTCTTGGGTTCTCACGTTCACATTTCAAACCCCTCAAAATGCTGCATCAACTTTGTGAAAGCGACTGTACATTTTAAAGAATCTTTCAAGTATCCAGTACATTTTGAACTTTGAACTCGAAACGTATACACTTGCATCCTAGTTCGTGCTACCAGCGAGTCATCGTAATCTCCCTTCGTTGTTATTATTCAAAGGAAAATGATTAAGCAGCTGTAATTGATACGGTAATTGAGAAGCCGATTGACAGGCTTCGGCAAGGAAAATTGTTATTGCGATTCTTGTCACGGCGCGTCTATCTCAATTCCCCTTCCACGAAATCTCGTAGGCAGTCACGCGGAACCACGCTAATCGGCCGAGGCTCGTTTATCATTCGCGACTCGGTCCCGACCGAACGAGTCTGCCGTTTTCATCCGACGCGACGCGACGCGACACGACGCGACACGACGCGACGGTCCCCCGAATGAAGACATCTTTCGGCGTATTACCTCGCGATTGTAGGATGATTGTCGTCGTGGAGCCCCGCGGGAGGTCGGCAGATGTTTCGCGGCGACCCAATCAGACGACCCCCGAAGCGGTGGTGCCGCGACAATCAACCATCAAACAATCTGCCACCCTCTGAGGGGTTGGTTGCTTGGATGGCGAACCAAAACACACGGAACCCTTCAGCCTTTTCGTGATCTGTCTCAAGTGAGCATATGCCTCCGTGGGTGGAGTGATTATTTCGCACCGGTCGCGCACGTGTTGTGCGAAGCGCACGTGAATGGCTGTGCGACCGCCGCCACCCGGTGTCGCACGGGGGAGGATGCATAAATTCTAGGCCTGTCCCTTTACGATCATTAAAAATAGCGGCGTTCCGTGCTCTTGAATTATTGCTCGACACCTCGTACGTTACAAGCTTCATTGCACCCCGCGTATGATATATTTTTCCGTGTACATCTTTCTCAGTTTTGTGTATCGCGAATGTTTAATTTCGCGGAAAGTACGTTCCAGTCGGTTCGGTATAACCAAGACTATTTACGCGTTACTGTGAACAAAACGAGATCTGTAGCACGTTTGCTGGCTTTCTGTTGACTGTGTTCTACAACTTATTACTTTGTGAAAATTATACCTGCTTAACCCCTTGCACTACTATTTATTTTGTCGTTATACTGATTAGAATTTCATAGAAAAAGAAGAATTATTTGTCGTAGAAAGAAGTTTATATTTATTGTATATCTATGTTTTCTCCAAAGGATATGTGTCAACTATAGTAAAATAGAATTTTATTTCGGTTTAAAGAAAATTAATGACATACATATTTATTAGACTCTGCTCAGAATCTTCATCGATATTGTAGGACAAGGGGTTAATATGTCCCTATGAAAATACAAGTCTGGTTTTTATAAAAATATTTCGTAAGAGCACTGTCTTTGTCAAAGGAATGTCATTCAAAATTCAATTGTCCTATTAAAAGATAAACGGTTTGGCAAGATAAACACGTGCAATGTGTATACTGCAGTTTGACCATTTCTTTTTCAAATTATTTATCAATGTTCCACTCATTTGACCATCTCAGAAATTTCATATATAATGATTACGTAACAGAACCTTATTCCTAATTTTTCTAAAGACGTTAACTCAAATTTTGCGAAAATCACCCCTGGAAAGTAAATTATTTTTCTGAACCCTTCATAACTGATTTAAAATTTTGGAAAAAATATCCCGAATAAAGCCAGCTTGTAGCTTCACTTTCGCTTTTATTTCACCTAAATATGTTAAGTAATAACTGAGAAAGTAAAAGGTTAGGTTCTTCACCCTCATATTTTCTAAAACAATTTTTGAGACAAAGAACACTGTTTAGCAGAAAAAAAAAATTGACATTGAGACCAATTAGTTATGCTCACCCTGCTAGACCCGTTGATTCGAAAAATGTATTTATTTATTCATCGGTAGACGAATGAAAGCTCGACGGGGATCATGATCCGGAAGAATCGAAGAAGAACGATAATTCGTGGCGCGGCGATTGTCGCCGGGAATCCAGGGCGTATCCGTAAACTACACGGGCAGCTCCGGTAATAACGGTTCCCCGGTGCGTAATAATACTCCTAGGCGGAGTCTTTAATATCGCGAAGATGACGGTAAACTAGGTAGACAAGCGTTAAGTCAGCGAAGTCTGGCTCCCGCTCCGCGAAGCAATATGAAGTCCGAGCGGCGAAACTTCCGCAATATATACGCGGGCGGAGGCGGTCGGAAATTAGAATCACCTTTCTCCGAAGGAAATTAAAAGTTACTCCGCGGGAAAGGAAGAGTTACGAAGCAGCTTAGGCACCGGGAGCGAAGTTCGCGTCCCCATCCGGCGAAATGGAGCCCCGGCCCCGATAGAACTCGCTGCGCCAATAAGAAAAGATTAAGGCGAGACGGGACGGGGGAGCACGGGGGAACGAGGAAATCGAAGGTAAACGCGTTTATCTTGCGCGGGAACGGTTAATAGAAGACTCGAAAGAGAAATTTTATCTTGAGCCCAAAACCGTTCGAAATGTAAAATATATCCATTGCCCCCCGCCGCTCTCGTTCTTCGAATTGGGAATTTACTAAATCTAATTTAAAAGACGATTCTGTGTTCCGTCGAAGCCCGCAGAAATACCAAACATTTAATTTCAACCGCATTCAGATTTTATTGGGTCTTTGCGTGAGAAATATCCAATCTTAGAACGCATATATTATTAACACTAGAAAGACGGGAGCTTAGTATATACCTATATTGCCTGAAAGCAGTCAAAATGACTGCATTGTGAAAAAATAACTAATGCGCAAAGAAATTTGTTTAACAGTAATTTTTAATATATTTTATATCACAGTCATATAACAAGTTATATAAAAGTTATATATCTTACAGTCATATAACAAGTTATTAATAAGTATTAGCAATGAAAAAAATGAAATTCAAAAGCAGTCAAAATGACTTGCTTAGGCAATCTAGTGTTAAATGTTTTAATCGACAAATATTATTATCATCTATCAGATCATCTATCGATATATCATTTGAAGGTACAGAGCTAATCTTTTAAGTTCTATCTTTCGGCTTTACTTTTGAATACAATTTGTTTCAATGTGAGTCGATGTGACCATCGTGTTTCCATATCTTGACGACTACATTATGCGATGTTTTGTCATAATGTAGTAGTAAATATACGCACAGTTAGTCGACGATAGAAAAAGTTCTTTGTTGACAGAATATGGTGGTCACAATTGTAAGGAATGGCCGGGATAAAAGCAAACAGTTTATTATTTAATTACACGTCCTTCTCTGGTGTCGGACCTGACGAGACTGCTCGTCCTTGTTTCATTCTGTTTGTTTCTTTTTTCAACACATTCGTTTGTCCGATGAATCGTTTGTCTTATCAATAACATGAACATATTTGTTAACAACATGAACAATATATACAGTGGCAGATATGTTACAGCTTATCTTGCACAATAATGCTTGCTGTAATCAACAAGTTTTATTTGTAAAAAAGTTATTTTTTTTAAGTTGTTGATCGGACATTTCATATGCTGAAACGTGATATTTCGTGTTCACAAATTTAGACATCAGTTCGGAGGAATCACTGCGGGAGGAATTTTATTACTATTTTACCAAGCTCAGCAGGTCGGGGTACGCTGTGCGCGCGTCAACTCTCGCAGATTCTCGATAACCCACGGTGTGCTTATTTAGAAAGTAATTAGGCGGTTAAATTATTCTGGCCGCGACGGGAAGGGGTAATCTCCGATACAGCGGTTTCGAAGAGCACCGATGTGAATAGTAACGGGGCGACGTGTCCCCGTTGTCAGAAAGTTCAGCGAAGGAGCGCGGCGTCTCGGCGAAAGCCAAGAACAAAATAACAACCCCGGCGCGTTTCAACCCCCCATAAAGGACACCGAGACAAGAGCTGGTTAGGGATACGCGTACCCGGCACGAGAGGATAGGAGATCCCGTGTTACGGCGCCGGTGAAGTCTTTGCTAGGCCATTCGGGAGCTCGTTTGATGGCCCGTGCCGCCGTTATTGTCTCGAGACGACATCTCCTGCCGTTAGCCGGGTCCTTACAGCGCCGTTGACCACAGCTCCGATAACGACAGCCCGGGAAATTGTTAAAAATCCCGCGTCCACCTCCGCGGATATCCCATTCGCTCTTATTTCGTTCCGATTCCCGGGTCCCCCTTTCACCTGTTTCGCCGCTCGCAGCCCGTCTACGGCCCGGCCGCCGCGCCTGGGCCATTTGCGAGCGAGCTACCCGGCCGAGAGATAACTAACTTTTTATTGGACCGTATATTACGCGGACTAGCGACGGCTTCCGTCTCGGCGGCGTCTCAGTTAAGCGGATAACAGTATATTTTCGTGGGAGGATCACGCACCTGCGTTCTCTCCCAGCCCCGTTTTTCTGGCAACTTTAACCTCCCGCATGCGAACCTGCTCGTCCCGGCCAATTCGGCCTCGCCAACGCGCTCTCGTTAAATTTCGGAACAGGTTGGCTGCCGTAAAAATGCCACAAAATTCAAGTAATTTATCCGACGATGCAAAAACAATCACCCTTTCCATTTTTCTGCATCTCATCGGTCCTAACCGAAGCTGCCCCATAAACCTGTTTATTAACTTAAATTACTAATATCTTAAGGAGCTATCTGATTGTCGAGGCCATTCTTACTCGAATGTTTGGAAATTTTTTTCTGAAAAACTATCGATCCTTTCGTGTTGTCAGATTCCACACATATTCATTAGTATTTGAAGTACATGTCTGATTTTTCATGAAAAACATGAAAAACATGGGGCGACTGACCGGAAACGAAGAATGAAATGTTTATTAATCAGTACGAATATAGTTATGGCCCAAATTAAAAGAAATTACAAAGTTTGATTATTCACGAAGTGGCGACAAATGCACACTTATACTCACAGAAAATGTAAAAAAAGAAAAATCGGTTTTTTGGAAATGGAAAACCAGAAGACTGCAATTGTAGTGGTGTTATATAATCAGAAGGAACTATATTTATTAATAAAAATTCAGATACAGGAATTTCTATCTAGACATTATATAGGAGTTGTGTCTTAGAGGGTTAATCGCTTCGCGTCTTTCGAGTGTTCGCAATTAAGAAAACGACCACTTACTTTTGAGCGAGGTACCGTAAATCGCGGGTAGCTCAAAGCGACGAATTGTTGAAAAAGTGAGGCCGAGGAGAGGATCTTCTCGTGGAGGTGTTGCTCCATGGGAAACCCGGCCTCGTCACCCCTTTCACTCCTCCGGTTTTATTAATTACCCCGCGCGCCCGGTCCCGGTCGGCGCGCCGTAACTGGATTGCGTTATATTAAATTTATCATAGTTTTCACCTCCCGCCTCGGTATTAGATCCTCGAGCCCTCTTACTGGGAAACAATTTACGCTAATTACAAACGCTGCCTAATTATACATCCTTCCCTATCCTTCCTTCAGCCCCAAATCTCTCGGCACCCGGCCTCACCCCCGTCCCCGCCCCCCCCCGCAGCTACCACGGAACTTGGCGAGGAGGAGCCCTCCTCCGGCTCTTGTTGCAGGAAGCGCAGAGGGATGCCGTTTATAATGAAGGTTCCGCGCTCGCGCGCGTGCACCTGGGTTTACCTAGGTCTTCCGGGTCTTGGTTGGAAGCTGAAATTGCCGCGTACCCGCTGCGAGCCTGCTCTCGGCCGTCCCATAATGCCCCCGGACAGCTCGACCCAGTTCCATCGATTCGATACTGTTTCGGGCTGAGCAAACTTTCGGGTGGAACAACACTTCCAGATATGCTCGCCTTCGCCGGCTAACTTAACCCCCCTCCGCGTGCACTCTAAACTTTAAGTTGCTGGGCGTGAGTAGCCGATCCAACTTGGCATAATTTCCGAAAGGATAGGAGTAAAAGTTATTTCTCTTTTGGATCGATACATGCGGACATCTGCCTCCTTCGTTGAAAACACAGCAAAATATAGTTTTCTAAAAAGTTTCCTAACGAATTTGAAACAATTGAAGAGTATCTACACTCCCGCTCTTAAGTCTTACGACACCTCTGGTTTTTAGTAAAACTCTGGTATATCGTATACATTACGAACCTTTAACTGTATTAACAACATAATATAAATATCTTCAAATGTTCAGTAGTAATTAGAACTTGAACGTAATAATTCATTAATAATTATGAAATAGCCACCCCAATCACCAGATTTGAATCCCATAGAAAAATTAGGGGGTGAACGTGACACACAGGGGTACGGAACTTTTGCCCTACGTCGAAAACGTATTTATAGAATATTTTGGAACGAGAATGGAATAATATAACAATAAAAAAATGAAAAAATTGATCACGCGGATGACAAGGATAGCGGAAACTGTTATTAAAGAAACGTGGCGGATTCTTCGATGAAAAGAAAATATATTTTTTTACTTCTTGGTAAGATTTTTGATTATATGACTGCAGCATCCTTTCTTTGACATGTTAACCTTTAAATAAGGAAAAATTTGTTCGCATCCTTCAGCGATTATTTCATTTTTACATAGTTGAATACAAATATGATCACTGTCCTAAGACTTATGAGCGTGTACGTACTGTTAAGCGTTTGAAGTTCTTTTCGAAGTTGTTAAAGAAAGACATTTCTGCTCGGTACTAGTTCCTTGCGACTGATGCATTTTGCACAAAGTTCCGTGATTACATTAAAGGGAGTCATACCGATTTTTTTCAAATTTAGTTTGAAGTTTGTAGAGCATAAAAATGCAGTTTCGTCCAGCTAGGATCTATCTCTCGGAACACCGTGCGCCCGTCGCCACTTTTCTCCTCCTACGCGCGAACCGGATGACCAACTCCCGACAAGTCGGGCGGGATCAAACTTTTTTAATGGATCCACTGCCTCCTGGCTCCTCGGCAGCACTCTCGAACACCGCGACGAACAATCGGTATGATTTATGTCGCATACTTCCTTTTATTCCCTCCCGCAGCACCGTCGCTGATCGTCCTTCGAAACTCTCGAGACGCGAAGGGTGTTTAAAGAAACCGTCTCTTCGATCGCTGAAATTATTTGCAGTTACAGCTTTTATGAAGTATGATCAAGCAAATTTTCATGCTCGAAAATACCCCATAACACTTCTACGCGTTGTGCTGTCTATCAGCACGGGAGTCGTAAAGGTACTCCGCTGGTTAAACACTGACTGAAAATCGCGTTTCAGATGGCACTAAAATTAAAGTTCGATTTAACGAGATGAAATGGACAATATACTTCGATGTTATTATCGGCCTGTAAACCTTCACGCTTCCATACCAACTGTGGGAGCTGATAGAATGCAAGAAAACGTTCGTGTTAACGAGAACTAACTGTACGCTTCTCGGATACTGAACCTACCTACACTAAAATTAACTGGCATGCGTGGCTGCCTTGTAAAAATGAGAATCTCGAATTTATCTGAATTTTGCGCGACTTTTATTACGATACGAGCTTGAATGAATTATCCAATCACCTTCCACGGAAAGATCTCTATAGTTTTAATAATTGCGAGATAAAATATGTAAGACCGGTCGTTTAACCGGTGTTGGCGGATTCAGTGTTGAGCAACGTATAAAACGAGAGTTTCATGTTCTTCGAGAACTCGCCAGCCCGGGCCGCTATCGAATGTATTCTCAGCTTTGCAATTACGCTTGCACTTGGTTCGATAGAAGTTGTTATGAACACACCAGCAATCCTACGAATCCTCATTCGCAGCCGAGGAACAAGAGCCGCTCTCGCGGTCAAGTAACGTTACCGCGATCGTCGGAGTGATTATTCATGGGAGCGCAGCGGCTCGCGGATTATCGGGGCTTTATTTATGTAAATTGATTCCGCCGCGACATCCTCGAAAACGAGAGAAGGCTCCGAGGCGCAGTCAGGTACGCGGCGTACCTTACCGGAAGATATAGCCCCGGGTATCTCGGCTCCCGCGGGACTTTGCATGCGAATATTTTCAGATTCGGGAATATGCAAAATCTTCCCAATGCCGGGGGATTTTCGCGGACGAGATCCGGCCGAGGGGTGGAGGCCCGGGGAAAGGGGGAACGCCCGTTTATAATAAAGCGCAATATCCGAGGATTTCCTTAAGTTGCATATTCAATGATTTCCTCGGAGACTTCGGTCTCCGTTCTTCGTCCCGAAGCGACGCGACGGGGAGGAAAAAAAGGAGGAGAGAGGAAGAAGAGGGGGAACGGGAACGAGAACGGCGAAATTGGAATCGTTAAAACCGAATTATTCCCGACCAAGTTCGCGGGAGCTGCTTCCTCCGGCGGAGTGCATTACAGTTGTTTCGAACTCTGTGTCTGCTGCCCGGATTCCCTTGGTTCGGTCTTTTTTCTTCTCGTTACGGGTTGCTTAAACATCTTCTTGCATTTTAATGGAGGCTTCGCCGCGGGCAAGGAACAACGTCGCACTCCTCTCGCGTGTTCCTTACCTTCGACTCGAGCGTGACATGCTTAGTTGCGGATTAGGCGAATTGCTCTTTGATAAAAGTAATTAAAAATTTTCAGACTTAGTTCTTTTTATTCCCGTACTTTACTAATTACAAGCTGCAAGAGCTACACTCCCGCTCATAAGTCTTAGGACAGTGATCATATTTGTATTCAACTGTGCGAAAGATAAAATAATCGTTGAAGGTTGCGAACAAGTGTTTCCTTATTTAACGGTTTACATGTCAAGTAAAGGAACTGTGGTGGACAAGTGTGTGAGAATTGAAAAGTGAAACCAATGGAACGTAGATGTAATAAAATGTGTAACTAATTATGTTCAAAATTAAGATTTCTCAGAAGCATGAATTACAGTTATGGAATCATGAGACTTTAAGGATCGATCGCAAGAAAACTGATATTAAAAAATAGGGTTCGCTATGTTCACCGTTTTTCTAGAAACATGAATTTTTTCCGAAATTTACACTGTTGCGAGAATTGGTTTTTGATCGCCGTCAGATCGGTTGATGTCGCCGTGCGTCGGAGAGACGACGAAAGAACAGGCCCACGCGTTCGAGGCCATAGATCATCGAAACGGGACACGTCGAGTCTTCCCAGAGCGATCAGCGGACGAATCGACGCGGTCGAATCTCGTCCAGGAATGATTATGCATAGGCTGTCCCGGGGTTGACCGGGTACGGTCTGCCGTGGGTGGCACCGGAACTCCAATTCACCGTGGCCAGGGGCCCCACTGCATGATAAATATTGTTTAGCCTTGTCGGACGTGAGCCGGTAAGTGAATCCCGGGTTCGTCGTGGCCTCCGATGCCACGTAGGACCGGGTGAGTGATGTCCAGGCGCGCGCCTCCCGTCAACGGGATAGGTCGGCGCGAAGGAGAATGATGATGACATAATGACGTCCCGGTGGGCGAGCAATAGCTGACATCCGCCACCGAATATTCTAAATCACTTGCTCGTCGTCGCCGCCGCCGTCTTCTTCGTCGGGGCCCCGTCGTTCGTTTCGTTTCGTTCGTTCCCGCTGTCGTCGGTGTCATGTTCGCGTCCTTGTTCCACGTCATTCCTTGTTTACGAGTTCACGACTGCCGGTGCCCGTTTCCTCCTTCTCTCCCCCCCATGCTCTCCCTCTTACCGCCAACCCCCATAACCCCCCGTTCTTCCCAGCGTTCGGTAGTTGCGCTCCCGTTCCCCCGTCCCGAGTGAATATTTCATCGCGAATTCGTTGGATTGCTTTGAAAATATTTCATGGACCTGCCTTCCGTACTTTCGCGTCTTCCCGCACCCAGGATGGAGCCAAGTGCGATTCCGTGACCGCGAAAATACGCGATGGATTTCCCGCGGTTCTCGAGAAACTTGGAATTTAAAAAAAAATAGTTCTTGCAGCTACAAACGAAATCGAGACAAACGAAATTTGACACTAGGTTCACGGGGCCTGTCAAAATGACGGGATCTAATATTTATAATTTACAATTATTGACATTGTGAAGACGTATCCATGGGGAATTATTCAACAAAATTATTTTTTTGGGTATATATTATTTAAAAAATTGATACAAATGTGGATAGACACGTTCTTGTTATTTTTGCAAAAAATAATGTTAAGTAGTCAGTTTTAGTGCTTTGTAAATCTAGTGTTAAAGGGACATTGAAGTTGCAAAATATGAAAGAAAACCTTGCATCCAATATTCTACATACGAATAATAAAATACTAATGTACTACAAACTACATTATAAAATACTAATGTAAAGTGTACTTACTTCTGAATCTTCTGTACCTCCGTCGGATCCACAGCACACAATTATTGACTCACGAGAATAGGTCCGAATAATTGAACAACACACACACACACACTTAATGAAATCGTGACAGCAGACGAGAAGATGTTACTCCGACCACGAATAAAATAATACTGCGATTTTAACCTTCCCCTCCCACGGACGTGTGATAAGAAAACAGCGAATTCCGGGAAATAGGGTCGGCGCCCTGCCATAATTTGTTTACCTTGGTTTTGTATCAGCGTCTAACCTGCCTCGGATAACCTGACCCTACCACCACCGTGGAAGGGATCATTGTTCAAATCGCAGTATTATTTTGTTCGTGGTCGGAGTAACATCTTCTCGTTCGTTGTCGCGATTTTATAAAATGTGTTGTGTGTGTTGTTTAGTGATTGTTGTTCAATTGTTCGGGCCTATTCTCGTGAGTGAATAATTCTGTGCTGTGGATCCGACGGAGGTACAGAAGATTCAGAAGTAAGTACGCTTTACATTAGTATTTTATAATGTAGGATTAGTATTAGTATATGGAACATTGGATACACGGTTTTCTATCATATTTTGCAACGTATATTAACGACCATTAATGATTTTCTTTATTATTTTTTTTTGATTTGGTATATAGTATAATTTAATGTGGTTCAAATAAGATACTACTTCAAATCAAATATTTTTATTTTGATAACCAGATAGATAAAATCAAATATTCGCTTACAATGAAAATAAGTTCCTCAAGTAGTTAATATTATAAATTATAATTTTTAACATGAGAAGCTATAATAGTTAGCAAAGTATTATTTGTAGTTTAATTACGAATATGTAACATGTTGATAAACATGTTTCCGTCCCATTTTTTTCAATGATTGGAAATTCTACCAAGACTGAGTGCCTACACAACGTTATGTTTATATGACTCGAAACGTAGAAACAGTGAGAAATCCGAATAGAAAGTCAAGTGTGCTATTATTTCGCCGACCTCTGTTACACGACTTTTGTTGATAAATACAAGTACGGACAGAGTAGTTCCAGTTTGTCGCTATATAATATACTACCGTGAGACGATGTTTATGTACCATTTGTAGAATTCAGAGAATTCTTGATTTTTCATTGAGAACTAAATGATAGCACACTTGTGCTATCTTTTTGTCCAGGAGTGTATATTTTCACAGCCACGATGGCAATCTTATCGGGGCTTTTTTCCGAAGAAAATTTCTGGGGCACCAAATGTTGTTGACATATAGTACTATCTTGTTGAAAAGTCGGGAAAGATGAATTGAACGAATGCTGCGAGCGTGTAGGAGGATTTTTGCGGTGGCGCCGTAAACGAGGGAAATAAAAGTAAAAGGCAATTCGTCATGAAACCGTGTGCAGTGTCGGTCGGCTGCACTCGGTGTGGTTAATGATAAAGTCTATTCGGAGAAAGTGCACCGGTAGCGGTGTTCCCGTTGAACCGTGACGGCCGTTAGCGACGATGACGCGACGTTATTGGTCGACTCGTTGAAAAGTGGCAACGCGTGGCTCACGGTGGCGTGGAATAAGGGCGCCACTCGGTTCCAGCCATTTTCTCTCTCTTATCCCTTCCACGGCACGGGCGCACGGTTGCCGGTGCAAAATGCGAGGGTTCGGGGCGGTATCGTGAAAACTCACCCTCATCCCCGAAGGATAAAGCAAGATAGAGGAAAACGGGAAAAAGGAGCGAGAGATCGAGAGGAAGCGGGGTCTATGAAAAATGATGACGCGGCGCTTGTAAAAGAAATGAAATCGGGCTCTGGGCGAGGGTTGAAAAACCGAAGGATCGACGGGAACCAGGAGGGAGTGTATTGCTTACGTTCGAACGGTAGAACAAAGGAATCGGGGGCTAATTCGAAACGGCAGCGGAGCAACGCTCGACCGCTTTGAGAAATGATCCCCCGGTTTCGCAGCCATCGATCCTTCCTCGATCGGGTTTCGGGCCGAATCCGTCGGACGCCTCACGTCGTTGGTTAATCGTTTCCCCGGGGTTGAAAATTCGCGTGCAACATCCCACGATGTTGCCACGAGAGCCTTTACATTTCCGACACGTTTCGCCCGGTCGGATCCGAGGCGTAAAGACTTTAAGGGCGGACCTATTTCCCGTAAAACGATCACCTAACCGGACGAGCGGACTGTAATCGGCCTTCGTGGACTCGTAAACACCGCGGGCTACAGCCATAATCCAAACCCTTACAGCTGACCAGAAACCACCGGCAGGTCGGCGAGACCAAGTCACCCCTTAATGGGTCAGGTGGCCGACGTTTCGATTCCCATCGGGGTTGTTTACCGTGTCCTCCGTGACGTCATCGAACTTTACGAACTCCTCCGAGCCGGCTACATCCACCTCGAAAATGTGGTTAAAGCGCTCCCCGTACTCCCATCTTACCAAAGCCTTCAAGAAATCATTGAAAACATCGGGCACGATTTACGTTCAGCTTCCGGCCAGTGCTTCGATACGACGTTCGACTATTTCACCTTTCATTTCGACTGCGATAAAACTTCGATGGACTACTCGCGTTTACCACCTGTTTGACGGGTTCTCCTTATTACTCAGCGTTCTGCTTCCACGAAATGACGCCGATAATTCTCTTTTACTACAAATCAATATTCCAAATAAGGTGCTGACTGAAATTTCCTTTTTGATAACACGCTTGACGTTTACAGGTATCGCAAACAAGAATATTTAGAGATTATGGTTAGGGGTTTAACCTTTAGCTTACTCCTTGAGGAATTCTTAAAAAGTTATTCTTAGCGACCTTTAACTCAGAAGTCGGTTCCTTGCGAAACTTCAATTTCCCAAATCAATGATTTTCAGGAAGTGGTAGGTCGTATTTGTTGTATTTAATGTGGTAAAGAATATTTATATATTTATTTCATATATTTAACAAAACTATATAACTATATATATAACTAGTGGATACATAAGATGACTTGTCTTTCTTTCTTAACGACTGTGGAATCGTGCCGGGTGTCGATACTCTTAACCCCACTCCAATTACGGCGCTCATACTAATACATATTACATATGTGTAATTGCCTACAGTATTTATTTTATACGTATACAAAGTATCCCAGTATTCATGTATGATACATTTCCACATACAGTACACAGAAATGGCGAGTTGCAGACTTGATGGCCGAAGTAAGAATGTTTCCTTTCTCGCGTAGAACAATCTCGAATATTGGGCCATAAATAGACAGGAATCGGCTTCCAAGTGCCGCGAGACTACACGCCGATTTCCTATTCATATCGGCGTCGAATTTCAGCCTGGCGGCTCCTCCGCGTTCTACGAAACCGTCTACGGCCACGCTTAGCATAACAATGAGAGCGAGCAGGATGAACGGGGGAAAGAGCAAGCGAAAAAACAAACCGGCCGGGGGGAGGAGGCGATGCGCGTTTTGACAAATCGTCCCGTTCCTCGCCTTCGTTTCGGGCTCCCTTTTTTCGATCTCCTGCCGCGGTCCCGCGTCTAATTCCCCGGAATGTTTTCGGCCGATGTCTCGCTGCGCTCAGCTTGCCCCCGTCCACAGAGAGACTTTTCTTCCTGCGTTTTGTTGCCCCGCCCTTCTCCACCCTCCTCGCCCCCCACCCCCAATCCCCCTCGTCGAATTTATCTGCGATTTCGCGGATAGATACGTCCGACGACGGCGTCCCGCGTGTCGGCGAATTCCTCGCGTTTCTCGAAATCTCCGGACATTATAGATCAGACAGATATTCGAGTTTATGAGCGGTGTAAATGGCCACGATACGAGCTTTCGTTAATTTAATAGATCCGGATGCTTGTCAAGCTGCTCCTTGTTCGCCGGATTTTTGCGGTTTTTTTTTTTCTTTTATTGTGCTGCGCGATAACGATCGCCTTCGGAGAGGATGTTCAGAGAGGCTTCGCAACTTTGTAGAAAATCCTCGTATAGCAGCTCTGCACGTGCTGTTGACGAAGATTTAGCATGGTTCGACTGCGAATTTTGCCATGATTGGCCTGGCAAAAAGTATTCAATTTTATTTATAAATAGCATAATTCTCTTAAAATTTAACCAAACGGATTGAGATTTTTTGACGTGTTAGAAGAAGTTCGCGGAATAGAGGGTAAACAAAATTTTGAAAAAAATTACTATCGGTCGGAGAAAAGGCAAAATAAAAATGTAAAAGTCAGTCTTTCTTAAGCTTTAATTGAGTATGTGTTTTAATAGCGATTTTTCAAAATTTGGTTTACCTCTCAATTATTAAACGAATTCTTTTAAGAAAATTATGGAATTTTTAAGTGTCATCGAATACTTCTTGCCACGGGTTGTAGTTCAAATTCGTGGTCAAAGTAATTTAATGTTTAGATTGCAGGCTTAATGTATTTTTAACATTTTGCACATTTATTATCCGATATATCATATCGGTTAAAAGTTCATAATGGAATCTTTATGTTCTTTAATAATAGGGCACTCTTGTATTATTTTCGTATGATTCAAATGATTGAAACTATAGACACAACTGACTCGGCTAACCCTTATTCTGCATAAAGCAACAACCAAAAGCTGTATATAATTTAATAAATAACCACGCGCGGGACAAAAAATCGTAACGCGTTTCATGGAACCCGCGAGTATCGTAGTTCATTTGCAAAATATCTATGACCTCGTGGAAAAGTGAATGATTAAAAAACTAATCGACAATCTTACAGCGATCCTTTCGAAATCCTTTAGAAATTTCGAAAACTAATTCCAGCGAAAATGAGTTTACCGGGTCGTTTCGCTGGCACGTTATCACGGGGCAAGCAACACGGTCAATTACAAAGGGAAGAAAAAAAAAACGATCGGATCTGCTGGTTTATCTGGGAGAAAAGTTTTTCAGGAGAGGAAACTTGTCGTCTCCCCTATTTTCATTTCCCGCAGCAATAGTTCATTAAAAAGGTGTTTCAGGGGCAATTCCGTGAGCTATTAGGTAGCCTCTATCACTCCTCCGGGGGCCATTTCTTGCCACCCTCGGTGCTGTGCTGGCCGCGAGTCCCCCGCCCGCGGGACTACGGGTTCAACATGGACATTACGACGGCATAGCTCGCCTCGTTCCGTCGGAAACGAGAAAAAGAAGACGTCATATCGTGGGGACGTCTCGCGTGCCGTTTTCCGATCCGCCGTCGTTTCTTTCGATCGAATCGAAACGGGAAGTACGGGGGAACCGGATAACATATAATGTTATTGCTACACGCGGTGGTCCAGATACGTTGGATTTACCTTTAGGGTGGATTTATCGCCCCCAAAATAGTCAATTCGGTTCGACTCTCTGCATCAAACACGACCGAACGTATTTCCTCGGTGTACATCTCCTAATGTACACAATTTCTTTATATCCTTAGGCGATTTTCTGATCTTCCGTTGCAAGAAATCATAGAAATATCGAATAGATTCATCGGAGCGAAGGAAAAGAATTGCAGCCGCTACCAGCCCATGAATAATTTCACGGCAGCGGAACAGGCAAGGGAGATTGTTAACAAGCCGCGCGAAAGAGCCCAAGGATTCCCCGCCGAGGGTGTAAAACTAAAATTAAACGCACAAAGGCGTAGGAAATAGATAAAACGAGCGAAGCCAGTTGTCGCGGTTTTACCGGTTGAGATTTACCGGCGGGACGTTATCGCTCGTCGGGCCGCGAGTACACGCGGAGGGGATCACTTTACATATTCTTCCCGCGGACACGAGCCGCGAGGTGTAATTAAATTTTTCTCGTGCCACGGCCGGCCCGGGGGACAAGAGGGGAAAATTAATGTTGGCTCGTCTTTCATCGGTGGAACGCGTTAAATCGCGCGATTTGTATAAAGTAATATCCGAACGAATGATCCTGCGAGCGGCGCGGCGCGGCGGTTCCGCGAGCCGCGCGATCTACATTCCCGAGTCGCGCCTTCCCAGCCCATTCTTCGAACGAGTCCCTCCAGGCTTTATTGCTTCGGCTGGTTCGTTCATGCCGACCTCTCTCTCTCCTCCACCCACCGCTTTCTCTCCACCTGGTCCCACCAGTGTGATAAATGGCCTTGTTCCATCCACCCTCGGCTTCGTCCTTCGAGAAGGTCTTATCAACTCGGACGCGCGCACCTACTCTCCTCGTCCGCACCCCTCCGTCCCCATTTCACTCTGAAAATTCGCTTCCATCCGCCCCTCCGGGCTCAAATATCGCCTGAAACTCGTTCCCGGAGCACTTGCCGTCGCGTTTTCTTCGTTTGTTTCTAAGCTTCGGTTCCGTGAACTCCGACCGCTTCTTAACTTCTAACTCCCGATAACGCAGATTCGATCCGCTGCTCGCCCGGCACAATAGACCACGAAGATAAGGGGACACTCGATGCAGAAGCGGCTCGTAACGCGACGAACGCATTTCAGAAACGAATCCAGCGGTTCCACGAGAACAGAAGCACCATTGGACAGTGGGTAAATGGTAACTGGACGATACAGACTCTAACCAAGATCTTAATTCGGTATTACGGTGCCTCCTAGTGTTACTTTTTGCAAGACCCCGAGTAACATCGTTTTATACATAATCATTTTCTATAATTATACTTTAATATCGATCAGTACGCTCTTGTGATCCTGATAATTCCATGTAATAAACGTTGCTATTGCACGATTTGCTTGATCGACATCTAATTTTGAAACTGTATAAATTACCCTACCAGAGTCTTTTTTAAGTGCATCAGGCTTCAGCCGTGTTCTAGCCTTCCCGATAACAAATAAGAAATACACTGAATTCTCGTTACGAGTCAATTGTGCCGTTCTGGTGACTGACTCTTAAACGAAATCTGAGGTTGTCACCGAGCGTCACACTTGAAATATACAGGGCAGGCGGGAAATCTAAGAGTCATGTCCGTCTACAAGACATAAAAGCCTATGACTACTAAGTGACAGTGACGAGAAGACTGAGAAAATGTCTTTCTCTGATACACTCACCTGTGTGGGTAGTTCCACCGACTCCAAATAGTAATGTTGGCACTGACTCGTAATGAGAATTCACTGTATTTGTTAGGAAACTATTCTATACTTCAACGAGCACCTAACTTCTAGTGTGTAGCCACCTGTCCCCAAATAAAATATTTAGAAAATAGTGTATCGATAAAAACGCTTGAGATGATCGACTATTAGCCTCAAATGACTAGAACAAGTGCCCAACTATGTTTCTCGGCAAACGTTTTCGTCGACAGGATTGTAGAAGGGATGGAAGCATCCAGCACCGATGAGGATCCGTGGTTAAGGCCAGGTGGCACTTCTCGCCCCAATTTTTCTATAAATCCTCGAAACGTGTCAAGATCCGGCATAACAAGGCGATTACGCCCTCCCCTCTGTCCCCCGTGGGTCCTCCTCCTCCAGGAAAGGGTCCACCTGCGAGGATTTCGGGTGGGCCGCACGAGGAAGTCGCCCCGGGGCAATAACGCGTCATCTCCGGAAGGGGCGTTCGTGTAATTATACGGTAGCTAGCGACTGCCTCCTCTCTTTACCTCATCTCCTCGCCCTCTCGACTCCGCTAAACCGTAAACTCGTTGGTCCCACCGGCTACCGGTCTTCCCTATAATACGCCCTATCCCTCATAACGTAATAACGGCGCGAGGGAGCAAACGAGTGCCCGTAACTTCGTCTCCCTGCCGCGAATTTCGGTAATTACTCAAATTCGCCGGCCATTTTGAGCGGCCCTTGATGGCGCTTCTCTGCGCGACGGATCTTTCAGCGGACTCCTTCGAGGTCCGTTTCTTCATCGTTCTTTCCACGACTTTCGTTTTCAATGGACGCTGATCACTAGACGGCGGATCTTTATGTAAAATAAAAATTTTCTACCTGGATTCCAACAAATTGGAGTGAAATAAAAATTCATTTTCCTTCTCAACATGTTTAGAAAGTTCAAAATAATATAACAGTATTTTTAAATTCTTGTAATAGTTTCACTGTTTCAAATTACACCTACTCATTTTTGTCATAAATGCATAAAGATCCGCTGTCTACTGATCACCTTTGTGTCTTCAAGTCTGCGTCAAGCCAGAAGCAGTGACTGTGTAGAAGTTTCTTTCTTTCTTCAATAATCCTAATAAGTTGTAAATGATATTTTGGAATCCTTTTAATGTTTCTACCGTTTTAAATTGCTCCACCGAGTCCTAGCTGATTACATTGGTTAGAGGACTTGTGATCATCCAAAGGACGTGTAATTAGAGAGACATTTACGCGGGGCGGTTTCTCTTTATAGCAGATTATTAACCCTTCGCGGTCCAAAGTGCTTCCTCTATTCCATTTCGTAATTCGGAATTTCCAACCTAATAGGAACTTCACTGACCCAGTTGGAACAGTTGATTAATACTGAATTGTCCTCACGTACCACGTGATTGTAGCATTATCGATGAATGCGATGTAAATTTGTAAAGTCGACGTCTGGTTCGACCGGAAAGGATCAACCTGAATGGGAAGTCTAACTTAGTCGATGAACTCGAGAATCAGTACAAGCGTTCGACTACGTTTTCTGACACATTCGATGAATCATGGATAGGTCTCGAAGAGTTTCTACGGGTAATTCAGGAAATTGATTGGCCACACAGGTGGAACTTCTCTCGATACCCTTCGACTTTCTCTTTCCTTACGAGCGCGGGGGTTGATCTTGAACGGTACGCAACGCGGCACGAATAAATTTCCGCGCGTATCAGCGGTAGGATTAGACGACGAAGGACTTAGCACCGTCGAAAAAAGAGACCCTCCGGCGCAGACTAAACAGATGGTATAAATTTTAACTTCGGTCGAGAGCCTCTGGCGATGAATCAGACTAATCGTCCGCCTCTTAAACGCACTTTCGCGCGTTTCTATTTACGGCTGCATCCCTCCCCCCTCCCTCCATCGGTTTTCTGGCTGTCGGTTTTCAATTATTCGCCATTTATACAGAAATTCCTTCGCCTCGGTCGATGCTCGATCAATCTTACCGTAATCTAGTGAGAGGGGCCCTCGAATCATTTTGCGCTTCTACGGATCCAAAAATAGTTATTCATCCGAAGCGAATCAAACCGAGTCTACGAAGCAAACTACGATTTCGCACCGTTCATCGTGTTCGCGTTTCCCTCGGCGGTAATTATTCGCGGACACTTCTCGCCACAGAGCTCGGCAATTATTCTCACCTTACCAAAGATAACCGGTAGCTAGGTATCGATCTTTTGGATGGCTGGTGGTTCGTTAAATCGGCGGCGTGCTCGGCCGGAGGCACCCCCTTGGCCTCGTATTGTTGCAAACTATTTCGAGATCGTGTGATCTCGCGCGCAACAGCTGCGCTATCTATCACCAACAATGATTCAGTGATCGTGTAACGGCGCCGCTTCTGCTGCTCCGTTTATAGAGTGTAAACCGAGGGAACGGAACGGGAGAGGAACGGGAATGGCGGAATGAGAGAATGGAGAGGCTCGTGCCAGACCTCTGATCTTCAAAGTATAGGAGGAGAAGCTTTTATCCTGCGCGCGCGGGCTAACCTGTCGCGCTGACACCTCGTCGCGACGACGCGCCGTTTGAGAGACCGTATCCCGGATCCGATTTCGCGGACCGTGCGAGAACTCTGCTCTCCTTTCTCTTTCTCTTTCTCTCTCTCTCTCTCTCTCTCTCTGTTTCTCTATTCTGTCTTCGAAACTCACCCTCTCGCCAACTGCAAATAGGAGTCGAAATGGAAGTACGGCTACTAAATTCTCGATTCGACTAGAGCCGGTTTGGTTCAAAGATGTTTAGGTCTTCCGGTAATTGATCGGCTCTACGTCCGAATCCGAGATGCTTTTTCAGTAGAAACGGTCAGTCGAGATCAGACGCGCCTGCCAGAGCCGTAAGAGGTGCGAGAACCGGACGAGTCCATTTCTTCGGTGAAATTTTAGTATGGCTGAGAAGAAGGCAGAAGCTACCTGTTCGCAATTTTACTAGTTTATATTGTCACTTCGACCTATAGCAAAATTTCATGTGCTTAATATCTTGGTCTCCGGATCTTATGCATTTGTGATAAAAACGAGTAAGTGAAACACGACATAGTTGAAAAATAAGATGGAATTAAGAATATCTATCGCGCTAGACTTTTCGTTCTGGCTATAAAGAATTTTCCCTATCAAACAGAGAACCTGTTGAACCGTGATACGACAATTTACTAAGATATGAATTTTTGCTTCGTTCTGCGCTGTATCTTGAACGCTACACTTTCTTTTGACGATTCATTTTAACAGTGTGGGGCCAAAAAAGTTGGAAAATTGGTGCGGCACGAAATGTGTTGAAGGAAAAAACATCCGCAGTCTACAAACTGATAAGATCCACATTCCTTCGGCTGCCTTTTTTACAGCAGAGTACATGCCAAATTTTTAAACTTTCAAAATTGACCTGGATTTCGCACTACGCGAAGTTTCAACCTACCGAAGGAATCCGCGAGGAACACGGTCGATACCTCCAGATGAAATTAGTGGAATTACTCGTAATTCTCGGTGGCAGTCGGTCCCAGCGCTCGGAAACTATTACCGCCGCAGACTCCGCCATTAACATACAATCTTCTCCGCGGCGGAACCGAAGAGTAACGTCAGAGCTCGTCGTATTTTTCTCTTTATTAACCTGCTCACGATCCAGCAGCCCTCGTTTCTTCTTTTCGCCCTCCTACGGGGTGGAAGGGCTTCCTCGAGCCGGCTTGAAATCTCTCGTTCGCAAGGGTTGAAATACCGTCGGATCGAGGCGTTTCCTCTTATCGAGTGGAACGAGACTCCGCGCCAGGAAAGAAAATGTAAATCAGACCTTGGGGTTAGGGGAGGGACGGCGGAGAGAGCCCGTTCGCGCCCTCAGCAGGGGTAACCAGGGGGTTGAAGGGGGGACGGGTACGGTGGTGGTGAAGTGCCGATCGGTGGGCTACGGACGTCTCCTGTGGTGTTCGTGCCGTGTCCGTGTGCCTGTCTGGCTGGAGGGTCGCGTCGGTGTGCGAACGTCGGTCCGTCGATGCAAATGCAACTCTCGTCGGGGGTTGGTTGTTTCGTCGCCCGGTGATATATCGCCCCTCTTGCGCACAAAACTCTCTCTTTCTCCTCTTTCCGCTTCTTCCTCTCCGGGAGAGGAGAGGAGAGGAGTGCGGGGGGGGGGGGCGGGCTCGACGTATTTTCGAGCCCCGGGGGCCGTCGCTGCCGCCGGACTCGTCTATTTTTTTTTTCTCTCTCCCTTCGTTTTTCCTTTTTATACGTCCCTCGCCGGGAGCAGGCTTTAGGCGGAGCCGGCCCCGACCGTCGCTCCTGTATTAGTTTTTACGAGGATAATACACAACGCTTAAAGGGATAAGGGATTAAACCGGCCGACCAGCTGACCACCAATCCCTTCGCGCGTATATATCGCGACGCCTCGGCGAAACCAACCCCTTCGGGGGTCTCGCGGCCGCGGGGCGCCCGGCAACGGGTTCAGAAGGCGAGAGATTTTCGCCGGAGCCTTTTTTGCGATCGTTATCCTAGGATTGTAATTAAGCGAAGGAGGTTCTAGTTTTTGCCAGCCGGACCTACACGCCCGGCTTTCCAGCGACGTTGTTCTCGATCCGCGATAATCTCGCGCGCCACGCGGAAACGACTCACGAGACTTTTTCTTGGTTGTCCTCGAAGCAGGATTCGTACAATCGTTCGTGCAACTTCGAGTCAAATCATATTGGAATATGGGTATATTAACCAGTTAAGCGCGTTTGACGTGTATAATACATTGTTAATTTCCTATCGAATAAAAATGCAATTCTTTCTCATTTTGCTTCACTTGTTTTTCGTTGCTTGATTTTCATTCCGCGCACGTGAGGGATTTTTAAAATTAAACTCCGCAATTAACTTGTTAAGAAACCACACTCTATTACAAAATATGAAACAGAAGTTATATTTCAATATTTTCTCTAGAAGCACGTTGCGAGACACGTCTTTACTTTTCGAAAGAAACGAATGAAACCTAAGAGATCCAGAAATAGAGGAGCAACAGTTCAATATGATCAACTGAGGATCGAGGGTCCCATGCCGGGGACAACGTACGATTACTGTAGTCAAGTGTCGATTCAAACGATCCTTCTTTCTAAAGACGTAACAGATTAATTTTGTTCTACATTTATGAAATAAATTCCAACAAATCACAATAAAATGGGTCTCGAGTCGTCCATAAAATGAATTTGATTTTTAAGAAGGTACATTTGGGAAGATAAATGTAAAAAGATGAATTTGCTCTGTGCACGGATGAGTACGAAGTGCAAAACCTGTACCACACAGAAAGTGACTACAACCCGCTTCCTTTTACCACGAAATCGTTGGCTCGAACGACCAGAATCGCGACGAGGGATCGTTCGGGGGTCTGCCGGAAGCGTGATCGCGCTTTTAGGCGAGCCGCAGTCGTCGAGCGGGTTCGGCTCGCGCAGAAAGCATCATAAATAACGTCCGAGCTTCGAATCTACTCTCGTTCTGTCTTTCAACGGTTCCGTGGTCGCCCGCGGGCAGCCGGGCCGCTCTTTTTGCTCGACGGTGTTTCAGCTCGGCGCGGATATTCAGCGCGGCTTCTGATCGCGCCAGACCGAGATGCTCGGTGCCGCAGCCTCGCGGAATATGAGTAAAAACTACGGAATAAGAGGGTCGACGGTGTGTTACATTCATAAATAACGGGAAACGTGACAACCGAGGCGAGTCGACGTCGCTCGCATTACAGCGCTCGCACGCTCGCTCGCTTCGCTCCGCTCCGGTGCGGTGTTTTCGCGCAGGGGGGGGGGGGAATGGAACACCGGGTTTCCCTCGCGTGCAGGGAACCCGCGGGATGTTTCTGACAGAAAACCTTGTCCTCGTTTTGTCGGGAATTCGGCGACGATATTTCAACTATCCGGCCCCGTGTCGCCTGGCCTCCGGTTTTTGCGATATGTGAAATTACGTCGCGCGCGCTCTGTCCCGCCCCGGTGTCAACGAGCGGAATGCATAAGCGAGGCTTCCTTCACGGACGTGTCACTGCGAGGATAAATGTATGATACGATTGTACGCCGCGGCTTTGATCGTTAATGTTAAATGAGGAACGGGCTCGTCTTCGGGCGAAAGGTTGCTTGCGGCGACACGAGAGCCTCGATTCTTCCCTATTTCTTTCTACCGTGGTTTTCATGGCCTCTTTCCGTGCTACATGGTTCATTAAGTATTGAGGATTGTCGCGCCGCGAGGTTGGGAACTGGAATGATTCATACATCGATTAATCAGACGCTTCTGAACCTTGTTTAATAATTATATTCTTGACGCTAGAGACGAACGCTTGATTGCAGAGTGAATTTTGTTTGTCTCTAGCAAGCCTTGTCCATTTCAACAAGTTATAAATTACTGGTAACTCGATAACGAAGATTGTATCTTACACTATAATCTATCTCGGTTCAACATGCATACAAATTTTATTACAATCATTTTTAAACAAACGAATTGCACCGGTCACCGGTGACCATCTTGGCAGTTAACGTGTTATGCGGGTATATGTACCTCAACGTATTATCTCTAGTTGGAAACATGAATTTTAATCGAAAAAATAAATGGTTCTTCGTTTCCCGATGTTCTTGGAAGTATAGAGTGTGTCAAAGTAGCGATACTGGACACATAGGTGTGAGTGCCAATAATTCTGTCGGGTTCTTCACGTTTCAAATTACGTTCCCCTATAATTTTCCTTTCGTACAATGCCTACATTTGTGCCAGGGACAGGTCAAGATATTCTTAACCACTTGACGCTTCGTGACTGTCACGGGCACAGCCGATACGCTCTTCGTTTAGTGTTTCGTTTAGGCTAGACGCTGACTTGGCTATTTCCTATGGTGTCCTAAACCAATGTGCGTTTCTTTTACCGCTTACTCGTTGCGTATGGAATTAGAGTAGACAATAATAAACATGTCAGATTTTAGGCTTTAGTAAATTTCTAGAAAAATCTTTAAAGGGTTCAAGGAGCTTGAGAATATTCGAAGTGTCGAAGCAGAAGTTGTTCGTTGTTTCTGAATAACATGCGCTTCAGGGTCCGGTCTTCATAGATTCGCGATAAGGTAGAGCGACTACATTACAGACAAAAAATGATCTTACGTTCCTCAAGTTTTCGTCCTTATATAAGAATATTTTCTCGCTGGTAAAGGGCTCGTTCGAATGAGGAAGATTCAATCTAGTGCGCGCTGGTCATGAGCTGCCGAGATTATGCAGATATTTGGTAATATAAGCGTTAAAAGTAGGCCAAAAATTGAGGATGTGCATGCCCTGGAATCCAAGCATTTTTATGCCGTTGGATGAGTTTTCTGGATGAAATCGAGAGCAGCGCGCACTAGAAAATATCTCCAGCGATAAGAGCGAATTGAGCTATATTTTGCCTTGCTTCTTTTGAAGCCAAAAACTTGAAGTCAGAATTCGTAATATCGATAATACAGAGCAAAAAATGTGACAATTTTGAAGGCTGTGAATGGAAATTATCAATTAAAAAGTCACGTGACTATCCCGGGCCCTTAATGATTCGAGGGCCCGTTACTTTGGCGCAGCCTGTAGGGCAACACCGAGGGCTTAGAACCGGTGACGCGATCGGGGAACGTAGGGTTAATTACCCCACAAATTTCTGTACCAAAGGATGACCGTAGTGACTCGAACCGGAGCTAACACATACCTCCCGAAGTTCCTGGTCTATCTGGTATTCGTATACACATGTTCCGTATCACCTGAGAGGGCCGTACCTGCGCGTGCCACGTATTTCGGTGTCACGTGAGAGGCCGATGCACGAACAGCGCGAAACAACGCGGGCTTCGGATATGCGCAGCATGCACGCCAAGCCCGACCCGCTATGCCGCGAAATAATATATGCGGATGGTAATGCATAGACGTTAGCTCGTGCCAGATAAACGTGGCTTCGACTCCTCTCCTCTCTCTCTCTCTTTCTCTCTCTCTCTCTTTCTCTCTGTTGCCTTCTCCGTTTCTCTCCGTGTATACTGTCTCCGCGCTGAGTGCATACTGCAATATTTACCCCCTCGGTTCGACTGCTTCTCGCGGAGAAACACGCTCCACGTGCACGGGAAACGATAAAGTAGCGGGCGAACTTGTCAGATTCCTTGACGTCGCTGCACCGCGCCCCGGGAATAATTTAACTCGCCTCTGGAAATGTTTCGCGAGATTGATTCCGTGCTCCTGCGGGGCCCCCCGGCTGTTCTATCAGTATTTTTCGCCCGGTGTTTCACGCTTGCAAACAACGTCATTTTATCCCGAGGAAGGACCAAACGGTTGCTCGTAGACAGTTCGATCGTTCGAAATCTTTTTATTCGGATCACTATTCTCCGCGATTAATTCGTGGAAACCGTATTCGAGAGAAATCACGAATTATTCTATTAAATGGTTAGAAACACATAAAGTGCATAAAAGAGAAACCTTATGGTTGCAACAACTGTCCAGTCTACTTCGATCATTCCAGGCTCGTAACATGTGGATGATATGCGATGGGCGGACAATTATTCTCGCAATTGTAGCCTCAGGAATAATATTCTATAAATGGAGAATGTCACCTGTGTCGCCACGCCTACCGTGCGACATGTCCAACTGATACTTGATTACATATCTCCCACTTTCCAATAGATTCGACTATGATACGTTTATAATGACATGGATACCAGTAACTCATTACTTTTTAACATCGTCGCTACAACAAAGGAAATAAAAACGTGATGACGATTAAATGGAGTTTTAAACTCAAAAGACGCTTCGAATAAATTTCATTGTTCCTGTTTCTACTATGACAAAAACAGCACATAGTCTGTATAAATTTGTGTTTCTACGTTTTTAACACGGTTTTAGTGCAAGAAGGAATTAACCGTGTGATAGGGGTGTTGACTGCAACGCAACTTCCGTCTACTTTCATTCGAAAGGGGACTTGCAGAGCCTAGCGGTCGCCTAATTCGCCGGAGAGGCATTCTCCGAGGTTTTTCTGGTCCGCAATCAAGAGCGTCGTTCGCGGAACGGACTAGGCCGTGGATCGGAACAATGAGGAAGGAATTCGTACGGAGAAATCTGCGCCGGACGGGTGATTAGTCTCGTCAGTTCGTTTGCGGCTGATCGTCGCTCCGATAAAGAGAGAGAGAGAGAAAGGGAAAGAGAGAGAGAGGAAGAGAGAGAGTCGCACGATGCAAAACGTTGCTGCGCTTCCATGTAGGCTGTGTGTAGAAGGCGTGCTAGGCGCTCGAGAGGGTTCACCGTTGCCGGTACAGGTCCCCCGGCTTGTATAATGCGAGCGTCGATGTAAGACAATGCCGCGATTATCTATCCGACTGCCTTGTAAGGGGAATGTTACCACGGAGAGAGTATCCGTGGCTTGTCGACACGGCCGCGGCCACCTAAGACATTATATTAACATGCGGCCTGGACGCTCGAGTGTCCCGTTGCGTTCGGCTCTGGCGCACCAGGGCCTGATCCGCGAAAAATCGAGATTATAGCCAGGCCCATAGGTAACTCTACGCGAATCGTAACGATCCTCGGGGCCGCCACTCGTCTCGGCTAGGAATCGATTGTCTTCGAGGCTCGTTACCCGCGAGTCAAAGGTCTGCGGAGATCCGTTGGACACTGATGAGTAAGCAGAGACAGGTATGCGGCACTAAATGAACCGACCATTGTCGGCGGTGCAGCTACGCTATGCGGTTGACAGTGTATGAATCGCGGGGTATCCATTAGCCGGCCGAGAGTCATGCTACACGTTTCGTCTGTTTGCCCGCCTAAGGCGAAACGGTTCCAGGACATTTTTCTGCAAATTCGAGCTTGTTAAAGCGGCCTCTCTCGCAAAACAAGGATCTCCGACGTTTTACGAATATTCCTTCATAAATCACGATTCACGCGCGGAAATTCAAATCTAATATTTACGCTCCTGCGTCATCAACACGTTGACTGCCCAGTGTGTTTTGTTTCCAGTGAAGTATATTTGATTTGATATTACTAAACATAAGAGTATTTACACGTTCACGTGTACACTTACTTTAAAGCGCTATTCGAATTTTAATTGCATTGACCAAATTGTAAATGTTATTGTTTGCGAATTTTACACGTTTTCGTCAAGTCAGGTCAACAATAATCATCACGGTAGTTAACGTGTTAAGCTACTGGATCCAAATTTCTGTGTAATCCTTCCGGAGGTTGATATTTATATTTGGAAGTAATCTAACTATGTATGCACAAGAAATAATCCAAAAAATATGGAATAAAATCTGCAGTTTTGCGACAAACTAGCTCTTCAAGGAGACCAACCACGGTCACCTCGGGATCGAACTCTTTGTCAATAAAGTTCTCGTAGTTTTTCTCTGCGAAGCTGCGCGTTATCAAACGTCGATGCCTCGTTTTTCGAAGAACGATTCCAGCACCGTTCCGGAATTGCAACGTTCGCGGCAGGTGAAAGGGAACGCTTTTGTTCGACGATTTAGGGAACAGACACTTCGATATCTAAATTGCATCGGTCCGTCGCGTTATCGGATCGGCAGTCAGGCCGTTTGAAATGCAGTTTTCGAAGCGACGTTCAAGCGGCCGAATCAATTTCAATAAACGTTAGACTTCCGTCAATCCAGGGGCGTAGGAAGCCGGGCATCGTTGGGAGCAGGGAGGGGTGGGGAAATCGCGGAGCACTCGGTGAAATTACGCGAATGACAGGGCGAACAGAAGACTATGAGGGTGTGCGGGCGGGGTGGTGCGAGGGGGCGCCAGATCGGGGGTGAAAGGAAATAGAAAGACACCCGGGCCACGACCCCGGGCTCTTCCACTTTCGCGGCTTTCTTTGTCGGCCTTTTGTCAGTCGGTGAATTAGATCGCGTAATCCTGTTTGTATACGAAATGACACCGTCGCTTCGTACGGCTGACATTTAGGCAGCGCGCTAGTCCAGCCATTGTCAGCCTGTAATTGACTCCGATTGGAAGATTGGATTTGGATCGTCGCAACCTACCCGCGAGGGGTGAGCGGCCGCGCGCGACTCGTTTCGACGACGAATTCGTTTCCACGCTGCCAGACACTTCGTTAAGTTCAATTATTCCGGAAGGGGTTATCGATATGACTGGCGTGCTTGAATTTCAATCCGCCCACGCGGAATTCACCGCTACGCTCCGTCTTCTTTGTTGCGTGCGTCGACTCTACCTCGTCCCCTGAATTATTCTTACTTTTCGCTGCATTCTACATTTTTCTAAAATGTTTCCACGATACACAGTTTTTACTAGATAATCAAAATTCTGAGGGTCGAATATTAACTGTAATATTAACTGTAATTGGCCGTCTCTTCGTAGGTTTAGGGGTCGTTCAAAAAACAGAAACTCGACTATATTCTACACTCCATTTTACAAATATTTGATAAAGCCTATAACAAATTATAATTTGAAACAACATTCAAATAATCCATAGCCACGAATTAATTTATACACCCAATGTAATATTGGTACTCCTTGTTGAATTACACGAATATTCACATTTCTGTTTGGCATTGATTAGCTCCGTAGCATGACAGGAATGGCTGCTTTACAAGTACATTAAAAATGACGGAATGGCGTGATCGTCGTGAGAAATAAATGGAAGAAATTCTAATAAATTAATCTCGTTTGGTGACAGAGTGAGCATTCAAGTTTCTGATTGGAATTAGGGCTATCCGTTACTTAGGCAAGTTTGCCCCCACAAATTTCACAAGGATATCGTATAAATAAATACCGCGTTGTTTGACGAAGTATAACGAAGCCAGGCGAATTTTTCCAGGAGCCAGCACACTTTAAGGAACGCCGTGGCACGGAATAATTTTCATTTGCCCGTATCCGTCCGCGAAATGAAACGACGGGGATCGATAGTCTTTCGTTCCGTCCCGAAACGCGACCGGCTTCCTGCACACGGAACATCGTTCCCGTTAAATATTCACGATCCCTCTCGCATAGGCACGCAATTAGACAGTTTCGCGGAAAGCAACGAGGTCGAAGCGTCGATCCGGCGAAATGTCTGAAATTCCAGCATTGCCCTGCGACTGTGTTTCATATGATCGTAAAACCGTCCGCCATTAAACGCAAATAGGCCGCCGCTCGCGTCCGCGGTTTCCTTTTCCTTCTTGAAACCATTTTTCGCGAGTTTGTCGGTTTTCTAGCCGAGAAACTCTCAGAGGCATTTTAAAAAGTCGAAATACGAACTTCTAAAAAATAAATCATTACATTACATTAGTACATCAGAAAAAGTTCACGTTTTTTGAAAGAAATTGAACTGTATTGTAATATCCTAAAATCCAATTCTTCATCATTGCTTTTATTTTGTGAGTTTGTGGAAAATCACAACTGTCACCAAGAGATTTCATGATTTCATAACTTTAATTCAGGGTTCTGAGAAATCTTAATTTGGAAGATGTAGTTTAAATTAGTTACGTGGTTTATTCTATAAATAACATGCTAATAACTTCTATAATGATAGTATCGATGGCAAAAGAATCACGTCTTGACAAAAGCATCAACTTCTTCTAAACTTTTAAAGAATCACAAGCATTTGCGATGAGTACCATATAATAGACACTTGTCGCTACAGCCTGCTACTTTTTAAGAAAATGACGGTTGAAGTAAACTCTCGCTGCGTGGTGTTTCGAATGCGTTGTTTTATTTTCCCTCTTGCTAGAGAAATAAAACACGGGAATATTTTATAGAGATTTTTTATCAAGACGTTTCGTGTTCCGATGCCGTCGATATTCGAGGGTCGTTGTTCGACCATGTGCGCTGCGGTCTGCGGATTTTCGGCGTGGTTTCCGCGATTTGCCGCTGCGGTTACGGCCCTTTGAATCTCGCGGGCCCTTGCAATTTTTGGTGCCACCTTCGATTACACCGGGCCGCGTGCCTGTAATCTCTGGACCGACAGTATCGATATTGGTTAATTTAGGGGACGCTCTAAAGTTCGAACCGGTCGTGTTAGCGGCGCCAACGGGCGATCCATCAACAAAGAAGACGGGCCATGTACGTTAAAGTGGTCGCTTGTCGAAAGTTGAGAAACAACCGATCGAACCCGGGAACTATGTGGTGCGTTCCCTTCCCTCGTTTGTGTACATGATTCCACGGTTACAACCATCACGGTGAAGCAAAGCGGAACGCGCGAAATTGACTAATATTCATTATTTCACGCCTTCGTTGCGGGGAAACCATGATTTCCTGAAAACCGGTTCGAGCGTGTATCTATCTTAAAAACTGCATACTTTGCGTTGAGATGTTTTTGCAGCGAACGAACGATGCAGAAGCGAGAATATCAACACACAAACGATGATACGTTTTCATCTTCGTGGAACGAACGATATCAAACGCTGATAAATGGATTAGAGATTTCCTGCGCTTGTTGTGACCTCGATTAGTCTAGAGCTCGATCTGATAAAGAACATAGCCGCGGTCTAACGAGACTTATGTCGATGAAACTCGGATAGATAAAACCGATTTTCATCCGCGTACGAAATCCATGGTTTGCTAATAAAGATGTCGCAGCTGAACTACTATAACTCGTTTAATCGCACGAACATTTCGAACATCTTTTCCCGATGGGACGCGAAATAATGAATCGAACGGGTCCAGATAAAAGTTGGGATAACACGGACCGTCCCTCTCTTAATTCATTCGTTACCGTTAAATGAAACCCTTTCCGTTGCGAGGCGGAGGTAACGAATATCCCGCCGATTTTCCCATACGTTCCCGTGGAACGGCTCGCTCGGAGCGTTCGCCATTAAATCACGCAAAAACGAACGCCATTAAAGAAACGACCAGCTAAAGAGTCCAGATAAGAAAGTAATTAAAGCCCCCGTGGCAGTGTCTTTAGCCGGCGGCCGGCCGCTCGGTCTCATAGCGCATTGTGCGCCATCGAACGATTCTTTCGCCTCGGTTAATCGAGCCGATCGGGCCGCCATTAGCGTTTCTTTCGCCGGCGCCCGCGGACCCGGAGTCGATTATGCACGGCACCTACGCGAAACGTTCCGGCATAATTAGCGATCCACGTTAGAGGCGGACAATAACCGGGCCCGCTTTTCCCGCGAGATCTCGATCCCGACGCTTTTGTGCACGATCCGCCGCCGGATTTCGTCCCGTCATTCCCTCGGCCGCTTCCGTCGCGTCATGGTCCCCATAAAGAAATCGATGCCACGAAAATACTACCCTGACCCAGTGACCTGCGTTCGTCCCACTCGAAATCCGACTTAACGGTTTATTTTTTATTTATTGAACCCTCGCATCCATTTATTTAGCTCTACAAACTCAAACCACAAACAAATTACTGTATAATTTAGAAATAATAGAATAGAATTCGTACAATTTTTCGACATTTTCCGAAATGCATAAAATCTGCAGTCTATGTAGATTAGGTTTTCCCAAAAGTTCTCGATTAATGCACACAAGAGGAAGCTTAAGAAAAAATATAACATTAGCAGGCCTATGACTTTAGAAAGAATATATATTATTTATTGAAATTCAATTCAATTCGTGATATAGAATATTAGTGGTAGTTCTGTGCTGTTTAAGAAGGTGGTGCTATTAAATATTAATTTTTAACAGAGCATTTTCAGTTCATTGGCGTCCTCTATATAAATGAGTATAACCCCCGCATTTAGTAGATGCTGTTCGAGTTTTCATCGCGAATTGATATCGCAAGGGATTAATTAAAAAGTTAACGGAATGTAAATAGATACGGATGCTATTAAGTTTACTAGCTCGGATAAATTAATGACACCAATTTGCATGCATAATATACTAGTTGCAGATAAATTGTTTCCTCGATGAGATGCAGCTTCTTTAATTCGCAAAATGTTAATGCAACCGCGGCCCGAACGGGGAAGGAAGAAGGCCCTCGCATCGAAAGTCCCCGACGGAACGAAAAAACCGGCTTTTTTTCAAAATATGCGATTAGTTCGCGTTGAATGGGGAGCAGAATGATGATCGAGCGATTAATACGTCTCCGCGGAGTTCACGGAACAGGCATCCGGTCGGAGGGGGTTGGGGGAACACAGGGGTCCCCGATCGCTCGGGTCGATAGGCGTTCCTTTCGGTTTCTTGCGGGGCCCGGTGCATTTTTATTGGGCTCCGTGGATCGCCTATGAGATCGGCTCGGGCAAAAAGGAAGTCGCCGGCGCAACGAGGCTGCAACGAGCGAATCAAGTTGTGCGTGCGTCGGAGTTGCAGCGGGGGGTCGGTGGCCGACAGTATCTTCGCCGGTGCATCGCGCTTCTCTTCCGCAACGGGGTAGTCTGTAGCTATTGGGGTCAAAAATAGCCCTTAAAGTCGTTGATTATTTTCAACACGGGTGTTGGACGAAAAAGAAAAAAACATGTTGAATATTTTTCCGAGAACTATCTCTGCACTGTATTTAATGCCGAACCAGATTTAAAGATTCTGTACGAGTATCTTTTTTGAAGTAACACGTTAATCTTATAATTATTGTTGGTGTGCAACGATTGCCACTTCCATAACCGTTGGTTTAAGGGGCGGTTTACAGCCCTTAGGTATTAGCCACCCTTACAGTAAAACAGAAAGCGAGGACTGCAGTCAGTCACAAGGAAACCATCAAACAAGCGCATCGTCACATTTTTCTAAAGAGCCATTTCAGTGTATTTTAGTCGTAGAGTTCTGTAGAAGTTCTACATCGTAGAATTCCACTACGTATTTCACTAAAGTCTAACAATTATCCATTAAGATATTTTATGCAGAAACGTTTCACGATATTTCCAAAATAACGAAACACAGTTCTGTTCGAGATCATTAAAATTTTAGAACTTTATAACAATTGATACACGGCGCTATCTTTGTTGTAGCGTTGTGGTCGCTGGTAGTCCAGTTTGGGTTTATTTTCCAATTTGTTATTTGACCTCGGAAGTTGTTCTTGGCTTCCTTGATTTTAGCAGTGTATTCGTCTCGTAGTTCGGAGTATGCTTTTTTTTTTGTCCTTTCGTTTTGTGGCGTGTTTTTGAGTTTTCTGGTGTGGCGTTAGGCTTTTCTGACGTGTGTTCTCGCTAACAATTGAGGTTTTCCGTTGTCCGACTGTTTGTGTCATCAAGTGTCACAATTTAGGGGGGTGAGACTAGAAAGAATCGAATTTCAAAAAATAAGGACCATTCTGCGTCACCTGCGCGAAAACTCCAGAAGGGTCGCAGAGAAGGGAGGGGACGGTAAGGAGGACTCGGTCTCTGGCCGCCATCAATAACCATTAGAGCGGTGCCAGCGCAATTATATCGACGCTTCTGAGGCGCGAGAAATAATCGTCGCGAGGATTCGGCCCCGCGGAAAAGGAAAAGGGCGCCGCGCGCAATCAATGCCGACGTATTAATAAAACGGCGAACGTATCGAAAGGGGGAGGACACCGCGGGCCGGGGCCGGGGCCGGTTCTTCTCGGCTATTATTGCGTCGGGCATATATCTTGTCGTAGGTGCGCACCGACGGGGACCGTGTGCGCGGCCTCAAATGAAAATTTATGAAGCACGGATTGCCGCGGAATGGAAGCGGGTCCGGCGCGCACGCCGCAAGCTGGACAAAGGGGGAGGCGGCGTCCGCAGCGGAATTAAGTCGCTCTCCGCGTGAATTATGACATCTCGGACAGCCCGGTGATCTCTTGCGCGATAAACTAGACGCTTCTGCGGTTTCCGGGTTGATTGCGTCCCGACGATGTCCGCGACAGACGCCGCGCCGCCGGATTGCTCGCTGGAAAAGGAAATTACGCGTGCGTCCCCGGTCGCATCTTCCCCCCGCTAATTTAACCCTCTTGTTCGCGACCGAAAAATTTTTCATTCACCGGACACTAGACTGCGGAGTTGGCGCGACTTAAAATAGCAGAAATATTTCAAGAATTTAAGGATATTGGTGTACTATTTCCAGCTTGTTGGAATCATTGAGGAGAGAAAGAAACTTGATTACAGAAACAGCCGAGTCCTCTTATTGACTCTTGTGTCTTGCACTTGATGCAGACAATTTTTATTCCGCATAAAGATCCGCCGTCTACCAATAGCCATTATTTAAAATTCAGAGGTTCATCCTTTCAGACAAATTCGCAAATAATTATTCGTAGGGCGTGGGAATAATCGCACGAATATGACCGTGCATTCTGGCAAGTTTTCTGCGCGGCGGATTTCCCTCGAACAATTAATCCGCTTATCATCGCGGTCATATACCAGCGCGGAGGTTCGCATTACCGAGTCACCTGCACCCGAAGAAAGGATTATTCCGTGGAGTGCGCCGCGCAAGAAATTTCAATCCCTTTTTGCCTGGCGTTTCTGGCCGGATCTCGCGGCAGGAACAGCAACAGCAACAGCAACAGAGAGCCTTCGAGTTCCATTCTAGCGATCGCCGGAGCCCGAGCCCCGACCAGGCTGGCGTCAGGTGAATTTTTTGGTAGGACGTGCCCGGGGAACGGTGGATGCATCGTTAATAAAGAATACGCCTTGGGCACGCATACCATTGGCGCGCTCGCGAGACCAGCATCTCGTTATTCGATATTAATAACGAGCGAGCAGAGAAGCGCCTCCCCCGGCCGCTCCTCCCGGTAGATTCGAATCATTATAATGATCCCGCTCGCTACCGGTTAAAACTTAAAACATTCCTGGCGGCGGCGGTCGACAACGGGGGGAAGAAGAGAGGGACACACGGTGCGCGCGTTCTTTCTCCGATGCTCTGCCCTTCTCGCTGGCTGCTGCCGGTCATTTCGTACTTCTAATCACGTGCCTCTCCGCCGGGGTTATAAATGACCCTTTGCTTTCGTCTCGTGCTCCATCTTGCGTCCCCTCGCCACTTTGTTTTTTCGAACGGTTCGATTCGTACCGCTGTCTCCGGCTCGCGGAGATGTATGATCGCGGCCGGGCCCGATGCCTCGTTACGTGTTTGTTATTGTTGAGCGGAGATTAGTCGTTCGGAGAACGGGGAACGCACCGTACAAGAACGCCCGGCGCACTCGGCAAGAAAATCCAGAGAGGCTGCGGCCGCGTTCGTTTCGTCGTTTCTGCGGTTCTGTTTTTTTTTTTACGGCGGATTTTAGCCTGCTCGCATTTATATGCTTATAAACCGCGGCTCGAATTTATGGCCGATCGATACGACATATTCATTCATGTTGCGAGATGTTTCTTGTTGGACTAGGATACAATCGAGTTTCGTTCGTCACCGCCGATTTCAGAATTCACAATTTTTCATTCGGAGAAATAGTCGATTACTACTATTTTAACACATCTTGCGCGGGAAGCGACTAAAGTCGTTTTGTGCGGATTTCACATCTTGAGCGGGAAGCGACTAAAGTCGTTTTTCACGAATTATTGATGGATTATTGTTATCGAGTTTTATTAAAAAAACCTAATGTGTAAAAACTACAGCTATTTTATGCAGAAGGACTTTTGCGTCCGAACTGTAAAAAATCGCCCGCTACACGGTAAGGGTTTGGCGGCAAAGTGCCCGCGCAAGATGTGTTAATGTGGGTCCGATACACCTGGGAAAACATTTGAGTAACGCTCTATATGATTTTGAAAAACGATTACTTCTCACGAAGTTTACTTACATTGTACAATGTGCATATGCTCACTATTTTTATGTATGTCCTGGTTGACATACCTTGCCTCTAATATGTCCATAAAACTTTCTCGAGATGATAGAAGCACCTGGCAACTAATCTATTTTAATTCGTGCTGCTCGGTTCTGAATCCGGTTTATCCTCAATTAGGTACTCACTCGTACCGCAGAATCTAGAAAATTAATTTTATCGCGCTGCACGTAGGCAGTGCATGCCGTACATAACGCCTAGACTATTAATCTGCATCGTGTTCCGACTATGTTAATTAAAAGGCGCTCGCAAAAGTCCTGTTTTGATCGTTTCAAGCAATCCTTACAACGACCAGCGAAATAACATACATATTCATGATCCGAGTAAAGAAGAATAACTTATTTTTCTGATCTGGAGCATGTTCTTGAATTTCGAAGAACATCAAAAATAGGATACCTCGATCAGGAACGGAATTCCGTGGGAAAAGTAGTGGGGTCTACTAGGATCGAGTCGGCAACCGGTCGCGCGATCTTTCTCAATGTTTCCACAAACAACAGAAGCGTCATCGAGCCAGGAGGACCGACGGATCGGTAACGGTGCATCCCGCGCATCGAGGCCAAGCTGGTCGATCCACAGACGCTGGACACGAGGTGCACGGGTCACATTCCACCGCGCATTATTTCCTCGCTCGCATCGTCGACCAACAAAAGCCAGCTCCTTTCAAAGGGAGCTCACCCCGCCCGCCCCCGTTCGCCGTCTTTTCTCTGCCTTCCCCGGTTTCTTCTGCTCCTCGGTCCAGGACGGTGCCTCATTAATAGTATTCACCGGAGAAGATTCCAGCTTGATCGCGTTGTGTGCTCGCTCCTCGAAACGCCTGGGCGATATCCTACGTGTTTCCCCCCCTCGCCCCTCTCTACCCTATCCCCCTGATCCCCACTGGCTCATCCCGCCGCGAACCGCGCCGTTCGGATAGCATATTTAAAGTTTCTAACGAACTTCGGATGATACATGGGTTTGCCGGATTAGGCGGCCGCCCCGGGACACGCGGTCCTCGGGATGCGCGTGCTCTTCGTCATCCGGATGCGTCGTTGAGTGTATTTTCAGCTTTGGTATTTTCTTTGTCGACTCGGCGTTGTCCCTCGCCTCGGAAACCAGCTTGACGGCACCAAACGAAAATGCTTGCCACCGGCGAATCTGCAAATGCGTCTGCATTTTGCAAGTTGACGGTTCATTCGAAACGTTGCGCACTCCGAGAGATTTTTCTTTCCATCGGACAAATGTGCCGGCGATTTTGAAAATTAGGCAAAACGTTCTTCCTTCGAGATATTGAGACTTTTGTGTTCGATTTGGTGAAGAAATTTTTACCATTAATATTTGTCACTTTATAAGCAGAAAGATCAATTTCTTTGGAATTTTGACTTACACCACTTTCATAATTACCGGCACATTAATTGCGGTATACGAAAGGACCAGAAAGTTGAGATGTGGATCTTACAGTTTATTTTTGAAGCGAGTTATAGATTGTGGATGTGGGGGTTTCAACGATGCGAACGATTTAAATGACGCGGGATGCTCGTTTTGCCCCCATGAGAACAATCATTGAACGAGACAGCTGAAATATAAAGGACTTACATTTCTCGTTGCAATTAAGGAAAGAGGGAGTTTGCCTTTTAGAGGTAACAATGTTGGAACGCATGTAGAATTGTAATACTGTTTTTCTTTCGGAACCCAACGCGTTACATTTCTGTGTTCTACTTTGCTGCGTAAAGAATTCTCTGTGTGCGTGGTCTGGCAATTTCCTCGGGGCTTTAGCGGTTTCTACATTTCTACCGAGCAAGTAGAAACTCAGAAAGACTGCAAGAAATTGTACAACATTCGCGAAGCAGTATGCGCTGAGTGTAGTCTAATTATTTGAGTCACCGATTGTTTCACCGATTGTTTAATATATTTATTTTCACATATTACACGAACGCATTATTATATCTTATAAATAGACTGTGGATTTTATGCATTTATGACAAAAATGGGTAAGCACAATTCAAAACAATCGACATATTAAAAAGATTGGAAGTCACCGGCGTACTTGTTTCAGCTTAATAAAATGGTTAAAAGAATAAAGAAATTTTTATGTCGCCCCTGTCTTGCAATCAATGCAAATATTTTTTATTTTGTATAAAGATCCGCAGTCTACTTCTAAATCGTGGTTAGTCAAGTGAAGTGGGTACTTATTTAGCAAAAGCGATTCAATTTAATCAGAGGTACAAGAAAATGCTCCATTAAACATGCAATCCATTAGGAACAGTTTTCCGAATCTACACGTCATTTGAATAATACGTTGGTTGCTACTGTGACTATTAATAATCACTACAATATCATTCCGGGGACAATGATATCTACGTAAAACGGGAAACGTATCACGGCATTATTAATCATCGCTATCGATAGTTAGTTCTGATAGAAATAGCATAAACGATGGAAAGGGTGAATTTCTCTTGAACAGTTGTGAGGAAAAATTATTTTTCGTAATTTATAATGCTAATATGAATGAGTGCCACTTCGATTCGCAACTGGAAAGAACCAGAGTCGCATCGTTGATGTCAGTGCGACTTAAACTACCCTCTAGTAATTCGCAATTGCCTTCCAGCTTCCACAGAGCTGAAAACACTGTCACGAGTATCAAATGTTTATGACGTCCCATAGAAACATATAAAGCAGAAGAGAATGAGTCTGATATGAAAAATCTCGAGGAAGTTTTTCGTAATTCAATATCAAGCTAGTGGGATCCAAGCTACCCTATTAGTCTGGAATAGTCCCAGCTGTCTTCCAGGTTTGACGGGCCCTGAAACACTGTGACGGGACTTTTCATAAATACATATCCTGAAGACACTCTGAAAGAAAGTTGATTTCCGTAGGAGTTGCACTGCCATCCGCGAATGCAACGACACCGGCTCCTCTATTTCCATCGCGAGCGAGCGGCGAGCAACCACCCAGCTCGCCGAAAGAATCTTTCAAATGTATACCCAATCAAACATTGACCCGAGCCAAGAAAACATCCTCGCGATCATCCGGCACCACCACAGCTTGATATCCCCGGGTGGAGAGAAGGTGCACTGGCGGAGCACACTGGTTGCAGCGTGTATACCGGGGGTATACACCCACATGGTGCGCGGCGGGAAGGCGACGGGGGGTCGCGTGATTTGTGGCTGCCCCGAGAAGTCACACAGCGGCTGATATATTTTACGGGCTGGCCTCTCCTCTCCTCTCCGCCTCCGACTTCTTCGCCTCGTTCTCAGCCACCATCAGCACCGGGCCAGAGGAGATTCCCTCCCCCGTTGATCCCGTGGCCGCGAGAGAGAGATTCAGCCGACGTGAACGAGAGTCGCCCGTGGCCCGCGCGATGGGGCCAGCAGCCGACATTGTGCCACATACACGACCGGTCAGCCGCCTTTACACGCGGCTACATCCTATTTACATGAGAAAGGAGTCGCCTCCTCCCATTTCCACCCTGGCTCCGTCGAACCCGCCCCCCTGCCGCCCCCGCGGACGCCTGACGAGGCGCCCCTCGAAGCTCCCTCCAGTGTAAACACGGTTCATCATTATCGCTGGGGGAGCCTATATTTCAAAGGCCACGGCGCTCGCCTCTTTACGCTTGTCCCCCGTCACTTCGGACACGGACCTCCTCTTCCTTCCGTCCTTCGACTACTTAGAAACCTCCCTGTCCCGGCTAATTTCTACGTCCGGTAGAAATTGCTTCAAATCTCGCTTCGCCCCAGTCTGCTCCAAGTCTGCGTCTACTCCGAGTCTACCCTGCACCTCCAATTCGGATACGAACCTCCCTTGCCTTCCGTCTTTCCACTACAGTACAGACTCGCTTGTTGCAACCTCGTTAATTGCACGGAAACCTCGATCGTTGCATACCAGCGACGAGTTGTGTTAGAACTTGTTGGTACCCATAGCGGGGATTGGCTCCATGATATCCAGAGTAGCTTAGGCATTGAGAAACAGATCAGACATTGGGTACCTCTTATTTTGCACAACCCTGATTTTTCCAAAAACGTTTTCGATCCTAATTTCTGCAAATTACTAAATTTTCCTAATTACATAAATCAATCATGCGTTACAATGTCGTACCACTCGGACCGTTTGTTTTAAGATTACTAAAGGGAGAAATAAATTTCTATTCTCTGGCTTCTGTTTCTCGCAAGTCACATCAATAACAATCATTATTAGACACAGCTGAACGAAATGACAGGTGCCACACACCAAGCTAGCTAAGTAGTCAGCGCCGGTGACATTAATAATTAATAATCGATAAGTTATTCCGATACTGCGATAATTATTGCATATTACGAGGCTATCGTGTTGTTAAGCGAACGGTAAAGGTTTAGATATCAGATATAGAATTACCCTTTTGAATGTTTTACGAGTGGTGCAATCGACTATAATGCTTCGCCAGAAGCGAAGGTACCGGTCAATCGAGTGGCTCGAAATTCGGAGTGACCGTGAAGTAGGTGGCGTTATCATGGATCGGGGGCCGGTGAGCCTGAAAAATACAATGAAATGCGTGCAGCGTCGTAATCCAACGCGAGAACGGAACGGAACGGAACGGAAAGGAACGAACGGACGGTTGCGGTCCGGCCGAGCTTCACGCTCGTCGATTATCGTTATCGCGGCCGATGCGTGCTCCCTCGCCGAGCAGCGGAGAGCTCGAGGGTTATAAAAGAATTTAGACGCGGCCGAGTATTATCGGGATATCCACGGCGAGATAGCGGGGGGAACGGTGTTGGAAAGACAGGTTGGTCGCCGCGGGGGTCTACCGCGAAGAACGCATGCAACCAACGATCAGGAGTAGAAGAAGAAGAAGAAGGAGACGAAGAAGAAGAAGAAGAAGGTGCAGGACGAAAGAGAAGAAGAGGAGAACCGTAGGAAGGAGAAGAAGAAGACAAGCCAGCGCCAGTCTTGCGCTTGGATATACCTATATAAGCTCACCCACACGCGAGTCGCGTGTACACACGCGCGAGTATGCATGCACTCGCGTTTTTGCCTCGCCGCTTTTTAATGCTTTTATGCCCACCGCGGACGAGCTATCGGGGATCTCGCATCGTAAGTCTGGAACTTTATGTTTGTGCCGGCTAACCTTCCTCCTTCGCCGTCCCACCTTAACTTACGGTTCCCTCGCACGCCCGTCGCTGCTCGCCTCAGCCTTGCTTGAGACGTCTTGCGTCGTCGTCCTCCTCTTCGTCGACGTCGTCGTCGACGCCGTTGCCGTCGCCGTCGCTGCCTTCCACCGCCTCTCTCATACTCCTCGTCGATGCTTCTGTTGTCGTTCCCGGTGACACCGGCGCCCTCGGCGATGCACCTCGACGCTCGCCGCCGTAGATTACCCGTGCGGCTCACTAATTTACGAGTTCGGTCCGACACATTTTCACGCGCAACCTCCGCCGCAATCTTTGATACCGGAACGCACTCGTTTCTGAATCAATTTTTGGGATACGTCGCTCGTTTTGCTGACACGATCAAGGAGTACGGCAGAACCGCAGGTCAATTTTTATGCACGTTATTAACTAGTCACACCAGCTTTGGTTTTGCTCTTTGTAACCTTTTCGCCGCCAGTAAGCGTAGGTATCCATACGAACAAGGTGGATGATGTAGAATTGTCTATTTTTGTTTATAGTTCGTTGAAAATACGAATGGAAAAATTACAATAGAAAAAATAATGGATACACACTGTAGACAGTTCACGATTATTGATAAGTGAAGCTGTTACGGTTTTTTAATCGTCGGTTTTAAATCGCACCTATTCATTTTTATCATAAATGTATAAAATTCACACTCTACTCACAACACCGGAAGCGTCTACTCACCCTTCAATGCAACTTTATCATTGTCTGTACAATCTTTAAAAGTACGACCTAATATGGCGATCAGCGATGAAAAAACGCGGAGAAAAGATGTCAATTCTCGAGGAATGTTTAATCGAAATCTGTGTATTAAACGTATTTGCAACTTTATAAATTCATAGATGAGTATTTGTAGAGGTAAAGCAAAAATGAAGATTACAAATAGACTGCGGATTTTTTGCGTTTATCACAAAAATGGGTAAGCACAATTTAAAGCAGTGGATATGTTAAAAAGATTTACGGGCACCAGCGCATTGGTTTTAGCTTAATAAAACAAACAATATTTTCATTGGTTGCAAGACCCTTCTTCTTTTAATTATTTTGCATATAGGTCCATAGTTTAATTATAAAATTACGTAAATATTAGCGTCGGACGCCTCGGCGAATGGCTGAAAACAGTGAGAAACACGATTCCGGTTGTAATCGTCTGAAACAAGAAAGCTGAGAATATCGCATTAGCATACGTAATAAATCCATCGGATGGATCCCCACCATCGGCGATAAAGACAGACCGTGTTAGACCATCCACCGAATCGGCAGAGCATCCAACCAGCTAAATCCCGGTTCATAGATCGTGTCTGCGCGTCGATGCTACCCGGAGATATCGATAGCCGGTCGCGACAAGGATGCTCGAGGTTCAGAGGAGGACAAAGGGCCGAGGGAAAGCTTATAGACACCCTCAGCCATCCGCGGGGCCACTAATGTATGTAATTGATCTATTGTGCGATGCATTAGCCCTACGGGCACCAGATAGGTTATCCACGGCCCTCGGAGGGTTCGAGGTTCCCCGAAGGTGGAGAGCGCAAGGAATGGAAGGTCCTTGATGGAGCGAGAAGAGCACGGAGGGAAAGGGATCTCTCTGAATGGGAAACGGATTCAGCCCGCCCGCTTATTAGTTCTTTGCGTCATTAGATTAGGCTAATGCATCCAGGGTTCGGGCTCGAGCTATTTTCTCCGGGAAGCCTCGCCGCCTCCGCCTCGCTCGCGCTTCCTCGACGGAGACGTTGAATGGCATTGTCAACAAGCCCTTTCGCCTAATCACGGGCGAGAAGGCGAGAACTGGGAAAACAGGGGTTCTGAATTTTTCATTCCAAGTAATTCGAGTTACCCGATTGGGACGTTCGCGGGCCTCGGGGGACGAAAAGTCTGCCGAAACGGTGTATCCAGTTCGGGCCTGTAGCTGGAGCACGTTGAGACAATCATTCAACTAGACAATCATCGAGATCGAGAAAGAGCTCTTTTAAATGTTTCGCTGGTATTAGGTTGTTGCATAGGACATGTTCGATTTGTAACCTCGAAGCTATTGATCAAAGTAAGCACCATTGTAATCGACATATTCCGTCGACGAACAATTCACAGCAAGTTCCTTGACTGTATTACGGTAGAAATTGAATTTTTTGGTTCACCACGTTCTGCATTTACAAGATTGTCATCTCGTAGTCTTCTTTACTATCCAGTGTGTTCGATTAATCGGTATATTTTGACCAAACATCACACACTGCTATCGTCAATGTCAATTTTATTTAACCCATTTGCATCATATGCGCTCATTTTTCCTGGTCACTATCATCGGAGAGTACATATACGCTCAATTTATTTTTCCTTATAACGCTGAAATATGAAGTTCTTTTACTTGTAGTCATTTTTGGTGGTAAAGGCCTTCTTTTCACATTTCCTTATGATGCAAATGGGTTAATAGTAAAATTAGACACCTGGATTAAAATTGAAGATAAAAACTTTAGTATTGTATTTCAGTAAATCTGGTGGCTATAATATCTCTTAATGGAAATGACCAAGTTCTTTTACTTGTAGTCATTTTTGGTGATAAAGGCCTTCTTTTCACATTTCCTTATGATGCAAATGGGTTAATAGTAAAATTAGATACCTGGATTAAAATTGAAGATAAAAACTTTAGTTTTGTATTTCAGTAAATCTGGTGGCTATAATATCTCTTAATGGAAATGACCAAGTTCTTTTACTTGTAGTCATTTTTGGTGATAAAGGCCTTCTTTTCACATTTCCTTATGACGCAAATGGGTTAACAGTAAAATTAGATACCTGGATTAAAATTGAAGATAAAAACTTTAGTATTGTATTTCAGTAAATCTGGTGGCTATAATATCTCTTAATGGAAATGACATTTCCTATGCAACAACCTAACACGATCCCCTGAGAATCCGGATCTCGAAGCGTTTTATTAAAGCATGAAGTCGTGATTTTCGAGAGGTTCGCTTACAAAGTGGATCTTTCGATGCAGGAAGTTTGAGTACACATCGGGCAAACCGTTTTACTCGCTCCCCTACGATTATCGAGCACCGGTTGCACCGCAACTCGCGGTTTCCCAGTTTCTTACGCCTCGATTGCTCTCGTCCGGTACTCGTCGGCAAATCGTGCCCCTTTTTAATCAAGACGACGCGACGCGACGGCACGGTTAGAGGCCTGTCGACACGTCATCTCGCATGACTCGGGCCAGGCCCCCGTGTTCCCTAGGATTGGAATCCGAACGTAACAGATCGTGCGGTCTACCGCAGAGTCGGGGCCATTGACATATTTTGACTCCGTCTCCGCCGGTTTTCCGGAACCCTTCGCCGAATCGTCGATCGGCAAACCTGCGGTCGAGCCGGGCCGACGCGGACGCTGCGTGTGCACGTGAGCTCTCGTTACGAGCGGCGCCGATCGCAGGAAGGAAATCGTGTGTAGCGGACAGGTGCTCGTAATTGGAACAGGACATCGCAAATTAGGACTGTCTTAGGGCGAATTAGCGGTATCTCGACGACGGTCGATCGGCGGCAGAAAATCGCCGGAAGCTTTTTGTTTTCGACCGGCGGCGTTTAGATGCACCAGGATGAACGCTGACCCAGAGAGCCTACTCGTCTCACGCGACCGACTCTATCCGCGTTTCGTGATTTCGGTGTCCCGCAAGATCGACTTTCAAAAATCGGTTATGTTAGAAAATAACCTTCATCCAAGATGCGTCTTGTGAAATAAATAACGCACCCTTTACGTATATACTTTATTGTAAATTGTAATGCTATTTATTGTAGAGTGGAAGGGTCTTCTCAGGAGATTGACTCGTGTAATCTATAAAAATGCTTTATTGACTGCTCTCTACAAAGTCTAAACGTTAACTGTTCCTTGCCGAACGGATTATTCAAAACGAAGACTAGTGTCTGTGGTTTTTATATGTTTGTCCTTATAGCGCGGGTCTTCGTCGATCAGTTATTGTGTCGAAATACGGGGCGACGACCGCGCGTCATAATACTGTTTACATGTGTGTATACATGATAGCGCAAGGTGTTTCTTTTACATTATACAACGCCACGGTGTATCCGCGTGTATCACGGTATAATGTTTGAACAGTAAACGTACGGTATTCGACACGGTGATCTTTACGTGGGACTATACTTTAGCGCGATCCGCACGGGCTAGATTCTTTAGTCGGACCTCATGCCATCCCTTATATTTGTGCGTGTAAGTGCTATGGCATCGTTGAATTCTAACAGGTTACACTTGTACGAAAACCCGAAAATGCCGGGTCGGGACGTGCCGTGAATTTTATTCGGGTTGGGTTCTCCAAAATTTCGGAATTCTCGATTTTCGGGTTCTCCCACGTTTCTAGAAAATTGCCCGCTGGAAGGAGAGAACGGGGGTGAAATCTGCGCGACCGGAAGTCCTCGAGAGAGCGGCCGCGGAGGTCGGCGGCTATCGGACCGGCCGCGGCCGAGAAAACTATTATCTCGAGTTGATTATGATTGCATGACTGTGAAATTGCTCGCGTCGAGGGCGGACGGCGATGGAGGCCGAAGAAAAAGGGGGTCGGGGGTGGAGGAGTCGGCGGCGGGCTTGCATGACTCCGAGTTTCTCGGCAACAATCGTAACTAGCTTTCGGTAGCGGGCGTTCCGGGGTGGAACCACGCGGCGTCTTCCCACGTCAGCGTGACGGACAGACAGGCCTGACGGACTGACAGACAACGCGACCGGTAGCTTGTATTTTATTCAATGGCCCCGACGACCGAACAATTACGAATGTTCCGCGTTCGGCCCTACGTGGCACGCATCGCACAGGATGCGGACGCGGGATCCGCGGCAGGATACTTCGATTGTGTGCGCCCGGTAATTATCGTCGAACGATACGGGAGACACGAATCCACCGGGGCGAGACACGGCCCGATCTTTGCCCGACTCTCTTTGCTCTTTATTGCAACCGGCACTTTCAATTAGGAAAATTAATGGCAGGGAAGTCAACCTAAAGGTTGGTCATCCGAGCCCTTTCTTCAGTTGCGGGGATGTAAGAATCGTTTCTTGTGCAGTTGACAATAGTACCATTGACAGGATCTGCTGCCATGATATTTTTCTTCCCTTTACTTGATCCGGGACTTTCAATTAGGAAGTCTATCAGCAAAAATCACGAAGTATATAACGCCTGCAAGAAATGCAGGGAAATCCGCTTAGTAGTTGTCACCTAACTTCTTCAGCTTGGAAGATGTATGAAACATTTCGTAATTAGTTGAAATGATATCGATAAAAGAATGACTTTCTTCCTGATTTTCAAGGTTGCCAATAGTTTCTTGAATGTCTTTCAAAGCTTCTTAAAATTCCACATTTTTATGAAATGCTGATGCTTATAGATAATTAATATATCTTGAGCAACAGTATAGACAACATTAACCCCTTACACTACGATTTATTTTACGATTTCAATGATTAAGACTTTTTTGTAATTCGTAATTTCCTTAACAAAGGAGAAAATTTATATTTATTGTATGCCTATATGTTCTTCAATAGCTGTACATTAACAACATCAAAATAGACGTATTTATTAGATTCTGTTCAGAATTTTCATCACGAGTGTGACTCGATATTGTAGGGCAAGGGGTTAATCGTCGCATGGACAATAAATATGTTTTACTGTGGTTCCAAGTACCTGTTTATTTACTGTAAGTACATGCTTCGAGCAATTCTTTCTGACCAAACAGGTTCGAATTGCGGTAAACGTTTCCAAGAATTCAAATACTATTCCTGCCGCGCCACCCAAGTCGCTTTCGTCCAACAAATCTCGACGAGCATTCATATCGTCGTGTCAGACGCGATCATTCGCGCGAAGAGCCAGCGTTTCCCTCAATACAGTATATCTCTTTAATTGGGCCTCGAGAGGAGCAATAAAGAGATTCAAGGGTTTGTCAGAGTGCACGCGAGCGTGTGCCTCCGCCTCGTTTCCCGCGTGTCGCATAAAGCCGTGGCAATCACACGTGTCAGCTAATCTTCCGGACTGTCTAGCCAGTGCGTAAATCTAGAAGTTTATGACTTTCCTTTCACTCAGCCTTTCTCACGATATATACGTGTTTCCTGTGTGTTCCCGGTGATCCGCCGAAAACCCATTCGCGACCAGGCGATCCGGGAACGGAGGGACCCTTAATTACGCTTCGAGGAAACGTCCGCGGCTAATTTTCTGCGGGGAGACAGTTCGCGTCGCCATTGTGCGCGCTTTTCGCCGGTGCGGCAGCCGACGACGACGCGACAGCGGGAAAAATAAAAGAGTTCGAGAACGAAGAATGAAGAATATTCGGCGAATAATCGGCCCGGCTAAACGGATCCTCGCGGAGACCCGGTTGCTCGCGGGCTGCGTCGGTTTCCCGCAGGATCCACCAAAGGATGGGGCCTTTGTTCCCGAAATTAGGATCCGGAAGTGGATTCCGCGGCGACTCTTAGCGAGCATCGTCGCGTCGCGGTGTCTTTTTCCGCGTCACCGTGGTCGCACAATGGGACGCTTCCAGTCCAGTCACGATGAAATTTCCGTGAATGGGGGAGGCGTTCGGCGACGCGACGCTCCTCCGTCGCGACGGTTTAATAAAACCCGCGAAAATCGGCCTCGCGGCAATTACTTTCGAGCGGAGGCCGCGATGGACGAGTTTCCCGCGGAGCTTCTTCTCACCCCCGCTTCCGGTCGCGCATCGCATTCTTCTATTTCACCGTCGAGAAAACCAATTTCCTGGTACCTAAATTACGCGCGCTTCCGCGTCCGCTCCGGTACCGCGGCGCGGGCAGGGAACGGCGGGGGAAGAAAGAGAGACGAAAAAAGGCTGCTGTAATATCGCAAGTTTCTCCCTCTCTCCCTCTCTCTCTCTCTCTTTCCCTCTATCTCCTTTTCTCTCTTTTTATCTCGCTCTCCCCGCTCGTCTAGCGCGCGAGCTTCGCGTTGAAGCGCCGCAGGGGGGCGAGGGGGTAGCCGGCCGGGTTCGTTCGAGCCCCGGCAAAAACGTTAATTTGAAAACGTCACAGTTTAATTTAAAATTACGTAAGTAGGGAGCTGCGAGCCCTTCACCCACCCCCAGCTATCCTGCTCTCCCCGTTTCCACTCTCCTCTCGCCAGAGTCTCTTTCTCGCTCGCCTCTTTTTCTTCTACCCCTCTCGTCCTCCCTCACCTCCACCCCACGGACGGGATGCCCCGACCCCCAGCTCTCTCTCTCTCCTGGCATTCTTGCGATCGTGGTAATAATAGACGCGAAGTTTCCGCCCGCGATTCCGCCTTCCGTCTAACGGCGGCTGCAATTATTCACGGAACGAGCGGAATTCTCCCCGCCCGGCAGGAACGCGCGAACTCTGAACGTCGAACATCCGTTCGCTCGGGGGTTGGCTCGCCGAGACTCGAATTCGATGTCCGCTTCGGATGAAAGCCTGTCGAGCTTTCCGCTCCCGCCTCGTGTGCGTTCCTCAATCTGAAAATTCATCCTATTACTATTCCTAGATATCGTGGAATCTCTGATGTCTTGCTGCTCGTGTCATATGATGTGCTTCATTGAATTCCTTGTAAATGAAAAAGGATTTATCGATTCCAAGTGTACAGGATCACTTGGTGAAATATTACCGTAGTATCTCTTTGCACAACTGTGCCCAGAAAGTATATGAAAATTAACATTACACGCCTCGAGTGTTGGGTCGAGTATACAATACCTCGGAACAAAGCTTTCTGACAATTTTCGTGCGTTTCTGGACAGTGATCGATTTTTCAGAGCTGGTAGACACGTCGGTGGGTTCGAAAGGGCAGGAAGGGACTCTTGGGTCGTTGTTTCAGCCAATCTACGAGCTCTCGGGCCGCGTGCATAATGCAGAGGCAGGTGAAAGGTCCCGGTCCGGCCTCCGCTATGATTCTATCGACGAATTCAAATGGAAGAACGATCGCGTTTCACAGCTGTCTCGCACGGCTCGGCTCGAGTTTAACAAGCTCCTCCGTAGGCGAGGAATCCTCCACCCGGCCAGAAATATTAATGCTTCGTAGAACGCGGAAAGGGCCCAGCTCTCTCCTCTCTCTTTCTCTCTTTTGCTCTCTCGATGCGCCACGTGTGCGCCCTCGAGATTATCAGAGGACAGCGCAGCCTGCGTTCGACTAGAGTTATAACGCGAGCCGCGGGAATTTAATGCGGCCGTGGAACACCGTAAATTCGAGCTGCGGCCGGCCATAGGCGAATCTATGAATCGCAGGAAACGCTTGTCGTTCCCTTGCAAAGGCGATACACGATCTTGAGTGCTCGCCGGTGTCGCCGGGACGCTTTAATAGATAAATAATGGATGTCCGGCGATTGAAGACGAGTTACAGCTTTTATTTATCCCGCGGCCTGACGCTGTGGGCTCACCTGCGGCGACACGGGGCCAATATAAATGGCCCAATTTCCCCTTTGCGAAACACTCGATCGGGACACGTTCCTCCGTCCCGACGTTCATGCAATCGCATGGACGATCATCGTGTCGATAATAATATTTCCTGCAGCATGACCGAAGTTTCACTTTAAGATCGTTTCGAGCATTCACCGGGAAGTCAGCTTACGGCCATATCTCATGGAAAGCTTCCGAGGGTTGTTGAATTTCATTGATGCTTCGTTCAACGATTAATCGTGTCGTATTCGTATTGGGGCAAATTATATTCTATTTACATTAACACATATGCGGCACGTGCACTAGTACCTTCTTCGTACATCATCCCTTGGTAATTCTTGCATTTAAATTGTTAGAAATAACCTGCATACAATGCGTTGAATGCTGCGATACTTTTGCCACATCAATTTTATTAGCCAGTTAAAAGTTTGAGAAGCAACAAATACGATAAGGGAATGAAAATTCGTTCGTATCTATTGAGTTATGAGAACGACAGTATTTTTCATCGATCGAGCAAGGTACACCGGTTCCCCGTGCAAAATTTCACGGGTTCGGAACAACAGGATACGCTGGTAGAACACGATGCGGGAAAACGTTGCTGCCGACGGGATACCAGGCCGCGTTCCCGCCTCCTGACATATTATTTGACACGGACATGTTTATTCTCACCCCCCGCGGAAGCAGCGTGTAACACGCGCAACCCCCGTGCGTCCTGTTTCTCTTCCAGCCCTATTACAGCGACGACGAGTGTGCTATAACGCCGCTGTCCATCAACCGCCGCCGAAAAGAAACACAACGAGCCGCGGGAACCATTACCGCGAACACGTTCCGTTGAAGAAACGCTTCCGGTCAGCTTGCCACGAATCTCCAGGATTTGAATAGAACCAGACAGGGTTGCTCGAACGGTTTCAAGGGACGTAGAATTTTTCCTCGGGACGGCTCAAGTCAGCCTACCAGCTTCGAACGGGAAACTTTACCGACAGGTTGTCTTCCAGAAAAACGCGAACCAAACGAATACGAGCCGGATGTAGTTGTTCTGCAAATTAATGCGGCATATTTATTCGACTCTGATATCTAGAGTATTTATGCACATTTATGGAGAATCAAATCAAATTACTCTACTTCTTTCTTATGTATTATATATCTAATTTTGAAAGCGGATGTTAATCCTTCGACGATGGACTGACATTCTTTTGACGTTCTGTAACCATATTTATTCGACTCTGACAGCTAGAGAATTTAGGCACATTTCTGGAGAATCAAATTAAATTACTCTACTTCTTTCTTATGTATTATGTATCTAATTTTGAAAGCGGATGTTAATCCTTCGACGATGGACTGACATTCTTTTGACGTTCTGTAACCATATTTATTCGACTCTGATACCTAGAGAATTTATACACATTTGTGGAGAATCAAATTAAATTACTCTACTTCTTTCTTATGGATATCTAATTTTGAAAGCGGATGTTAATCCTTCGACGATGGATTGACTCTTTTGACATTCTGTAACCAATAGACTGCGGATTTTATGCATTCAGGAGAAAATTGATTAGGAGAAATTTGAACAGTAGAAAGATTAAAAGAATTAGAAGATAACGATATGCAATTTTCATTTCTTCCTTTTTTTTTTAAAGAATTCTTGAAAGACTCCTGTGTCTTGCAATGGATGCAGGCAATTTTTATTTTTCATGAAGATCCGCAGTCTGGTCCTTCATTTTTAAATATTCCTCAGAGTCCGAGGGGTGAACACTTTATTTACCGGCGGCGGCTGTTTAGTAAATTTGCAACCGTTACTATTTTCACAATGGCAGTTTTGATTAACCATGAACTAAGAAGCCACCCTCCTGATTTGTACTGTATACACCCTCCGGGATTATTTTTTTAAAAGAAAATTTTCTAATAGGACGTAGCGATCGAGAATCGTGATAACAGGTTTCCGACAAAACATTGTCAACTTTTTAAGCGTTGTATCGTAAAATATGCGATCGATACCGCAAAGTCGGTGTTCCCGTGCGTTTTAACACGTCTCAAGTTGAAGTCCTTGTGCCAGCGCTTATTGTCGAGGGTGCGTGTCGCGGCAGTCGCATATTTATTGCCGCACCGACGCGTATTTAACGAAACGTCGCGACGGTGTTCACGTCGGCCCGTGAAATTTTTGATTCCGGAATAACGACGCCGGGCCGCCGGTGTTTTCGAGGGTGCTGGTGTGCTTCGTGGAAGACGAACACTTCGACCGGGCCAGATGGAATGTCGAAGATCGCGATAGGCTGGTGTACCTACCGCCTCGTGGAACCTGATACGAGAATCCGCCGGAGGGGCCAGGCATCTCGCGAATTTGCCGAAGTACAACTCTCGAAACTCTCTCCTTTTTTCTGCGCCGTTCCTCCTCCTCTTTCTCCCCCTCCCCTTGCCCCCCGATCGTCCGCGTGTCCCGGCTCATTTAAGCTCTGTGTCGAGGAAGGCGACACGCTCGCCGAGGCACTCGTAAAACTTCCTCGGGGCTCCATCAAGGGAGCCGTGCGTGGATCGTGAGCCCTCGAGGCGAAGTCGAGGACGAAGCCACCGAGCGAAGGATCCACGGTGTCCTTGACCTCTCTTCTACCTGCACGAGGGCCCACCGATACACGTGATCGGTCGCGTTGCAAGCACCGTCCCTATGCTATCTGGAAATCTATAACAATCTCTGAGAGAATTGGACTCCTTGAAACCAGGGGCAACGAAGCCACGCCCACGCGGCTCGGTTAAGAACGGACGCGGGCATGGGTTGCCCCGTGGGGCACTGCAATTTACATGGAAGGAGCACAGCAGCTTTCCATCCACTTTCCGAAAAGTTGTTTTTAACATTTTCAATTCGATGAAGATAAGTCTCGAGCTGCATTGTAGACACAAACTGTTCACCATTCGACGGCTAACGTGATTTATTTTGTTTGCGGTACTAAATAGATATGGTGTTTTAATGTTCTTCGGATCCTTTAGAAATATAAATTCAAAAAGCTTCTCGAAAGCTCGATGCCTCCTCTAGAGATGTATCATTTCTTCGTGTTCCGTTTTCCGAGGGGCGAAGAAAAGATGCGATCTGCAATGTTGCCAATTGTTCGGCGCATTCGAAGCAACAACAGCACCAAACTCGTATTCCACGATGATACAACATCGGACAGTACGTCCCCCAGGCTGTGCCGCTTCTCCCTGGTCTTGGGAACGCGAATCATTCGTTTTTCACCGCGCGGTACAACTCTTTCGTTCGTTCCGTACGTTCACGCTAAGAAAGTGTCTCCCCGATTGTCGTAAAAAGGGATCGAGATCTCATCTGACGGCTCCGGGGACCAGCTTCGGCCGGTTTTATGCTTCTCGGAATCGCGCGGCGCGGACCCGCGAGACCCGCCCGGAAACCGATAATCGGCCCTCGTTACGACGAGTTTGGCCCAAGTGTCGCTCAGGCTGATATTGCTCCGCCTACAGTCAGTTAAACAGGCGGTTGAGTGATAAGAGCGTTCGGCGATCCAGCGCGCGAGAGAACGTCTTCGGGCTCGGTAACGCGTCCGCCGAACACTCCCGCGGAGATGAAGAAAAATTATTCGGTGTTTCATGGGGCCCGATAATGCGAACGAGACGCGATTCGGCGTAATGCGCATACCGAAGCTCGGGTACAAGCAGCCCAGTACGAAAATGTCCTCCGATTAACTGGTTCTGTTTATAGAATTTATAAACCTGCCTGCAGGGTGCCATAAAGAGTGCACTCTGGTACAGCCGAATATCGCTTTTATCCGTTACTTTTATGCGAAATACAAATTAAAAAGACACCTGTGGAAATGACAAATGTAAAAGACATCTGTTACTTTCTTTAAAAATTTTATAGAATTGAAAACAATACCACGGTGTTTTTAAATTCACTGTTTTATAATTGATCTACTCATTGTTATTGTAAATGCATGAAATCCACAGTCTACTTATGAAATTTATGTTTATGCACTTTCGGAAGATCTATGAAATAGAAATAATAATCCTTTAGAATAGGATAGAACAATACAAGAAGTCTGTTGTTATATGAAATATATTCCTGATCAGTTATACTCTTATAAATGGGTCGCAAATAAATTCATATAATGGATTCAACTTCAGCATGTTCATAAAATCATATTAATTTCGTTGTACGTCGTTACTTTGAATTATAACTAGACTGCGGATCATTATGCAAAAGAAAATTTTTTAAAATCCATTTTGCTCGACATTGGTAAACTCTTTTAATATTTTTACTGTTTTGAATTACACCTGCTAATTTTTGTCGTAAACGCATAAAATCCGCAGTCTAATTATAACACATGGCTGTATATTCGGAGAATTTATAATTTTTCTGTGACGATATTTTTGTTCATATTTCACAAGATGACACGTTACATTTAGTCAGATGTTGCAACTGTGAGGAATGTTATCGTCTGTTCCTTTTTATACGATGTTCAAGAAATGACCGTGATCGATGATTTAGACGTTTCGATAGTTTCCATAACTATTTGATTCGTTTTTAAATATTTGTTAGATACAGTATGGTGTATCGATGTCGTACCTTAAGAGTTACGGGATGGAATTCCTCGTTGAAGATAAGCGGAGACATTTTTCCCTAAACTAAAAAATGTGAACGAGACTGGCTGACCTCATTCGAAATTCCACTTTGAAGGTACCGAATAAAATCGATACGTATACCGATGTATAGTAGGTGCAAAAAAGTGACTGTGGAAAGCGAGGCAGCGTTGGTCGTCGGGTGCAGCGTTCGAGCAAAACCGCGCGAGTCTCGGCCTGTGGGAACATAATATTCCGCGCGGGTTGCTCGTCCTCGGCATTACCGGTCCCGCGGAATCGTACAATGATCGTTAAATCGGGCGTGCAGCAAACAATCGCGTCGGCCGGCCTGGTGAACGACTACGGGCCGACCCGCAACCGGCGTCCGCTCGTCTTCCGCGCAAACGAGCACCGCGCGAAACGGTCCGGCGAGCATTTGATTGCGCGTGCTGCCTGCCGCGTGTTCCGCAATACGCGGCCCGTTCGCCGTTTCCATCGACAGGAAGCGCGAGATCGGGAAATCGGCTCGAAACACTGCCGCTCCGCTCTCCACTCCATTCCGCTCCGCGCCGGTTGAAAACTGTATCGCGCGCGCCGAGAGGGTTGGACAGGGACGATTGATCGCCCTCGTCGAAAGCTGGCCTACATTTTGCGCATGAAATTCCGCCGACACCGAGCCTGAATTGAAATACAGCGCCGGGCAAGATCGCTGCGCTAACGCGCCTCGCTCGCAGAACCACTTTTCTATGAAATCAAACAATCTATTGATCCCCTAAGTGCCCTGAATTGGAAGGATACTTAATACTTACTTAATTAAAGATTGTTTACTTACTTAATTTGATACTTAATTAAAAGGGTTTTTATTCTTCGTTTCTCTGTTTTAACGCATTATCTACCGGCGATTATGGTTCCCATAATTTCAATATACAGTGATCGAAGAAGAAAGTATGCCCAAATAAAAATGGTCTGCAACGATTGTAAGAAATTCCAGGCAAATAAAATTGTCATTCTACTTGTAATAAATTCAACATGATGACAATGATATTGAGACATCCCCTGGGTAACATTTTATCTATTTTTCAACGAGAAAGTTACCTTTATTTTCAGTGACGTTCTCGCATCTTTGAACTATTTTTTTTTATGCCACTCTCGAAACATGTTTGTTTTGATTTAAAAAATACTTACGAGACGACTTAATAGACTTTCTTTTAATTCTTTCACTGTATTAAATTGCATTTACTCATTGTTACAATATATTTGTAAATGGCTGCGGTTTAGTTGAAAGGTTCACTGAAAAGTGACACCTTCCGAGCACAAGAGTAAAAGATCAATGATCGATTTCCGGAGAACTGGATGTTCGAAGAAGGAAATTTTCAGCCGGGGAGCGGGCTAGCAATATTTCTCGCGGCAGCGCGGCGCGACAGTAAATCCGCGTAAGGTCGCGAGCAGTATGCTCGCGTTTCCGCGGACGTGTTCGAGCGGCGGAAGAACAACGAAGGGCACCGCGATGATTCAGAGATATTTATGGGGTGCGGAGGGATAGCCGAGTCGAGTCAAGAGAGGGCCCCGCTCCGCGGCGCAGAATTACACGATGCCGGCGATGATATAACGCGTTCGGCCGCAGAACCGCGTCGGCTCGCTCTGTTTTCCCGCGTGAAGAAGAGCGCCGGAAATCGCGTCCGATTCGACGCGTTTTGCGTTCGAAGTCACCACCGTTAAATCATTCGACCGCGGTCTACGACATCCTCCCACGATCGGGCCCGGAAGACAACGTTCCTCTGCGTTGTACTGTTAAAAATGGAGAGAAATTAAAAAATGTCGTTCAGGTCTTCTGCGAGGCGAGAATAAATCTCTCCGGGGCGGGTCAACGACCGCTCGTCGCTCCATGGAATGCTCTCCAGCGCCGGAGGAACTCCAATAACTTCGTCCCGAATTCCTGCCCCCGACCCCCAGCCCCACCGCCCCCGGAACGAGGCTCCTGTCGGTAGATTTGATCTAGGAAATTCGAACGGGCTGAAATGTGCTGAACCGCCGGATTAAATTAATCTCGGCCGGCTACGCTCGACGTGACGATGTTCAGCGCCGCGCCACCCCCGCCGACGACGCTCCGACGCCGCTTGTGGGCCGCGACCCAGCCCCGGAGACAACAATAGCGAACTAATAAATGACTAATGGGCGTCTCTCTGGCCGACTCGCCGCTCTATTTGACCGGCGGACGGCCGACGAACACGGTGATTAGCTGGCGTGGGTGGTCACGCCGGATGTGCGCTTTCGAAAAATTTCAGACACCGCCGATTTTTGCCGCCGAGGCACACGGAAACGTGGGAGGGTTCGCTTCTGACACGCTCGCTGTCCGGTATGTAGACGACTGAATCGTTTAGGCAGATTTAAAAATTACAGCGATATTTCTGTCCGGATATATAGCCACCAGTTATCCCGAACGATTGTTGGAAGCGTTCGCTTGAGCGACGTACCACTCATGTAACGCTATTGATGAATGCAAAATCGTCATTCTTGATTCTCGTCTTAGACTCGCTTGTAGAATCATCATCGCTTAAGATATTAAACTCCCGTGCTCGAATATTCCGTACAAACACACGCTTCTAGGAACACATTCATAGAATTCCTAAATGCACAGATGCACTAAATTAAAAATAAAGTAAAACTGTACAGTGAATTCTCGATATACACTCCCGCTCATGAGTCTTAGGACAGTGATCATATTTGAATTCGACTCTGTAAAAATGGAATAATCGTTACAGGATGCGAACAAATTTTTCCTCATTTAAAGGTTTACATGTAAAGGAAAGGATGCTGCTCTCATATATCAAAAGTCTTACCAAGAAGTAAAAAAATATTTATATTTTTATCGAAAAATCTTCTTGGCATCCGCGTGATCAATTTTTTCATTTTTTTATTGTTATATTATTCCATTCTCGTTCCAAAATATTCCATAATACGTTTTCGAAGTAGGGCAAAAGTTCCGTACCCCTGTCTGTCACGTTCATCCCCTAATTTTTCTATGGGGTTCAAATCTGGTGATTGGGGTGGCTGTTTTATCATTTTTAACGAATTATTAAGTTGAAGTTGTAATTACTACTGGACATATGAGGATATTTATATTATGTAGTTAATAAAATTAAAAGTACATAATTTATACGAAATACCAGAGTTTTACTAAAAACCAGTGATGTCCTAAGACTTATGAGCGGGAGTGTATGTCAATAACTCGGCGTCTGAGGCCTCTCGAGGTTTGTGACTCCTCACGGAGTATACCCCGCGGTAGTGGGAATAATTAATTAGCGACGCATATAGAGAAATCACTGTATTAAGTTCTACGAAACTGTATATTTCATAAAAATCCTCAGACTGGTACAGCTCTTTCCTTCCTATCTATTGGGATTGCAACGGAAACGCATACTCCAGTTCAGCATCCGAAAATCGTGATTGAAAATTGAACCATCTCCGCGTACCCACAGTGAATGAACCCGCCATTAAGAAACTTTCATCCCCCGGATTCGACGTTGGCCCGGACCAACGTTTTATCCACCGTTCGGAATGGCCCAGCGGAGCAGATAAAAATCATCCGAGAATAACGTAACAATTCTCCGAGGACTAGACTCGTGGGGCAAGATATATTTTTTCGGAGACCCTCTCGGATATCCCCACCGATTGGTATCCCACGTCGCGGCGATTTGTCAAAACCGGCGTGGCGCCTGTCATTCGTCTCTTTACTGTGCGATCGTTAACGTAAAGGGAGAAGGATGGGCAGGGGCAGGGGCGGGGACGGGAAAGGGATAGAGGAAGAAAAAAAGAGACGTGGAACGGACTTGGTTCTCCCAAAAGAAAGACAAAGAAACACGGGATCCACCACGATATTATCTCTTCTATACCGCGGCGCAAGTTCCCCGTGGCACGGCCGTGGCCCCCCGGCGGGCGCTGCGTGTGTTAATTTGAATCGAGAGAGATTACGCGGCGACACCCCGCGGTGAGCAGCCATTTTGTATCAAAATGTCGATAAAGGAAGTCAGTGGTCGACCCTCTCGCGTCCATATACGTGTCCCTAGGACCGTGGCTCGTCTTCTAATCGCCCGCTCCTGCGTTCCTTCTTTGCACGTTTCCTTGCGGAATCGAACACGTTAGATTCGAAAAAGTTTATCAGCGCGCCTTTGCTGTATTATTCCTCGTTGCCGCTCGCGTGTTTCCGTCGAGATTGGAATCTCCATAAACTGAGATTTATAATAAATCTTGATGTAAAAACTTTAGCATAAAGTTTGTTGCGATATTCGTGTAGCTAGTCCTGCGATAATCAGAATTGCCTCGTTCAACGTTTAACAACGTGAAATGATTTCCACTTAAATCTGTTACGAATCTGACCTCCTCCACTTTAAGCCTGGAAGGTTTATCATCGTACGTTGACGGTAAGAATAATTAGACCAAATCAGTAAGCGAAGTAATAGTTTATTAAAAGCAATTTAATTAACGGGACGTTTGAGCGGAGATGATTGGTCGATAATGGATTAAATTAGACACAGTTTTAAACCCCGACCGGCCTCGACAAGTCAATAGCGTTTGACATTCGTTACGGTCTGGACGAAAAATCCTATGCCGAGCGAAATGATAGATAAAAGTCGGAAGGTTTACGAGCAGTCGGCCCGATGAAAATCTCGACTCCGCCAGCGGTTTTAATGGGCGCTCGCGGTGGGGGGAGAAGGGGTGGCGTTGTTTGCGCTCGCAAATCGCGTAAATAAGATCGACGCGGTAAGGATAAATCACGTTTCATAAACTGCACCTGCGATCGCCGCGCAGTCCGTGTACACGCGGGTGATAGATCGTTGCCAGGAAGAACTGTCCGGGAATAAACCGCGGCGTCAGCGTGATTCGGCTGATTTCAGTAAGCAAGTTTCCTCTGGCTGATTCCGATCTGATTCACGCTGTAAAGGATCTCGGCTGAATTGATTGCGACTGTCCGGACACCCCGTAAGTCAGCGCGGATTAATTTTCAATCCTAACCTCGCCGCAATTAATTCTTTTGCGCCTCGGTACCGATACCCTCGGCGAAATAGACTCCTAGCACCTTTATTCCGAATTCGACTCGATTCCTTATGTAAAATAAACATTTTCTATCTGCGTTGCAACAAACTGGAGTGTAATATAAATTTTCATTCTTAACATGTTTAATAGGGTGAGAGTAATACAACAGAATTTTTAAATTCTTCTAATGCTTTTGCTGTTTTAAATTACATCCACTCATTGTTGCCATGAATGCATAAAATCTAATAAGAAGACTGCGGATGTTTATTCAATTTCCAATTTTTGTAGTCAAGTTTTAAAAAACTAGAATGAAATAAAATCCTATTTTTCATGGGAACAGCCTCTGTAGATCCAAAACAAATTAGAATCGTACTAAATTCCTTCGAATTTTATATCATAGCATTTTTTGAAAATTTTTATAAGCCATAAATGCATAAAGATCTGCAGTCTACTAATAAGTGTAAACCAATGAAATTGTGCTAGTCTATAAAAATGCAATTTCTAGAATATTTATACATGCAACATGGTACAGGATGGTTCAAAAGTCACTGGACTATTAAAAAGTGATAATGTAAAATGGTCTAGTGACCTTTGGACCGCCTTGTAATTGATGCTGCAGTATCGTAATGTGAAGAATTAGGCCACAAATATTGATATTTTTGTTGGGGTACGGTGTTTACGGTTATTGGTACAGATATGAACCAGTAATTTCTCGTAGCAAAATTCCACGGATTTCTTGTTTCATTTTAAAGAAGGTGCGGTGGTGGAGGTCACCGGAGATTCCCACGAAACAATGGGACACAACTGTTTTACATCCACGCGACAGATAACGGTTCCGTGATATCTGTTTAATTATCTAAATTGTATTGTCCCTTGTTCAAGACCCGAAAGCACGCGAGCTGGTCGTCCTCGAAGTTGCACGTTCTTCGTTGTAACCAGTAGAAAGGTCTCGTCATTTTTTCCTTTCGGTGTCTTTCCGTATCGATTTATTCGTTCCTGTATCAGCCTTCGATACTTAGACGGTGGATTTTACAATTTAAAACATATGTACAATATATGCAACTTATTGAGATCATTAAAGAAAGAAGTTTCAGTGTCCGAGCAGATTCGAGCAATTGATGCTGGAAACTTTTATATACTTTATATAATTACTAAAATCGTAAAGCTGCTTTCCACCAGAAAGCGTCTCGAGCGAAAATATAAAATAAAATCTGCACGCGTGGACGCTACCGTAATAATCTCGTTAAATGCGTGTTTGTAATTATTATGATGTTGTAGGCCAGTCGATTTTAATTTTCGTTATCGTAACGTTTTTAAGCGATACAACCGCGATGGCCGTTGGTTCCGGGAGACGGTATTTTCCCCGTATTTCCCGAGTTACGTGTCAAAGCCGGAAGGTCCACGGATTCCAGCGATTTTTCCGTGTCGGCAGCCGGGTCTCGTAGCAGAAAATCGGATCGAGTCGCGGGCGTGGGCGGGGGTGGAGACGGCGATCCTGCCCCCGGCGGTTATAGGACGCCGGGATTTGTAATAAGAATGTCGGCGTATAAAACTGTCAATAAGCGCGCTGACCCCAAACGTAATTTCGGAGCGTCTCCCGGTTGCAACGGCGCGCGGCGGCAGCTGCTCGGGGGTGGCGAGAGGATCGAAATAGAGGAGAGAACACGGAGAACGCGGTGAAGAGCGGACGAGAAGGAATAAAAAAAGAATAAAGAGAGAGAGAGAGAAAACGGGAGAGAACCGGGCGGAGAAAACGGAGGAGGATAGACCGAGAAAAAAAGAGAGTATAGAGAGAGAAAGAGAGAAGGGGGGTAGGGTGTGTGAGAGAGAGAGAGAGGGGTTGACCGTACGAAATGGAGGAAGGTGGTGTCAGGGCGAAAGGGTGGAACGAATCGGGGGAGAAGAGGAAAACGAATCGAACAAATCGAAAGAGAGGAATCGCGGAGAGGAATGGCTGGGCTGCTCTGGCAGGGATGGCGGCGAGGGATGGAGGGAAAAAAGAGAGAAAAAGACGAGCAGACAAAAAGGGAAGAAATGGAAGGAGGGAAGGAAGGAGAAGAATCCGAGAGTAAGAGAGCGGAGTGATGCGCGCGAGAGCGCCTCTGCCGGGGTTATATGGAAATGTTGGTCAAATATATCATTCCGGCTTGACAGTGCAATTCTCTTATCTGCCTCGTGCCGCCTGCCGCTCTACCCCAAACCATCCGAGCTCCAGGGGCGGATGGAGCTGCTGGTGGAGGCGAAGCCGGGCTACCGGGAATGGGGATGCTGGATCGGGAGCTGAAGCGGCCGATAGAGGATCTGCAAACACGCTGTGCGCTGCCCTCCTCTCTCTCTCTCTCTCTCTGTCTCCCCTTCCCCCGTTTCTCTCTCCAACCCTCTCTCGCCCTCGCCACCCTCTTCTGCCGTCCTAGCCACCCTTCCCGTCCCGTCCGTTCAACCTACGCTATCCACGAATCTTCCCCACCCACGGGCATCATCCACCTTCTCTCGCTCTCTCACTCTTTGTCCCTCTTCGGTCCTCCGCCGTTTCCTGCGCTCCCTTCGTCGACGTTCATCCCGGGGCTCCTACGACCGACTGCGGATTCAACGAGATGACGAACTGCCCGGCGGAACGGAACGGAACCCGAAACGCCGAAAATACGCGGATTAAATCGCAACCAGAGGGCCGGTACTGCATGGCACGGCACGGCACGTCTACTCTCGAGCTTTCGCTCCCGATCCCGTTTCCTGTTTAGCCTTTTTTCCTATTTTCTTTTCGGTTCGCCTGTCTGCCGACTCTCTCCTTTTTCGTTTTTTAAAGTCTGTTTCCAGGGCTGCGCGAGCCCCGTCGCTCTTTCTCTCTCTCTCTCTCTCACTCTCTCCCTCGCTCTGTCTCGCTCTCTCTCTCTTGGTGCACGCTCGGCCCTCTGTCTGATGTACGCGCGCGAAATTACCCGCTCGCCGCGTGTCTCGGCGAATTAATCCTCATTACTCGGAGACAGCCCAGGGCGCGAAATTAAACCGGCGCTAATTTCGAGACAAAGCCGCGGCGATTTGTTTTTTTTCGACGCGGCCCCTGTCGTCGCCGGACCCTTTCCGCTTTTTTAAGGAATAACGATCGTCACCACGGATTTAATGAATACGAGCCGGGCTGACCGACGCTTTGATTTTTCTTACAATTTCAACTTGCTGGCGAACATCTCTTCGTAGCAGTCATGATTAGACTGCTTCTTTACGCGGAGTAGAAATTGTCTACGTTAATTGAACGATACAGAAGCTACATAGACGTTCATTTATTTTGCCTGTTTTGCAGCTGATCTACTCATTTTTGTCATAAATGCACACAATCCATAATCTAGTCGTAATTGTCCGTCCTGAACAAGGCTGATAACATGTCTGTCATAAGAGTGGAATGAACATCAGGGATTCTTACGCAAAATCTAATCTTTCAGATATGATTTATGAAGACCCCTGTCTACCAAAGGCTAGATTAATCCTTTGCACTCAACAATCTCCGCTAAGGCATCACTGAGATCTACTACGCTATAATTCAAAACAATTCCTAGATTACTAAATGTCTTCGTATTTAATGAATTGCTAACCGTTCAAATGTGGTACGAATAAGTACGTTCAATTTCATGGTGGTCGAAATGGAAAAAGTTGTACGCAATGCAAAGAGTTAAACTCTGTTGAACGCATCCTCGTTTAGTATAGCAATATTCGTTTGCTTCCAATCACCGCTACTTCGGCCACACTTTGTCTTCAGCGATAAAAATAATCGAACCATCGTCAGCCCTTCGCGCACAGCTCGAAGGCCAAAGTTCCCGAAAGAGGACGCCATAAAATTCCGGGATCGGGAGAAATCCATTCTTCGAGGATTTCCCGTCGATGGCTGGCAATCTCCTCGAGTATCTTTCCCGCATAAAATTCCTCGGCGGACGTTCCTCTCCTATTATAAAAATAATTCACACCTCTGCGCGGCCGTGGGGTCGGGAGGCCGATAATCCAGCGGAACGTGAAAACTAATTCGACGCGCTGTCAGTCGTCGTTCGCGTCGATGATTCCCTCGATGTCCCGGGCGTGTTCCTTTTTCCCGATCGGGGACCTGGTCGAATTTCTGGCCCCGAAACCGGCCGCACGCGACTTATACATAAACATGCTCGCACGCGGCTCGCAGCGGAGGGTCGCGCGCGTTCCGCTCGCGCTGATGTATTGCCGGGCACTTCATCTCCTCGCGGGTAAACACGAAAAATCGGTCGACGCCGATAAGGAGCCCGGGACGTGAATTTCGCCTTTTCGCATTTCTACCACGGGGGGTGGGATTTCGGAGGGGTCGAAGGAGGGGGGCTAAAAGCCCGGGGCTCGTTTCGGGGCCGTGGAAATGTATGCACGTGGCCGTGTTTGCCGGGGCGGAACGTGACGGTGACGTGATCGATCACCATGCCTCGTGAAAATTAGGCCCGAAATGCCGGCGAATTCGGGGATTCGCTGACGCGTTTCCCTGGAAGAACGAGAGGGTTGCCTGTGTTCCGTTCCCCTCGCAACACCCCCCCCCCTCCCTCTTTGGGGCGCACTGCTAGATCCGTAGACAAATAGAGCGACGGAAGGGAATGAATTTTGCCGCGACAGACGGTTCCGCTGCGTTTCAGGCCAGATGCAACTGTTGTGCGCGGATTCGGTGCTTCGTTTACCGTGACACTCTGTAACAATGTTAGAGGCTTTGCCAGCTACTCTCGTGCCGATGCACTCGCCCCGAACCCAGCGATTTAATCTCGGAGATGATCGCGCAGGTGTTATCTCACGCTTCCACAGTGTTATTCTACTTGAACCATTGATGTACGAATTAACTGAAATTTTGCCTACGGGAGGGAAAATGTCTATACCATAATTCAAAACAATTCCTATATTTAAAAATTGTGTTGATTAGCTTGGTAAATGTTCAAGTCTGCTATGAGTGAGTACACTCGATTTCATATATATAAAATAAAAAAGATCATATGCAACGAAAATATTCTACGTCAAATCCAATGTCCGAATTCTGGAATCAAAATAGCTTCGAGTGCAAAGAGTTAGCTTACGCAACAAGCAGTACATGATGTATCTAAGACGACTTCTTTCCCAGCTGTACACAGTTAATTACAAGAATTACCTAAAAATAATTGTCCTATGATAAACTCCACCGAATATCAATTCATGAAAGCTGAAATCAACTGGGTGTAAGGTGAGAACTTCGTTATCAACCAACAATTGTTATCGTTATCGATTACGCTGATCGCTTCGTGAAACAGATAAAGCCTGTATGAAACGCATAAAATTCGCTTGGCAGTGTTGAATAAAATTTAAAAAAAGTGGAAGGTTCGTTGGCTGGCCGATCGGCAGATAACGCGGCGGTGGAAAATGTCTCGTTATAATTGCCGCTTAAAATATTTACGACTCGGCGTCGGAATGCCGAGAGGAGATCGGCGTCGCGGCGGAATCCTCGGCGATGAGGAACGACGCCGAACAAATTTCATTGTTCTGGGCAGCAGCGGCTGCGGCGGGGCCCCGCTTATGGACGAGTCGCGCGTTACTTTCGATTTCCCGCGTAATTACCTCCCGGGCATAGTTCCGCGACAGTCTTGTTATCTCGGCCGTGATAGATAGCGCAAATAAACATCTCGCTGCGAAGCCAGCAGCGACGCGCACCTAAGATGGCTAACGGCGGCTCGGCCAAGAATAGAAACGCCTATTATTGTGGGGCCGGGTGAACACCGAGAAAAGAGCTTTTGTCGTAGTCTTCGCAACTTCGCCTCCCCTTGCCCGTCTCCGCCGCCATTGCTTCCACTCCTTTGCCGCCACCAGCACCACCCTCCTCCTCCCCACACCCTCTCCCCTACCCCCCCGTTCCCGTGTGACGGCGTCCTGCACGAAATCGCGAGGAAAGTTCGCCGTTTAAGTTCCACCCGCTGCGCTGGAAGAAAAAGGACCGTCAGGATGCTTTTACCGCTTCGGGGACTGTTCCTATTTTCCAGCCGGAATAAACGGAAAAACCGGAGCAGGAAAAGGGCGGGGGTGGGACCGGGGACGGGGGTGTTGCAGAGGCCGGGGAAAGCATTCGAGCGGGACGCAACGGAATACAGAAGGAAAGCGATCAGTTTCCCTTATCGGCCCCGCTCGTATTTCCTTGTAGTCCGCTCTATAATTGCCTCTTTTAACTAAGACTACCGGATTTAACTTCTGAATGGATGCGTGAACGGGGCGCGAGGAGGCGGACCGGCCGGGCAGCGAGATTTTTAAATTGGTTCTTATAACTTTCGAACGCTGGGGCCGAGGCTCGCTCGCGCCGAATCAAATAACAACCGTCTTAAAAGTTTCTCGCGTTATCTTGTCTCTCCCTGTTTCTTCAGCGCGTCCCGTTCGCTCCTTTCGGGGCTGGAATCGAGTCCTGCTCCGGCGATTTAATTACCCGCGTTGCTCCCTTCCTTCCTGCTAGCTTCATTCAGCGCGTCGAACTCTGACCTGTGTAAGCAGAGAAAAATGCTTGCCAGTTTTCGTTCCATTAGCTACGGTCTATTTCACAAAAGAAGATGCCTGAGGATTCGACTGCGGATTTTATGCATTTATAGTAGAAACGAGTAGACACAATTTCAATAGATTAACCCTTCGAGCGCCGAGTTGTGCGAAGTTAAGCGTGTGCTGTGGACCGCCTACTTTTTACGACGAATCAATTTGTAAACCAATGCGCAATAAATGCACACACAAGTCTAATGAACAACACATGTCTGCGTTCATGGCCCAAATTGAATGGCTGTGTGGGAACCCATATATGCGTTCATAGCGCTGAAAGGGTTAAGAGAGTTTAAAAACATTCATAGTTTCAGATTCTTAAAATTATTCTTGGCTCGTAATTGTTGAGATTTATGCAAACTATAAAAAATAAAAATTGTTTCCGTAATCAACTTGTGCTCGCTTGTCCGGCAATCGACGCACGACATTTTTCTTTCGCTTGAAGATTCGGGGACCAGTAATTACCCGATAATTGCGAAAAATCCGGCGTGATAGATGACGGAGCCGGGTCCGGTTTCATTTGGTGGATCGGCACCGCGTCGCCGCCGATCTGACAGACCGTTGACGCTCACGAAAGGGTTCCGTGACAGCGTTGTTATCGCGATCCGATTCCACGAACCGAGCCACGGCGCGGCTCGGCTCGGCTCGGCTCGGCTTGTTTCGAGGATCCTTCGAGTCCCGTCCGTGTCCGCTATCTACCCAGCAGGATGAATTACCTTCCTACCAATTTCCTGGCGGCGCTCGGAGCCGATCGAGGTGGAGGCGCAATTAGAGGGATGCACTCCTCGTGCATGGTAATTCGGTGGATCCCGTGGATCGAGACGGGGGAACTGGGGGGTTGAGGGGAAAGGGGGGGGGAGGAGAGTGAAAGAGCGTAAGAGAGAGAGATGGTGGAGGTAGGAGGAACGGGGAGAAAGAGAATCGAAAAGAGACAGGGCGAGCAGACCGTCGAACGAGAGGCTAGACGGAGAGAAGAATGAAGCGCGACGAACGAAGCGCCATCCTTTCACGGTCCAAGGTATATCGGGCCATTATTTTCTGCAGTATTTTAACGTAAAACCCTCCGGATTCCTGGAGCCATCGTATCGATTCCCGCGGAAGGAACCAGAAGGGAGAGCGCGGGGGCGGTCGAAGAGGGAGGCAGCTTCGCGCGGAGCTTTTCCTGCGATGCAATCTTTGAAAGGAGAGCCGCGTCATTACGTCGTGGCGGTGGTTCACGGGCCATTGCCCCACCTCCCCTTTCGACTACCCTCTACCCCATCTCCTCCTCTCTCTCCCTCTCGTCCCCCACCCCGCGTCCCCGAAAGACAGGCTTTTCCTTTTCTTCTTTTCGCTGATCTCCAGGCCTCGTTCCTCGTCGATTTCGCCCAACGCCGGGGGAACCGTACTTACCTCGGTTTCTCGATTCCGAGCGGCTCAATGACACATGACTCGACGCGCGACAACCCCATGCATCAACCCGCAACGCCACCCCTTCGCCCTCTCGCCGCATGACGCAGACCAACCAACCCCCTTCGTAGATGTTATTCCACGGAAAGCTGTTGGGTTCGCGCTTGTTTCGAGAACGCCGAGTGTTACTTACGTTGTAACGTGTAATTGCGACGGGTATTTGTTACAGCGCTACGGCAGCCTGCGGCGCTTCTAGTTCCCTTCTTGCTCGGCTCTCTCTCTCTCTCTTTCTCTCTTTGGCGTCTTTCTCATGCGCGAAACAACGAAGGAGATATCTCTGTGTTTGATACGTTCGATGGAAAGGAAGAAACATTAAAACATTATTTTCGACTTATTAACTTAGAACTCGAACTAAAAATTGCTGTATCAACAAAATATTTTTCACATTATTAAATTTGTTTCTACTTAATAAATTACAAAACATTTCGGTATTGTACGACTAAGATGCAATATTTTCGTCTGTACAACATGAAAACAAAAATATATAGAAGGATTATTTTCTAGGTTGGAAGAAATGTTTTGTTTTGGAGTTCAAATAGTTTCGAGTGCAAAGGGTTAAAACTAATAAAAGGGGGAACACAGTTTTATGTGACTTCTGTTCCCTAAAATTGATTTGCAACATTTCCAATTTGCATGAAGATCCACAGACTATGAATTACAAAAATCAATTACTCAATTAATTTCTCAAAATCGTTCATCAGTCTTCTTCCCAAGAGTAGAAAAATGTGTGCAGTTTCTCAACAATGCCTTTAAACATCAGAAAGTGTAGAATATTCTTGGGCGAAACGAACAGTCCTCGAATCGAGCCTAATCTCTCACATTGCGAATTCCTTCAGAAATCCAGCGAACGCGTAGAGAGCTGAATCCCGAGCAGAGTGTCCCCGCTCCGCGTGGCCGGTGTCGGAGGTATCACAATAGACTGGGGCAGCGTTCCTCGCCGGAACCGCGGCTTTATCTCGATAATGAAGCCACAAAGGAGAGTCTCTATTTACCCGCGAGCGAGCGAGCGAGCGAGCCGCGTTCCCCGTTGCTCGACCGTCTCTCTCCGCTTCCTCTCGTTACGGGTACGCGTCGGTGTGCACGCTCCTCCGGTTTCTGGGTGGTGCGTCGCCGGGGATATCCGTGCTAACAAGGTCCACTTGGGTGGCGCGGCCACGGCTTACCTGGTCGTTTGCTTCGGGTAATATTACCGCGAGACGTTTCGCAAGCCGACGGAGAGATGTTTAGTCGCGGTGGGTGGAGCGGGGCCCGCTTTTGCGCCTCGCTCGTACTCGCTCGCACTCGCTCGGGCTCGTTCGTGCTCGCAGGGCCGTACAGAGCCGCGAGAGAGCTTTCAGACGATCCGCGCTCGCGGAATTTCCGGCTCGTACGGCCGCGCCGCGCAAGATATTGCCGGTATTAGCAGGTATGCGATGATGGTTCGTGCCTCGCCGTACCCGCGGCGGTTCTCCGCCGGTTTTTTTTTTTTTGGCGAGCGAGAGAGGAGAGAGAGAGAGAGAGGAGAGAGCAGCTCGTGCACGGCCGAGTAACGAGCGCATGCAAATCGCCGGCCACGACCCTATCAGTTATTTTTAATGCCGGCTTGATGCCGCGCGCCGACCCACCGGATTTATTCGTCTCCGAACCCGCTCGGCTCTCCGCCTCGCCGCGCCGCGCCGCACCGCGCGAAACTTTATGAAATAACGTTGCCGATGGTAACGATTCCTATTGAAAAGGGCCCCGGAGGACGCCGATTTATGGAACGCGAGCGCGGACCTCGGCCGCGACCGCGTCATTGTTGCGCTCGCGGACGCGGCGATCCTCGAGGCCGGCGCGATGGTTGTGATCTATGGAAATGCGCCCTTCGACGTCGTCACCGCGGATTATTCGACCCGCGACCCGTTGTACGGGAACGTTTTATTGTCGCTCGGAATGGACGCGGCCGGTGTTCCATGCGAAACCGGCGAGCATCGCAAGAACCTCGGCCGAATTTATTACTGTGGCATCTATCCGCGATCACGGCCGGATCTTTAATTCCTCGCGGGATATTCGTTTATGCATATACCGGGCCGGATAATGTTGTCGAACGGGCTGGGATTATCGTGCGACGATCTTTTTCATCCAGCGAGATTCGTTTCTCATACATCTCCGTGAAAGAAATCCAATTTTTTGAAATTTTGTAACTCGGCACGAAAACTTTAGACCATTTCAGCAAAATTATCGAGTTATCACTGTTTTTTAAGTGGTTTAATTCATATCTAATAAGTCTAATTAGAGGACTGCGAATTGTTATGCACAATACAGGAACTGTATGGACATTAATTCCTTCTCTTAATAATGTTAATGGGGCCCGAATATTATTACGATATCGTCCCTATTTTGTGTTTGTCGACCAATTAGTTTTCTAGAGGCTATAAAGGCGATATTATTAGAAAAGGAATTGTCAATAAAAAGATACAAATCAGTTAATAGTAGTCCATTGGTAACTTGTAATTTTCCGCGAGAAAAATAATCGTAAAAAGAATGAAGTACGATCAAGTGAAGATATGACCATCTAACAGAAAAATTTTATAAATATTGTAACGAAATGAACATACTGAGAGAGAGGAAGTTGTAGAACAAAATGGACAACAAAATTTGGCCTCGAACGTTCCTTGAAAATTCGGAGAAATCAGAACGACACAGTATCCGGAAAGTAGAATAATTCCGCCTGTAGTCAGACGAACGTTGTCCACTTCTTTTCAAGTTCAACGACTACAATTTCCGTCGTTGCTACTAGTTTGAAACTCTTGTTTAGCTTTTAAAAGGCTTTAGTTATCCATTGACACGATAATTATGCAAAAATGTGCAAAAAGATATTGTTTGTCTCTAGATAACTAACCCGTCATTTTCGCGATTGCTTATCTAGTAATAGCGATACTCCTGGAATAACTTACAGTAGATTCTCGTATGGCGCGCAAACATACAAAATATGCATTTTACGTGGCAGTAAATTTACAACAAATGTGCAAAAAAATTGTTCAAAAAGACTGTTCACATACTGCCATAGAAAATGCATATATACTGTCTTTCTGAACATTTTTCTGCTCACGTTATACGGAATATACTACAATATGCTGTATAATAATAGGTAACGGTTAGGCTATTATTTTTTCAACATGGAAAGGATAGGAACGAGTAATCAGCTGAGGGAGAAATTCCGTTTATTCTTGAGATTCGTAACCGGTCACGGAGAAGCGGGTATTTTCAGTGTTCGCGTTCCAGAAACGCGGATCTCACCCCGTCGCATACGGAAGTATCGTTTTAAAGCGGCTGATTTCGCGGTTACCCAGGGTGACGGTCGCAGGAATCAAGGTCAGAGTCGTAAAACCGAACGACACCGTTGCGAGAGTGGAGGGTAAAAGCGGTGCGCGCGGCCGATCGATGCAATCGTTTGCGAAGACGTCAACTTCTCCCCCATCCTACTTGTCTCTCGTGCCGTTCGCATACCATAAACGCAGTAGTGGGCCCCGGGTGCAAGCTCCGGGGTTTATTATCAGGCTGGGCTCCCAATTAAGCGGCAGCAGCTGTGAAAATTAATGGAGCACAGCTTTTAAGATGTAATTGGGCACATTCATAACTCAGGGTTGGAAGGAGAGAGCCGGGAGAGAAAAAGCGGGGCCGTACACCGACCGGGGAGGGAGGGAAAGAGAGAGAGAGAGAGAAAGAGGAGAGGGAGAGAGGGAAAAGAGAAACGAGAGAAGGCCAATCTCCCCTGCGCGCTCGCGCACGCCGGAATACACCGTTGTAATTGATACAGCTATATATACGTCGGCTTTTTTCGGCGAGTAAAATGTGACCGTGGACGGCCGAGGCGTTTCCAGCCCCGACAATTCATTCTTGCCGAGGAACTCTTTTAAATAGATATCGCGCCGCGGTTAAAGGCCAGTCGATCGGCACAACTAATAAGCTACCAAGGTGTGGAAAAGGGAACTATAAATTCGGGGATAACGCTGCTGCAACTTCGTGGGCGGGGTCGCCCCGCGGAGGATTCATTTAAGACGATGATAATTGTTAGGTAGTACCGTCGGTGATCCAGGACTTTCGTGCCTCCGACAATGCTCTTCTCTTACGAGCCTACCTCAAATATTTCTGCCCCGAAGCTTCGATGTCCCTTTATCACAGAACCCTAATATTTTTTATACAATCTCTCTACCGATCGAAACAGATATTTATGCTTCGCCTTTCTGTCAACCCTCGGACGACGAGTCATTCTTACAACTATATGTTTCATGATGTTCATAACTATTCATTGCATTATTTTTCTCTACATTTTGAAAAGCATTTTTGGAGGTGCTTCTAGCAGACACGTTAGTCTCTCTTTTGTTTCCAGTGTAACAGTTGTTCATTTAATGTAATTAACCTTTTAACTGGGCATGAGGAGTTCATTCGTCGTTCATGTTCGCTGTTACCCTTCAGAATTCATAGTGTACATGTTAATATTGTATTTAGGTTTGTTGTGGTAAAATTTTGGTCATCTCAATTCTACCTCTCTTCCTTTATGTTTTCATAGACAATTATAATTGAAAAGTCCCCAGTTTGAAAGGTTGAATAATAATTTTGACACTGTGGAACAAAATAGATCCTCGCCGTCAGAGGATCAATCGAGCAGAGAGGAAGGCTATGTCATGAGAGATAAAATGAGCGATAAGCACGAGGAACGTTACCCTTCTCGAAATTTTACAAAAATGTCTGAACATTTTTTCCAACAGCTGGTTCCGCGTGGAATAAATCATTTCGAGGAATAAGAGGAGAAGAGTGTGTGTTGCACGAAGTAATTGACTTCGATGTCGTAAAATAGCACAGCAGGTAGACGTAATGCGGTGTAAAGAGGGGGATGCGGAGAAAGAAGAAGAGTCGTTGACGATCGTAATTTCAGGGTGACCGCGTTGACGCGAGAATGTAAAAGAGCCGAGAGGCAGAAGCGGAGGAGCGAGAACGTTCGGCTGTGAAAACGTAGCCGACGCTCGGCAACAACGGGGGAAAGATGGAGCGCGGAAGATAGAGACAGAGAGTGGATTCGGTTGTCCCTGTTGCTTCCGCGAGATGGTGATAGCGACGATGTAATAATACCGAATGACGCGGCATTGTGCTCCCGAAGGGTACCATCCGGGGGTCGGCGGGGACGCGCCGGGGGCGTACGCCCCTTCAGACGCTCGTAAACATTTCGTAAATTTGCTCCACAGGTGTGCCATCGCGGCAACTAAGCCATCCACGCCCGACCGAATTCGCCTATTTACTTGCGCGACGTACACCCCCGCACACAACCATCCCTTTCTGGAAGCTCGTTATCCCTTCCGGCGCGCTGATCTTTGTTCCGTAATTGCGACGTCTGGCGTTTTTCTTCTCCTCCTCCTCCTCCTCTTTCGTCGCTCTCTCCACGCTTCTTCTATCCCGAATGGAATACAATTGCAATTCCGTGATGTTTCTTTCATGGGGAATAGCCTCTAGTCCTTTTCGAACAAGAAGAAGCGGATCTTCTTCTCGCTAGATGCGTGTTTTATTCGAGGGCCACCAACGATTGTAGTATTCTCTGCGTCCGGTTCTCTCTCATCGCGGATCGGAAAGCAAATTCAATTCAAACGCGACGCCATTTTATATGTCCGAGTGAAACATTATTTAATATCTGTCTTGAATTTATTAGAGAATTCATTGTTAATCTTACACAAACGATAAGTGTATAAGTGTATCTGTGGCCACATCGAGTTTCAGAATTCGTATGGCAAGGGGATTAAGCCGCGAATAATTTATACGAGAATTTACCAGTTATACTTGGAAGAATTGTACTTCTATTTTGCAGCTATAGAAAAATGTATCGCTGCTTCGAAGTGCTATTCTCTTAATTCGTTTAAATACTAATTTCGATGTTTCTCGATTTTTCTACAAGTGGTATTCGTGAATCTGGAAAAGTACTTAATAATATCGTTAACAGTGAATTATTTCGATGTTTTGCCAGCGGCCCAAAATGGCGATCAATTCCTAGACCATAGAAAACATTCTAGAGATAAGAATGAAAGGACGTTTTCACGATTGGTGTACTTTTTCTCGCTATCGTGTGTTCAGACGGATGACCACCCAGGTTCGCCGGAGCCGCAAAGGTCAAGCAATTCGCGTTCCTCACGCGTGTTCCGAGCCCCCGTGGATTTAGTTATAGGTGGACCATGCCGATGGTGCATCCATTGGGCCCGAAGGTGATCGTAGGAGGAGTGCACGATCGTGGAGGTGGTAGAAGAGGTGGAGAAGGACGCGGCGGAGAGCACCGTTCCGGAAACTGCGCGCGGATGTTTGCTACGTAGACGTCGTGCGAGCAATGGCGGCGTAACCCGCTCCGCGCAGAGTGATGGAGGAGCTTCGTGCTCGGGATACCGGTTTCCGGTTCGGCTCTTCGCCGATAATCTCAATTCAGCCCCACCTGGGCTCTCTCTCTCTCTCTCTCTCTCTCTCTCTCTCGTGTTCCGCTTCAATCGCTCTGAGCTGCCTCAAAGAAATATGCAAAACACCGCCCTTTGCGTTTTCTGCATATTGTCCTCCGTTTTTAACCACTTGCCAAAATCAACTTGGAGACACGGATGATAGAAATCCTGCTATTTGAAAATGTTTTGCCAAGTATATTTATATATAATTTCTCGAATTCGTCGTCGTATTGCAAGATTCGATATTAATTGAAGTATTTTCTAAAAGGACTTGCAGATGGTCGATTAACACTAAACCTACCACGGTCAAAAATGACCGCTTTTCTATTTCACAATTATTGAAATTGTAAAAACGTATTTACAGGAAATTACTGAATTGACTTCTTTATTCAAGCATATATTACAATGAAAATCGTGCAAAGTTTAAATAAATTCAATCTTCTCCCTTCTATAAGACGTTTCACTTTTATATGTTCTGTGCTTGGTAGGTGTAGTGTTAACTAAGGAAGACACGGAGGTACATACGGTATTTAAAAAATTGTACCGAATGATACTCTTCTATAAGAGACGACAAGAAAATCAGATGTTCTGAGCAAGAAGAAGACGCTCATAGTCTCGTGCAGCGAAGCCTTGCAGAATGTTACCTAGATTTTTCTGTGACAGTTTTGGTATTTGTATGAGCAAGTTTTTCCCGCGTCTTTGTATTTTTTCGGCAAGGCAATTGCTGTACGGAGGAGCTGCGAATTCCCAAGTCGACTGCGGCATTTAAACAATCGCGCACAGCCCCCGGGAGAGCATCTCGGCTGTCATCTCTATTATCAATGCTTGTCCCCCATTACGCCGTCCCGGATGCAGGCTCGTCGACGCACGTACACAACGCTGACGGAAATGTAACGTTGAAGCCGGCATAAAGGCCGCGTCCGAACTGCCATTCGACCGGCGTGCGTTCCCCCGTGGCCTCTATTAGGAAAGTGTGATGGAGTTTTGCGAGCGCGATTACACCCAAATGAGAATTACCCCCCTCTATATCTATCTCTCTCTCTTTCTCTCTAATAACGTGGAAACGCAGGGGTCGCGTATCAACCCTTTCGCTGCCGCGCCGTTACGGGTCTCCGTTCGAGTGTGGGATAGGTGTTGGTAGCCGCGTCCTCGGATAATGGCTGCCGAAGGGGAACAATGGATAGAAAATTGCTTTATGCCTCGCTTCTTAATATGTCCGGGGCCGAGGGATCGTTCTGAAGGAAATTGTGTCAGATTACCAACGTTTTCCAACTTGCACCCCGAACCGGTTCTCGACAGAATTATGAACTATCAGCAACAGAAGACGGTTCGTACAGCTAATGGATCGAATTACCTACCTGTAATTGTAGCATAGGTATCCCTATCCCATGTTTGCTCGAAACTTTGAATTTCGAGTTCATATTATTCAACGAAGCTTCAACTATAAGTTTACAATGGCCACGCAGATTTGACATAGAGCAAAAAGTACATACTTTACTTCAGAGTCTGTCTGAACAAAATTTTAAAAATCACGATATAGTGTTCCCTCTTTCAGAATATCAAATGGACGAAGCAGTAAAAGAAATTTTTTTATTAAGCTCACTGTCTTAAGTTTACTGTTACAAGTATATATTAACAATATATCATAAGGTGTTATTAAATGCATAGCTTACAATTTTTGAGGAAGGATTGAACATCTTTGTGTAGAGGCAATAGTAGAAATAATTGTACGGATTAAAAAGAATGAAAATAATCAGAAGGGAAGAAAAATAGACAACCCTCACGAAGAGTGAAATTTTGCTGTGTTGTTGCTTCGTTTGATCTTCATCCCCCAACTTGTCTTCCCGTTCCCGTCTCACTGATGGATTAGGACCGCGTCGTAGAACCGTCTCCCGCCTAAATACCGCATTACGGTTCTTAGGAGCCAGCCAAGAAGCCAGAAATTCCTCGGATATGAGTCTCGGTTGGTATTTATTCGAGGTTCGGCGTTCTCTTGGCGGCTACGGCCAGACGATAGCATGTAGAAAATAGTATATTAGATTTATGGCCGGCCGATGCAAATACCAACCCCCGCAATTCTTTTCCCGCGTTCACCTAATCCCTTTACGACGCTGTTCTCTCCCGGAGGATTGCGAAACAGGGAGGAAGAAGCCGGTCATCGACGACTTCCAATCGCCTCCGTCGAATCTCAAAGGCTTTGGCCCGCATATTGGCCGACTCGTATCTCCCACGGAAGCTCCCGGAGCTTTTGTTGTCTCACACTGCTACGTGGAATCGTGTGTGCGAGCGTGTGTATGCGGCCGTCGACCATGTGGGATGGCACGTACGCGTCGAGTAGAAACGCTCCTAGAGGGTGCAGAGGGGGTGGTTCTCTCTCTCTCTCTCTCGCTGGCGCGCGCGCGTTATTTAGCGACAATGTGTCGCGCATAGAAACGGCCTTAAAGCAGCCAATAAACGCCGTTACGCGGCCGTCCTGGCCCCACCCCCGCCACCCCATCCCCACGGCCTTGGGGGCCAATTTCGTCAGATTTCAGGAAATTGTTGTTGCGTCCAGAAACGGCATCTGGTGTCGCGTGCTGAATCAACAAACGGCCGAGAATCGCGATCTCGTCGTCTGACGTATCGGTCTGCCCTTCGACGGACTAACAATTTCTCTACCCCTATACTTAATACTATACTCTTATCAACCTACCTCGTCGTCCGATTTCTTCGATTTTCCTAATGTTTTGACGTTTTCACACAAGTTTCGTGTATATTATTTTTAGAAGAAACAGGTCTTCGGTATCCCAATCTCCACGCCGTGCAAAAATGTATGGGAAAGTAGAGTCTTCGAGCTTTAAAATGTGCCGAGGTTTGCCACTGCCCGATTATTTTCTATGAAATTCCCTGAAGAGTTAAATGGCTGACTTTTGGAACAGTAGCCCCAGTTACTCCAGGTTCCGGTCAAAGTATAAGAACGTACATTGTGAGGAGTCTGAACAGTTTCTCGGGCGCACGTAGCCGGTTTTGTTAACAGAACATAATCGCGCGGAGCATGTACGCGGCGAGGGAGCACGTGCCCCGGTAAATCCTGGGAATCGAAGGGTCGCGTCGCGGCGTTTCCCAAGGAGGGCGATGCATCACGGTCCAGCCGAATTATCAAAACAGGAAACTATCGATCTCTAGCGCGGGAAGATGTATAACGAGCAACGGCGTCCGGCACGGTCGTGATCCCTTGGTCCGCGAATCACCTGGCCGTTTGCTACGCGGCGCACCGGGAATAGGGAAACGTTAACGGAGGAGCCAAAAAGCGAAGCCGCACCCCCAAGGGCCGGTTCCCCTATTAACTCCCTACGTGCCGAGACGGCTAAATGTTCCCCTTTACGCGGAGATAATGAAAATTACAAATAGCCCAGCGGCGTACGTGCGTGCACGGATGTATGCGCGCGGCGTGTGGGCGTACAGGCGGAATTCAACGTCGAAAGTTTCCCCGTCAGACCGGACCCGGAGCCAACACACGGGCCGGACTTATAGGAAATTGTCGGCCGTTATATTCGCCCCCGTGGAGGGTGTGGGTGGCCGCCGGGAGGGGCGGCAGGAAGCGAACCATCGCGTGGAATACATTCGAAGTGCCGATAAGTAGATTGGCTGCGGACCGTTCTACGACAAGCGCCGGCTGATTCCGTGAAATTGCGGCCCCCGTTCCCTGTTGTTATCTCGAGACAAATGCCTGGCGCCGAAAGCCCGATACGCGAGATCGACCTCACCCCCTCTCCCAACCCCTCTTCTCCTTGGTTATTTAGCTGTTCAAATCCGCTCATCGTTCCTCGAACGTTAGACGCGAGACGGTTCCCGTCGGTTTCTCCGAAACCTAGGGGTGGGTGTGCGCAGCAAGAAACAGCTGCGGAAAACTTGTACAAATTATTCGGAACATAACGTACTAATTACGAGAGGAAATTACAGAAATTATTATCGCAGAGCCATGCGATTAACATTTTGTCAACCCTTGCACTGCGACTTATTTTACGGTATCATTCATTATTTCCTAGAAGACGAAGAAAACTTAAAACCTATTTTATACCCATATATCACGAGTCTGACACGAAACTATAGCATAAGGGTTACTAGGGTTTTCGATCATTGTACTGTGCCAAAAGCAAGCTAAAAATCTTTTACATAGTGATCCCAAATTATTATTTCCTAGGGGTGAATTGATAGCCTATTAAAACTTCCTTAGCTATATACCATGAACTTAAACAAATCCTTAAACAGATAATGTGTTAAGATCGGATAAATTGCTAGCACAACGATTGCTAGACTGGAATTTCGTTTTTACGAATTTATCGCATTCGCGGGAACATTTGTTTGTCCAGAGAACGGAGGATGCAACGTTAAATAACTCGTTTTCGCAACTAATAATTTCTTTCTCCAAGTGCAACGTAACACCTGCTATGAAAGCGTCTAGAAGAGGGTGGCGAGGGGTGTGGCGTGCACGGGGGTGGCAACAGTAATAACACGCGCGCGCGCGCATCGGTGAAATTAGTTTTCCAGATAATCATCTCACGGTATTGTGTGCCGCGTCTCGTAGTTTCCTGCAGGGTTGCGGGGGTGGTGGATGCGAAGGTGGTGTTGCTCCGGGGACGGGGCCGGTGCAGCTGGTTCGCAAACGCGGCCAGTGCACGCGGCTTAATATATAAGAGCGGATTAATGCGGAGTTACGAGCTCGTGCTCGATAAGGAAGGCAATTTTCGCATACCGTACGGAGAACTCTTGCTTTTCCTTTTTCCTTTCTTTCTTTCCTCTTTTTATTTCTCTTTTGTTTTTTACTCGCCGTCGCTGAGGCGAAAGCGCGGCGTTCTTTTTGCGAAACCCGTTCGGCGTGATCAATTCTCGCTTGTATTTTCGAAACCCGTGTTCATTAAGTTGTTTCGCGGGCAACGGGCTTCGGTATAATTGCGTTCGAACGAAATTTCACGAGACCATTAATTCGCAAGCGGACCGGCCAGGTTTGTGCGACATTCAATTTTCATAGGCAGATTTCGATCCGGATAATATCGTTCGAAACTGAGTTTTAAAAAATCCGCGGTCTTATCTGAAGGATTTCAATGGTTCCTAAACCGTAATTTAATAACGATGCTGTATATCTGCCGGTTAATGCAACAATGGTGCAACTCGAAACAGTTAATCATTGGACAATGAAGAATTAAGTAAAAATTTCATGAAATAATTATGTTAAAGAATTATATTAAAATTGATTGTATTCAGTGACGAGTAAACCCTTATATTTATTCATAGATTTATTCAATAGCATATTTTCCATTCTGTTCTATTAGCTTTTGCCATTTTTGGGGTAACGTAATATTGAAAACCGCTATTAACTTTCGTTCCAATCCAACAGTTGCACAATACAAAGTCTGTTTAACATTTGACCGAGCCTGGTACGTCTCAGTGCACGGGATTAATTTCGAATTCCATCGGAGAGTTTCCCGACGACGTAGAAGAAAGCGGAATCTTAAGTAAGAGACCGGATCTCGCGAGCATAAAGGGGACGCGCGAATCGAATAATCGGCAATCCGTCCCCCGGCGGCATTGCATTCTTCCACGGGATAAAGAACAGGAAGCATGACGTCCTTCGTGCATCGACCCTCCCCGGCTGCTCCCCCTCTGCTTATTTCGTGGCGTTCCCGGTGATTAATGTTGCCGAACAAATTGTCTAGAAAAACATGTCGTAGCCGGGACATTTCCCGCGCGTGCACTGCACCCCTTTATCTGGCCGGGGCCCGGGCCACCCCTTGTGTTCCTCTGGAGCGTGGAGGAAGCGCACACACCACTTGCCTCGCGCACCCTGGCTTCTGACGCACCGCTCCGTGTATACATGCCTGCATACATACATTACGCAGATGATATCCGAGTAATCCGATTTACTTCGACTTCGCTATCAACGTCACCGTCCCACCGCCGCCGGTCTCCCCTCCCCCTCCACCTCCGCCCCTAACACCACCCCGTTTCGGGTAATTATACACCCGCCTGGCCGGGGCTCTCGCATCCCTCCCTCTGCATCAACGACTGACGCTTAACGAGAGATTAGATGATCCGATTTCATCGAGGTTCGAGACGATCGATTGACTTTAGACAGACGCGGTGAACAGCACCGTCGCGCGCCGAGGGGAAACGAACGATGGCTATCGGCCCCGCCATGCTCGAATTTCACGGGGTGCCAGACGCATAGTGGTCGAAACGGACTTGCTGGATGGACAAAACTGTTTCCACTTTTTGTTTTTTATTCGATTATTCAGGTCACACGCCGCTTTTCAGATTATTAGTAACCGCTGAGTAAATACGCCAACGTGAAATTTCCTCCTTCCGAAGAGTTTTCATCTTGTAGAGTTTTTTCTAAGTTAACCCTTAACGGTCCGGAAGTATTTCAAGTTTACTTGCCACCAGGTCCAAGCTATTTTTCATACGAAGAGAAACTGTGTAGTCAACATTTTTATATCAAGTATAGAAAGGAAAATATTTATTTTTAATATATTCAAACCGAAATAAAATTCTATTTTGTTCTAGATGACATATATCCTTTGGAGAAAACATAGGCATACAATAAATATAAACTGTCTTATTTTTCTTTGAAATACTGAACGATGAAGAATTTCTAATCATTATAATCACAAAATAAATAGTAGTGCAAGGGGTTAAGGGTTAACTATTCTATATTATGTTCTTCTAACGCAATATTTGGGACATTGAATTAAAATATGTTCGATGGAGATTACTACGTTACATGTTTCCACTTTGTTTATGGAACTGAATGAAATTTTACGAGTAAGAGCACAGGGATGTTCACGTGATTACTAGATAAGCGTTTTTCTTGCGAATAATATAAGACAGAAAAAAATGAAAAAGGTTAAAAACAATGCTGTTTCTTGCAAGCAACGTAATGGCGAATGTAATTCTTTTGTGTTTGCACAGTCGAACGAGGCGCAGGCAATCGCGACGCGGGTTAACGGCAAAGAAAACCCGACGCGGAAAATTCAACCGGTGCATACTAAATGTCGTCTCGTTAAAGTCACGCACGACATCGGTACATCGTTTGCAAAAACCCCTCGACAAGCCACGGCATGTCTGCTCGTTCGCCGCGCTCCTCTCCACTAAATCTTCCCGGTATCTCGCATCTCTCCGCTTCCCACCTGCGAATTACAAATTACCGGAGGACTCGCAGAACTGCACCGGCCCCGTTGCTTCCCCTGCCCCTCTCCGTGCAATCTTTTCGTTTCGTCGTGCGCATTGCGAGCATACCGGAGGCCCGAAACCGAAACCTGTATCTGCTTTTTGACGGACTTGTCAAACTGGGAGAAATGATCAGTGAACTGGATAGACTATGGTTGCCTAGAAGAATCAGCGAAGGAAAATAAAATTAAATGAATGTCGTGCGTTACAAATTTTCTCGAATGGACTTTTCCATGCAATCAGTGCAAATTACTTTGGCAAAGCTGTTAGTACACAGCAATAGCACTCAATTGCTGTTGATAATATTAATAGTTGCAGCAGGAAAAGACGGATTTCATAAAATTTATTTCACTGTATGCAACTACGGACAAACGAGAAGAAACGGCCGGGCAAAAATGCAAACCGAGCGGCCTGAAAAAAAGGTTGCACCGGCGAATTCGAAGCTTGCGAGAATCTCATAAAGCGCGGAAGACAGGGGATCGCTATCCGCCGAAAATGAAGGGCGACGGCCGGCTCGATTAATCATAATTTCGAGCCGGTTGGCCGCGCGTCGCGCCGTGGCCCGGGGAATTAAAATGCAGAAAATAAGAAGCGCGGTGTGACGGATAGAGCGAGATGAAGAAAGAGAGAGAGAGAGAAAGAGGGAGAGAGAATGGTGGACTGTGCGAGGCTGGTAGCAATTTCGTGGTATTATTTACATCTGCCGTGCGGGACGCGGTGGTCAGTCCCGTGGTCACCGGGCGCTTTATACCTGATCAGCGACACGGCTGTATAGGCGTCCCGTACCTGTATACATTTCACCTTTTCGTAGGTAAATGCTGCAGGAGCGCGCTCGGAGCGGCGCTCTGCCCGGCCGTCGCATAAAGCCCGGATTTTATTACAAGAGGATTCAAATTCCGCGCACACGGCGAGCCCCCACGGCGCGGACTGCGAGCCCGTGAGCCCAGAAACGAGAGAAAAGACCCGTACGAATATAAAAAATGCCGACCGGACCCCGTGAATCCTCCCGCGGCGTAAACCCATAAACCACTCGCGTATTCTATTTCTCGCGGATAAAAATTTCGATCCCTCTCTCCCTCCGCTTCTCTACCCCTTCTCTTTCTCTCGCTCGCTCGCTCGTTCGCTCGCTGCTGATTTCTCCTTCGACCGTTTCGTTCTCTCGATGATTGCATTGCTCTCGGAACCGTTCAAAGAAATCTGAAACCTCGTGTGCAGGGCTTCCTTTCGTTTTACTACCGCGGTTATATGTCGCCCAATTAACATGCGTTTTTATGGCCGAAAATTGTGAATAGCGCGACGATGCGGTGAAAGACGCCTCGGTTACTTTGTTTCCGCTTGAAAACGCGTGGTAAAACGGTAATACTACTTTCGACAGCTTCGAAAGTTCGGAAACGTTGATTGTAACATGGACACTCACTGTGTGGAAGTGTAATATTAATGGTATACTGGAAACGCATCTGCATGGATAATGCTCTATTAATGTTGGCTTCATGATGCTTTTAGCAGAACAGTTTTGCTGGAAATAAGGATCGATATTCCTGAAGGGAAATGAATTTTGTGAATCAGGTGTTCAATGAATGGCTCGAATTGCCACTCGTTCAACACTATTTCTGTCGCGGTTACCTGTTTTAATTTTTTTTCTTTAATATAGAATCACCTCGCTTTCGGCTGTACCGTTTCAATCAAGTTTTATTTAAAATTTCAAGAGGTGTCTTTCAGAGCCTGCGGTAAAAATAGTGTTAATTCCATTTACCGGGCACCTTATTAAATTTCATTCGATGTTTCCGTACCGATGCAGTATTAATAAACACTGCACTATTAATAAATAGTCTCTGAAAAATTTATTGCTCGTAACAATATTCGCTTCTCCGATCGAAACTGTGTTTTTCTCGTTTATACCACCAAAGAGAGGAAATGGGACAAGAGATATAAGCAAGATACATAATAGTAAGATATAGAATAGTAACAACAAGAATGAGTAAGATGCACAGTAAGATATAGAATAGTAATAACAAGAATGAGTAAAATATAGAATAGTAACATCAAAAATGAGTAAGATAAATACTAAAACATAGAATAGTAACAACAAGAACGTGTAAGATGAATAGTAAGATGTAGAATAGTAATAATAAGAATGAGTAAAATATAGAATAGTAACATCAAAAATGAGTAAGATAAATACTGAAACATAGAATAGTAACAACAAGAACGTGTAAGATGAATAGTAAGATATAGAATAGTAATAATAAGAATGAGTAAAATATAGAATAGTAATGCCAAGAATAAATAAGACGAATAGTAAGGCATAGAATAATAATGCTAAGAATGAATAAGATAAATAAGATATAGAATACGAGCTGTACAAGTTAGAGCATCCTGCACGCTTCACTGCAGATAATTTAAAACCTGGAGCACGACATGCACGACCCACTAGGCGTTAAAGCGGAGATCGTTGAATCTCCTGAAGATAGAAAACTATAGCTCGGGTTCCCGGGTCGCGAACGACGGGTTTTCTCGTGTCTCGAAGGGAAGGGGATCGGAGACGAGGAACGGAAGGAGCAGTGTACGTAACGTTTCCACGTGCGTGGAGGTCCCGGAGATGTAGGGAAGAGATTTGATGGCGCGGAGATGGTAAACGGGACGCTTTAGGGCCATCCCGAGGAAGAGCGGTCAATCTAAACGACCCCCTTATCTGGCTCGCGAGCTGAGCCTCTCTCAGACAACCTGGTTTTTTTTTCTTCTGTCGGTGAAATCTGAATAAAAAGCGGTCGCAAGGAGAGTGAAACGCGGAGATCGCCGAGATCGGGAGTAATGGGTTCCTTTTCCTCGGGCCACCGCGGCGATGGACGGCACGAGCGCGTTTTTAGATGCCTAAACAACCTATTTGCCTCGAGAACGGCGTTGGTTAGCATCGCGCTGGTTTATCGCCGCCGCGTGCCCCTAAATTCGTCGGACGAGTGGCGCGAGTCAACGCTTGGCCCGGCCATCTCACATCTTGCAATGCAGACTCGAGACAAACTCAAGGGTGAAATTTCTATCACTGACATCGACGATTTAAAAAAAATACAGCACGAAAGAATAAAGTTCTATTTACGTGTCACTCTTGAAAATCTTCACAAACTATGAATCGAGATTGCAGTCTACGGTTCAAGGATTTGATCTCCGAATTTGCTTCGATTTTTAAATTGTCGAGGAAGCTACGAAGATTGGCAGAAGCAGAGTGTCGATATTGTTGGATTTTAGGAAAAGCGGGAATCGGGCACACAAGCGAAATTCGAACCCGCGACTTCGTGGTCGCATTACCCACAGGACCCTCTACTTTCTTAATCTCCATACGTCGTTGTTATATGCAGAGCCCTGATTCCAGAGTAATATTACGCAGGCTAAGAGCTTCGAGGCGTCTCAGCCCGGGATATAAAAATCCAGCAGGAACAGGTCAATGGGATGCCGTGGAGACTGGTGGATATCCCGTTCCAGGCTGCGTCCCCTATATTTCAGGCGTCGGGGCGAATGAAGTCGCCGTGACGCGTTGATGAAGCTCCCGGAACACGGGGAGCCTCTTCCGCCGTGTCAGGAGTCGCGTTAACGCTCGCGCGAAATTCGGCGGATCGTTATTTTCCCGTTTGCCAAGGTGGTGCGTCTGGTCCCAGGATTGCCACGGGGGCGTGAAAGGGAGGCGGGGGGTGGAGGGGGTAGGGGGTCGGCAGTTTATAACGGCGTCAGCAGTTGCTACATATAGTGGCTCCGGTGCCGGAGTTTAAGAGACTGTTACAAGCTGACGCCTTCGCCGGTGCCGACGGAGATGGGGTGAAAATCAGGCTATAAGGGGGGACAGACGCGGAGAGGGCCGAGCAGAGAAAGGGGGAGGAAAGTCGTGGACGGGGTGCAGCGAGCAACCTGGGTATCAACCCTCGACCCTGCGACGAGATGAGTCTGACCCCGAGGACGAGGTAGCCGGTGACAATCGGCTCGAGCAGCCACTACCCCATTACGGGGGAGGGCTTTTGCGACAGCTGCGTACCCAATAACTTGCTTTCTGCGAGGCCGTCTCGGCCTTGCAAGGGCTCCGAACGTCGGCAACGTGGCTCGATGTCCGCTCGCGCCATTACGACGCCGATCTCTGCAGAAGGTCCACTCTCTTCGAATTAGTCGGCTCGGGGTAATCGACGCCCGATGCTGCGTTTTCGTTATTGCCCGGGATCGATAGCGTTAGGATCCTCCAACGGTGAACCTTTCTCTCCAGCAGTTCTGTTAAGATCACTCGAATTTAATTTAGTCCGTCATTTAGTCCGTCTAAATTTAGACCATCATTTGCACATAACATATGTACAAATTACTCAAACATTGACGAGCTCTGACGAGCACCGTTGCAAGATAATCATAAGGCTAAGAGTTAAGATGTTTCCTTCGTAAAGTTCAAGTAATCTGGTTGCTGATATGTCGTGAATTAACACTAAACGTACCGAGCTATGAATGTAACAGATACATGTTGCCTTATAAAAATGACAAGATTTAATTTATTTAGACTTTGCGCGGTTTTTATTGCAATGCGTGCTCTACTAAAAATACAAAAATTGTCAAATAAAATGTCTAGAACCGGTCGTTTGACCGGTGGTGGTACGTTTAGTGTTAACCCATTTGCATCTTAAGGAAATATGAAAAGAAGGCCTTTACTTTACAAGTAAAAGAACTTCATATTTCAGCATTATAAGAGAAAATCAGAATTACTACTTTCATCTTCAACAACAGTCTCCATTTCTATTTTTTAGCTAACGAATAATGAGAGTAACCAGGAAAAAGTGAGCGCATATGTACGCTAATGATGCAAATGGGTTAAATGAACGTCCCATTGAACGAGAGAATTCCTAACAGGAAAATTACAGATGAAAAGTACGCTTCGAAAAAAGTGTATTGAAATATTTGATTTAAAATCGAGCGGACGCGACGCGAGACTCGATCCAGTAATTAATTACTAGAAAAATCGGGCATCGCGCGTCGCTATAAAATCAAACTACGACCACTTCGACAAACGTTCCAAATCCCTCGATCACATTAATATCACTACCAAAACAAAGGCCGTTCTCCTTCATAACACTCGATCACGCGCGGCCCGAAAGCACGCGTGAACACCCATAAAGCATAAATCCCGGGACAGAGCGCGTCGTGACCACACTTAGCGTCGCACACTAGTACAGGGGGGGCATTCAGCGAAATCTTTTCAATCAGCCACGGTTCGATCGTCTGGTCCCTATCCAAGTGAGTGCGAGAGCGAGAGAACGAGAGAGAGAGAGAGAAAGAGAGTAGTTCCTGCGGCCTCGGTGGAAAAAGCCGGAAAATAGAAAAGCTGTTGAAAATAAAAATACAAAATACTGCGCGCCGGTAAAAATCGGAAAAGAGCGGCGAAAATCGTGGAATTGGGCTGCATCGGACGTCGAACGTTTTTCCCCGGATCCTTTTATTGGCGGGATCGTCGAACCGCCCATCAACATCAGCGCGAAACGACGCGCCGGCGCTATCGCGCTTCGGAACACGATTTAGTGGCGACCCCGGCAAAACAATTATATAAATTCCAGAGAGGGTTGGTCGGGGGGCCGGGGGCCGAGGGCGGGGGTGGCAGAGGTTGCAGAGGGTGCGCTCGCCACGGAGGTCGGAATTTTCGGAAAAACCGTTGCGCCGGGGCCATAGATTAAACGCAGCCGAGCTGCACACGTCGAGCGTGCCGCGTCGATGCGACGCAGCCGCGCGGCTGCGGCGGGAGCTATCAGTGACACGTCGCGTGTTAAATCGCTTTGTTGACACACATAACCTGTCTACGCGTATCCGATACGCGCGATCGCCGTGCTGCACCGCTCTCTACCTCTCTCTCTCTCTCTCTCTCCCTTTTTCACTCTCTCTTGTTCTCGCTCTCTCTCTCTCTCTCGCTCCTTCTCTCTCCGCGCCTATGGCCCGGCCCTCGAGCTACGAGAAATTCCCTACGATCGAGCTGCGCATTTTTTTCTTCCAAAAGCTCGCACGCTCCATTACCCCCCTTTTTTTCGAACTCACCCCTTTGTCCGAAACCGTCGCGGTTTATCAATTCTTTGACTACTTTTCCGAACGAGTGGAAAGTCTACTGCTGCACGTTAAATCGCTATTTGATTGTCTTTGTTAAGAGATAACATTCCAGAATACTGTTTAAACAATATTTCATAGTTATAGTTTGTATAGCACTTTACTTACACCGCCAGTGTTCTGATAGTCTTTATAGGACCAGAGATTAACAGTTGACAATTTCCTGAATCAATTGTCCAAAAGCAACAGCAATCAATTTTTAGAATCAGTACAAGTTCATTTGAAATCATGATTTAAAAGAAAATTATCTCTCTGCACATACTGCTCAGTCATTCTTCTCAATGGCCACCACCGTGAACGTGATTTTTCACGAGGAAGTTGATGCTTGATAATTGCTGAGTAGGAACTAAAAATTAAGACGAGAAAACCAAATTGGTTCCGAATACAAAACATTAGAAATATCATAGAGCGTTAGACATTTCTGCTTTTCATTGTCTCGGAGTTTAACATTCAATTTGGGAGAAAGTAGTAGTGGTTTGATTTCGAGGGATCGGTTTAACGAATCATCAAACCCAGTTATAATTTATTTAATCAGGCGAATAAACACCACAAAAAAAAAGCAAAGTACTCTTGCGTTGCTTGCGTCATAACTGGGCAGCGAAAATTGCGTCGCTTCCTGGAAAATCTGGAAAACAATCGGGCGCATCGTCCGAAGAAGGGGTTGTTCGCGTTTTTCATTATCCGACGGCGAGTATTGCCGTTAAACAGATCATAAAGTATCGATAAAATCAGGATAGAGGGGGAGGGGCTCGGTGGCGCAGCACGGATACAAATTTTCGATGTGGCCGGGCGCGATCGGGCCAACCCCTAAAATTCGTGTCACGCGGGGGTGGCGCAGCGATTTTGCCCGCTACGCCGCCAGGAAACCCGATTACACGCTGGAAGGATGCTCACGGTCTACGGTGCTCATTGAATTTGTCGAACTGGAATTATGTATCGCGGTGGAGGAGGAACAGTGGCCGAGGAGAGTAGAGTAGGATGGCTGGAAAGGGTTTGGGGTACAGAAGATTCGGGGTCCTGTTGCGAACCGATCGCTCGAATACATTACAATGAAATCACGCTCGCGATCGAAACAAGGATGAAACGAGCCAGAAGATGATAAAGGAGGAAGAAAGGGAGCGTTGAAAGAGCAGGACGAAGACAACCGCGGACGAGAGAGGGAGCGAGATTGAGTGAGAGAGAGAGAGAGAGAAAAACGCCGCGCGAATCGAACAAGCATTATATTCGGATAAAATGATTTTATCGATCGTGAATGCAGCGCCGGCCATCTCCGGCTTATGAGCGCCTGGATTTATAACCGAGCCTTTCGGTATCCTCGGCTCTGCGTTCACGTGAACCGAGCCTGCTACCTTGACAAGATAACGTGTTCGTCCGAAACTGCGCTTCAGAGCTATCTCTTTATTTATCCCTTTATTTTTCTGTTTACTGCGTTACAATATTTTCTAATCATTCGATAAGAGTATGTCCTGGTCTGGATGTTCGATTTTCCAGGAGTCACACATTGAAGTTTAAAAGGTCGTTTTCAAACGGGACGTGTATATTTTTACATTGACCTTATTATAACTGGCTTAGTATTATTTTTAATTCACCTGATGTATTAACCCTTTGCACTCGAAGCTATTTTAACTGCAAAACGAAACAGAATATTGCCCTTCTATATATTGTTTTTCATGTTATACATACGAAAATGGTGCAACTTACTCGTGCAATACCAAAGTGTTTAGTAATTTATTAAATACTAACAAATTAAGTAATGTAAAAAATATTTTGTGTAATGATACAGCAATTTTTAGTGGTGCCTTACAGTCACCGTTCGAGTGCCAAGGGTTAATGCGAGAAACTGGCACAATACCTCATTCAATACTTAGATGTTTATTAATTTATTAGGCACAAACGAATTTAATGACATGAAAAATATTTTCACTACTGCAATTTCAAGCTCGAGTGCTAAGGGTTAATATTTGCCAACGATCTGTGCTCGGGTTATCAAAAAATAGATGGAACGAACGATCGAGCAAAAAGAGGGCGGAACGTTTTTGTTCAGGGAACGGAAAAAGTTTCGCAGGGGATCGTGGTTTACAGGCAGTAGCAGCAGCACCGCCACCCCATTCGATTCATTTTGTAATGGGCAATGATCACAGTGACGCCTCTGCGATCCCCGCTAATGCGAAAGCTCGCCGTTCGCGTCGCATTAGTCCGCGGTTCTCTGTACAGCGAGGAAATTGATTACCAATACCGAGCCGCGGCCTGACTCCCGCGTTCTCGTGTCCGTGCAGTAATGATGTTTTGATGCGAGCACCCCGGTGCACCGCACGTATCGACTGCAGTTAACTAATGGAAGCTCTCCGATAATTGCGAGCGCCGACGGAGAGTAAATGTTGCCAGCGCGACAGTAATCATCGTTACTGGTGTTTCTGGTGCGCGGGAAACGAATCCGCCGCCATCTCGTTCCGAGAGGGTGTCAATGGCGGGCCTCAATCGAGCGACCATTGACTCCGACTCGGTGAAAATGATCTCCTACAGCCGCCATTGTCGCTATCTTTCAATATCTTGCTGCGCAGTCTTCTTCGTCTATTCCACCCTCCAAAATTATTATTTTACTCCTCGATGATAATTACATTGCTGATTTTGTGCCACCACGAGTAAGAGAGACACAAAACAGTGGATATTTTAATACACGGGTCAAAAGCATTTATTTTTTCGTCCATTTTTGTTGTAAAAATCCAGAGCTTTTCATACACAATGCGATTGCTGTTATATTCTACAGAACTACTGCGAGAATTGAAACTCGAGCTCAACTCGCGCATTGGAGTGTAAATAAATGAAATTCATTTCTATTTTGCTCCAGTTTTCGCAATTACGGTAGACGATTTTTCTAAAAATCTGTTGTCTGAATTATTATTTATATTGATTTTGTCTGTCTTAGACCTAAATGAATTTGGAGATTCGCGAGTTTCTGCATTGCTCGAGTCAAAATGAAACACTACTTTGTATCGTTTTCTTTCATATCATTCGAACGGATTGCAAGAGTTATGCGTCGTTACATTGTGGCACTTACATCTGCGAGATCCTCGATTTCTGCGATTCAGCGAGAACCAGCCCATTCCTCGGCGGAATTCACGCAGCAAACGGCTCCCCGGTCATTCCGAACCGTTTCCAAAAACCATATAAATCGAATCCACGCGGAGCGTGTGTATAAGCAAATTCCGACATTATTCATGTATGCGCTCCGGAGCGTACTAAATTTCGTCACGGCGCCGGAAGGTCATGCGGCAGACACCCTCGTCGTAACTCCGGCTTTTATGCCTTTTTTTCGCGGCACAGAACCCTGTCATATGGTCTTGCCTCCCACTCTTTCCTCCGCCCCCGTCGCCATAAAAAGTAACGACGAGCCTCGAACCCGACCGCCATGAGTATCAGCGATTTGTCAATCGCGCCGAAACATTTCCGGGACCTGTCCTCTCGAGCGATGGCCGCGGCAAGTAGGTTAACAGAGTTACTGACCGAAATTTCGTTCGAGCCGTAACAACCTGTGAATGGGACCGAATATTCGACTTAATCGATACTACGGGTTTTTCGATATTTAACAAAAGTTTGAAGTGCGCAAACCAAATTGGATTCTCTTGCAATTTTGTGGACTAGCTTGATGTGGTCCGTTTAATGCAAAAATTCAGTAAAAGTTATATAAAACGCAATAATATTTAAGGATATTACGTTGGTCTTGTGCAAGCCACGCTAAAATTGTGTTGCAATTGTTTTATTTAGCCCTTTGCAACTCCGCTGTCCCCTCTCATGGGACATTAAAGTTTATTAGTGATTACGGGGAATTAATTTATTCCAGCGCAAATTTTTGAGACACGCATGTTTCCCTGAAGTTTTCTCTTGAAATGGCACAAGAAATCAAATCAAAATATAGTAAAATTACTAAGATATACAGGGTGTTTGGTAACTGGTGGTACTAGCGAAAAGGGGGTGATTCTACATGAAAGAATAAGTTGAAAATATAGAATAAACATTTTTCGTTTGAGGCTTTGTTTTCGAGAAAATCGACTTTGAAGATCTGTCAGGTTTGTGTGCTGTAGTATATGCAGGAAGTAGATTTGGTTGGTCATGATCAGACGCGTCAGACAATTCCTATCGAATAGCATGCGTATTCGCTGCGTTTCAAACTCGATTTTCTCGATAACGAAATTTCGGATGAACAAATTTTATTCTATATTTTCGAATTATTCTTTCATGTAGAATCACTCCCTTTTCTAGATAAAGAAAATATCATTATAATACGTTACTTGGTTCCAAAACTATACTAAATAATACGAGGGTTTCTAAATGCACGTTTCTGCTACGAAGTGGCGCTGAGTAGCTGGTAGCTAACGTCCAGAATGGTTCGGAGTGCAAAGGGTTAGGGATGATTTTACCCTCGAGATGCAGTCAACATTCATCTTGCTTAAAAGTTTATATAGTAATGAGAGTTAAGAGCAATGACTCTGCGATTGAAGCAGAATTTTTGAAAACAATTTGCCGGTGGATCCACCCTCGGCTACCGAAAACAGTTACCGTGTCCAGGCGTCTCCGCGGACCAGCGCGGCCGGAGGGTTTATTAAAGCCGTTTATTAAATCGTCCTCTGCGCGGACGGAAAGCTAGGTGTCGGGTTCCATGAAAAATTCAAATTCGGAATCGGAACGATGACGAGGCGACGAGGGCCGGTGTTAGCAACCCCTCGCGTGACGGGGCGCGTTCGTCGGGTTTGTTTCACGCCGCGAAACCGAGATGCGCCCCCCCCCCGCATCGGCTTCATAATCAAAACTGCATTAAAATCCTGAAAGCACGAGGAGGGCGCGGTGAAAAGTGTTTTGTCATCCAAGGGTTGGTTCCTGCTCGACAATATGCTTCGGCCACCCTCGGGATAGACGGGGGTCCAAGCCTGGGAGGGGGGACGCGGGGTATGACGCGTTGGACCCCGCGCTGCATCGTAAACCGATAATTTTAGTGGGCCATTACGATAGCGCGCGATAATAAACCCATAAAAAGCGCATCTCGGCGAGCGACGGTTTTCCCCGGTGAAAATAGAGCCTCGCGTTTAATTGCAGCCCGCGTAACTGGCCCCCGCTCGATTTTTCTTCCCCTCGACGCCTTTTTAATTACGATGATGACCGTAAAAACGGGCTTCTCGATCGGCACCGGTGACTCGCGACTATTAGCAGATGAGTCGCGCATGCTCTCGCGAACCAAGGGGAATACCTGCAGAAAAACATTCGCATTAATTTCTCTTTGATAGTCGGAAGGTGATCTTCATTTTGTAAGGAATGGCCGGGATTAAAGCAGACAGTATGTAATTTATTAATATGTCCTTCCCCGATGTCGGACCTGACGAAGACTGCTCGTCCTTTTTTCACCCCGTTTGTTTTCCTTTTTTCGACGCGTTCGCTTGTCGTTGGCGATGAATCGCTTATCAATAACATGAACATATTTGTTATTTATATGAACAATATATATGGTGGCGGATCGAGTGAGATTGGAGTGGGAGTGGGAGTCGATGCAAAAAGTATTTGTCCCCGAAAAATAAACTGTGCATACAGTGCACAGCTCGGGATATTGTAGCATTGTCATTTCCCAAGATTTTCGTAAGCGTTGGTTGAAGCACAACGTGCGGCTGCGTCGAGAGACGTTGGATATTATGTCATTGGTTGAAGAATTAACGGAGAATTCGCGCAACATCCCCGAGGAGGGTCTACGAGCTCTGTGGAGGGTCGGCCAGGTCGTTTGCCAGCCGCCACCTCGACTGTAAAATTTTATCCTGTCCGTTTTCTGCGCGGCGGGCTTAAGTTTTCCGGCGGCGAAGATATTCGCCGAGTCCCGTGCAGAAGGAGAGGAAAGATTGGGCAGTTGCCACTGCCTCTGAATCTCTCTTTCTCCCTTTGCCTCTCTCTCTCTCTCCCTTCCTCCCTGCTTGTCCCCGTTCTCCTTTGGCCAGGGGCTGCGCGCCATTGTTCGGGCGATATTTCAGCCACGGGGGTGGTTGCCAGCGAGGGTAGCGCGGGGGTGGGTCGACGGTAGTCAGCTGGCTGTGACACGCTGCCTACGCCGCCAAAGGGGAACCAGAGGCGTTTAGGAGTATCCGGGGGCTGGGAAGGGGCCCTCGGTTTATACAAGCAGGGATACTCTTTCATCCAACGATAGCCGAGGCCTTGACTTTGAAGGGAGCTGGTTTGTTGCGATCCTCCTGCCGTTTATGTACTCGTTCGACTCGTTTCTGGATGACGGGCTGCTCTGTATACGTTCCGTCGACGATACGTCCTTGATGTTCGTTGCGCTCAGGGGTCGTAACAGGCCTGCAAATTTGCAATTCGATGGTGCTCATGTTCGACGGTTCGAACCAGCCCTCGGAAAAAATTCTGCGCACGTAGTCGCGCGTTTCTGCCGTCTATCAACGCTTCTTCCTAATTGCATGCATACTTTACAACTTCCTGCTTCGCGATGCACAGTCGAACAACGACGAAGGTCATGAAACTAATCGTAAAGCAAGAAGTGTTGAACATCTCTCAGAGTTACAAGGACAAGCAAAGACCTTGCGATTGTCCTCGAAGACGCAGGTTTACAAAAAGTAATCGATCAGTGTTGCGTTTGCGTAAGCGTTTTCGAGGACTGCCAGGTAGTCACGTTGTAACAGACGGACTGGATCTTTGCGCATAATAAGGAGTTACATAAAAATTAATTTCTTCTCTTCATAATTTTAATAGATTGTACATAACGTAATATTAACCCTTACCACTCGACGCTATTTTAATTCTAAAACTTAATTTTTCTTCCGTCTTGGAATACTTTTATTTTATTCATACGAAACTGATCCGATTTCCACATATAATATTTAAATGTGTAGCAATCTATTAAATGCAGATTTTGTAATGTAACAAACATTTTTTGAGATTTTTTGTTATTTCTTTGAAATAATGCCACAAGAATTTTTAGTGGTGCTTCAGAGTAACCACTCGAGTGAAAAGGGTTAAATTCATACGATGTTTCTTGTATTTTGTGTTTTGCCGATTCTTGCAATAAATGCATAGAATTCGCAGTCTAGTAATGGCCTACAAGCAGAATTCTTTTCTACACCGTCGAGTTCCGGAACCTCTTACGCAACAAGCAATATTGCAATTATTCAAATCATCAGCTCCAAGTAGCACCGGCATTTCTCCTGCAGATTCCGTGCGCAACACTCCCCGCGCCACAATATCCTCCCCGAACCTCTTGTCTCCTTGTCGTCTTCGGATCCCCGCCCCCGATTCACCGGGCGCATTACCATCGATATCGATACAGCCGTTGAACCGTGCCCGGCCATGTTAATCGAACGCGAAGTCCCCGTCAGAGTCGTTCGGCTTCCGGTCGAGGTTCGTTTGCGTCCGAGCGACGGAACGGCCGGGCTGCGGCGAGACTTTGATAATTATTATTCATAAGGGCGAGAGAGCAGCCTGGTAGTCGTCCAGAAGAGCAAGGCCGGGCAAGAAAGATGCGCCGCGAAACAAGAGAGGGGTTGCATCTGCCGGCGCGGCGTTTCCTCTCCACAACCCTCCCCCCTTTTCCGCCCCCGTGGTTCCCCGCGATGAGAAGGGGGTGTGCTCTCGAGTCAGTCGAGCAGAAACCCAATCACTTCCGGCGTCTGCGCCCATTAGGGCGCCGCGACGCTGACGTCGGCTGACGTACGCCCTTTCGCCCGTCTTCCTCTCGGCCCCGCGTCCCCCTCGGCTGCTCCACCGACCCCTCGAGTCACCACCGCCCCCGCGTTGGACCTCTACCAACCTCGAAATAGACCGCAGATCTATTGTTTGGAAAGCGCTCGCACGGAAGCTCCTTCACCGTGGCTAATGACGTATCGAGGATGCCGCGCCGCTTCGCTCGCTCGCTTGCTCGCTCGCTTCTTGCCGCGTTCCGCTCCTCCGACAACACGCCGCCCCCTTTTTCCTCGTTGTTAGCGAGATAATAGGTCGCGCTCGGGTTTCCGGGCCCGCTCCGGGCCACACGACACTCCCACCGCTTCCGCAAAAATTTCCAACCCGTGTTCACGCTTACCGAACGACTTACTGTCCCGTTCGATTATCACCTAAGCGGAAAAAAAGTTTCGTCTTCCATTTGCTCGCTTTTTCCTGGAATTTTATGTGGACACCTCCCGCGGCTCGATCGTGAAAGAACTTGCACTTTACACTTGGTAACTTTCTGCTGAAATTTTGTGTACGTTTTCTTGGGCTCGATCAATGTTCCCATAATTCACTTTGCTGTCCGAGATTCTCTCTTGATTTATTAAGTGATGTACATTTGCAATAGGGCATAAATAACTGCGGATTTTATGCATTTATGGCAGACATATGTAGATCAAATGCAAAACAGTAAAATCGTTTGAAGAACTTAAAAATGCCACTGTATTGTTTTCAACTTTATAAAACTATTATCGAAATAAATAAATGTATATGTAGCTCCTGTGCCTTGCAATAGATAATTTTTATTTTCCATAAAAATCCGAAGTCTAGTGATAAGTACACTCTTAGCATTAAGAAGCCTTTATGTTTTCAACCGAACTTATTTATTAATAAAAACATAATAATGTTAATCTCATTGGTGAGTCTAAGAGTAAACAGCAGTAGCAAATAGCAAATAAATTACTGACACGCTTGTGTTCGTATATGTATTTTCCACGTGGTGAGATACCTCGACGCAATCTTTCAGTAGTATAAACCCACAATTGGTCAGACGTAGGGAACATTCGGTCAACCCGATACTAAAAAATCGTCGAACTTGAAAGGAAGGGAACATCGTCAGTTTGATATGTACAATTAACACGTGCAATTATAAATATTTAGTTCAAATTAACAATTCTTAAATAACTATATAAAAACGTAACAAAACCTCAGCAATCTCATCACATGTCAAACTTTATGAGGCAAGGTTGATTCTCGTCGACGATTTTGCTAAGCATCACCATTAAATAAATTATATTCACGTAGAAAGTAAATTCCGGTTGAGGGCTGATCCATAAATTAGCCAATGAAAACACTGCATGCCAGTTTCGACTGATCAAAGTTTGTTTTCCCTGCGACTGACAAAGTTCCCAAAATTTCTTCGAGGAACTGTTCGAGGTTTGCGGTGGTGAATGTTATCGTCGAACGAAGAGCGACGTGACTTTGACGCAAGTAGGATCGATAGGACGAGTTCTGATTGGCCGCAGTCCCGCGCACCTGTAGCCCTCTTTCTCCCGTGCATTTCGCTCGGGCCACTTCGTCAAATTAACATACACGATTCGGCCGGAAATTACGTCCGACAATTACCGACCTTACGCCGATGAAATATCGACGGTGCCGCCCCGGCCGGCCAAATTGAGATGAACGATACATCGACGTACGTACGCGCGTTCTGACCGAGCTTTCGACCTTATCGCGGCGATCGCCTAATGCCCGCTACCCGTGATCCACTGATCTACATAATGAGTCATGAATACGTCTGGCTACCTGACTCGAATCGTTATCTCTGATTACCCGAATAGATTCCTCGCTACCAACGCTGGACAGAGATTTACATAGTTCGCGGGACTAAATGACTGAGCTTCCATTTAGATTATCTGCTGACGTAGACTCCTCACTATACCTCTGGAAGAAGTCGCTCAAGTTGCAATCTTTTCAAATTTTTCTAAAAGACATTCACCCTGATCATATAGAATAAAAGAATCTGCAAAGTTTTTTAATCTTTTCTCGAAGTAGTTGAAACAGACGATAATCACAACGGGATGTAGCTCGATAAGTAGACAGCGGATCTTTATACATTTATGACAAAAATGAGTAGGTGTAATTTGAAACAGTGAAACTATTAGAAGAATTTAAAAATACTGTTATATTATTTTCAACTTACTAAACATATTCAGAAGGAAAATGAATTTTTATTTTGCTCCAATTTGTTGGAATCCAGGTAGAAAATTTTTATTTTGCATAAAGATCCGCTGTCTGTCGATAAGTTTATTTTATTTAACAACCCTAAAATGATTTGATTATGTCCTTGGAAATGGATCTTAACAGTCCATTAAATAATTTCTTGTGGATACAGTTTTAACGACGATTTGACAAAGAGTTTACGATGATTGCAGCTAATGTAGAGCTGTCAAGTGTTATTTTTTTACGAGTTTCAGTTTTAGCTTGTGTGTCGCGAAGCGCTCTATACTTTACTAATTTGGATCGTTTCCTTTGTTCCAGGTTCATCAACGCGAGGCGTAGAATCGTCCAGCCAATGATCGACCAGAGCAATCGAGCCGGTAAGACGAGCCCCATTCTGTCAACAGATCCTTACACACACACATACAACACCGAAGACGCGTATAATTTCATGTCACCTGTGCCGGGCATGCATCACGGATACGTTTATCCGGCTTATCACGAGGGTTACACACCCGGTCCTTATCGCTTGACGTAGATCGATGTGCACGTCGAAACGAAGGAACACTAGCGGTCCAGATAGGACCGCTCATCGAATTGGCATAATTGTTCCCGATTAAGCGAAGCCCCATTTACCGGAGACATTGTTTTCCCCTTTTTCCTATACCCGTTTCACCGAACATGAATTTTCGTAGATTTTATTCACTGATCTATCGTTTGCTATACATTTTTATGATCTATTAACCCTTCATAACATTTATATGAAAAACAATTATAATTATGTTTTGTTTTATTTTCTCATTGATTTTAAGTATCTTTTAGATATAGTAGATAGCAAGTTTTTTTTTTCGTTTTAAGTATTTCTATCAATTTTATTCATTTTGTGAATCAGAAACGTACGTATAAGAAACGTTTACGTATAAGAAAAATTTTACTCATTTTAAATAGTTACACTTTTATTTTACTTTAATTTTTTTATTCATTGTACGTTATGGTAGGAAATTTTTTATCATTTTAAGGATCTTTTATATACATACATACAGTCGAGTTGGAAAGTAAGTTAACGATTGGCGTATGCAGGCAAATAAATATGATATGTCTTTAATAATGATAATATTTGTTTTAGTTACGTGTTGTTTTTATTTAGAAGGTATAAGTAAATAAACAAAAACGTTAGTAAAACATATACTCTAATTATTAAAGATATATCATATTTATTTGCCTACATGCGCTTATGATTATCTTGTTTTCCGGCTTGACTGTGTATAGATGAAATTTCTTTTATATTTTTAGCGTAAGGATTTTTAACCGTTTTGTAAAAGATTTAATTGGAAAATTTTTAATTTAGATCGTTCATTGTATTAATCCTTTTATAGCGTGGACATTTACTGTTCGTTGATGTAGTTAGATACATAGGAAAATCTCATTGTACTCGATTAGGGTCACGTTAGTTGTAAGAAGCTCGCGAGAATGGAAATTTTGGAAACTGGCAATCACGTCGCCAGTCAATTCGATTTGTTCCGGAAGAATTGATCGCGACGTGTTGCCCGTGCAATTCATGTAACGGGTGCTTTGGAAATCCTCGCGTTGCCAAGCGCCGCAATCTCCTTGATCATTTGTCAATAAACGAATCACTAGAATAATACGAAATCGTTGCTCTTGTTCCTTCGGCGACCGCCGATTACCCTGGCTCGTTTCTCTTAGGTTACCCTTAGGTTCGTACCTACTTTGACCTGTGAACTATCGCTTCACATCATAGCGGTTCGACCTCAAATAGATATCGACTTTCATAAATAATCTTGGATTCGTATAAATTCAATGACTGAAGTTGTCAAAGAATACAGTAATGAAAATTGTCAGGTGTAGATTATTTTAATCTCGAAAGAAGCAGTCTTTGGCCTTCATTAAGAATGCAACACATCGTGTTAATATCGGACTAAAGCAGTTCATTAATAGAAAAGTTCATTAATCTCTGGCAGTAGGGAAATATCTCTGTTGAATACTAGTCAAATGTTAAAAACTGTCAAATTCTAAGAAGAGACGACGTGTTTCGATAATGCTATAATAGCTCGTCTGAAGTTCGATAATTCATCGTAATAGACACATGTATAAATTTCTATATTCAAATCCGCTCGTTGTTGTAGTTCGCAAACATCCACGCCAGCGGTTACCGCTCTATAATTTCAAAAGCTTGAAAGGCGATTCAAAGGGGGTGGAAAAAAGTCGGGTCCACTTGCGATTATGCAATTAAAAACCGCGGTCTTGACGACCGTGTAGTCTTAAAAACAAAATGCCGGTTACAACACAACCGAAGCCACCGGAGCAATTTAAAGGGGAAGGGGAAAGTTCTAATGTCGAAAACTCGGGGTAGCCTTGATAATTCAAAGAGGGTATAAAGAAATCTTCGGTCAGATTCGACGCGATCTAATGTTAAAAACTCGTAGCCTAGACGAGGCAATGGGGGTGAAAGAAAGAACAGGATGGAAAAGCTAGGAGTAGCCTTGATAATTCAAAGGGGGTAGAAAGAAATCTTCGGTCAGATTCGACGCGATCTAATGTTAAAAACTCGTAGCCTAGACGAGGCAATGGGGGTGAAAGAAAGAACAGGATGGAAAAGCTAGGAGTAGCCTTGATAATTCAAAGGGTGTAGAAAGAAATGATCGGGGGAGGGGATAGTTCTAATGTCAAAGGCTCGGTGTAGCCTAAACGATGCGATGGGGGTGAAAGAAAGAACAGGATGGAAGAGGTCTTCGGCTGGGTCCGCTTGCGATTACGTTGAGCCAATTAAAAACCGCGGTATTGGCGACCGGATAGCCATCGAAACAAAATAGGGGTGGCCGCGTTACAACGCACCTAAAACCACCCGAGCAATTTAACGCTACACGCAGGAGCGGCCCGGGGGCGGCTAGGGCGGCGTTCAGCCACCAAAAAAGCAAACAGGAGGGAAGAAAAGGCAACCCCCGTCGTATCCGGGCCGTGTAATCTGTAAAGACGTCGCGTTTACGAGGAGGGAATCACTTCGTTTGCAGTAAAAGGCGACAACAACGGTTACCTAGCCAGGGTTAGGGGATGGAAGTAGCGTCGGCTCTCTCAGGCCGGCCCTCTCTTCGGGGGCTCAAGGGTTCGCTTGTGATTCGGATGATGGCGCGGAGGGCTGTTTCGTGAAGGCCCCGGGTGGGCAAAGGTGGATAACGTTCCGGATAACGTTCGGATAACGGCGGGATAATTGGTGCCGGTGATCAGACCGAGTTTTACGAGCCGGCAACACACCCCGGGCCGTTGCCGCCGTCTTCCCCACGAACACTGTCTTTTTTTCGGGGTTTCTTTGTTTCGACGGAACAGGGGGCTCCGCGACGCGATGGGGTGGTCCGGTTAAACGGTCGAAACGGGCAGCGACCAGGGCTCGCATTTTTACGAGCGGTTCCCTCATAAACACTCACTGAGTTACGGGTTGTTTGCTACGGCCAAGCCGAGCTTTAGGGGCGTTTTCCTTGACGGTATACGCGCGCGCGCCGCGCAACGGAATATATTCCTCTCGGGCCGGACCAGAAATCACTTGCCCGTTACGCGCGAAACGATGTACTCCTACGCGGAATAAATCGTGCTGTTACGGTGCTTGTTTCGACACTGGAACTTATCAGTGGACAACGGACTTTTATGCAAAATAAAAACTGGCTGCACTCGTTCCAAGATGCAGGAGTCACTTAGGAATGTCTTCCTCCCTTTAATAATTTGAGTGAGCTAAACATAATTTATTAATACTCGGCGCGTTTTAAATCTTTCAAATATTCTTCTAATACAATCCACAGTCTAATTATTACGCACTTGTAGCACGTGCAAATTTATGAAAGCATTTATATCATTAATATATCATAAAATCTTCTATTTAGCCTTTCTAAAATGAATTTTCCAATCAGCAAAGAAGAAATTTCTTATAAATTAATTTTTAAAAAATAAAGTATGAAAATTGCAGAAACATCTGCAGCCTATTTACAATTCTAACGCATAGCGTGATGCTCGCAGGACTTGCAACTTTTTCGTGACATATCTGTTACAGAAATCCGTGGTGTTTTCTGTTTTCATACTTTACAAGAGGACACATTTGATAGAATACGAAGCAAATGCCGGTCGCGAACGTGTTAAGGGTGAAAAATTTCAGACAGACAATGCAAGAGGAATACCTGAACAGAGACACGGGAAAACTGATTGACAAACGTGACGCGCGTTCTTCCTGCAACATTTATCCGCGCAAAGCGAACGGATGCTCCCGATCGGGGATCAGGCAGACAACGCCGATCGCAAACCCCGCAGGTCGGCGACGGGGTAATTTCGAAAAGTCGAGGGGGACGAGAGGCGGGAGCTAACGAGCCGAAATGTTGTCGTTCGTGCCGCGACTAAAGTGGAAACCCGTGTACGTTAGATTGTCATCCCGAGTCAATCCTGATCAGAGCTAGCGCGTGCGAGAGAGCAAGAGAGAGAGAGAGAGAAAGGGAGAAAGGGAGAGAGGGAGCCCCCATCCACCCCCGTGTGCGCTTCGTGCCTTCGCCCTATTCGGAGCCCCCTCGACCAGGCTTTGGTCCTCGATTGAAATCGATGGGGTTACGTGAGAATTCCGTGGACTTTCCAGGTCCGTGAGGTGTTCTCGTGGCGATAACCAGAGCCGCGGCAGAGAAAAATTCGCGAGAGCTCACGAAGCCCGTAGCCTGGCTCTCGTGCCCGGGCCATTTTTCCAATTCCTCCGAGACCGTGTCCCGGCTGCCTATCCCCCTCCCCTCCCCACCTTTCCCCGCCTCCCTTTTCTCCCCTCGACCACCCCCTTCCTCGAACGATCAGCAGTCCATTAAAGCTTAATAGCCGAAGCATTAGGCCCCAGGGCAGATTTTGTTCGAACGGAAGCGAGATAAATGTGTCTCTCAAATGCTCACGGTCCCCCGTGGACCGGCGAAACCGATGTTCCCGTCTGGCTCCGCTAGCTTGAGGTGACACGGTTTATTTCGAAAGGGATCGATAGCTCGCTGTTTCGACCCGGAGCTCGGCTGAAATACTTAAAAATCCATCAGCTGAAAATAGAGTTGCCTGCCTAGGTAGTAGTTACTCCAGTTGTCGAACCTTTTCTTGTACAAATCGGTTCCTGAATTTCCGAAGTACCTTGATTTTCGACTGAAATCTCGATGCCCGAACGGTGAAACTAGTAACACGGCTTTCGAACGCGAAGCTTTCCTGCCGTCGAATAAAGAAATCTCTTTTCGAAACTTCACATACCGGTGATTATCTTGTAATTATTAAATGCCCGTGGCCCAGGGCTATGTACTTATGTATCTAGAAAATCATCTGGGATTTAGGAACAGATCGACTCTTAGCAAATGGCGACTCCGAGGCCAAGACCTCAAAATATTGTCTACAAAATTTAATTTGATTATATTTAATAAATGAAGAAAATCATATACAGAACGGAAATATTCTGGGTCGGAAAAAGTGATTGATTTTGCTGTTAAAATAGGTCCGAGTGCAAAGGGTTAATTCATTTTGCGGCAATTGTTATCGGAAAACGGTTTCTGACCTTTGAGCCTCGAGGAACGGATTCTGTTTCACAAGAGGGGTATTACTGTATCTGTAAGACGTAGCCTGCGTCTGCTCCTCAAGCCGTAGCTCAGCGACCAGTCGAGTCTCCATCAATCATACTCGAATCGGAGGATCTTTGACTCCCGAGTTCATAGTTGTAAACTGACATCGCATGACAGTTGGCGTTACACTGCCCGCTATGGTCAACCTGTTACTCTGTATGATGTACGTGTGAGACAAAGTAGCTAACGCCTAAGAGCTCATGAAGCTTAAACGCGCGTTGACAGCCTCGATCTGGGAGGTTACTTAGCGGATGTCAATCTTTTATCATGCGTCACGTATTAGAATATGTGTCCATTCGTATCACGTAAGAATCCTCAATGTTCTATGAAAAGCAACATTATTTCGATTTTCGTTCATCGGAGTCAATGGCGAAGAAAATATTGAAGTCAATTAATTACGGTTCCTCGTGATATTCTTCATCAAGTATGCAGTAATCTAACTGCTCGTACACGGAAATTAAATTTCGTTTAATTGCGCTCTTAGCAAATTACATTCCATCAAAATGAAGTTCTAAACTTCATTTTGTAAAATATTGTTGAGCAGGAATTTGCTTTAATAAAATTGAGTTGAATCTATTACAGCAGTGTACACGATCACTATTTTGGATCAGTTGAATAATATCCACTCTTGTCTACAATTTTATTTTAATAAGGTTTACAATTTTAAATTAACACTAAACCTACTCAGTTTTTTAAATAACTGGCGCGTGTTGCCGTACATAAATATCAAGATCGGATTTATTGAGATTTCGTACAATTTTGATTACGATACGTTCCTGAGTAAAGAAACCTATTCACTCATTTCTCATGAGGTCATCTTTAAACATTCAGGAATCACAAAATAATAATCCAAAACTTGGCCAAAAAAAAAAAAATCGTACAGTAGCGATCGTCGAGTGGTCATTTGAAAGATTAGACTTCAGTCTTGAAATCTGCGTTGGTTTCATTACTTAAAAAATTTTGGCAACAAAAAAGTATATACACATTCTCACCCGTTGCATAGTGTACAAGAATAAATTGCGATACGTATGCAAAGAGTGAATTAGCTTAGAGTATCTGCGGTTTGATAATGACAAACTCACGTGAAACTGTTATACGAGCTTGGCCATTGATGATGGGACTGATCCCGCGGGTCGAGCCTCGCGTCTCAGAATTTCGTGCCCGAAGAGCCCGAGTTTCTGAATCTAATTTCCTCTGCGAGTCAGAGCTCGGCAATCACGAGTCGCTCCGGGTCGGTGCAGGTTCCCCGGCTCCCAGCATTTAAATTATCCGCGCACGAGCTGCGTCATTGCTCATATTCTTTTATCCGGAAATATTACGTTTACGGGGCGGAGGGGTGCACCGGGGGGAGAGAGAGAGGGGGGGGGGGTAGGGGGGATAGCTCATTCGAATTATATTAAGCGGCGCTGCCCGCTAATTCAGAACACGTTCCGCGGCGACGTGGAACCCCGGAGAACCGAGCGCGTCCTCCTCGTCGCGCTTCTTCGCGTCTCTCCGAGCTAATGACGCGCGTCGTCCCGATCATCAATCACACTTTCATTACGCGGGATCGCAGCTGCTCCGCATTGACTCCGCGTGGCCCGCGGCCCATTGTTATTATTCTCAGGTTCCGCGTGCGGCGCGCGGGCCCGTTGACGAGCTTGTTCTTGCTACGCGTGATAACGACGGGCTACAATCAGTGATTTCATGCGCGACTTCTGCCCGATGCTGATTCACCAGTTGACATCACGGCCCTTAAATCTCGAATCAACTATCGTAAAGTGTTATCAACCGCACAACTATTTTGAGCAACGCTTCTTCTGCCTTTTCTTGTGGCAACTCCCTCGGGCATTCTGAACCTTCCAAAAAATCTGTTTTTCTGCATTTTCTTCAAATACATGTTCCTCCGACTGATTTTGTTACAGACATGCTAGTAGCCTATTAACCCCTTGCACTACTATGTATTTTGTGATTATAATGGTTAGAAATTCTTCATCGTTCAGAATTTCATAGAGAAAAAAGATGGTTTATAATTATCGTCTGCCTATGTTGTCTCCAAAGGATATAAGAGCAACTACAACAAAATAGAATTTTATTTCGATTTGAAGGAAATTAATAACGTTCACATTTATTAGACTCTATTCATAATCTTCATCACGAGTCTGGCTCGTTATTGTAGGGCAAGGGGTTAACCCTTTGCGGACGAGAGGCGACTCTCGGTGTTTATGCTAGATTTCGTTATCTCCAACCGAAGGTAATGAAATATTGATTCTTGGAAGGGTTCCTTAGCTGCTGGTGTTCTTTCATACGAGGTGTGAAAAGACATGTCAGTTCAGAGATAAGATAAAATTAATAAAAGGTTCTAAGAAAAAGAGATCATTTAATTGTACCGCGTAAGACACTCGACATATTTGCAAAAATCGCCTCGTCCTGCTACCTGACCCGGCTGAAAAAGTCGTCGTCCGCAAAGGGTTAATAATTAATAAATGTAACATAAAACGACTTCAGAATTGAATTGGTGAGGCAGGAATTTTAATTAAACCGCGGATTTTATACATTTAAGACAACAGCGAGTCAGTAGAATTGAAAATATAATAGAAGACTTATTGAAGAGAGAAATACACGTTTACTTGAATTCCATCTCTTGAAAGTGATGCAATTTTTATTTTGCTTAAACATCTGCAGTCTAATTATAATGATATTTAACTCGACGATACGTTTAATTTTGATGTGGGCGTACGAATCGGAAAACGATCAAAGAAATTGCACATCGCGGTCCTGACAGTTGAGCGGATTATCGTCGAAAATTAGTGTAAAATCAGCTACGCTCACGCACGATGGGGGTAGAGCAATAAAGCGTCGCGCACGGTTTTAGCTGTACCGGTTCTAATACCGGCCGTAAAACCGCGATCCCTTTTAAATCCTTCCCCCATTCAATCGCGCGTATAGTACACGGGCGGACGGCCACTCGAACTATAAAGTATAAACTAGCTGAGTATCGTTTTATGACTTACAAGATGCTTTCGCGTCGTCCGCAGATTCTATTAGGTTTATGTCGCGCGGGGGTTCTGAACGTCCTCGCCATCAAAACTGAACGTCGAGTCGAACCCTCTCCCCGCGATTCACAACGCATGCGCGACGTAAAGAAATTTCGGATTTCTATCTCCGAGGCAAATTCTCGCGAAAAACCGCAAAATCGAAAGAACAGCGTAATCCGTAAACCGTGTCTCGCGGTAATTCGCCGAGTGAACGCATTTTTTCGCGTCGCCTCCGAGAGTGTTTCAATCAGCGAATTGCGCGACGCTGATTCCGAGCCACGCGCGCCGCGATTTAATTTAATTTACACCGGGCTGACCGTTCCATTTGAAAGTGTAATGTAATATTTTTAAGGGGTCTGTTTTTGAACAACGTCCCGGCGGTATCCTCTAATGGGAATCGGCGGAGTGCTCCAAAAATACGCGGGCCAGATCATAAAGCACAGCCGGCCGGAACGCGGCAAATTCGCCGCATTGTGTAACCCCGCGCCGCACAAATTGAATGGGTTCTGAGAAACGCGCGGAATTGACGGAGGTGTATCGCGCGCACTAAATGCCACGATACTAAACAGAACCGCCCTCCGAGGGTTCCGCGGAAATCATATAATTTCGCCACTTACTATCTAAATATTTGCGCGCCGTTCCGCGCCGATTCTGAACCATCGCGAAGCCAGCACTCGACTCCCCAAAACCCGAATCTTAAATCAGGTACTCAACCTACCATTATTTTCGTACTTTTTCGCGAGAAGGATCCTGATCGTTAAAAACATAAAAGAAGGCATGACGAAGCTATTGACCTCAGAATCCAAGTATTTCATCCGATGTAGAAATATCTCTGCTATATATGACCAGTTTCGTTTCGTCCATATGGAATAAAGTTATCTGCACCATACTTGAAATTGCAGCAATTTTTTAAATCCAAATGTAGAAATCTTTATTCAACCGAGCGTCTTGTGCAATATGCCATTTTTGAAATTACTACGGAAAACGATAAGACTCTAAAACTCTCTTGGCTCGTTCGAGGGTTAAACTTGACCTCAGGAAACCAGAAATTTTTAACCTTTCTCATGTAATGCAGTCACCGTACTTTATAGACAAACGTGGACGCTATTTTAGAAGTTCAATTTTATCCGTTTAGATCTAGTTTTGATGAAGAAATACTCTATATCATTTCGAATAAAGAAGATATGCCTTCCTCTTTTTTAATTCCTCTTTTAATAATTTGAATAAATTACGAGTAATATAATCGTATTATTAAAGTCTTCTTATAATTAAGTTTTATGTTTCACCCATTCATTTGGGTCAGACAATCTTTCAAACGATGAAACCAAATTAAAATTCTATTTCTACCGTAATACACTTGAGAAGCTTGCAATTCGTTGACAAAGTAATGGTGCTACATCAAGGAACAAGTTTTAATTCGAAGAAGTAGTGTTTGTTTAATGTTACCGTTAAAAATCCGACATTGCAACAACGCAACAAAATAGAGCGACGTCGGTGTGTTCTAACATTTTGCGAAAAAGTAGAAAGACACGAGAGAGTCTGGGAAGGAGGGTGCCCGATAAAGTCGAGACTTAATTTCTGGGTCCGGGAGTGCGAAAAATTTTCGAGGCACGCTGTTGCTGTTTCTATTCCATAAATTCCGGGCGATTCGAAGTCCCGGGAGGGTTCGGGGGGACGGCAGGGTTGTTCGCCCGGGGTGGCGAAAAGCTGCGTTCTTTATCAAAAGTTTCGCGTGTTCGGGTTGGCTTTGAAACCGGGCGTTGCGACGCCAAGACGCGAGAACGGTACACAGTTACTGCCGGGCACCGGTAACACCGGTGGAATCGCCGTCCCTTCGCGTGTTCGCGGAACGACGCAGTAAAAACGTAACAGCAGCCCCGAAGTACCGTAAAGCTGTGACCGTACGGTGCATTTCGTAACGATGCCGCGATAAAAGGCGTCAGCCAACCTCTATGGCCGAGCGTACGAGTCCCCGGTCTTTCTTGACTCCAATATTCACGGGGAACAAGTTGTTCTCGATAGCGCCGCGACTTCGCCGGAATATTCCCCCGGTCGCTCGCTGCAATCGAGTGGACGGCCCACAATTAATTATTTTATCTTGCCCGGCGCCCCGAAGGGAAACCAGTCGTCGGAAAGCCTTTTTACACCTTTTTAATCTTTACAAGCGCCTCGGAAATAGATACCTACACAACAAACCACGCTCTCTTCGACGTTTTACGCCTCAAACTGATACATCGAATTACTGCGCGAACGACCACGTTTTATTCCGAATCGGACTGACCTGTTCAAACTGAAATATGATTCGGAATCTGTGAAATCAGGATGATTTGTGTCATCGTTTTGTCAAATTCGATATTATCTACACTTCTGAATTTTGCATGTCGATTTTCGCGAATACGGGCTGCGTCGAGAGTTAATCTTTAGAGAATCTACTATTTAACAAGTTGAACGCCCCCGGTGGTCATCGGTGATTCTATAGAATTACACCTAAAAATGACACGAATTAATTCCACTGAATTTCCATTCATTAATGCTAAAATGAACCAGATTATAGTGTAATCTAATTTAAACTACATCTTCCAAAGATTTCTCGGATCCAAGAATTACAGTCATGGAATCATAAGACCTCTTGGTGACAGTTCCAATCTTCTGCTGACTGGAAAACGAAAGCAAATACGAGAAAATTTAGTTCAGCATATTGTAATGTTTTGTAATGTAGGTATACTAAGAAGCCAGACTCTATTATAAAATATAAAATAGAAGTTATATTTCAATATTTAATCTAGAAGCACGTTGCGAGACACGTCATTACTTTTCAAAAGAAACGCTACGAATGAAACACAAGAGATTCAGAAACAGAGGAGCAACAGTTCAATATAAACAAATGAGGATCGAGGTTCCCATGCCGGGGACAACGTACAATGTATATTGACTGTAGATCAAATGACAAGTCTTGACTGTAGATACAATGTATGCATCCACAGTCGATTCAAACGATCCTTCCTTATAAATTCTAAAGATTTAAAGATTAATTTTGTTCTACAATACATTTATGAAATAAATTCCAACATAATGCGATCAATTCTCTCTCAAGTAACGTAAATTTTTTTGTAACTTACAATGTTACAGAAATGGATTTTTGATCGCCGTCGGATCGTGCGATCCTATTGTGTGCCGTTCGTTAACTGGCGTGTCGGCATGGCAGCGTCATCAATTACAATCACAATATTCCGTGTAGCAAAGAAAGCGAGAAGATCGCGGCGATCTTGTCGATTGCGCCTAATGAACACCGCTGACCCGAGCGATCATCGATTCCTGGTACAGGGGCAGCCTCGATCGAGCAAACTCGTCGGGCGCAGTAAACGATTTACCGCGAATCGCCGTGCCGGCTACAGTCCCAACAAACATCGGCACGCGGCGGCGTTTTACTCGTTCGATTTACGCGTACGAAGAATCGGCTAGGGAAAAGGGTGGAAGATATCTTAATTGCCGGTTTTGCTTATTATTCCCGGCATTCGCCGGTAGCCTGGGGGTCAACGTCGAGCTATGAGAGTTCACAGCCATAGATCACTCGGAAAGGTCGGCTTCGTTCCCTCCCCGCCTTCGACATTCCCGTGTACTTGTGTCTCCGTTTCCTTTTCTTTCCCGTCCCGCCCTCCGTCCGCGCGTTTACTTTCGAGCTTGATCGTCATTCACGATCGGGTCGACCGGGTTTTCCCATGCGCTCCAAGATCGTTCGGGACCGTTCGTGACCGTACCCCATGACACCGCACCGTGTCCAACCGCATCCGCCGATTAGCGTTCAATTAGGCGGACCTGGTTTTTAATTCGATCCGCCGCGCCGCGCGGCTGGCGCGTGTGATCCGTGATTGCGTACGAACGCGATCCAGATTGGATCAGGTGGGCGCCGATGGCTCGGCTGATTGATTCGAGCATGCGCGCCGATCATTCTGCTCGTTATTCTTCGGATCTCGCCGAATTCGATTCGCTTAAATTGGGGATGTTTGTTCTGTTCGAAGCTGTCCGTTTAGCTGCGAGCACGTTCGACGAGAGGAGCTTTTCAAATATTTTATTCGAATGATACTGTAAGATATTCGCGCTGACATATCCTTCAAATACTACGTTAACATGAACTGTGTACAGTTTTATAAATTTTCAGGACATAAGCCTGATTTATCAGAACTAGTTTGTTCTTGTGAAAAGTACCAAAATTAAAATTTCTTAACACGTTGACTGCCATGTCACCAATATGTGGGTGACGGAATTATTTGCCCAGGTTTTAAAATGAATTTTTATGTTAATACATTCGTTGTACCAAATTTAATTAGGATCAGTAAAATGTAAGAAAATTGGAGGGCTACTCAATGTCATACATTTAATTTTTTTCAATTTCTATTTCATTAAATAATACTTTGATTTTATGGAATTTTTGAAGCTTCTATTATGGCAGTCAAAGTGTTAAACAATTACTGCCTTGTCCTTTATATTCTCCAAGAAAATATGGTGATCGTAAGGACGAACCTGCGGGAAAACGAAATGAGCGGGAGTGTAAATCGTAAATTAGATCCAAATTCGCTTAGGTCTCCAAGGTCTCGCGTCCGGAGTTAGCCCAGTTCATCGAAAGCTCGAGATAGTTAAAAGACGCAAGGTTGCTGAATTATGAAGCACCCTGCATACCCGTGGTCGCTAAACCAGTCAGAGCAGCGTCCGAGCAATCCATCGGGCGTCCGATCAGGATCAAAGATCGCAGGCCGGTGATCGAATATTCCAATTGGATGGCAAAAGCGGACCCTTGCGGAGTAGCTCGCGGACCATTCGTCACGCACTTGCTGAGAGGTCTCGGTTGATAACGCGGAGGGGTGTTGGCCGGGGCCGATCCCGTCAGCTATCGTTTCCCATTATACAGAAGCACGCGGAACGGTATCCGAAGGTCCCTCGAAGCCCGGAGTCCAGTTTAGCCGGCGTATACAGCATCCACTCCATCTCACTTGGCCGGTGGGGGGGAAGGGAGGGAGGGAGGGTATCCCCTTGCTCCGTGGCTCGTCGCAACCCCCTCGGTCTCCGGCCGCATATCCGACTCCCCTTTTCTCCTCGTTCTTCGTCGGCGCAGATCCTTCGTCCTCTTCCAGTCCAGGATCGACCGAGCCGGGCGTCGTCCCTTCCGCGCTGGCCATCAATCAAGCTTGTCAATTTGTAATGGCGATTCTCTGTGTCCATCTCGGGAGAGGTCCAAACACCCCGTTGACCCCCTTCTACCCCCCCCCCCCGTTGCTCCCTCCCGTTCTTCCGTCTCGCCTCCATCCCCGTGGTGCGGTTCGATCTCCGCCGCCACTCTATATCTGGCGAACCCGGCCCCGGCCCGATCAGGAGCCGGGGGAAAGGAGATCCTCCAGCCCGGTAGCTGGACACCAGCCCGCTGTAAACGTTCCCGCCGCCACTGATGGGATATCGCTAGATGGAGAAAAAGAGAAAGACCAATGCCTACTCGCTTGCTCGCTCGCTCGCTCGTCGAGTTTAACGTCCCTCGACTCTACCCCGCCGCACCCCTCGCGCGGACCAACGGCGCGCTAAATAAAATGGATGTCCTGGGGACCGGGAATCGGGAGAAATTGCGAATGTCACCCCTCTCATACCCCGAAACCCTGACCCGTCGGAAATGTCATCGAAACCGTCCTGGCGACCAGACGATGCTCGCCTCGACGCCGCTCCGTGGATCAGGGTTTCTCGATCTTCGACGGGACTTAGGCTGCTGGAACTACCTGGGATCTCGACTTACTCAAAGTTTTATCAATTATGATCTAAACAGTTTATGAACATAAGTCCTTTATTATTATTATATCTGGGGGGGTGAACAGCTAAACTGAAATATGTTTCTCTGTAAACAAAGAAACGATAATTACAGTTTACGATCACTTCTCTGATTATTCTAACTAATTCGTTTACAATATCTTTTTTGTTCTTAAATTTCACTTCTCTATAACTTTGCACACGTGCTCTATTACGTAATGACTCTCTCTCTCTCTTCAATTGTTTAACTCATCGTAATTGCTAAAAAGGTGCGCGGAGCATGAGAAGCGTGGCAAACTTCAAATTAACGAAAGTAGACTTTCGTTACATGAATAATAGTTACCTAGAATTAGTTGCTGTTTTTGATTACCATTCTCATAAGTACATTAACTTTCTCGTTGAAAAGTAGATAAGATTGCTTTAGGGGTGACATAATATTACACTCGCAAGCCCATAGTTTTATCTTGTCCTAGCTCTTCTGGCATATATTTTTGATCATGTTTCTTCTAAGAGAGTCGATTCTGTGGCAAACCATCATAGAATTCTATTAAAATTAAAATTGTATCTAGAATAATTTATAAGCGAGAATGAGAACGCATCTAAGCTCCTTTGTTTACGATGCTCTTGAGAACGTCCGTTTTTCGAAACTCAAAGAACTGCTTTGCGCAACGCAAACAAACGGAGAACAAATATTCAGAAGAATCAGAAAATTAGAACACGAATTTTCGCAATGAGGGGTGAAATAGATAACTAGAAAATCATGACTCGTAATAAGCGGAAGAAAATGGACTGCGGCTACTTAAAGGGGAAATGGTCCTTTAATAAATGGGATTTGCCACCCTCGCTAAAACACCTGCCACATTAGCCGTTATTGTTTACCAGGTCCGGGCGGCACATCGCCCGACAAATAAGTGTAATATTTCATGGAGTCCTCTCCGCGGAACGATCGAACGCGAGGGGACAGTTGAAAGAGACGATCCTTGCCCCTTGCCGTGCTCTCCTCGGCCGGTGGAAGATTTTTTCTTTTCCTCGGCGTTTCGTGTCACGTAGACGTGATATAGAGTTACTTAGAGAGCCGATCCCCCCGCGCATTACGGCCCCGTCGTTTGAAAGGTGCTGGATACGGCTCCTTATACGACATAGATCATACGTTAATTGAAATGGGGTGCATGCGCGCCAGTACTCGAATACAAACGACCGACTTATAGAAATGTTATTATTTGCCGGAGGGCGGCGAGCGGAACGGACGACCGGCTTAACGGCGGAAATTGCATTTCGTCGTGTTGACGGTACGATTGCCGACGTCTCTGGCCAGTAGTACAACGTAAAATTCCGGCGACGCGTAGCGGGTCAGAATCGGAAAAAGTTCGACAAAATTTGTGTCTCTGTTAACACGTTGTTGACCGGCAATTTTACGCATGAGCTATCTCACGTCACCTATTATTTCGTAATGTGCCAGTAAAAAAATCTAAATGAACTTCAATAAACTTTGGAACTTTTCAAGAAACTTCGGACATGTTTTTTGTATAACTTTTTATATTCTGTTCTGGTATTGTCCTAACAATATTTGGGCATGAAAACACGAGTTAACTCGTGACCGATCAACAATGTGTTAATTTTACATTATTCACCCCTTTAAGATTCTGAACAGAGTTTAATAAATATGTATGTTATTAATTTCCTTTAAGCCGAAATAAAATTCCATTTTGGCGTTTTTAATGTACAGCTGTTGAAGATCATATAGGCATACAATTGATATAAACTTTCCCCTTTTTTTTAGAAAATTATGAATTACAAAATAGTTCTAATCACCGAACCAGTAAAATTAGTCATAGTGCAAAGGGTCAATTACAAACAGAATGGCTTTAGAAGTCGTAAAATCCGATGCTTCTAGTGCTTGTGGATCATACAATTGCTTCTGTATTTATTTATAACCAGATACTTTTACGCTTGAGAGAATGGAATCGTTGTTGGGCTGGGTTTGTAAAAACGGATCGATCGACGAGTTCGCAAGTACGTGTCTACCGAGACACGAGGTAAGGATAAATAAAATAGATGGTTTCATAAGTCGCAATGAGAGTACGTTCACAAAGATGCAACGATTGGAAGAATGTTAGAAGGATTCTTTGGACGGAATAATTTCGGAAGCCAGCTCGAGGGGCAAATTCCTTGCAAAACTCGCATGCGAACCTTCATTCTCCTACCACCTGCGCCGCGTAAACTAATTTCCCGGAGCGAGAGGCCGCGCACCGAAATCCGTTCCATGAAAACGAGCCAAGAGGTCCATTTCGTTACCCGTGGGTACATATAAACTGACGTTGGGGTGGTTCCTCGAGCACGGAAATGAAGTCTTGGACGGTCACGATCGGTATGAAAAGATAAGGTCCGAGTTCTCGAGGGCGCTGGACACTGCCCTCTCTCGCGTCTCTCCCTCACCCTATCGTTCCTTCTCTCTCTCTCTCTGTCTTTCTCTTTCTCTTGCTCTCTCCGCCCTCGAGTCGTTCCATTCTCGTCTTTTCCAACTAGATTTTTCATGCCGTGGATCGCGTCCGGTGTATCAAGCCGTACCCAGAAGGCTGTGCCATGCCGTGGTGGCTACCACGTATCACGGAGGGTGGACCTATCTTATCGGCGTAGCCATAATGGCCTGTTCTATCTCATCTCGAGTCTCGTTGACCGTTTGCCCCTAGACCACTTTCGCCATCAAGGCTCCGCCACGGTAATGGCGCGCAGGAAGAAACCTGGCTCGCCTCGGTTCGAGCCCGTGCTCCGGGGCTACAGGGGGGGCCATGGGGGAGCAGCCATGGTATCGTGGAAACGCATGGACGCCGTTGCCTCGGCTGTTAAGTCGCTTTATCGCCGATCGGGGCTCTTCGATTTTGCGTCGCGGGATCGACGCGTACGTGCCACGAAGCGTTCTTCCTTCCGCGTTCTTTTCGCCTGCCTCGTTGCACCGTTGTTCGGTTATACCCCGCGGCACCACGGCAGAGATAATGTTAACCGTTGGGGTGCGATTCTTCGGCAACGTCGGATAAAACAAATCTTGCAAGACTTTGTTTACTCTCCTTCATTCTTGAAGAACTCGATTCTCAAAGTTCGCGTGCAGATTCGTTATTCGGAAATCGATTCTACCTTTCCCTAATTCAGTGTTGTTTGGATGCGTTGTATGATAATATAATAAATCGTATCGTAAGTTAATATTTTGCGAGCTTTGCTTTTGTAGAACTTGGGAAGTTCGTCTATCAGATGCAGACTCGTTCTTCCGGGAAATTATGTTCTTTAAATGTCTCCATTTCTTGGTAGTTTTTGCGTGTGTCGTATGATGGTGCGTTAATATTAGGAGAAAACGGTACGATAACTTAGTGGAAATATTAGACAAAACGCTGAAGCAAAAGTCCTGTAGAGCTTTGTTTCTGAGGAGCTCGACTTTAGAAGTTAATCGTTCGTTTGGTGGAGTTCTATTGTGGTACATTACTGGTGACATTAGAAGCAAAATTTTTCGTGAAATCTCAATGCTGAAAATGCTGAAATGTAAGATATCCGCAGCATCGTTTCACAGTCTTTTATACAGTTACATTAAATACAAATGTGTTTCCACTAATTTTCCTTCATTAAAGTAACGTACGAAAGAGATGGAGAGAAGCTTTGCGTGTTGAAGAAGAGGTTCATTTGACCAGAAATAAAAATAGATGCAAATCCCAAAGATCAATTTTATCGTGCATGTTAAAATTTTAGTCCAGTTATTATAATTTGGAGTTAAATATAACGGTTTCAAATACCCTCGATGAGAAAGCTCTCAGACGATTGATTAAGAGTAGAAAAGCTTAAGAGATTGAGCTGGATAGAAGAGTCGAGTGATTAGGTAGTTAATAAAATCTGCAGGCGACGAATGCGGCCACGTGAACCGATGGAAAATTTCCGACGAACCGCCATCGGCGGAATTATATTGCGCGGGAGGTCCAAACCCGGTTCACCCGGCGGAGTTAGTTCGCGACATTTAAACGACCAGCCAGCCGCGACTCGGCTTATTTATGTCTGTCGTAAGGAGAGACACTTCCGACGTTTGTGGCTCTCATAACCTCCGTTTATTGACACTGTTAAGAATGCTTTCTGTAATCCATTGACGGCGATCCTCCCGGGGGCTGTTGCATCCGCCTCGTTAAATTCGTAATTTCGCGTCCACCTTCAACAGGACATTATTGTCCGGATGCCCACGCCTCGTCGCGTTCGATGCTCAAAGAAACCATCGCTCGTTCCCCACTCGTTTCATTACGTTTCACGACGGCCAACGGACCGGTTAATTACCAACTCGTAATCGAATGCGATCCGAAAGAGGAGAGCAAATTTTGTTTTACTCGTCGAGAACCTGGGAACTTTAAAATGGGAATTTACAACCGCCGATCAGCTGACCGGTTCTTTCATTTCACAGTTACTGAAATTATAAAGACGACTTCACACGAAACGATCGATTAAATTCCTTCGAGATTTGCTATTGCACTGCATACAACACTATAGCTATTGGCTGTTTCGGTTCACAATAGAGTAAAGTCTTGATCTAAGCCCAATCCTTGGGTCCATGCTGTGACATAGATCATGTAGACCGTGTCGACACCACATGTAAATACGGTCGGTAATACAGTTAAAATTATGTCGTGTTTAGTGTCATTTTAATCAGAAAAATGCCACAAACAAGTTGGTGAAAGTCCCATAAAAGAATAATGACAAATAAAGAAGTTTTGTGTGTAATTGGATTAGTAGTGTTTACTATAGCAGTATCGGATTACGCGGCACGTTTACATGTTACATTACATGTCCCTTAGTGGAGGGGATAGGCGAACTAAGATCGTGCAGCTCCGTTAGGCTTAGATCAAGACTTTACTGTACTACTAAACGTGCAAAACGTTTATGCACTTTTTCGGAAGAGGTCCAAAAATCGAAAGTGCTCTCAGGTCAGTGTTCCTCTAGAGAAAATCGAACATGTTTTACGTACTACGACAGCGCGATTGTCGGAAGGTTAAATAAATTCAATCCTGTCATTTTTATAAGGGAACAAATACACTTTTTCATAGAATTTAATAGATTTAAAAATGATTATCCATAGGAAGGATAATGAATAGACTGTGGGTTTGATGCATTTGCGGCAGAAATGAGTAGATCTAAAATTGGAGACACTTTTAATGGATTTAAAAATATTATTGTATTATTTTCAAGTCTATAAAATTACTAATAGTAGAAAGGAACGTGTACGTAGCTCTGGCAATGAGTACACTTTTTATTTCGCATAAAAATCGGCAGTTTGATAAAGAATCAACAGAAAGTGACGCAAAGGTTGATATTTAAAAAAACGCTGCGAATATACGTTAGAAATTCCGAGTGATCCGTTTCTCCCTAGTTCGATCCCGACCGGCCATATGTCGTGGATCGAGCTGGACCGCAGAAATTCCTGAATCGCGGCTCGAATGAAATCTATCGATGACCGATCGCGTCGCGCACATGTCGTCCCTAGTCGATCCTCGGGTCGGCAAAACACCGCGAGATGCGATTTGTGGCGTGGGCAGACGACTATCTGGGCTCACCTCGTCCCCCGGCCAGCTTAATTATCATAATTTATAGCCAATCGGTTAATTAAAATATCTAAATACCGTATAGGCCCGCATAAGATCCGATAATATATATCCGGAGACCGGGCGGATCTCTTTCGCCCCGTGCCCCGCTTCGTACCTTATAAATATTAAATGTTTTATGTGGTCCGCGAGCCCCGCCGATGTACTCTCCGTCTTTCTCCCTCTCCTTCTTCCTCTCTCTTTCTCTCTCTCTCTTTCTCTCTCTTTCAAGGCGGCCTCTGTCCTCTTCCTGCGATCATTAATTATTTATCGCGTCAACTAAGGAGCCAGTCAACCGCGAGCGCTCCTCGGGTTTTATCGAATCGCCGCGTCGCCGACCAGATTTAGCGAATCCCGTACGTCTGTCCCGCCGGTAGAAATTTATGTCGACTGGCCCCGCGGTTAGGGGGTGAGGATTCGAGGGGTTGAACGCCGGAAAAAAAACACCGTCCAGGTTGAAGAACTGGGTTAAAATATGCCAACCCCGCCGCGGACTCTGGAGGGGGGTAAATTAATTTCGGCTTGTCACGGCTACGACATCCATAAATGCAGTAGCTTCTTTGCTGCCTCGTATACCCCCCCCCACCCCACCCCCCGTGCACCGTCTTTCCTCTCTCGGTGCTCTGCATCTTGTACGACAAAAATCTGCCGTGTAATGCTCGTTGCTTATGCATTCGTAAATAAGTACTTCGGTGAACAAGCGCTCCGGGGCGAATCGATACGCCGGTTTTCGCCCCGAACCGTTCCCGTGCGCTCTGCAAACGTCGCTCTGTCGCGGCATACACGTGCTTCTCTGTTCGAGCATACTTCCCGTAACAAACGCATCGAATTTTGAAATTTGAAAATTGAAAATTGAAAATTGAAACGACATGGAACGGTTAACCCTTTGCGCTCGAAGCCATTTTATCTCTGAAACGAAAAATTTCTTCCTACCCAGAATATTTCTCTTCTCTATATTTCTTTTCATGTTATAAATACGCAAATGGTGGAATTTTTACTCGTACAATGCTGAAAAGTTTAGCAATTTATTAATAATGGAGAAAATATAATATTTTAAATAATAGCTTTATAGTCGCCATTCGAGTGCTAAGGGTTAAAATTCAATTTTGAAGTTGAATACAGCTTTCCTGAGTTGTAATTCATCGAAACCAGCGAAAGAGGACAGAAATCTCTCCTTTGATGCTTTATAATTTGAAAAAGTACGAGTTTTTAGAATATCGTCACGAAGTTGAAAATGTAATTAGTAAACTGTAGGTTTTATGAAAATGCCCAAGTAGCCCGTTGACGACGTTGATATTGAGCCCTTCACTCCTAACAGAATTTAAACAAGTTTCTCAAGGACAACCCGCGTTAATGTTGCATACACTCGCAAGACCGCGTACGTTTATGCAAAAGGAGAGTGTTCGGCGTTCGATATGCACTCCATCATTGTGATACTGCTTCTGTATTCTGTGTATTCTGTATACTGGCCATCAAATTCTGGCGAGCGCGAATTTTTCTGCACGAGAGAAGTTACGATCTCAGCTCGGCGAAATCGATCGGATCGGCGAGTAGGCGTCGCGAACGATCTCCCCGGATATTCCGGGACATCCTCGGGGCCCGCGTGTGGCAAGAGGCAGCAGGAGCCCGGCGGCGGTCGATCGATGTCCGCTCCTGGATATCCGAGGCCAGGAACGTAGGAAAGAACCGAAACGGCCGGGACGGGGGTGCACGTTAGGAAAGGGAAGTTGCTTGCTGGAGACAGCGGAAGAAAAATAGCGGAAGTCATCGACCTCCAAGGGGCTATATATCAGAGGTTCGCAGGGGAAGCTTTGTGTGTGGCCGTTTCCACTCCGTGTACACGCTCCGGCTCCTCTTCTCGCGTGCGCGTACAAACACACACACACATACACACATGGCCAACTGGAAAAAGGCGGACAGAGAGAGAGAGAGAGAGAGAGACAGAGCAAAAGGGGGGTTTTTGGGGGTGAGGTCTCCGACTGGGAAAATGACTGGAAACGGCGTCAGGGGAGGGGTCGAGACCGGTGAATCTAGGATAGTAGTCCTAGCGTTTCATCATCCGCGAGGACAACGGCAGTCGGTGGTTCTCCCGGTCGTCCAGGCCGGGTTTATCTTAAATGAGACTCCCCGAGGGCTTAACTCGGCTTGGCAAGGTTAGCCGGCTGCCTTGTACTCGCGCTAGGATATATCTCTGATTGATTAAATTCCTGCAATTACGCCGTGTCGTATATCACGCCGAGCGAGCACCCCCCGAGAGCTCGTTTTAAGTCCTGCGGACCCGGGACGCATTGTTTCGTCACCGTGCCCCTTGAGTTCCTCGAAGGCCTGGCATCCGGAATCTCGTGTCTTCCGCGAGGTGAACCTCGATCTTTCCACGCACGCTCGGCCCTGAAAGTTGCAAACTGTTATAATTGGCAGCCTTAAAAAATTTGACATTAACTTATACATTTTTGTCGCGTGGTCCAGAAAGGGCGGGTCCTCTCATCCGGCAGCGTAAATCATCGCTCGCGGCCAGGTTTCGACAATACGATATAAAGCCGGAGCAAACGAGGCGCGACCATGTCAAACGGTTTCCGCAATTGTTTCCATTAGCCGTTTTAATCATAGCATTTGCGATCGGGACACGCGGACAATGGTAACGCCGCCGAAATTCATTGTAGGTCGTCACAATACACTGTGCCAGCGTTGATGTTGCTCTCTCTCCCTTTCTCTCTCTCTCTCTCTCTCTCTCTCTCTGCTCTGGTCGGGCCTCGCCGACATTATCTTCGATCGCCGTCGAAACGAACAATGCTAGGAAACGAACGGCGGCCGATGCGAGAAAAAGAGACTAGGCGGCGTAGCAACAAAGTGGACGAGAAAAAAAATAGATTACAAGAGAGAGACAGAGAGCGAGAGAGAGAGAGAGACAGGAGAAGGGAGAGAGCGAGCGGGGGAGAGAGGAGCACGGCAGCAGGCGGATGAGTTATTAGATCCGGCGTATCCGGTATTGCGTCGCGGATGACCAATAGTTTCATCGAGGGATTGTTGAAGGTTCCGGAACACATTTCCGGTTTCCGCTCGACGAGTCACCCTTCCCTCCTCTTCTTCGTCTTCCCCGTGACTCGACGACCTCTCGGAATTTGCTTGCCCGTGAACTGTGGGGCAGAGAGAAATAGGGGTGGGCAGGGGGGAGCTTCTGGCTCCCTCTGGTACCCACTAACCGTGACGATTCGACGTCGACCACTCTATGACTCCTTCCCTCGGACTCAAGGGTAGTTTGGCTCTCGATGGATATTACCGTCATCCTGCAGCCTGCTTCGATCAGTTTCACCGTGATCCTCCGTGAACTTGAGACTCGAACGCCCTTAACTACTATCGACCATATCGTGCACAGAAATGTTCGATCACCGCGATAACCGGACTGCGGTGCTTCATGCAAAAAAGAAGTTGTTTGCGTCAACTGCAAGACAAGCCTAATAGAAAAATCTTTCTTTAACTTTCCAATTTTTTCTCTATTTAACCCTTAATGTACCAAAGCGGCCATATAAGCGGCATGGCACTTTTACTTACTGGGTCCAATGGGGCAAAAATCATTTTATTATTTTTATCACTATTATTGTTGTCATATTTACATAATGAACTATAAATATTTCCCTTTCTATACTTGATATAAAAATGTTGAGTCCACAGTTCCTCTTCGCATGAAAAATAGCTTGGACCTGGCGGAAAGTAAACTTGAAATACTTCCGGAACGTTAAGGGTTAACTTTCTTTATGAATTTTTCTATTGTCTGAAATGACCCCTACTCATTGCTTTTATAAATTCACAAAATCTGCAGTCTAGTGACAACTTATGAGACTTAGAGAAAGTGGAAATGAAAATCTGATTGGCGGAAGAAATACGAAATGTATGCTCCGTTTCATGAAAAGAAGACATTGATTTTCCAGCAATGGAAATAATATTGCGGTCGCAATTATTGAACAAAACCCCGAGTTACGTACGAATTTATTGGAAAATTAGAGGGGGGACAATCGACAGACATCCTGTTCCGCGATAGTCATGAAATACGCTAGACAAATCTCCGATAACTCCTGTTTCCTCGATTCGGATGACCCCATTTTTCGACGTCTCATTAAGGCAGGACAATCAGTCATGAAATCCGGTTGCAAAGGTCGAAGGAAAAAATTTATTAACGACCAAGCGGAGGAGTAATTCCAGCGAAGCGGGAGCCGGGTCCAGGAGCATTCACAGTTCGTGGGCATCGCTAATTAAGTCGTCAATTCCGGTCGGGTCACGGGGGTTGGTCCGCCAGTTGCCGCCCCCTACCCCTCTAAATCTTGCCGGAAGTTCGTTACTAGACTCGGCCACGCCGTGAACTCCAGGAACTGATGGTTGTTACTTAGACTGCTCATATTTATCACGTTCCTCGGTCTTTCTCCGGCTTCCTCCGGTTCCCTCCGGCTCTCGCGCCCCTTCTTCCGCGGTTTTCACACCGTTCCGCCGGTGAAAGCCCCCGGCAAACTCGGCGACGAAGGGTGGCAAGGGGGAGGCAACGGGGGTAAGGACGAACTCACGGCGAACTACCATGGAACTACGGGGGGAAACTCGCGGCGAACGCTCGCTCGCCGTGTCGCCGGCAACTAACTTCAGAAGCTCTCCCGGCTCCTTCCACCCTCCGAAGGATTCCACCGCTCGTCTAGGCTCCTACGCCGCGGCCTTACACGCTTCCGTACCTCCGGATCTCCGTCTGAAACGCAGCCAGGCATCCAGCTAGGCCGCAACCATAAGTTACTAATGTTGTTCCCGTGTTGGCGCGCGCGGCAACCAGCCCCGGGACCCAGGAGAGCGAGAGAACGCGTAGAGCCGAATCACCCCCCCTCCCCTCTCTCCCGCAAAACGGATTTCGAAGTTTTACCTCGTTTCCGACGGGGATTATCTTCCTCGGTATAATAGATACGCTTTAGTGGCTGCTCGAAGGTGTCTTTCCGTGTTTTGCGGTCTGCTCGAGCCAGCTGATTAAAGGTAATCGCGGATAAGCACGAAAACACGCGCGAGCTGCCGCGTCGCAAGGCCTCTGTCTCTGACGCGCGAAATGTCACGATCGAGCCAGCCAATTGGATCTTCTCGCTGGTTTTGTGCACACGCTAAAGACGTGCAACGCCTGATCGACGACACACCAGTATCGACGTACTTGTCCCACCAAAAGGTTGTTGTCGTTAACGATAGAGATACTTTTTCATGCTGTTTGGATGCTGTCCAGATGTTGCACGAGAGAATTGAGTAATGACTTAACACATTGTTGACCGTCAATTTTACTGAAAATTTATCTTATACAAGGGGGATACAAGCGAAAAGGGGGTGATTCTACATGAAAGAATAAGTCGAAAATATAGAACAAACATTTTTCGTTCGAGGCTTTGTTTTCGAGAAAATCGACTTTGAAGATCTGTCAGGTTTGTGTGCTTTAGTATATGCAGGAAGTAGATTTGGTTGGTCATGATCAAACGCGTCAGACAATTCCTATAGAATAGCATGCGTATTCGCTGCATTTCAAACTCGATTTTCTCGATAACGAAACTTCGGGTGAAAAAATTTTATTCTATATTTTCGACTTATTCTTTCATGTAGAATCAACCCCTTTTCGCTTGTAGCACCAGTTACCAAACACCCTGTACAATTCACAATACAAAATTTAACAGATTACTAAACATTTAGATACTGTATGTGGAAATCGGATCAGTTTCGTAGGAACAAAAATATTCTAAGACGAAAGAAAAATTTAGTTCTAAGTTCATAATTTGTTTGATTTTAGAGTGCTGACAGTTTATAGATAATAATGATATAAAGCGTTTTGATCGATGAATACGTGCTATTACATTTTGCAAGTTTAATATCTATCATTTTCAGGTACAGAGCAAAATATGAAATAAAATCTTGTATTCAATGTTATACGTACGAACAGCAATTCTACATTATAAAATACTAATGTAAAGTGTACTCACAATTTTTTCAAAATCATCTGCTCCTCCGTCGGATCCATAGCACACTATTATTAGCTCAAACGAATACGTCAGAATAATCCTGCCTGTGTTTTGGGGCACACACTACGCACAACACACTACGCACAACACACTTCGCGAAATTTTGACAGCGAACGATACGAAGTTAATCGGACCGCGATCAAAATAATACTGCGATTTTAATCGCCTCGCTCCCACGGGCGTGGTGGGGGTAGGTTACACTAGGAAAGTCAGACGCTGAGGGAGTGTAACCGTTAGATACAAAAAAAAAAGGGAAACAAATTACCCAAATTCAACTCTCGGTACCCAATTCCAATTCTGTCCCGCGGAATTTAATTACCCTGTTTTTGTGTCTATACACCCTTGGCGACTGACCTCGATAGTATGACCTGCCCCTAACACGTTTGTGGGAGCGACGCGGTTAAAGTTGCAGTATTATTTGCAGTTCATAATTTGGTAATTATTTGGTTTTTAATTTAAAACATTTTATTCTATATTTTCGACTTATTTTTTCATGTAGAATCACCCCCTTTTCGCTTGTACCACAAGTTACCAAACACCCTGTATATATATAGTTATATACTTCTGTTAAATATATCAAATAAATATATAAATATTCTTTACCACATTAAATACAACAAGGGACACGTTAAGTCGCGAAAATGTGGGAGGGACGAGGGTTAGCACAATTATTCACCGCTCGCTGTTCCATTGCTCGAGTTCTACGAGAGACGAAGCCGCGTTTCTCGGAAGCGAGCCCAATCGATCGGCACTTCATCCGTTCACTTTTTCGTTCGATTTCATTGAGTCGGCGCGCGGCTCTCGCGAACGCTGTCATAAATATCTCCGAGTGACCTTTGCGCGCGCGGTAGTCCGCATAATTCATTCTCGATTATAATGATGCGTTTAACGCCGCCTTATTAATCAATTCGCCGGCGATTTATCATCCGACCGGCCAATTTGTAATCGTCGCTAAATCAACCATTATTCAATCGAATAAAATCCAGCCAGGGCGAACGATCGCGCGCGCGTTTCCTTTCGACGTTTCACGCTAATCTACGAGGAATGGCAGCGGTTCTCTCGATGGACGTACACTGTTTGTTGTACTGCTCGCGACGGTTCGAATTCCGGGTCGGAATCGTCTTCAGCTCGGGGAGTTGTCGCGTCAACGAACATACTTGGCCGCAACTTGCCGCGTCCGCAATTAACGAACCACCGCCTCCGTTGGAAACACCGGTAAATCACCCGGGTCTGGGACGGTATTGCCGGCAGTTTCGGGTGAAGGGAAGGGTCCGAGGAACCAAGCTGCTTTGCGGATTTACGCGAACAAGCCCCCCGGACTCGGCTTTATTACGTTACACCGAGTTTTTCCCGCGGCTTGTCGTTACGCCGTGACCCAGACCGACCACCCTCCCCACCTTTCGGAAAAGTAACGTTGGTGGTTCGTGATGAAGGAACCGGCTAACGAACTCCCCGTACGACTCTAAAGTGCTATCTCGACGAGACTCAAAGGCGCCGTAAGAAGTGCCATTAAGGCGGCGATCATATCTACCGGATCCGATGGTTCGTCTTCGTTTATTAAAGCGCGATGAGAGGGACGCATCGGCGTGCCCCGGTGTCTTTTTGCCAGCCGGAGCGGACCAGGTCGATAGAGAATCGTTCCTCGGCTCGATAACAATCTGACGATCCGGAGAGAGATACCATCGATTCTTTTGTTCATGTCGATATAGCGGTCGGCCGACCCGAGGATACCAGGCCCCGTGTAGGTTTAATCGCTCGCGGTATGATATCGGTCCCCGTGGCACCGTCCCCACGTTCAAACTTAATTGGTGGCCAGTTTCTGGAACGACTTTATGCATCTGAACCCCACGGTCGAGATCGTTGCTGCTGGATATTGATTTATTTCCAAGCCTTGTACGCCGCGCGAATAATCGACGGTCCCCCCGTGTTCTTCGACTTGCGTTCGGACGACGTCGGAATTTAATTACGCGGACGTGATAGATAAAATTTATTCTATCGATTTTTAAACCGAAGATTGCACGGTGAAGTTGCTTCGGGTTGTCACGCATAAATTCCAAATGCGATGCTCAATTATTGTCTGCATCAATACTGTTCATGCTGGTATCCAGTTCCTGCTAATGTGAACCGGACTCTAAAACGATCCTCCGATAAGAGAAGTACATTTTCCCGTTGATATTAAATTTGTCAGAATATGCATTCGTAGGATTTCACGCGCAGAGGAAATAGTTGAAAATACTTAAATGATAATGCCGGGCCACTTTAGCTTAGCTGATTCCCTGCCACGGGTAGATGTTATCAATGCCTGTAAATACCATTGTAAAGGAAGCAATGAAACATTAAGTCACGTAATCTGGCAATGCGGATTGTATAACTCAAAGAGAGATAAACTAATTACCTCTCTATTACCTCGCTATCTAGGCTTTCAACTACTTCTAAACGTTATGTCCATAGCGAAACCTAATGTTAAAATTCGTATACGTATTTACTTCTTTCTCAAAGATTGTAAGCTATTTTGTGTAATATAGTTACTACATATTTGTGAAGCTGAATAGATCCACGCAGGGGTTTGAGGAGCTTAATAAATTAAAAAGAAAACCGACAAAGTCTCAACGCAACCGAATCGGAAAAGCGAGAATCTCTCTATTCACCCATAAGAATTCATTAAGTATATATCGCCGGAATTTTACAGGCTAGTAAAAATAAAAATAATAAAAATTGAAGTGACAAACGAACCGAGGCCCAAGTGATCTCTCTGTTGGCGAGGTCTGGCAAAGGCCCTCGGCTGACCGTGTCCCGGTGCCAACGACCGTGGCCACGCGCATAACTTCGATTCGCAGACAATTTTACAGGGAGTAATCGCCGGGCCGGTCGATCGAGCGAGGTTTAACGAGGCAATTTGCACGTACAGAAGGAGACAAGTTCGCGACTCGTCTTGAAAAGATCGCTCCCCCCGGGCTCGCGATTTCTTCGAGCGTCTCCCGTGCGGCCGATTCCTTAATTTCCCATATTGTGGCCCGTCCAGGCCATCCCGAGGCGCCCCGCTGCGTTATAGCGCGGTTTAATCACACTACAAGCGCACGTCCCTCGTTAGTGGGATATCGTAGCGGCCATAATACGAGGCTACATTCCACGGAGGAGCGGATAGCCCGCTCGAGAGAAGGAGAGAAAGCCGCTCCTTTCGCGAGAGCTGCACGCAGCCTGCACACAAAGGTTTTATTGGGTCCGCAATAATCGTTCGGGCTCCCGTGATTGGTGGAAAACGGCGCCGTTGATCCTTCACGCCGCGGGATCGCTCGCGCACGCAGGAAAATGAATTACGCCTCGGCCCGCTCGTTTTTCCTTCCTCTTCGCGGCTATCGCGGGATTATTCGACTCTCTGTGATTCAAGGAAATGATCTGTCGCTTGTTAAATTCTATAGACTCGGTCACTCCGTCCACGATTATTTTTATCGATTTTCTCCTTCTACGTTCCGCGCGAGCTTCGATTCTTCCATGATCGATGCAATCGAGTGTTTCCGTTTGAAATATTCACGAGTCTACCGGTTGAACCAAGGGACGAAACGAATGTAGGCAAACTGTAAATGAAGAATATTGTACGAAGGTTAACTCTTTGCACTCGGCGCTATTCTATTTCTAAAGCTAAATTTTTCTTCCGTCTTAGTATATTTTCATTTTATTCATACGATACTTACCCGATTTCCACGTATAATATTTCAATGTTTAATGTTTAGTAATCTATTGAATACATATTTTGTAATTTCTTTGAAATAGTGCCACAATAATTTTTAGTTGCGCTTCAGGGTCACCACTCGAGGGCAAGGGGTTAATATCTAGACTGTGGATCTTCATGCAAAATAAAAATTGTGTGCATTAATTAAGGCGTCACTAAAAATTGCTGTATCATTATTCAAAATATTTTTTACATTATTAAATTGGTTTGTATTCGATAAATTACTGAACACTTCAGTATTATACGAGTAAATTTCATCGTTTTCGTAAATGAGGGAAATATTCTAGGTCGGAAGAAATGTTTCGTTTTGGAGTTAAAATAGCTCCGGAGTGCAAAGGGTTAAAAGGTGCACTGGAAATCGGGAGAACCTTCACGGTGGCCACAAATTACATTCACTGTATTATTGCGACCGACGAAACAGAATTCCGATCAAAATGTGACGTTCCCGTGGGAAGAGAAGAGCGAGCGAGACGAACCGACATCGGCCCGGGCAATAAACAGCGTAATATCGTTCCGGAGGAGATACTCCATCGAGGTTTAGCATAAGAAAGGCTTAGAAGAGTGCTCGACAATGGCTGGTGTCGGGGTACCGGCGTGTTCGAGATTTCGATGACGCCCGCGATCCCTCTTCCTCTCCCTCCGTTTTCGTTCGCCGGCTTTGGTATTGGTGCCGGAGGGTAGGACGCAATCAGTGCCCTTGATTTATCGCGGCAATATACATTAAGATACCGACATTAAAACTAGGGGAGCCTCCCGTGGATCCCGGGCTCCATTACCGCTTACGAAAAGAGAGAGGAGCTGTCGTCGCGTTCCGCCGAACCGCTCCGAGCCGACGAAGATTGAATCCCTTGGTTCCCGATGCGTCCTCGTGGCCGGATTGCCGACGCAGCGCGTCCGTCTTCTTCCGGTCTGCGACTACTTAACGATATTACGCTCGCTGGACATTGATTTACGAATTTCCACTGACCCCCAAACTTCCTCGAACGACCGTACAACCGGTGGACGCATCTGCTCGACGTCACGATGCTCGGTGTTCTACGCATTTTGCATCGGGTGTACTATTTTACTTGCTAAAATAGTATGGAGACACATAGGCACGCGAAGGAAAAGATAGACTACTCTTATCGAATACTTGATTCGGTTGTCTGTTCTGACTCTTTCTACTTGCTAAGAAATCAATGAGTTTAGTAAGTTCTACATTTGCTAATCTGTTTCACTTGAAGAAAGAACTTCAACATATTTTATCGAATACTTGACTCGAGTGTCTGGCCATCGCCGACACTTTCTACTTGTTGAAAGCATCAACGATCTTAACCATTTATATCCTTCATTCAGGGACTACAGTGAATTCTCTATACACACAGGCTCACGAAAATATTCGATTTGTTAGTGTGGAGACACATAGGCACGCGAAAGAAAAGAGAGTACTCATTCAGTTGCTCTTATCGAATACTTGATCGGTTGTCTGTTTTGACTCTTTCTACTTGCTAAGAAATCAATGAGTTTAGTAAATTCTATATTTGCTAATTTGTTTCACTTGAAAAAAGAACTTCAACATATTTTATCGAATACTTGACTCGAGTGTCTGGCCATCGCCGACACTTTCTACTTATTGAAAGCATCAGCGATCTTAACAATTTATATCCTTCATTCAGAGACTACAGTGAATTCTCTATATACACAGGCTCACGAAAATATTCGAACGCCCTTTAAACTAGTATAACCTTTTTTAAATTGGATCAAACAACCTGACATTTTTGAGCAATTAGAAGAATTTAGAGCAATTAAAAGAAGAAGGAGCGTAAACATAACATGTCTCGGTTATGTCTTCTGGACGATACAAGACTGTTGACATACGTCGAGAATTCACTGTATATGTATTGGAAGGGTATATATTTTATTAGCCTTGCGTTTATAAGCTTGCAATGTAAAATTTTACCCGGGAGCAGATAATCTCGCATCCTGCAAACGCATAAAAATCCATGTTAGTGAAAATATAGTGATTATTTGTTCGGCTATTTCGTGAACGCGTTCTCTCGCTAATGGAATCTGACCGGGAGAAAAGAGCAAACTTATAAGGAGCGATCGTGGCGTGGCGACCAATCACACTACACAGACACAGCTCGTCGGACCCTCGGTCGAGATCGTTCTTGAGGGAGAGACCGATCGGGAGTTCCCGGTAACGTGCAGAGGAACACCGAAAGGGACCTCGAGGATGTTGTCGAGAGGACTGACGAGCTTTTCCAATACCCGCTTGCCAATTACGGAACAGAGATCTAACCGTAGTAACGTGTAGTGTTTCCACCATTGTCCGCAGGTCCGAGCGGGGCATACAGTCCGGATGCGACGATGGGCTACATGATGGACGGACAGGCGGCGGGCATGATGCACCGGCCGCCCGGTGATCCCACCTTCCACAATCAGTACCATTACCCGCCAGAGTACTATGGACATCACTTATAAAGGTACGTGGGAAAGTAGCGTTGTTGGCGGCCGCGTTGTTCCCGCCGATGACACGGAGACACCGATGCCAATCGATTCGATGAACATTCCGGTCGATGCTCACCGTGATCCGAAACTCTAGAGCCGGAATGATCGCGTGGATGTTCTCGTGAGATATCCAATCCCTGCCAAGAAACTTCCATAACGCTGCGTCAAGTGGAACGTTTTCTTTAGAATGTATTCGAATCTTCCTAATATGATGATTCGAAGATATTCCATTGCAATTCGTAATTCCATCTAATCGCAATACAATTGCAATTCATAATTTCATCATTCCATTAATGCATAATGAATAACGCATAACGAGTAAGTCTCAACGAAGAGTATCAATCCATAAATTTTTGTGATTTATTAAATGGTATGATTCTGGCCGACGATAGAAAACAATGGCTCGTTTCGGATCATTCTGAGCAAACCGATATTTTCTATGGATACAGACGCTTTTGTCAAGCACTGTTTTATTTCATTCAAATTTAATTTATCGCTTCTTTTGATAGAAATAAAATGATTTTTTGATAGTTTTACCAATGAATCGATTAAATTATTCAACTTGTTCCTTAAATTTTTGTTCGAAAAGATTGAATACAGTATAATCAATTGTTCCAGCAGATTGAAATATTTTAGATACGTTGTAAGAACCTCTACTAATAAAAATACTCCAGCTTTGTAGTTACTTATACATACGTAGCATAGTTATCATTGGACTGCGGACAGTTTACTGTCAATGCGTTTGAAATGGAACCCCGCTTGCTGCAATCTCGTTTATTGAAAGGTCGAATTATTATTTTTGGTCACCCCTTTCGTTGATCTACCCTGGTTTTTGCACACATTTACGGTTCCATTTTGTGCAACGAGCGAGATTCTACGGTCTTTATAATACAGCGCAACATTTTTGAAAGAGTTTCAGCTCTTCCAAATTGAGTGAAATAAATGAATGTCAATGCAAGCGTTCTCAGTCTGACAGTAATTACTAGACTGCAAACTTTTATGCAAAATTTGTAGGCTGAATTAATTGCTATATTAAGAGAAACTATAAATTTTAATGGGTTAGAAATAGTACGATAGTACTCTTAACACATTGACTGCCAAAACCTCAAATATCCAAAAAAACCCAACTAACTTGTTTAATTTAACAGAAATTAAAAAAATTACAATATATGAGTAGTCCTTCAGCTTTCTTACATTTTACACGTTTTAACCAATCTTAGTGCAATGGAGATACAGGCCTAAAATGTCACTTTTAAATTTGTACAAATAATTCCAACACCCATACATGAGTGACACGGTAGTCAACGTGTTGAACGCTTCAAATGCAATCTCTGTCTTGTGTACGACTCGTACATTTTCATCGTGAACGCACAAAATTCGCAGTCTAGCAATTACGATTAATTCGGTCTTCTTGAACCGGTTTGGCGCAGAATGGGTGTTCGCGTGAACGTCCGGAGTCCAGTAATAACAATGACGAAGCGTATACGCGCGTCCTGCAGGAATCGCATTAACCGGCGGCGCTTTCTCACGTTGCAGCAGTAGTCGCGAGTGAAGGTAGACGATGGAATGACGGTTCTTGCGGAACGGGAAACGTAGAAGCGTGACGGAAGCACCGTGCTCGGGTCGGCGCGAAGGCGAGCAGGCGAGCAATCAGCACCGAGGTGGTACGAGAGGAAGCCTCTTTCCCGCGTTGCACGCCGGGACCCGTGCTGCCGGATGCTCGAGATGCCAGGTGCGCAGGATAAGGAGCATTCGAGAGGGGCCGGTCCACGAGGAAACGGAAAATCATGTGTGTGCGTCGTTCGAAAGTCTGTCTCTCTCTCGAGAGAGAGAGGGAGAAAGGTGTCGGTTCACATTGTGAAAGACACGCGAAGCAAGATCGCCGAAACGAAGGAAAACGTAAGATGAAAACGAAAGAGACCGGCCGCGAGGTAGGTCGAGCGCCGAGGAACCGGAAGCGAAGGAGGAAGGGTAGAAGAAGCGCGGCTCGTTGGAACAGGACGTGGAGAGGAGCGGGAGACGAGAGGAGATGAGAGGAGCCGCCGTGGAAATTCATGTGATTGTTCTGTGTACAAATGTCGCGGTGTAATATTGTAGTGATCGAAGAATTTAAATGTTAAATTTTAATACGGTCGCGATCGAGCTACGTTTACGATAGATGGAAGACAGGGAGGCGGATTAACACGAGTGATATAGGTAATTTAGCGCGGGTGTGTACATTAAATGGAAAAGAAACGGGGGGCAACGACACAAAAATTCGGGAGAACGGCGAACCCGGTGCTCGCAGGGATCCGTAGTAGATAGGGACGATGGCGTCCGTCGATCGTGCAACTCTAGGCGCTAAGCGCTCTACGAGGGAAAGGACGATGCCAGGGCCGATCGAGCTGGTACGAGAGAGAGAGAGAGAGAGAGAAAGAGAGGAACGAACCGAAATAGATCGAGAGTATATACGAGTAAATCCGTATGCGCGCGGCACGGAACCGTGCGCACGGATTACGAGTACGGTTTATATAAATATATATAAATAGAGAAAACAATTTTAGCGGCGCAACGGGCCGCTATTCGCGCGGTTCTCGGTTCGCGGTTCTTGGTTCGCGATCGAACGCGAAAGAGAGAGAGAGAGAGAGAGAGAGAGAGAGAGAGACAAAGAGGGAAAAAGATCGATACGACCGATCCTCGCGGACGTACCCTCGCGGGTACAAAAAATGGTACAGAGGCACCCGTCGGAGGCCCGGAAACAAGGGACACGAGAGGGCGACGATGTGAGAACCAGGCGGGGTACGAGGGGTAACGTTTAGAGAAACGGGGAATGGAATCGACGCGTGTGTGCCGGACTCGAGCGTCGACCACATTCACTTGCATATAATTCTATAGGTGACATTGAAATTTGTACAGTTATTAATGATAAATGAATTTACTAATTAAAGGAGGAAGTAATTATATATATAAATATATACATAACTGAAGTAACACGTGGCCCCGGTTGTAATATATACATAAGCGAGCGTTTTAATTGGACTGCGGCAGGACGATTATTATCTCGTGTGCGTTCCCGTATTTCTCGGCAGGCACCTGTGCGTGTATATGCGTCTGCGGGCGTGTGTTTTGTGCGTGTATGTTGCGTGCGCGTGCGATGGCGGCCGCGTGGAACCCGGAGGGAAACAACGCAAATGAAAATACGGGAGACACTGTGCAAAAGAAAGAGAGAGAGAGAGAGAGAGAGTGAGAGAGAGAACGAGAGAAAGAGAGATAGATCCCCTCCTCATCCCTCAAACCCTTTCCCAAAAAGTACGAGTGTGCGTGAGAAAGAGAGGATTAGTTAACACGCGAGTGACGGCGGTGAGGGATTATATACATAAAGAAAAAAAATATATATATAAATATATAAATATATAAATACAAAAGTATAGATACCTGCGAGTGGATCGGACGCTCTTCGTCGTCGGATCCCTCCAACCCCACCTGAACCGACACCGACGCAGTGTCAGATCTATACATACACGCGACACGTACGAGCATACACACACACAAACGTTCACACATTCGCATACACACGTACCACAAACGTACACGGAAGCGCGCGCGAAAAAGAGCGTTATTATCCCAAGCCCCGTCTCCCCACACCGTAACGATAATTAAAAGAACCTAAACGACAAAAAAAAAACTACACTGGGCAAAGGAGTACACGATTACAGTTTATCATATAATATATTGTGTATAAATAGTTAATTGAGCCGCGGCGAGCGTCGACAGGGAGAGGGCGGACATTCGATTGGGAGGGCAACACACACACACACACACACGCGGTATTTCGCGAGAGCGCGCGCGCGCGCGACAACTCTCTCGCTCTCTCGTCTTTCCATTTTTCCCTATTCGTTCCTTTTCCCTCTTCCTGTGCCGCGACAAGCTCGGGGGAGGCGAAAGGGCTCGATAATAAATGGAGAAACTGCGGACCAGTCAGAACCTCGACACGCCGGAGGCTGAGAATCCGGAGAGGCGAGAGTTAACGAGCACGATCGAGAAGGACGTTTCTTTCTTTCTTTCTTTCTTCCTTCCCCCCACCCCCACCACAATCCAGTCTTCTTCATTCACCCTCATCTTCCAGAAAGTCAACCGGGACAGTTCGCTTCAGACAGAAATCCTTCATTCCCGTCGACCTTTAATCGGTGTCATCGACGCGAGAATGGAAACATTGGCTCTTATCTAACAGAATTGGCTATAGCGATCGAACAATGAGAATGTCGCCGATCCAAATCCGATAACGATCGTGCAAGAAGTTTTGTATCTTATCAAATCTAGTCGGAGATTCGAACGTTCACCATCGACTCGTGGGTAGAATGCCAACAAAGTTGCGACGCCCGGACTAGAACGATCGGAATCTAACGAAATTCCGCTCGATCTTTGCCATCTGCGCGGAACGAACGACCGTCGTTTAACGGAGTTTCGTCGTCGGTTTCCGAGTAGAACCTCGGGAATGAAATGGAAATTCGAAGGATCTCTCGACGGAATGGTCGATCGGCGCGCAGAACCGATCGAAATCCCGTCGCATCGTTGGTCCGACGCCGAGAAATCGGGCGTACGCGATCGTTCGTGCGTGCAACTTGTCGAACAGAACCAAAACTCGTGAAATCCGAACGTCCACTTATGTTTTCACATTCTAGAGAGCATACTTTCCGTAGAACGGTTCGATCCCGAGCGTTTTCAACGCGATCCTTCCTTCCTGTATCTTCTTCTCCTTTGGTGATCCGATTTGAGATCACTTCGGGATCTTTCTGTTAAAGTAACGAGGAAAGAGAAGAAAGAAACGCGAGCCCCTTCGTTGCGATACTCCATAGAGCTAGTAGCGTGTTTATTGAGAGAGGCTGGGTGGGTGTGAGATCGAGAATGCGAGAAAGTTGAAAAATTTCATGAAATTAGCCGTCGATTAGCTGTCAGAGTGGATCGTCGAGGATAAGAGGCTCCCCCGATGCGCGCGGGAAGTCCGAATCGATCGCGGATCGATCGTCGATCGAAAAGCAACGGGGGTGGCAACGGGACACGAGAGAGAGAGAGAGAGAGAGGGAGAGAAAGACACTGAGAGAGAAAGACACTGAGAGAGAAAGGGAATGAGAGGCAGAGCGAGAGATGATTCGAGAGAAAGGGAGAGAGAGAAAGTGAACGATCGAGAGAGACGCAGAGCATACGAGACAAATTTTATCGATATTTTCAATACGCCCGCATACACGCAGATCTTGTATAAAAATTTTAAATGTAAACACACTGCTCTTGTCGCGCGTCCTGCCGATCAGAAAGGAACCGGGCCGCGATCGTTTACCGTCGATCGGACACGAACGATTCAAAAGGACGAATCCCACGGGGAAACGATCCTAACACCCGATTCCTTTCGGGCCGGCGCAGCGGCGTATTAGTATACTGAAAGAAAAAAAAAAGATAACCCACGTATACCGAAAGACTCAGGTGCGAGAGAAGTCAGCTTTAGGTCCTGGTTAAATTGGAGAAATATCTCGGACACTCGTCGTACGACGCGTCGCGGCCGATCCGCTGGAAAATCGGCCGTCGGGACGCGTACGGGAAACGTGCGTATAGTTCGTCTTCGCGAGCGCGGCAATCGATCGTGTGATCCTACACGTATGCGAGATCTCTCGAACGATACGATCGAGAGACAGTCTACTATTTACTATTTTTCCGTTTCTTTTCTTGTTCTTCTTGTTTCCACTTCGAGGAAAAATTGTTGTCCGGTCGCGGTTGAAATTTCTCGACGACCAAGCTGCCAGGATACATGGTATACGCCGCGAGCGGACCGCGCGCGGAACCGAACCGCGCCGCGCGGATCGTCCGCGGGACATAGACGCGGATACTTTAGAAAAAAAAAAAACGTTTTAAAAAACGCGACCGGGGCGCGAGCCTCGCCGAGAGGCCGCTTCTTTCAGGTGGACGCTTTTTACCACGGGGACCCAGAAGAGTTTTTATCCGCTCGGGCCGCCACGAGCGTTCCGACATGCTAGAGAATTTTAAATCCCCGCGTACGAGTCCCGCGGCTCCCGGACGGTTCCCCGCGCCCGATGCTCGCTCTCGAGAACAATCCTACACTCGCGATACGAGGGAAACAAAGTGATTATCAAAGTACGAGACAATCATGGACACGTACGAAGGACACCGCGGCGAGGGTCGAGCGTCGACGTCGACGGCCCGCCAACGGGGCGGACGGGTTTTTTACGAATTCTATTTGTTGAACGATATATTGTTTAATTTTGTTGAAGGTACGCCCCCGTGGCTCGGGGTCGTACACGACGACGCGCCCTCGCCGTCGTTCACGAGAAATTTCAACGTACCGACGACGACACGGAGATCGAATTCAGATTAAATCGGCAAACGTCTAAAGAAAGAAAGAAAGAGAACGAACGCTGGACGGTCGTTCGAGCATTTTTACAATATCATTTTGCAACCGCGAGTCGAACGTCGGTTCGCGGAGCTAGGTAACACGGTGATTGAACTTATTTTTTCACGGCGACGAGGAACGACTGTCCGGCGGACCAGGGCAAAAGGTAACGGCTCGCCGTGGCGCGCGCGTTTCCGCTTTGTCCCCCCGGAACAGCGGCGTGGACGCGCGCGGAACCTGCTCTCCGTCTTTTCAGCTCGGTCTCCGACGCGACCAGCACCCCGTCCGGCCACCCCCGCGGTGCCGGTCCGGAGAGAACCGGCGATCAATATTTTCGTAGAAATGCCCGGCGATGCGTACCGCTAACGCGAGCAACGCCAGGATCGCACGAGCGATTAACGGGACACACACGCGCGCTACTGTGTTTTCGTGCGTGTGCGTGTTCCGAGAGCCGGCTGGGGCGGCGGGTTTTCGCTGTTGCTGCTGTTGCTGCTGTTGCTGCTGCAGTGTCCGCGACAGTGTCCGGCGGTTAAGGGACGTGAAGACGGCGGCGAACGGACGACGTTTATTGGCTGTTCGTTTTTCTAAATGAGTTCACCCGATTGAATCATCGCCTTAAAAATGTATACGAAGTAACAGTAAGGTATCTAAGTAATAATCATGTTAGAGGGTAAAGAAACTTAAAACAAAGATTTTATGAGCAGCGACGAGATAACGAGCGGTTATATATGTATAGGGCGAGAGACGTTGAGAAAGCGAGACAGAGAGCATGTGTGCGTGCGAGTGTGTGTCTGTAGCGCGTATGACAGGGTGACGAGAAAGTTGTGAAAGTAACAAAGAGGACAGAGACAATGCGGGAGGAAGCGTGTGAGACACGGAGCACCGAAGAATTTCGCGCGTGCGTACGAGAAAGGGAGAGAGAGAGTATGTGTGAGAGAGACAGAGAAAGGGAAAGTAATGTATAATTATCGTGTAATTACGGTGAAACGATGACGTTCGAGCGACCACCGCCGCCGCAGGAAATGGCGGCGATGATCGTAACGACGCGTTACGGTATTCACGACAACGCCGACGCCGGCGTCGCTGGCTTTATTTCGGAAGATCGGCCGTCGCGTCGTTACGATCATCGAGAGAGCGCGGCGAAACGATTACGATAACGCTGACGATGAGATGCTGATAAACCACGATACGATGGTGATTACGACGATGATACGATATGATGATACGATATGATGATAATGATGATTATGATGATGCTGATGATGATTATGATGATTATGATGACGAGACGAGGATGGTAATGATTATGATTATGCTGACGGTGACGACGATGTGTATAGTAAGCTAAAAATTTATTATATCGGTATGGAATCAGATTTTTTCAACTGTTTGCGTATTGACGACCTATTGACACCCTTAAGTAAAAAAAAAAAAAACAAGAGGAACGGCAAATAAATTAAAAAAAAAAAACCGAATTAAATCGAACTGTGTTCTGTATTCGCCGACTCGCGAGACCGGTCTTCGATCCATCGTTTTGATCGATCGGGGGAGAAATATTTAGTTTCCTCTTTTTTTCCAATTTTGGTGATCGCTATCCTCGGTGCGGGGATGGAGATCATTCGATCATTCGTACTTTCGCGGGAGCTCGGTGGCTAGACAAAATGAGAGATGTTCAGCGAATGAACGCGGCGAAAGGGAACGATACCTGTCGATGTAAAGTATTAGCAATTACGGGGGAGACAACGCGCGTGCACGCTCGCGTGTGCGCCTTGCTACCGGAAGCGCGCGTGCACGTGCATCCCCGGCGCGCGTCGAGACGCCATCTTGAACGAAATCGACGCACAAAAAACACGTCTCGAAACACGAACGGGAACAGCCTCGATCGTCTCGCGTGATCGGCGTGCTCGATCGATCCTGTTCCGGACGTACACACTTAGGATCGCAGCGTGATGACGATGAAAGGAAGGACGATGTCAAAGGTGGTCTATGTTAGAGAGTGTCCATTGTATAGTGTTTTTTTGAAACGTGAGCATTAAATGCTACATCTTGTGTACGCCCTCTGTGTCTGCAGCCTTTTATTTGAACCGCTCGCGAGAAAATCCGCCGACGCGGGTGATGCTCGTTCATCTTGTTCACTTTCGAATATTTTTTTTTCTCTCCTCCCTCGTCGGAGGATGTTGCTTGCCATTCGTCTGTTTTTTTTTTTTTAATTAGTAGTTCTCTTTTATTCGTCGATGATAACCAAGAGAGGAGTCGTCCTTCGATTTTCGGGAGCATCACGCGTGCATCGCGTTTTATCACGAGTGCTTGCTGATCCAGATCCTTCCATCCCTGTGGAATCTCGAATAATCATTCTCGTTCTAAACACAATCTTCGTATTGTCCTCGTTGAAAGTCCGAGGACTTTGCGGTAGACGATTAACCCTCCAGTGCACGGGTCAAAAGTATCCATTCTTTCGTTGCATTTCTTCTAAAACCTCGGAGTTTTTCTTACACGATGTTATTGTTGCAATATCGCATGAAACTACTCTTAGTAAAACAAGAGTTGATCAATAATTTCCCAGATCGTTTAAGAAAATTAAAACTACAAATTTAATTCAAGAATTTCATAAACCCAGTCCGTGCACCGAAGGGTTAATCGAGTTTGTTATTTCGAATAACTCGGAGCAGGAACATTTATGTTCCTTCGTCTTCATGCTAACGTCCCTTGATGATTCTGCTCGTGTTCTTCTAAAGGTAAGTGACGTTTTATTTTTCATATACTACTGATACGCAGTCTAAAAGACGCTAAATATTTACCGTATTATTTTAAGTAATTTCTTATAAGAATTAAAGGAATTTCTTACAAATTCAGAACAAAAAACAAAAAAACAAAAAATCACGAATGAGTTTATTAAGGTAAATCTTGTAATGTAGATGAAATAGTCAGAGTCATAGTTATCAATAACAGTCGATGTGCATATTTTTGTTAATCGATCTTTAGAAATTTATTGATTAGACCTCGAATCTTTATGGAAAATAAAAATGGTATGCATTAATTGCAAGACGCAGGGTCTACATAGACATTTACTTCTTTTTCCGATAATTTCAATCGATTGGAAGTAACACGGTAAGATTGTTAGGTTCCTGAAATATTTTTACATTTTTGTACTTCTGAAGTGATTTTTGACATAAATGCGTAAAGTACCCCATCTCATATAAAGCTAAAGAACTTGACAAACTCATCGAAACAAATTGCTCTAAATATTGCGCGTCGATAACAGTTCGCGGAAGCATCTTCGAGCGATGACAATCAACAAAATAGAATCCCGTTCGAAACTGGAGTGAACACTTTATACGTCGGATCTTGGCAAGCCGGACAGAGGGTTGTTAGCGAGCTGTCGATGGCTCTTCGTTATCCGCAAAGGTCGCCCCCTTCGGTCGCGTTGAAAAACGAAAGGGTGCCGTCGCTGTATAAAACACGCATTTGCGATCCGCGACGCGGATATCCCCTGGACCAGAGTTCCTCTTCCTGTCTCCTTTCCACCCCCTGTCCTCCCTCCGCAAAAACCCCCATCCCCCGTCCAGCCTGGGCAGCGTTGTTCTGAAATATGATAGGGGCCGCGTATCCACTGTAGGTGCCAATTACCGCTGATGGTTATTCCATGGAAATGGACCTTGTTACGCGAGCAAGTCGGGAATCAAGGGGAAGGCACCAATTATTTCTGCTAGCGTCGATGCTTTCTGCCCGGGCGTCTGCGTCTGCGGCGGAAAACCGCCGAGTCGGCGCTGCCGTCGACATTTTCCAGCTTCTAACGAGACAAATCGTGATCCCGGAGACCGCGCTGCCAGCCGTCTCCTTTTTATCTCCCAACCCCATCCCATCCCCTCCTCCCCCGGTGAACACACCCCCGCCGCGCGACGGATCGTTTCGATTGTTTCCTTTTTCTCTTTTAGTGCTCGTCACGCTCTCTCGACGCCCAACCATCGAAACCAGAGCCGACTCGAAATAACAGAAAATACTCGCACTCGAGACGCGAACTTTCTTCCGTAATTTCCACATAGAAACACGAGAACGAAACTTTTCTTCCTTACGGCTCTATTTGTTTTCCGTTATCCCTCATTTATTACATTTCAAACGATAGACACGGTGATACAGGTCAAAAGTCTTTTTCGTACTTCGATTTCAAACTACTTCTACGGCTGCAGTGACAAGTCTTTCGCTGAAATCACACATTTTCTAAATAAAATCGCTATACTTTAGCATGCAACAATTCTTTCTGCAGCGACTAAAGATTACTAAGTGCAGAGTATTGTTTTCTGGTTCTAGCAGCGAGGAGGTCCTTTTAGTCGAGGAACTGTTGCGAAGTTTGCCGACCGTCCTCAAGTTCGTCACGATCGAACGCGCTAGGAAACTGGCAATACATTAGACAGAAGGCTCTGTGAGCAAACAATCTCGTAATGGCAGCTCGGCACGGCTGACTGGTGGCGCGGTAATGAGATATTAGACTCGAGGCTGGCCTGCCAGAAGGGAGTGGCCACTTCGGGGTAGTAATGCGCGATAGTCGGCCGTTTATGCCGTACGAGCTCGAGGGTCATTATTAGGGAGCACTGCTAAGGGGCTGGTATCGTTTTCTCTCCTGGGACGCGATTACGATGTTGTTCTCGTCGGTATTCCTGGTGGGCTACGAGGCCACGGAAGTCGGCAAGCCGACACCGTTTTTTCCTGAGACGATGATCACTGACTCCGGACACCCTGCGTCCACTTAGTCGCACCATTTCTTCCGCCAATTTTGCGATCGATGCGTGCGCATCCTCTTCGTGTCAGACTCGCATCGATGTACAGCATTTGCAATATGCGACGAACACGAATTTCGCGGTGTCTAAGAATAGTCAGGGCCTTTAGTGTCGTGCTCCCACATCTTCAGATACATAAACCAAAATCGTTCGATCTAGTATATTTTCGTTGCAAACGACGTTCTTCATTTTGTCTATGTGAGATGAAGTCTATTTACTCGTGCCGTACGAACAATTTATTAGATCCAAACACATTTAGCAATGTAGAAATTGTTTTGACTTATAGTCATTTTTGGTGGCACCTGAGAGGGGGATAGTCGACTGCGAAGATTTAAAATTTTAGAGGTTTAACACATTACCTATTAGCAATTATATTTCATTGCCTTCAAAAATTCATGATCCATAACTAATAACAAGCATTCGTTAATACACTTTTTGAGACCAATAGCAATATCATTCGTGAGCCAACATACCATCCCTTATAACATAAATTGAGCGCTTCTTTTAGGATTATTTTTTAAATAGAAAATCTGCAGGTTTCTTTTAGATATAGCATAATTATGGAGAATCCTGTTAACTCTTATGTCAATGACCGAGCACTCCCTTTCAATTCCTTGTGAAAGCTTTTTTAATATATTTCCTGACAAGTAGTAAAATTATTGTAGATTTCGAAGGTCCTGAGCGATTACAGATTAATTCATATTTGAATTGATGAAGAGTAAGATCGTCGAATGTAGAAAATTTTGGTTATTGACGCAAGGATTAACAGGCGCGTAGAGTGTTAATAAATTCCCGCAACCAGTTTGGCGCAATTCATTGGCATCTACTTGCAGTCTGTAGTTTCGATGAGAATGAAAAACACGGCTATTGGGTTTTACGGATTGCAATCGGTGAGTATCGTCATCAGGAGATTAATCCTCGAAATGAAACACGGGACCGTGTCATTCAGCGATAGTCAGCGTATTATCAGCTGTCGGTAGTACCGGACAGTTACAGGTACATTTTCAGTCAGCGAATTAACAGAAAATCGGACCGCGTTTAAACGGCGACGCGTCAACACGGTTAAAAACTCATCGATTCGTTCGTCGCGCGGAAAACAAACGAAAATATGCTGTGGTCCGGTTAATCCGTCCGCGTAAAGGGCAACTTCAATATTTACGCGGCCAGCATCGGCCATAGTTTATAAACATCGATATATTTTACAAGCGCATCAGTGACACGAATAAATCCCGGTCCGGTGTTACGGCACATGTTGCAACGAGGAATCCATCTGGGTTGATGGGAAACGCAAAGCTCGCTGGGACGCGAGCTCTCGAACAAATTCTTCTGAAAATATCAAGCCGCATTGACAGTCCGCTGCAACGACGAACTCTCGCATAATAAAACGAGAGGCAGAGCCCCGGTGCTTCCGTTGGCCCCCGACCATCCGCCAGAAATAACGAGGTAAACAAACTCGCAGGCCAGCCAGCCATTCCAAGATTAAATTCATCCCCTAATTCATTACTCAGCGGCGACGGTGAGCGCGGGCTCGCCGGCTCGCATCAACATTTTCCACAGGCGCGGTATCAATTACAAAAGATTAACAGTTAACCAGCCAGCAGCGTGGCGCGGTATCGGTAGCTGCGATCGCTGCGGACAGTCGTTTCACGGTCTCGGGGAACGACGTTCAGTCTGTTTCGGCTTGTGCAGCTGCACCCCGGAGCAACCCGCCGTTCAAAACTGCTCGGACACTGTCGGCCAGACTGCGGACGTTTATGCGAGTCACCGTTTTCACTGGTTATTCTACAAAACTGAAATATGAGTTTGCTGCATGTGAAACGTCCGATTTCAGAATGCAAATGTTATTATACGCTTCATTATACATTTTATATACCATTTCAAGGTACAAAGCTGATCTCTTGGCTCCAGTTTTTATTTAGATGTTTAACTTTGAATATAATTTATTTGGAAATAGAGCACATTTCCTATTTTTGGTCACTTGGTCACTTGTAACAAAAATGAGTAGCCACGATTTAACCAGTTAAACGCGTTTGACGTGTATACACGTCGGACCAAATCTCTATTGCGATGCGGTTAACGTTAATGAATTATTAATTTCTTATCGAATAAAAATGTAATTCTTTCTCACTTTGTTTTACTTTTTCCGTCAAAATTTATAATAGCGGCATTTGGCCTGCGTTCGACGTGTATATTCGTCATTGTTTGATTTCAATTCCGTGCCGCGAGTGATTTTAAAAATTAAATTCCACAGTTAACTGGTTAAAACGGTAAAAAGATTGAAAGATTTTAGGAGCATTCATTTTTTACAATTTATTAAGATGACTGAAGAAAGAAATTGAAATTGATGCTGAACATCGCAGTCTAGTGGTTACTGGACACATTTATGATAAAGATTAATAGGTACATTTTGAAGCAGTTTTTAAAAACGAATAAAGCAAGGAGGAAATTTCTATTTGGTCTCTGGTTCTCGCAATTGATGCAAACAACTTTTCTTTGGCATAAAGATCGGCAGTCCAGTGATTAGCAAAGATCAAACGCGGGGACGAGGATACTTGGACACATGTTCGAGCAGTACGTAGTTTCCGAAAGCCGTAAGTCGGACAGCGCTCGATTTCGGGGGTGGCGTGGATAGTAGGGCAGAAGTGCGGGAAACGGTAGACGCCGGTCGTAGGTGGCGGTCGTCTCTGGTTCTTCGGTAGCGCCCACCCCCGCGCAGGGGGTGTTCTACCGACCCCGTCGCGCTACCCCGCGCGGACAAATGGGTGTCCCTGCATATGTAAAAGCGGCGCTGTGTTCGGCTCACCCTCGGTCAGCCATTTGTCAATGTCAAGGCGCGAGCGCCGTATCCATGGAAACACCCCCGGCCAGTCGGGGGTGCGAGCGAGCGAGCGAACAAGCGGTGCCGAGCGTGCGAGCGAGCAAGCGGAGCCGAGCAGAGCCGTGGGCGACCCTCGGTTTTGCGCGACTACCACCCCGTCGGCAGAACGCAACCCCCGGGCTTCCACCACTACCGCGACGCCGGGGCTACCACCCTTTCGTCGCTCCCCCCACGCGGACCACGGTTTTCAACCCCCCTCCGACGTAGAACCGACTCGTCGCGCCACCAACGCCTACGCACGCGTACAACCCCCTGTCGAGAGTTCACGGTTTTGCCACCCTCGCGGACGGTGGCGCCTGGGGACGCGGCGCGCTTGATTCCGACGGATACCGAACCGAGATTTTAGTTTCGCGAGGATGGCTGCGCCGGAAAGGGTTGTTTCGATGACGAGATGCTGCGTGGAGAGGTCCGATGATCACCGGTGGACGTTGGTTTCATTATACAGTGCCGGGGGTGCAGGATTTATGGGGCACGCTTGGTCCTAGGTCGTTCGGAACGTGGACACACGGTTGTTGTTTTCTGTGTTGTTTCAGGGGGATGATGTTGCCTTTCTCATGTTCAGAATAAAGGATTATAGCTCGATGCGCATGGAATGTCTGATTTCGAACAGTAACTCGACACCATCGTTGTTGTAATGTACACATCTTTGTCGGAGAGTTACTGGGTTTTGATTCCGCACAAGCATTTTTGGCAAGTGTCAGGGTATTGAAAAATGGGAAACGACGATAGGGTAGGGAGAAACGAAATGAGAAGAAGAGAGAGGAGTTTCATATCTGAAATTTGCCATGTTTCTGCACTGTTTTACTCACACGAGAAAAGTGCATCGAAATCATGTCGATTCGTACTGACGTAAACTGGTCAGTTGAGAATATGGTCAGCCTATGAATAAAGTCGCACTTTAAAGTATAAAAATATGAAAATCTTGAGTTTCAAAATGACGTACGATACATCCACGAAGATTCAAAGGGTTTTCATTGTAAGACTAAACATCTTGAGGTGCTGGAGAAGATCCGCGTATTTTCTGAGATTGTTCGAGGAAAAGTAATTCATGCAAATCTATCTCACTTTGAAATTCTCTATCATCTCAAGACTAGTGCTACTCGATTGACACACTTACGAAGGCATCCGATGAAAATTAATCCTTTATGTTAATTATACATACATGCCTTAGTTACGTATATAACATCGAGTCAGAAGTTTCCTCTTGCATAGACGTGATCGTTTGCATTAATCGATTGATATTTGTTTGCGAATTAAGAGCAAGTGCATATTTTATTTCTACCTATATACATCAACATCTTACATCTCACATGAGTACATATGACCCCTAAACAAGACTGACGTATACTTCTTTGTAATAATAGCAGGATTGAATTTATCAGATTTCACAGGATTCTTATGGTAACATGTACTTAAATAAACAAGTATTCTAAAAAATGTCTCAAGAAAATATTTCTAAAACAGCTCGAATTGTAAAAAACAAAAACTGGAAATCCGTCATTTTAACGAGCTCGGTAGATCTAGTGTTAAATATGTAACTAATTGACACGTTGGCTGAATTTTTTATGTTGCACACAAATCTTGTCTATTTCATCCGTATAAACGAGTCTTATTAATCATTATTATTAGCTACCTGGTAATGAACTTTGCACCTTACATCATAAACTAGTATTCAGTGCCATTAATTTTATGATAATCGTGTTTAAATAAATGAATAGCACCGATGACAGGTGACTACCTTAGCAGTCAACGTGTTAACAATTTGAATAAAACATGTATGTACTATAATAAAAGACGTGTACCATTTTTGGACCTATTAAGGCCTATTCAGAGAGTCGTTTTTTAAATACGAACGCGAACATGTTTGCTCGGCAGTGGGGAAAGCGTTCAAACGCGAATCATTGAGAAGCGAACTATCGGGCGAGAGTGCTATAGTTTCCCGCACGGTTCAACGATCGCGGGTCGAATCGCGATATTCGCAATTTCCCAGAGACCCGCGGACATCTTTTGCCCGGTCGAGGCTCGAGTGGCTCGCGGGCCGAAAGAATTCCAGGAACCCGGCGGTTCCAGCGAGAGATTCTTTCAGCGGCGCGCGACAAAAGGGAACCGCGCGCGGGAGCAAGAGCGGACAAAGAAGAAGCAGCAAAGCGTGTGCGCGTCGTGGGAGAGGGTTGGGGATATTGGGTCGGCGATGGTGGAGAACGGTCGTGGAAGCGGTCGGTGTAGGTGGTGCGGTCTGTGCATAGCAAGACAGCTCGCTTAAATATGCAGGATGGGCGGCGGCGGCGGTGGCGGGCAGCATTGTAGCGTGGTTGTAGCGCGGAGCAACGGGGTGAACTCGCTACTGAGGGAAATGAAGGGGATGAACGAGCCGGAGAGAAAGCGACGCCGACGGAGAGGGACGAGAGCAGAGAAGTAGAAGCGGCCGAGGGAAACCAGACCAAACGGAGAAAGGGAAGCGAGACGGCCGCCGGGAAGGGCCGAAACGGAGAAAGGGAGAGAAAGAGAGGGCCGCCAGGCGGGGGGCGGGGGGTGTCGCGGGGATGCTCGAAGGGTGGAGGAGAAGGAAGGTGGGTCGCAGGCGCTTGCGCAGCCCGTAATGATTGACTGGCTCGCTGGCAGCCAACAGACAGACGTTCGCCCACCAGACCGACCGACTCACCCCCTTCCCCCGTTGGCTCACTCCACCCCTGCGTGCCCTCGCCCTCACCCTCTTGAAACAGCCTCTGCCTCTGCTAGCGCTACCGAGCGCTCTGCCTTCGTCCCTGGAGCAGGAAAGCTCCGCTCAAAAAGCTCGCGATACAATGCGCGACTACCACCCCCGTCCGCCCCCTACCCCTTTGGCCAGCCACCCCCGTGGCTTCCTCTTTTCTTTCGTGGACCGAGCACTCCGGCCGGCTATCCTCTCTTATCGCTACCCTTTCAACCCTTTTTCCACCGAGTCCTCGTTACATACGAGCGCAAACCCGTGCGTGTGAATGCCCTGCGTGCGTGAGACCCCGCACAAAAGCTCGCCGGATACCGGCAGATACCGTTGAATCTTTAAACCTACCCCGTGTCAGGTCGCGCACCTGTCCAGGTGCCATTGGTCAAGGCTGGCCAAATCTTCGTCTTTGAAATTTGCTTAGGGTTCCGGAACCATGTCTGGTTCCCGGTTTCTTTCAAAACCACTAACTGAACCCAAACCAGTAAAACTGAATTCAAACATTGATAATTGTGTATAAGCATAAAAAAATGTCCCAAATGATGAGGCAACTTCGATTAGAATCACATATATAAATAGTGCTTCCGGGACCCGCAAAACCTTGATGGGCTAGATGAGTGACAGCACTGTTTCCACAATTAAAAAAATCCCATATCGCAAAATATGGTCATTCGAATCTGGTTGTGTATTTACACAGTTTGGTGCAATACTAGTAGTATTCCATATTGCTACCAATTTACGATTTCACTTTTTGTTATTTTATATCATAATTTAGGCCCAAACACTTCAAATATCTTTCGGTGTGCTGATAGTACGATTATGATAGTATAACTTACCGTCTTAATTTCTCTGAGTATCGCAAAATAAACCACAGTAAATTCCATCTTTGCAATCACGTGTAAAAATGTTTGAGTACTGTCAACTCGTGAAATACTTGTTAAATAAAAAAGAAACGATGCTTAACAACACGTGTCACTAAGGAAAAGTGATCGGTTTAATATGTGACGTACTACCATCTCCCCTACATAATACATTTTGGTCTTTCACCGGATTCATAGTTCTTGACGGAATTCTTCTCCTGCTACTATTTCAGAACAATCGAATGCACTTGCCCCCACCCTCCCACCATGTAAATTAAGAATCAAATATACTGCTCGATAAAAGCACGGTTTTTGCAGTTCACCGTTAACAACGTCGCGGTAAAACTCGATGAGAAATCGCCGCGGATTTACCCGTGTATGGTTTTTCGTTTCGCCGGAAAGAATAACGGCGGGAAATTAAAATTTAAAATAACTCGGCCGCACCGATGAGCCGGCGCGAAAGGAGTGGCGAATTTATCGCCGGATTACTATGTAAATATAAAAACGGTTATACGCAAGTTTTCGACGCACACGGCCGTGACGCGTCCCGCCCACCTATCCTCTGGTCGTTGTTTCGCCAAACATTACGAGAATTTACGCCCGTTTAACTATGAACGCGTTCACATAATAAAATCGATGCACACTACGCGGTAACGCCGTTTGCAAAAAGAATTATCAACGTTTGTTTAAAAATCGTGCGCGTTGTTCCGTGCCACGGGCTTCGTGTCAACACCCATCCCTGTCATACTTTTACAATTATTCGGCTGTTGCATGTACAACCGGTCACTGATTGCTGCCTTCTCTGTGAACGGGAATAGCGGTGGGAGCTCGATGTACTAACCCGTGGGTTTTGTTCAACAGGATATCGCTAGATGTTCCAAGTATTGATCAGTGGAAATCTGTTTGTAGTCAGCTAATTGTAAACTTCATCGCAGCTTAAGGAATTAGCGTGCAGGTTCAAGTTTGTCCTCAATTTTTATAATTGTACAAGGTGTATAAATAGTAATCCGTCCTAGGGGTGAATCTATACCTCTGGGAGTGGTAGACATTTGTCAAAGAAACTTGCCGCAAAATCGTTTATAACAAAGAAAAGTGTTGTTAAAGTTTTTTTTACATCGACACTTTCTATACGTCGAGAAAAGAAAAAGTTGGAAAAAAACCATATGTGTGTCGAAGGCATCATTTTATTTTTTTTTTGGTATATACTATTTAAAAATGGCTAAAAATGCGGATAGACACGTGCTTGTTATTTTCGTAAAATAATGTCAAATAGTCACTTTAGTGTTCTGTAAATGTAATGTAAAATCATTGTCACCCTGCTCATTCCGATCAGAAATTTAAAATTACAAAATATGAAAGAAAACCTTGTATCCAATGTTCTACATGCGAATACTAAACCTTCATTATAAAATACTAATGTAAAGTGTACTTACAAATTTTTACAAATTATTGACTCGTGCGAATACGTCCGAATAATTGGAGCACAATCACTAAACAACACACACAACACATTTTATAAAATCGTGACAGCGAACGAGATGTTACTTTGACCACGAATAAAATAATACTGCGATTTTAACCGCGTCAAACGCCGAGGGTCTATAAAAAACTAGATACGAAAACGGGGAATTCCGGGAAACAGGGTCGTCCTTGTCCTTACCTTGCTTTTGTATCTAGTGCTTATAGACCCAAAACATCTGACCTGCTTAGTATAATCTGACCGTAACACGTTCGTGGAAGTGACACAGTTAAAGTCGCAGTATTATTTTGTTCGTGGTGGGAGTAACTTGTTCTCGTTCGCAGTCGCGATTTTCTAAACTGTGTTGTGTAGAGTTTAGTGATTGTGCTCCAATTATTCGGACGTATTCGCGCGTGTCAATAATTGTGTGCTGTGGATCCGACGGAGGAACATATAATTCTGAAAAATATGTAAGTACACTTTACATTAGTATTTTATAATGTAGGCTTATTGTTAGTATTCGTATGTAGAACATCGGATACAAAGTTTTCTTTCATATTATGCAACTTCAAATTTATGATCCGAATGAGTAGAGTGACAATGATTTGGTACAGGCCCAGCGACTAATGCCCCTTTAACACTAGATTTACAGAGCACTAAAAGTGGCTACTTAACCCATTTGCATCATTAGCGTATATATACGCTCAATTTTCCTGGTCACTAACACCGGACCGTATATATATATGCTCAATTTATTTTTGCTTACAATGCTGAAATATGAGGTTCTTTTACTTGTAGTCATTTTTTTACTTAAATATAATAAAAAAAAAGTTTGGTGATAAAGGCCTTCGTTCCATGTTTGCTTATGTTGCAAATGGGTTAATATTATTTCACAAAAATAACAAGAACGTGTCTATCCGCATGTTAGCCATTTTTTAAATAGTACATACCAAAAAAAAAAAATTCCTCATGGACACATCTTTAGAGGGTCAATAATTGTAAATTACAAATATTAGATCCCATCATTTTGGTACCGTGAACCTAGTGTTAAATTTCGTTTGTCTCGAGATACGCACACGATTATTTTTTGTCTCATCGACACGGTGAGGTGGACTGTAGTGGTAGGCTTTTGTCTAAACGTATAACTCCACACTAATGATAAGTGTGAACGAACGATAATTATTTGTTTACGATATATGGTTCCTCTGAAACTTTTTCATTTCTCGATGTATAGAAGGTGTTGATGAAAGAAAAACTTTAACAACAGTTTTCTTTGCCATAAGCAATTTTACGGTAAGCAAACGATGTAAAATTCTATGTTTCATTGTTTTCATTGCATTATAAATGTGAGATTAAGACCATCAAAATTATTATTTCCTTCGTAAGTTGACTATTGCATAAATCTGTTGATCCTCGAAGGGCGGCCACTTTGAAAGAACTATGTAATTGATGATATTCAGGACATTCGCAGCTTTACTTGTCAAATCTTTTATACATGTTAATCCCTCAAGGACGACGTCTGAAGAATATTTCAAAATTGATATCAGGAGCGATGTGATTACATGCATTATCGTTCGCATTTGAAAGTTTGAAGATAGCTAGGGAAAATATCAGAAAGTCGGGATGATCAAGAAATTATCATCGGTAAAATCGTATTACGTCGATGACACGGAAGGAGATTGACTTTAAGAGAAAATTAGGTGACGAAAGAGAAACTAGAAATAGTAATAGGCTAAGAAAGAATTTCCAATGAATTCTTCGAGCACAGCGACTCGGTAGCAGCCGGCGAAAGAGACATAATTCAAAGCGTTCGATGCTAACCGAACGCAAATTGACATGGAGCGCGCGACAACCTAATGTGCGGTGGATGCGGTCGCGTCCAGGCGAAAAAGTAGCGCCGATAAAACATTTCGACCGCTTTTATCCGTCCTCTCGCGAGGTTGCACGGTGCTCGTGCTCGGAAAGTCTTGCCGTGGAACGGGAGAGAAAAAGCGGCGGGCTGCTCTCTCGCCGGCGCTCTCGTCGTTATTTCCTTTCCTCTTTTTTCGAGGCGTTTAATCCAATACCGGCCAGGCGTCCATCAAGCGTTCCGGTCGCAAAGGTTTTGTCCCCGGGGCCGGTATACGCGCGGGTACCGGCCTCCCCGTAAATTCGCGCGGCCGCGCGCAATGTTCCGCGTGTCGCATAAAGCGTAAAACCAACGTGAATTACGGTAGGATCGCGTTACACCGGCCGCGCGGCTCGCCGCGTACACGGGCCCGCGCGTTCGACAATTCCCCGTGTCCTTTGCCCTTTAGAAATTCATGTAATTTTTTGCCAGCCGAGCGGCCGCCGCTCCGCGCCGCCATGCGCCAGCCCGCTGCTGCCCCGACACGCCAATTTTCCCACGGACAACCGTCGCGACGATCGCGAAATTTAAGGCCGAACGGGACGCCCGGTGTCGCGTTGTAAAACACGCGGCTGTAATGCTGTAACGCGGCCCGCGACTCGACGCGACCCGCTGCTCTCGATGCCCGACACCGATTTCTTTCATACTTTCTTTTTTTTCCTCCGTCCCTCTGGGTCTCTCTTTCTCTCCTTCCCGTGCCTTCGATAGACGAGACAATACAGTGAATTCTCTGCATATGTCGTCGAGGCATGGTCGGTAAATGTCGCGGAATTATCCCCGCTACCGTGGGGTATAACACCTTGGCCGCCGAAGAGTGTAACATAATACAGGTCAGGTATATCGGTGTGAGAGCAGGAGATCACTAATAATCCAAACAAAACTTCTTTATTTTTCATTATTTCTTAATGGGACTTTACGTTTGTGGCATTTTTCTAATAAAAATGATACCATATATGACGTTCTATTATCGTTCCGAATTATCGTTCGTGGAATTATCGTTCCGATGATATTTACATGTATAACTATTGGTCCTTAAAAGACATCAAGACCCTTGTTGCTGACATATATCGACAATTCACTGTATTAGGAAAACTCGTATGTATCTTCGTGTTAGGCAATCTATGTTGGATTCTATTGTCTCTCTAGTGACTATCGTGGTTCTCGATTGAGCTGTGCACTTGAAATATTGTTGAGTAAGAAGAAAGAGGTATTATTGGCAATAATTGTCTTACTCTTTCTCTCTTATTCTTTCCTTCTCTCCTTCAGCTATAACTGCGTTTTCGGAAGTCGAGACGATGGTAGAATTTTGGGAAAATCTGTACTGCTGCATAATTTTGTATCCGAGAATGTATCACTCAATTCATAACGGATCGTATCGTCTTTTATAATCACTGTCGTGGTTCTCGATTGAGCTGTGCATTTAAAACATTATAGAGGAACTCTTACTTTTTTTTTCTAAAATACAGCATGTCCCGGGTTTTTCCGACTAAACTACGGGAGAATATTCTACAAGTAGAAATAAGAAAAAAATGTGATTTGAAATTTGGTTAGAAACGCTTTACTACAAAGTTATTAAACAAATGAAGTTGAATTTGGTAACAGTTATTTGGTCAATAGTTATCATGCTTACTATATTGGAGTTATTCAACATCAGTGTCACTTTTACCACAACACCTGTTAGATTAAGAAATCGTGGTGAAAATGCCAAGAGTGTCTTCAAATAAGGAATACACTAATATTCATGTAATAATCCGCCGTTAAAAAATTCAATTTCATTTGTTTATAATCTTGTAACCATGCGTTTCTAACCGAATTTCAAATAACATTTTTTTCTTATTTCCATTTGTAGAGTATGAACCAGTAGTTTTGGCGGAAAACCCGGGACACCCTGTATAAGACTTCAGCAGTTTCAGGAAGTAGTAGTAAGGTCGTAAAATTGTAAATGGGTTGAATAAATCCAAAGCATTCGGCAGGATTAATATATCAACATTTGCTTGCTAGAGGTAACAAAAAACATTGTTTTGTAATCACATCAAATATTAATATCAATTTGATAAAATAATACTTCGTGTCTGGTTAGAGAAGATCACTAATGGAAAACATTCTAGTACCACCAGTGTACGTAGGTATCGCTACAGTCCAATAATTTAAAAAAACCAAATGTTTATGTGAACGTCAAGGCTTGCCATCGCCCCCATATTGTCATCTTGGTTTCATAACAGAAATACTGAAGCAGTTGAGAATTGCAAATCATGTGGGTGGGGCGGAAATTGTAGTACAACTTGGCGGGGGGGGGGATTCTACATGAAAAAATAAGGAACAAATTTCGTACAACATTTTTTCATCCCAACCATTGTCCTCGAGAAAATTGAGTTTGTAAATGCAGCGAACGCACGAGTCTGATCATGACCAACCAGTTCTACTTCCTGCGTATACTACAGCATGCAAACAAGACTGACCCGTAAACTTGATATTCTCGAAGACGTGGCGCCAAACGAAAAGATACAATTCCATTTTTCATTTGTATTTCAACGACATAATATCTGTTGATGCTAACTTTGCGCACTACGCATACGAATTGTCGATTTAAATTCGACTGCAATTAATTTCTAGGAAGAAATAATCGTACGAACTTTTTACCTGAAGTATTAGATTAACATTAGGTTAACGCAATATAAGACCCTAGACCAGACTCATCCCTCGAAGTTCACAGAAGCCTGGCGAGAATTCCGTGACGAGGTTCGGATCGACGAGCGGTGCACCCGCGGCGCAAAGGATCGTCAGAACGGTCCGAGCTGTCCCATTTCATTACGGGGTCTGATCGGGTGCTGTTCCCCGGGCCAGCATCGGGCCGGGATCCCCTTTAATCGGACGCTTATACGCGACCGGGCAATACCTTGGGTCGCCAAGACACGGAATCAGGCAATGCTCTCACGAGTAAATGCAATTCAAATGCCGTTTCCGTGGCCGGTTCTACGTGCTGGTTCGCGCTCTCCGCCGTAGCCCCGGCCCGTTCGAGGAGTCAAGGAGAGGTCGTTGCTAATTGCGCCGATCCTCCGAACACGAGCGGACGGAAATGGAGAAGAGTTGTCGCGGGTACGTTAGCCGCGCGTGTCCCCGGGGCTTCTGGGTCTCGGGTTACGTGGCCGTTTCGTGTCCGAGACACGTCGACGATCGGGCTCGAACCGACAATCTCCGGATCGGCGCAGCGCGAAACGCCCGTTGCAGGCCCGTTTCCGTGGCTTTCTCCGCGCGGCCGGCCCGCGGCCCACGGCCCGCGAGAGCACCGCACACGGAAAGGCCGATAAATCCGCCGCGAGAGCCGCCCCGATGGAATTTAAGTGCGAACGAATTTGTAGGGTCTCGCTTACACGGGCCCGAGCCACGGCCGTAAATGGCCTTACAACCTCTCGGCAAGTAGCGGTCGGCAATTAATCGCGCGGCATTAAGCGCAAATGAACTTTCGCCCCTCGCGGCGACCGCGGCTCGAACCAGCCGCGCGCGGTGCGGAGCGGAGCGCTGAAAATCGACGGGAAGATTGGCGTCCGCTTCGGGTAATCGACCGTAAAGCAACCCTACCATGCCTCCCAACGGTTTTTCATGTTTTCTGGATTAGTCAACAATGTTCGAACCTCTCTGACATTTTTTGGTAACAAACATCCTAGTTTCATCCCTTGCACTTCGATTTCTGTTACGGTTTCTGTGATTAAAACTATTTTGTGCTTCGTCGTTTCCTGAAAAAAGGAGAAAATTTATATCTATTATATGTACACGTTCTTCAATAACTGTACATTAACACTAAACCTATCACGGTCAAAATGACTGTTTCTCTATTTCACAATTATTGAAATTACGAAAACGTTCCCACAGGAAATTACTGAATTGACATGTTTATTTAAGCACATATTATAATGAAAATCGTGAAAAGGTTAAATAGATTCAATCTTCTCTCTCCTATAAGAGAGAGAGTTTCACTTTTACATGTTTTGTGCTTGGTAGGTTTAGTGTGAACGACGCTAAAATAGAATTTTATTTCGCTTTTAAGGAAAGTAATAACATAAATATTTATTAGACTCTGTTCAGAATCTTCATCACGAGTCTGACTCGAAATTGTAGAGCAGGGGATTAAGAGGTTAGACCGCCTTGAGTGTGTAAGGTTCATAGCAGTCTTTCGCAATTTTTTCTTGCGAAAGAATGAAATTGTACTAAAATTTGGAGTATGACTTTCATCGTACAAGTTTTAAGGAATAATTGTGTACTTTTATTATCTTATAGAACGACTTGAATGGAATCTGTTCGCGAGCCATTTATATAAATTTGTTACAGAAAAATATCATCTTAACTTGTAATCACTGAATTAGTTGGTTTAGTAAAGGGCAGTAACAACTTTCACGAATACAGCTCCACAAGAACGTCGTGGACCAGCAATAATTGATACCGTTACAAAATTTTATTACGCGCATCGATCACAGGGCGTACACGGCAGAGATTCCGAAGCGCAACTCGTTGGAAGGATATTAACCGCAACTAAAAGAAGCCCGAAGACGTTTAAACCGTCGTGAAACGAGGCACGGGTATAGGGATAAAGCGAAACGGCCTAGGGTTCACCTTAGGGCTCTTTCTCCGCTAATGACAAGGCCATGTTGCTCCTGCATTTTCGATGTAGGCGTTGTTTGAATCGGCCATGTAAACAGACAACAAATAGTCCAGGAAGCCCGGATAAGCCGCTAACATCGTGCGGTCTGTGTTCAATGTGGTAATTAACGGTACGATGTCACATAGGGCCCTTAATCTCTTGGTAACGATTCCCGTGGCCGCGAAGTTCCTTGAAAATTAGCATAATAATATATCGTCGTCTATCTCGGCCAATTAAACGGCCATAAAGCCGGGTCGGGCTTTGGCGACGGTCCGGACTGCCACGACGTCGTGCTAGGCTAACTCGAGGCGGAGCTATTAATGAATGCTGGTTCCACGTCGGGGGTGACGGAGACCCATAAACTTGTCCTTCGGTGGCTGGACAAACCGTTCGACACTTCCATCCGCGTCTAAGGACGGAAGTGTTTCGAGTAAGTACATCGTGCAGCGATTAACATCAAAATTCCATTATACCGACAGTCTCACTTCTAAACAATCGTCACTGCATAAATGTAACCAATTTTTTAATGCTCTTTCACCGTACAAGGAGAATAACGCTAAGGAAATATGAATATTTTTATTGTAGAATTATTGGAATTACAAAGGCGTTTCCGTGGGAAATGATTCAGCCAATTTCTTTATTCTAGCACATACTAACCCTTTGCACTAAAACTAAATTTTTCTTCCGTTTTAGAATACTTTAATTTTATTCATACGAAACTGATCCAATTTGCACATATAATATTTAAATATTTAGTAATCTATTGAATACAAATTTTGTAATGTAACGAATATTTTGTAATATTTTTTGCAATTTCTTTGAAATAATGCCACAACAATTTCTAGTGGTGCTTCAGAGTCATCACTCGAGTGCAAAGGGTTAACATAAAGTTCCCCCAAAATCGAAATAAATTCAGTCTCGTCATTTTTATAAGGTGAGATATTCCAGTCTTATTTCTAGCGATTGGTAAGTTTAGTGTAACAATACTCCACCAAATAGTTTTGCGTTTAGGTTCTTTAGGATCCTGCTAAATCGAAAGGTACGCGTCTATTTCGATGTTGTTCCGAGTGAAAGTAATTTAGCGATCATGTTCAAGAATTAATTTGTATATTTAAATGCAAAGTGTCGCGCGTTTCCGCCTATTCAGAAGATCTCAAGATTTCGTTATCAAACGTCCTTTTTCTTCGCTGGAGGGCTAGTTCCTTATCCGTAACGGACAAAATGACAAAGCGGAGAGTCCTATTTTTCACATCTATCAAAGTAACCGATAACCATCGTGCCACCACTGTCCATACTCATGGGACATTGCGGTTTTCCCGCTTGCCACGGCAGAAACGGTAGAACATTGAGACCGAGGCATCGTTAAACGATCGTTAACCGGCCGTTCTCAAGCCGAAGACGGTAGAGATGGGACGATTTGTCAAGCACTGTGATGGGGGTCCTGGGACGACCGTTTTTAGGCACTGTAAAGTATCGTGGATAGGGGGAATAGAATCGCGTAGAATTTTCATTCTCCAGATGTCACAAAAATCTGAAAATCCACATTCTTATGAATTGATTTCGAAATGAGCTTCGGCACTTTCATTTAAGAGGGGTCTTATTCTGGTTTTTATTTTTCATAAAGTCGATGTTTTGCAGTTTTTTTTAAGTTTGTGTTGTAGAATGTGTGTACAAAAGGGTTTGTTTGAATTCGTAAAATTGACGTAGTTAATAAATATTAAATATTAATAAATAATAAAAAATACAAGAAAGAAATTCAAGAGTGACTGAGTGATTGAAGAGTGATCCAAGAGTGTTCATAATTCTTCTTGCTTCTACATCTTTGATCTCAACGGTTTAAGTATTGTGATGTGTGGGATCTCGTGACGTCGAATTACACGGAGCACGCTATTTTGACCAAGCATTAGAGCGTTCTGGACAACGAAACGTTTTGAAACGATAACGATTGCGAGAAGCGAGGCAGGGTCGAGTCCTCCGACGCAACCCGTAAATAATTCCCGTCTCACTCGGAAACGCAATGTGTCGAACGGCACAAACATCCCCTATCACGCGCTGGAACTTCTCCACCGGTTTATCTCCCTTCCGACCGGTGGCCAAGGTGCTTCCGCTATCGCCGGCCGCACTGTCGGCGGGCATAAATTGATACAGATGCGAGTTAGCCGGAGTTTTTCGCCTCTATCCTGCGGGAATACCGGCGCGGATGGAAAGCAACTTCCAGAGCCGCCGACGGAATCGTCCGGCGTTGGAAGTTGCTTTCTCCCCCGCCTCGAAAATGCTTGGCGAAAAATTGTCTCGATCGCCCCCGGCCGAGATTTCCTTTCGAAGCGATTCCTGGCCCTGGGAAAAACGACGGGGAATCGTTGACCCCGATAGAACCGATCGTACGTTACCACGTCCGGTTTAAGGGGGTCTTCTGGTCCGAAGCGTCATTTTGCAAGTTTTGTTTGCTAAGGAAGAAATAGGCCAATTTTGAACCAAAGTGTATATGAAAATTTTTTATTAGACGTGATTCTGCATATATTGAGGAACTCGAAACGCATAACTATTTGCCTTGGATATAATAGGAAAGTTTTAGAAATAACCTAGACTTCAGACTATTACTCACCTTGCTAATCGTCATCGTCTTCTTCGAATTCGATTTCTTCGTTTGACTCGAATTATTGTGATAAAGGAGATTATATTAAGATTATATTTGCTCATGCTTAGCTTTGCTTTGCTTTTTGCTTATTATCAAGATTATATTTTCCAAAATTTCAAATCTCATCGTCGTATTTTTAAATGAGATGGTGTATTTTAAATAGTATAATGTTATAACTAGACTGCGGATTTTATGCAAATAGCAAAAATGTGTGGGCGTCATTTCAAACAACAAAAAGATTAGAAGAATTTAAGACTGCCAATACATTACTTACAACTTAATAAAATTATTAAAGAAAGGAATAAATTCCTACTTGTGGCTTCTATGTCTTGCAACTAATGCAAACGATTTTTATTTTGCATAAAAATCCGCAGTCTAATTATAACTAATGAAAAAACGAATTCAATCATGTAAAACTGACATGTTTAAATGACATTTAAGTAGGATTTGCCCAAATATCAGTTGGAGATTAACATATTACACATGACCAAATTTGTTTCTTCATTAGACATAACATTATGCCAATTTTTTTAAGGTTCTATGCTAGAAGACTCCCTCAATCGGCAGCCCGAGCAAGATCGGGTCGAAGGTAAACCGGTAATGGCGCCGCGTGCACGTCGGACTTGTAAGTTACAGGCTCCGGTTATGAGTAAGTGCAAAATGGCCTGGAGAAAAGTGGCTTTTACAAATTACCATTGCTCGGGACTAATAGTAATTTAATGGCGACGGGGCGCGCGAGTCTTCGACCGCTTATTGGAAAAAGCGCGGCTCGGCTGGCTCAATGAATAAAATAAAAATAAAATTCTATTTTGTTGTAGTTGATATATAATCCTTTGGAGAAAACATAGGCATACAATAAATATAAACTATCTTTTTTTTTCTATGAAATTCTGAACGATGAAAAATTTCTAGTCATTATAATCACAAAATAAATAATAGTGTAAGGGGTTAAAGAAAATCGTAAAGAAATATGTTTGTGAATATGATTTACAAAAGGTTGTATTTGCACTACAAGGAGGGTCAATTTGGTTTTCAAAAAGAATAGTATCATCTGTGAACGGGTAAATTCGCAGTGGAGAACCTGTAGGACGTCCCGAAATGAGAAGGAGAAAACGGTAACGCGAAGCGTCGCAAGATCGGTTCGCTATTGTCTGGCTGGTGCTCGAATCCGTAATGAACAGGCTTGCCGGCAAAATGCCGACGATTAATTCCGCGATTTCGTCGTCACTTCCGTGCGACTTGTAGCAACCGCCGCGAGATACCGAGCCCCGAAACAAATTGTTTGCGCGGTCTAGGGTGGCGTGTATCCGCGTCCCTGGAATGAGTAATGGCGGGCTGGCGGCCGACCGACCGACTGAATCTACGACTCTAAAACCCTTTGGAAACGACCGTACTGGAACTGCCAACTGGAAACTGGCTGAGGGGCTTTAACGTAACAGAGTAACCGCGATTGGCGCAGATGGCGTGGCCCTGCACACGCGACAACCGCGTCCTACGTATACAAACACCGTCAAGCAGCAACACACAGCCACCCTTCTCGGGGACACCCTTCCGCAGGCTTACAACCGGCGAACCGTCCTTCACGAAAACTGCGCCCGGGAGTAATTTACTCGAACTCTTTCCCTGATCGGGTGCAGCAGGTGTTTCCCGCTCGCCGCCGCTGATATATTTTTCTTTCATTTTGATCAACGGGATCACCGGGGACATTTTATTGCCGGATCCGGAATTAGCATTTTAGCCCCGGACAAGACCGAGTCCCTGTTTAACCCTCCCCTCCCTGGATGCATTGACGAACCACCGGCACGGGTATTAAAATGATTTATGGACCTTCTTTTTCGGTCCCATTGAAGGGGATCTTCTGGTCTGGAACTCGGAAAAATCGATCTCTCTTTTTTCGTATTTTCTTAGCCCTCTCGATAAGGCGACCTTGCTCGCAAATACGTTACCGCGATAGAGGATAGTAGACTACCATAAAAATGGGAAGGGTTGCGAATTTGGGGCAATCTAAAATTTATGCTAGAGAAGGGTAGCCTCTGTCCGAAAATGTTATAATTAATTACAGTGCTGTCTTTCACATACGCGAAAAGAAATTCTCATAGGGGTTACCATTAGCACCTTCAGAGTCGATCAACGAAATAGTACGTTAGAAAACTTTTATGCTTCGTTATGTTCTAGAATTTCTTTCGAAACGTAATTATATTTTCTGAATTATATAGTAAATATCTGTCATAAGGATAATTAAATGTTTTCATGAAATGTTGTGTGCCTATTGTGGGGATATAATCATTCATGATTTATTAGAATACTCGAAACTTTATCATTGGAAAACATTGTCCCAAATTGAGAGCACTTACCTCCTTCTCTGCACCCTTTTCCTAATATGGAGAGATTGAAACTGTAGAAATGTTTTCTTGGCGAATTTTCTAGTGTATTTTCTCATTCAACTACGTAAAAACCTTATGAAATATGAATAAACTCGATACTGGTATTATAAAATGTACATCAGTTGCGTTTAAGGCTCGGTATTTCTAGTCTTAGCGAGTGTTCAACGCTGGACAACTATAATTGTCGTTAGCATCGAAATAATTAAAGCACACGTTCTTAAAAATATGAGTGCAAAAAAGTTCAGTTCGTAAGAATAAATTGTTTAAATTCGTAAGAATACCGATGTTATGAATGTTTGAAGAACGCAGCGCCCACACTGTACATAAGAACAAATAGCACAAACAAGAAGATAGAAAAGAATGAAATTTCGCCAAGTATTCGGGGGTGACCAGGCAGTGTAAGGTGGATTATTTATATGTTATTGCAACGCAATTACGGTGATATAGGTTCCGCGAGCCTCTAGAGTCGAAGAGGGTCCGCGTAATCAGGTTAACGGAGCCATAAGAAAAGCAAAAAGGACAGGTGATGGCCGCAGAAATTAATGGACGGGTATCATGTGTAATCCTGTATAGGACGGTAAACAGCACCGGGACTCCCTTTCGCATTCTTATACAACCATAAATTATGATCAAAGCCTACGGGGATTGCGTATCCCCCCGACGGGATTACCGATGCTAGAGCGCAACCATAGTGGAGTACACTGTCGACCAGGTATTTACCTAACTTTTTACCAATATTTAACTGCGTAGACAACAATGGCTGCCAAAGGATCGGAAGATTTCGAAGAGCTCGAATTACATTGACTGTTGTTTGTTTAATACTTGATTCTAGAAGTTATTATGTTGAAATGTCAGACTGCTTGCACCGGAGGCAGGCTCCGATTACTCTGCAAGTAAAAATGTTTGCTCTATTACGAAGCACAAGCATAAATAATATTATAAATAAATGCATGATATTAAGTAGTTTACAGATCGTAATCTTTGATACAATAAATATATTTACGTAAAAATTTATTTTAAAAACTGGACAAATAATTCCGTCACCCACATATGGGTGACATGACAGTCAACGTGTTAAATATGCGAGACGTTACCTCTCAAGCGTTGTATTACAATAATGTAATAAATAAATCCTGTAAATCTAGTGTTAATGTGATACTTTATATGTACTTTATATATACTTTTAAAGTATCACATTAACACTAGATTTACAGGATCCGTCAAAATGACGGGTTCTGCGTTCCCTAATTTACAAATATTGTGATTGTAAAATTGCATTTATATGAAATTTATTTAACACATTTATTCCTTGAAACATATATTATGGTAAAAGCTGCTAAAAATCTGGCTGAATATATTCTCGATATTTTTCTAAAATAATCCCAACTGGCCACTTTTAGTACTCCGTAAACCTAGTGTTAAAGAGACGCCATTGTGATCATTTTTTATGTCAGAAAGAGTGCTAGTCTTGCACGAAAAATGAGTGGAGATCGCACGGAGAACGTTGCCAACGTATGATCGATAATGGAGGAGATTGGACCCATTGTGAAGTAAAGGCATATTAGGAGCATGTGATAGAACAGACGGTACGTTCTCGTATAACAGTTTACGAATACTAATACGAGGTGACAGAGACAGGTAACTCATCCACCCTTTATTCCTGGCTAAAAAGCAGGCTGCCTAACATCGTGTAGCGAACTGATCACCCTCGTCATCACCAGCCTATTCACCGTTCATTATCCATCGATACTCGTCGTTCATCCACCGCGGAACAATAACCGGCTGATAGTAGCAAGTAGTTTGGTATCTTTCGGCCAGTATCTGCCGGTTAATGAACGCGCGGCAGTCGAATGAGCCGGTGGGCCTGATAGACAGAGACCGACGATAGCGAGATTATTAAACGCTGGTTCGTCATCGCGCGGCTCGGCTCGACTCGGATCGGCTAGGTGCGGCGTCGCGACGCCTGGGGTGTGCGAGCACCTAGGCCCGATATGTAGCCGGGCAAGCATTACGAACGGGCGATTATGTCACTTCGATAACGAGGATGGAAGACGGTCGCAGTCATTTGTAACGTGACTCTGCGAGAATCACGGGAACGGAGAGGAGAACGGTCCCCGTGGTAACCTCGTCTTCGTTTCTCGCCCCTTGTCTCTCGTTTTCCATCTCGTTTCCTCTTCGAACCCTCCCCCCCTCACCCCTTTACCCCGATGTCTCGTCTTTCGACGACGAACACGATCCGTCCGCGTGCTGCGTCAGGTCCCGACTAATGGTATTAGCGTCATTGATAGTTGATGCCCTGTGTGTCGAACAAATATGTATTTATTGATTCTCGAGGGCCGCGACAGGGTGAAAGGGTTAAACCAACCCAGGCGGGGCGAAAGGGCCGAAGAAAAGAGCGGGACGAACAAGAATGGGCTGGACACTTTCGAAGGTGTGGGTGGTTTCGGGGAGCAAAGGGTTGGCTGTCTTGTCGCCGCTGCGAGCCCGAGCGGCTTTCACGCTCGCCGATATTAATGGCTTCCAACCGATTCGGGCCAAATGGAATGGCTAACGTGTAAATCGAGAATGTTTGCACTGTCCCACGTGAGAGGACACCCCCGCGCGGGCATACCGTGCGAGCTGTCGCTAACAGTGAACGGGTGTTCGTCTTGCCATCCTGGCCAACGGCCGAAAGGGGTTTGATGGAATGTCGACCTCTGTCTTCTGTGCCCGGATTCCTGTCGCGGAATTACCGACTCGAGGATTTGTGCTGTTGCCCTCAACGGAGTTGCTTCTCGAAACAAAGTCTTCGAAGCTTGGCGCTAAAATTTGGGTGCAATTTAAAATAGCGGAGAGATTAAAGGACACTGAGGAGTATTTATGTATTAGGGGTACCCACAAGTAATCAATTATTTGCGAAGAATATGTTTCGTCTTTAGTACGAACGAACATTACGGACGAACAATTACGGGAAACCGGGGTCGAAAGTAACAATTTCTCTGTGGACTATGAGTAAGGAAGAACTGTTGCACTTGAATTTTTATTAGGAGTACCCATAAGTAATCAATTATTTGAGAAGAATTTGTTTCGCTTTTAGTTCTGTACCGATCGTTGAAGAAGAAACACGTATTCTTTTGGATTTCTATAAAATGGCAAACTGTCCTTTATAATGATCGAGATTATATAATAAATTAAGAAATAAAAACTTGAATTTACTACACAGTTTGTTTTAGATTTCAAAATAATTGATTACTTATGGATCCCCCTTCAAGACCAAATAACTTTTGTTTGAAAAATTTCTTCCTACATCAATAAATATATAAGTTATTCGGTTGGCTTGTCTTAGGTGCTTCACCCTGTACTAGAATTATTAGTGAAAGCTACAAATTTCCATTTAGCTCCTGCGTGTTGCATTTGCTGTACAAACTTATTTTGCATAAACATCCGGAGTCTACTTATGAATGTAGATATCGTGCACGTATAAAGGACAAACATCGCTTCCACTCGTCACCTATTCCCGAAATAGCATTCGCCCCCTGTCCCCATCGAAATGAAGTCCAGCGAATCGTCCAATCGATCAATGGGGATCGAAACGAAGACCGAACACGGAATACCGTGCTGTGCCGAGCTCTCACGCGATTCGTGACATTTCGAAATCCGAAGTCAAGCAAAGGTTGCGCCCATTTCGAAAGTCAGCCGTCAGTTTCGCTGCTCAAAACCGTGAGGCGTCACCTTGAAACACGTTTAAGCTCACACGAACGATAACTCACCGGTACCATTCTCGAATGGTACTCGCCGGATAAGTTCGGTTAGCGTTTCGGAAGGCATCGGGAGCGACCTCTTGGAAGATCAATCCTGTGCTCCAAGAAGAGAATGTCGAAAGGGGACGAAGGAAAGAAGAGGGGAAAGGACCGGGACCGCGTGAAGGAGCACTTTGTTGTTCCGGCTGCAGCGAGAGTATCAGAATGGTAAACGGGCTCGTGTCCATTAATCACGTTTATAGCAGCCCACTGTCGCAAGTCACTGTCGTACACTGTGTAAACGCACGCGTGTACGTTCCTCTTTCATTCTTTCTTTCTTTCTCGTTCCTTCTCGCCTCCTTTCGATTTCTTTCTTCCTCGCTATCGCTTTTCGTACTCGAGGATCTCTCCAATCGGCTGCTTAATGGAAGTATCGTAGGTTCATTCAGCGAAACGAAACACTCAGGATCAGTGGGTGACTCGGCAAGTAATGGTTCTAGGCGATTATTTTTGTTACAGTTCGGTATTCCGGTCAAGCATGAAGGACTTCAGTTTCTATGGATTGAAAGTTCTGTAAAGAAGGATAAAGATGCTTTTAACACGTTCACGACGGGATGTAACACCAATGGTACAAATACAACGGCCAAAACAAGGCCCCGTTGTGAACGTGTTAAAACCTCTGACTTCGTTTCTTTTGTAATCTTCCAGAGCCTCATAAAGAGAAGAATAATTTCCAGGTAGAGAGGAAGCATATTGAGGAGAATACACACCCGTAACGCTACCTACGATCTACCATTTCTCCAGGCCTGGTGTAGAATATCTGGCGGATATTATGTTTAGACAACACGGACGAAACTCACCACCGGAAGAGTAATCTCGTTTCGCGCATGGTAGGAGGGACTCGGTAGGAGACCGGTAGTGGTAACGCGACGACCGTGATCATCAGATCGGTAGGCAATGGTGGGGAATGCGTAAATTGTTCGAAGCATGAGATTACTTTTACCGTGGACAGAGCGCAACGACATTAACCCCGAATCAGAATTTTCGTGTGGTTCCAACGATGCTGGTGAGAACGGTTCCCCCCTCGCGCGGATCGGCGGCTAAAGTTTCCCCAATAATTCGAGGCTTGCGTTCCGTCGGCGGCTAGGTCGATGAAACTGTCGAACGAACGAAAAGCGGTGGCCGGCTTATCCGGAAAAGGCTTACAACGAGTCTCGGCGGGAACGTCAGCGAGAGCGAGGTTTTCGGTCGCGGGTATTGGCGTCGCGTGGCCCGTCGACAATGCGTTCTTGAAGCTGAAACACAAAGGTACTCCACCCTCGGCTGAGCGATAAGTAGCGAAGGCGGTGCCTTCGCGCGGGACGCTTTAGAAAACCGGGATCCGACGCCGGGACGCGCTTCCTTTCTCCGCTCGGCTGGCGCACCGTGGCTGAGGGGGTGTGCGAGACGCAAAGGGGGGGTCGAGACGCGCGAATTTTCCACGCTCGTCGGCCCCCGACGGCAGATACACGTAAGAGCGGCTACGGGGCTGTCAGTCGCCGCTTTGTCGGCGCTCTCTCTCTCCTCTCGCCGATGTTGTTTTATTAATAAAATTCATAGAGATCCAGCGGCGGCTGGTTTCACCCCCGAAGGGGTAGGGGAGCGGGAAGGTCTGGCAGCCGTGAAACGCGAACCGAAGGGGGTAGGGGAGCGCGAAGCCAACAATAACAGTGACAACTCTGATTCAATAAAGCATAATATCTGGACGGAGGGCGAGCGGGGCGCGTCCTTCGGCTAGCAGGAGGGGGCGAGAGGGCGAGCTCTCGGCGGACGGGACGACACCGAGGGGTTGCCATTGATATCAACATAAATCACAATAGGAATTTGTATTACAGTTACAGAGAGGCTGGTGGATAGGAAATAAGGAATGTAATAAAGAAAATGGGCGCCGGGTTACCGGGGGTGGCTGACTCGTCCGAGGAAGAGAGAGATAGAGAGAAAGAAGGAGAGTGGGAGAGATAGAGAGAGGCACGGCGTCGACTCGATCTCGCGTGAGATATTTTTTTGGGGCGGGTTCTTCGGGGCCTCGTGGTGACAGGGGCTGGATCGGTGAATAAAGACACTTCGAGATGCCTCGGATCGTTTAGATTGATATCGGTAATTCGGAACGACGCGCCACGCCGCCGGAAACTTTTCTGCGGTTAGTTTTGGTATCGATCCGCCCCTCGCCGTATCGATAACCGCCGCTCGCCGGGGGTAGTTTTTCCGTGGTACTTACCCCGGCAAGAACGATGAACGCGATCGATATATGCATAGTAGTCGTCGAGCCGCGTTTTGATATATCTACGATGGCCAGGATAAACGCGGGATTTATCGGCCGCGTGTATATTTATAATTTACGGGGGTGTCAGCGATTGGCGTAACCTTTGGAATTTTGCGCCAATATTTGCCCACAATAAATTCCCCGTAACGTACTTACCGCCAAACATTATCTGTCACGGCAGGCTCTCGATATCCAATTTAAAATTCTCTCGCGTCGCGAAACCACCCCCGCAGGATTCAGGTCGCGCCGCTATAATCGTCGAAGGCTTCGCGCTACCCCTTTCGCATTCTTATTCGCCACCACCGGGCCACCAGGAGGAGAGACGGGGAGGGGGGTGTGGAGGACGATTAAGCGGACAATTAAAAATTAATATTTTTATTAGCCCGTTCTTCCTGCTCGCGGATGAGTTGCGAGGGTGAAATAGGTTGCGTTTGCGCATAAACCGACGAGCGTCATGGAGAGAGGGATGAGGGTGAGACGGGGTCGGGGGTGGAGAACGAACATAGGAAAAGACGGAGAGGGAAAGCGAGTAAGCACAAACGCCAGAACCCTTCGTTGCTCCCGCTTGCAGAAACGAGACGTTCGAGGGCAAACGGGGGTTAGGCGGGACGGGGGTGGGCAGCGGGACGGGGGTTGGTTCAGAGGCGAGGAATGGGGAATTGTAATGAGCAGCCCGACAGTTACAAATGACAGGACGGAATTCGCGAACTGCGATAGAACCCAGCTTCTGCCTAAAGGCCGCTTTACACGCTCGGACGGAAATGTTTCGTCCGCTGCAGGGCAATTCGACCTTACCCAAGGTCGTAACTTCATCCTCTTCAGCACGTACCGTCGTTAATATTTCCTCCCCCGCACCCCACCCCCTCGTCTTTTTCAACTTTTTATCCGACTGACGTTCAAGGAAATTGAGAAGTTCGTTTGTGCCGCTTTTAATGCCCCGGAAAATTCCGCTCTGTCCGCTTATCGATGCCGCATTAGGCTCGTCCGGGTGGATGTATGCTGTTACCAGCGAATGCTCGAGGTCACTGTTGCCGAAAGAGCATAATCTGATTCGATCCAGATGGAATTGTTACGATACTAGATCTTTGGTCGGTCGGCTGTCTATGCTTTTGTCTTTTGGTATTGAAATATTGTACGACTTCTGAAAAACTATACTCGATCCAACGAGACGAGTCAGTATAGGTAAACAATACACCATGTGCGTCCTTTGCTAGCTATCCTAGAAATGTAACTTCAACTCAAGTGTGGTTGCTACGTGTATTTGTTTAATTTTATTGACCCGACTCGTTGGTACAGGTGCTGTTATTAGACGTTCTTGATTCTTTCGTTGAAGCGAGTATATTTTAAAATCGTATACTTTACGTTTGGTTAAAATGAGTATTTTAATCTTACAATATGGTACAATCTATACATAATAAAATATGATAAGTGCTTTGCCAAACGTTTGAAGCAATGATCAGATTATTGATACATAGAACCATATTCAAAGACAAACATTATTATTAGACATCGGATCTTTATGCATTTATGGCTTATGGAAATGTTAAAAAAATGCTATAATATAAAATTCGAGAGAATTTAACACGATTTTTATTTGCTTTGGATCTACAAAGGCTGTCCTCATTAAAAATAAAATTTTATTTCATTCCACTTTCTTAAAATGTTTCTATAAAAATTGGAAATTGCATAAACATCCGATGTCTAATTATTATGCTATTCAAAAGGGATCTATTTAATAATTAGGCTTAGAAATCATGGTTAGGCATGCATGAAGGTTTGCATGGTTAGGTTTGGCATGGAATCAGGCTTAAATATATTACCTTCACTGTTGAAAGAGGTCCAAAAATGACTTATTTTCATAATAGATATTAAATTCAATGAAGTTATTTTTTTCTTACTTCTGCCTTTCATCACAAAGTAGGCTTATTAGTTTACCTACATTTTAACACTTTGACTACCAAACTAGAAACCTAAAAAATTCCATACAGTCAAAGTAAGTTATTTGATGAAATAAAAATCGAAAAAAAAAATTAAATGAATGATATTGAGTATTTCTGCATCTTTCCTGCATTTCACAGATCCTAATCAAATTTGGTACAATGAATATATTAACGTGTATTAAAACCTGGACAATTAATTCCGTCACCCACATATGGGTGACATGGCAGTCAAGGTGTTAATCAAAATGCAACTGAATTTAAGTTCTGAATCAGATTTTAGGAAGAAATATTAAACTGGGCTGGCACATTGCCACCTCTGGTTCATTTAGGACGTTTAATTTCGCCAAAGCGAACAAAAGCAAAGAAAACCGAATGTTGCTGTTACCGCGCGGCAGCTGGGGAATCTTCGAAACAAACGGACGAAATAATCCGGGGAAATTTCATCATTCCGTTTAATCGCGGGGGCGTCGCGCGTTCCTGAGCCCGTTCCGACAGTTCCGGAATGTCTCGGGCCGTGTGCGGGAAGCGGTTCCTGGAGGTGGCAGCCCGACGGAATCGCAAATTCCTCGTGGGTACCGGGACCGCGGCATTTTGGCGGGCCGAAGACCGGCGTCGCTCTCGTCGTCGCATTAACTCGCGCGGCCACGGCATCGTTAGCGGCATACCTTATCGTTTGGGGGCGGTTCGAGGGGCCAGGGCCGTTTGGAATGCGCAAACACGAGTCCGTTACTTCGAGGATGATTTTGCGCGCGCGCCCTCTCCCCCCCCCCCCCCCTCGCTCTCGGCACGTATTAGCCCGGGACAGGAACGGTTGTCGTTAAGTCGAGTTTACACGAGGAGATTGACAATGGGGGAGCGCATGAATCATCCGACGTTTGGACAGGCCGATTCGTTCGGTCGCAAATTATTCCGTATCGCGTACCTTGCCGTACGACCGGCGCAGGACGCACGGTGTTTGCGATCGGGAAACACGATTCCCTGTGAAATCAACCGGTGGCTCGAAAATTATCAAAACGATCTATTCCGAGATCAAAGAGGAAAAGCTACTCTGCCAGCTGGCAGGTGTTTTCGGTGAAAAATGTCTCCAAACCTACGCTCGTATCACCTTTCACGCGGACACCTGTTTCTCGCCTTCCTGCGCTCTTCGGTAGATTTGATCACCCTGCCGACCGCTCATTAGCAGACGAGAGGGTAAGAATACGAGACAGGGTAGAAAATTAAGAAGCCTATACACAACTTTTCACCTATACACAATATTGATACATTTCGGAATGGTTGAGCATCACATATTACATCGACTAAAACTCTTTTCATAGCGACTCGTGTTGCTGAGCATCGTCTTTTTTATTTAACCCTTTGCACTCGAAGCTATTATAACTGCAAAACGAAACATTTCTTCCAACTTAGAATATTTCCGTTCTATATATATTTTTCCATGTTACACATACGAAAGTGGTGCAATTTGCTCGTTGAATACTGAAGTGTTTCTTAATTTATTAACCCGCACTCGAATGGCGACTGTAAGGCACCACTAAAAATTCCTGTATCATTTTTCAAAATATTTTAAAAAAAAAGTGAAAACTTAAGTTGGTAGCAATATGAGACACCGTTAATATTGAATTAAAGGATACAAATGCAAACAAAATTCGATGATGCAATGTGCATATTTTGCGATATGGAATTTTCTGATGATTAGAAAAGCGAATTGTGGGTACTGTGCCTATCGCGTTACTTATGAGCCCAAGGGATGGTTTTCGCGCAAAGTCAAGATGTTATTACCGCTTACAAGTCTTTGCACAAGGTATGAAATATTCTGTGTCAAACGTATCTAATAAATTCACCAAATTAGGATTTTATAAACATACGGTACAGTACCTGGTTGTAAGTCGAACGAAACCTAACGTACCTCCAACTTAGCACGTTTCAGAGATCTAGTTAGTTACGGTGCACTAAAGTGTCAGCATAACCTGCATAATTTTGTCTCGCAATCTCAGACAGAAGCGCGTTCCACACGATTCTCTCACGAATGAAAATCCACCCCTGCCTGTCCACTCTCCTAATTCTCGGACCACAATCCTTGCTAAATACCGACATCCTGAACGCGCCCTTCGCCCCATCTTTATCCGAGAAGAGCGGAAAATTCTCGATAACGTACTATACCCTATTTTTCCGCCTTCCGATTCGAGGCTTCCCTCGGCGATTCCTTTCCTCTCGAGCAAGGGCAACAAGCGCGAATAAGCGAGCTTGAAGAGGACAGCGGGTTCCTTGGCGGAAGAAAGCGAGAAGGAGACCTAATCCCCCCGGGGAACGGAAGCGACGTCATACGAGTGGATCCGGGATCTGATTCGGAATAAACGGCACACGAGGAGATATTGTGCTCGGCTCGAGAGGGAGAAAGAAGAGAGAACCTCAGACACATCCGGGATCCCCGTGCAAGCTACCACGGGATATCCCATGTACACGAGAGGAGCTCATGGTTACCCGTAAGGGGCTTTATCGGCCTGGACTTGCGGCCAGACCTCGGAAGCTCTCTTCGTGGTTTCCGAATAACTTTATTCTTTTCAATTCGATGCGTACTCCTCGCCGGAGCCTGAAACTGTATTAGGGAGACCACCGGATGTCCTGTCCGAACATCTAAATCCTTCGCGACGCGACTCTCCGACGTTCGAAATCCGCAGTCGAATTTTTCTGCCAATTATCTTCGTAGTTGTGCAGTTCTTGAAGTATTCACCTGCTGTAAACAAATTTATGTGATTCACGTGAATGAATTTTCATCGTTCAAGTGAATTTTTTCGGTTCTCGTTTCCTTCATTTTGTTCTTGCTTCAGAGTATTCACAAATCACTGCGGTTTGCGTTAGGCAACTTTTGGTCGAACTACTGAGTTGACAGAATAATGTCGATACTCATAAAATTTATTACTTAACCAGTTAACTGTGGAATTTAATTTTAAAAATCCTTCGCGGCACGAAATTAAAATCAAACAATAATGACGAATGTACACGTCGAACGCAGGCCGAATGCCGCTATTATAAATTTTACGAAAAAAGTAAAGCAAAGTGAGAAAAAATTGCATTTTTATTCGACAAGAAATTAACAATTCATTAACGTTAACCGCACCGCAATAGGGTCCGACGTGTATACACGTCAAACGCGTTTAACTGGTTAATATCTCATTGCACACTAGCCTGAATAATTGAACGACTCCATGGCTCAACCAAAAGTTGCCTAATGTAAACACGACTTTAGGTATTACATTTTCGATTGAAATTGCGATCCAACAGTTTTCTTTTTTGATACGGCACAGCTATAGCGGATGGAAATGTTAGGGTCCCGGTAAGCAGCGTGTTAAGAATTAAGCGATAAATAAATGGAAGAACAGAATGTTGTTGAAGATAAGAAATCGCACAGGGTGTTCGCCAGGCAACGCGACACAGTAAGCAGCAGTTCATCACTGTCCTCGAGTAGCCAGCTGATTCTTCCCGGGGCAGAGTCACGGGCTTATCAGAGTCCAGCACACTTTACCTCAGGGCCCTCACACTTTACCCCAGCGAGATTACCAAGCCCTTGAAGCAGCGATCACCGGGAAAACCGAGAACGTGACCTCGGCCGTCGACTTCTCATTTGTTTTCTATTTCTAGCGGCGCGCGGCGACGCTGCCGCTCCGCAACGTAGCAACATAGTGACTTTTCTTCGCCGGTATAGGTCGGCCAAAGGTATAAGGGTAATCCCGTGGGGTGCTCCGGAGGGAGTTTCATATAGAGGGCCGCCACGGTGCGGCCTCATATATAAGGATTTATCACGGCTAAGTCTCCCGTATATTGCTACGTACCGAAACCCTCCCTCTTCGTCCGCAACCTTCGATCGTCACCTCTCTCTTCATCGTCCTCGCTCCAGCTAGGGCTCTCCCTTCAGCCAATCTAGCGTTTTCCTCCCCTGTCTCTGGTCTTCGGACCGGCGTCCGTGCACCATCATGCCTTCCACCTCGTTTCTGGGCCGACGGTTTTATATTCGCTGCCTCTATTTACTGTTTGCATCCAATTACAGCGGGTTCAACCTGTTTTACGCTCGATAGGGTGAAATAGGAACCGTAGTAATGATATTGTTCGCGGAAAAGGGCCACTCGACTGCGCGTCTTTCGCCCATAGAATCGTTGATTCGCAGCTTAAACTCGTGTGAATGTTTTCTCAAAATGTAGATAAACTATAAGTCCACATTTGATAAAAAGCGGAAGTAAAAGAAAAATAATTTCATTGAGTGTCATATGAACTATGAAAATACGTCATTTTTTGATATTTACAAGAGTAAGGATAATATGGCCCCAAACAGAAATCGTGCAAGCTCATCGTTTTCGGTAAGATTTTGACATCAACAGAAACTAAATTAAACATATTCTTCTCTATACATAGAACCTCCATAGTTGCACGAAACTGGACTGAAAAACTTGCAAGTACCATGGATGCATATATCGAGGTACTACTGTACTTGTATCGTAACTTTATGAAGGTGCTCGGTGAGCAACAAGTTTGGTAACTGATTAAGAAAATTACTGATTTTCCCACTCGTTTCCAAGTTCTTCTAAAATATTTTTTCATGGCGATCTTTTCTACTGTGAAAATAAAAATTGTCTGCAAGTAATAGAAACTAATGTTGTTTCTTCCTTTAATAATTTTAATGGACGAAAAATAATATATTGACAGCCCTAAATTTCGTTAATCTTTCTACAATTAAAAATTTTGCCTACTCAATTCTATTATGAATGTAGTGTGCTCGACAATAAATCTACAAACCAGCGGCTAAACGACTGCCTCATCAGATTATATATTTTCCAACCACTGAATGAGATAAATATCTGTGTTCAAGCACATGTAACATGTATATAAATTCAGTCTTGTCATTGTTAGAAGGCACAACATGCCAGTCTTATGTTATGAACAATAAAAAATGAAGAATAAAAAAATTGGATACATGTTCTGTAATTCGATTGTGCCTTTACGTCGCGTGAAAGGTTGACATTTTCATCAGCAACCACGAGCTGTTTTCTAAAGTTTATAACGCGTGCGAAATAACGAAAACGAAAGGAGATGAAGAGCGAAACTTTCTACTTCGTTTCCCCGTCCGCGGGAAATAGAGAATTGATTAGAGGGAGCGCGAACGGCGCTTGTAATTGACGGCGGATGAAGAGGAAAACGCTCTTCGGGGTGTTGGTACGACTGCTTGCGCGCGACGACGCAATAAAACAAAATACCGGCTCGCTTTTGTGCGCGCGATACTGCGGGGTTACGCAGCCGTTAAGAGTTAACGACGTAACGATTATGTCGCCATCCTGGATAATCACTATCGCCGCCGATACGAATCTTTATAACTTCAAACGTTCCGGAAAACACGCCGCCCGAAGCTCACCGGGGCCGTTCCATGCGGAAAATGCCGGGAAAGTCTGTCACTTTCTGTGGACTTTGAGCTGGATTTAAAAATGTCAAAAAAAAAAAACAACACGTTCTTTTTCCCCCTTTGTCGCTAATCTCATCGGGAAAGATTAGATTTCATTTGTGCATTAGTACAATTACAGGTAAACGGTGATTCACAAAAGTGTTTGTATACTCGAAAATTAAATTTTTAATCACACAGTGTTTCATTTAACACGTTGACTGCCATGTCACCCATATGTGGATGACGGAATTATTTGTCCAAGTTTTAAAATTAATTTTCACGTTAAATACATTCGTTGTACCAAATTTGATTGGGATCAGTACAATGTAAGAAAGTTGGAGGACTACTAAATATCATACATTTAATTTTTTACGATTTTTATTCCATTAAATAACTTACTTTGATTATATGGATTTTTTTTCTAGTTTGGCAGTCAAAGTGTTAATCCGTGTAATATTGTTGATGACAAAAAAGAATTGATTGCTGACGCTTTATTTTTGTTAAGACCCTTTCGGGCGAACGTTCAACTATTGAAAGAAATTATAGGTTACAATTTAGGTGTATTTGCTGCGCGAATGAACGCATCGAGGTAGATTTAAAATGTTTTCAACGGCGAAATTACCTGGGAATTCGCGAGTGTTGCCACAACGTAGCGTTCTTCGAGGCGAGCGACCCCCGTGCGCACCGGCGTATAATAATCGCGGCGTTATCGCGTTTTTATCGCGTATCGACGCGCTCATCTTCAGCCAATAAAAATGTCCGGCGTTTCGGTTCTATTAATCAACACGGTCACGCCCGGGGCCGGCCCGCTTGTTTTCCATAAAAACTTATCGCGCGGCACGTAACGTTTGTTAAGTGATATCCGAGCAGCGTGCCGCACAATGCACGGCCGTGTAATATTTCCGGCTGTGCCAAACGCAATCCGCGCGCAGTAAACATTCATCGGGCCGATGCCGTGAGCCCAGATAGAGGAGGCTGATAGAATTGATAGATCCCGGGCAGCCTGGCCGCGCCATATCTGCGCGCCGCTTGGATCGCGAATTTCGTGATATAAGAGCCGCTGGATATGTCGACGTGCCTTCTGCCCCGTTATTTCGAGCCCGCGTAGATTTTCGTTCGCCGGCAAACATTTATCGGTACGCTTAATGTTACGGACATTACCGATTCGCGTAATCAAGAGATTAATACTCGTCTCGCTTGTGCGCGTAAACGTTCTTTCCGTTTTGTTCGCTCGCGGCCGAAGCGCGTTTCGCTTCAGTTGATTAAATTTTTACAAACGGGAAAGGAATCGATGACGATTGGACTTTGAAATCTTTGTGATTTTTTAGAGGTGAATTTAGAACTGTGGTCGAATGAAGTTTTAGAAAATATCGGTGTACTTTTGTTGTGATTGTGTCCCTATGGACTAACAATATCGTTACAGAGGAAATTGCCATTTCTGTTCGTTATTTTCCTCGGTCTTTATGAGCAGAAATTAAAACAATATCTATTATCACGTTGACTCTGGTCACTTCCAACCGACACCGAACTTTCCAACAACACCGTGGTGGTCATAGCTGACCGCACCAACCAAACTTGATAGAAATGGGTTGAATTTGCCAAGAATAAGGTTTACAATCTTGTGAATACAATTAACATTAGAATAGTGCTTTAACCCCTTGCACTACTATTTATTTTGTGATTATAATTCTTCATCGTTCAGAATTTCATAGAAGAAAAAGGTAGTTTATATTTATCGTATGCCTATGTTTTCTCCAAAGGATATATAACAGCTACAACAAAATAGAATTTTATTTAGGTTTAACTGAGTAATAAATACAACTGATGAATATTGCTTTGTAATGACGCGACAAGACTACATCTCTTCAAACCTAATACCATTTTATTCAAACATGTGCTTCAATGAAAAAGTTCCTTAAAAAAATTCTGATGAAAACATTTTTATAATTTCAGCAATTATGAAAGAAAAAATTAGGAGCCAGTCATTTTGACTGTTTCGGTAGTTCTAGTGTTAAAGGAAATTAATAACATACTCAGTCATAAACATAATAAGTCTACATAAAAACTTGTCGATGAACTTAAAAATACTTTTAAATATACCGTGTGATTCTAATAATGAATCGCAATATCGTGTAACTGTGTTTACCAAAAAGCGAGCACCGTCGCAAAACGCTTGAAATAGAACCTAAAACATCGAAATAGAAGTATTGCTTATCTTCATAACAGAGGTATGCCCGTTTTCGAACGCGGAAAGGTTGAACCGTTTATCACCGCAAATCGAAAATGATCTCGCAAGTGTCCGCCGGAAGCGTGTCCGGCAATCATTTAACGGCAGCGATCCCAGGGGAGTGCGTATCTGCAAATAAGGTATCGATGGCAGCGCGGCGACTCGTTATTCGTGCTGCAAATTTTGCATTTGTCCGAATCCCTTCCGGCCTTTTTACGGACCCGAGGCGGGATAGGAGGAGCGTATAACGGCACCCATAGGTACATACACGTCGCCGATTATACGGCGACGCCCCGAAATCGCGGTCGGTCATTAATTTCGGCGCATAAAAATCAATGAACAGCCCATAAACAACGCCGGCCGGTGTACGCTCTCTCCCATTTTCCAATTTGCAATTGCGAATCGCGTTTTTAATTATAACGAACACAATGGCAGCCGGCTACCGTGCCCCACTCCCTCCGCTCTGCCACCGATTTTTCTCACCCTCTCTCTCCCATCCCCGCGATTTTCATTCCCGGTCCCTGTTCCGCTCTCTCGGTCTCTGTTGCTTCCACGCCGATCCTTCCCATCCTATTCCTCTCTCCCTTTCCATCTCTCTTTTTCGCTCTGCGCACGAACGATGCGACCGGGAATGACATCCGGCTGGGCTCTCCCACCCCTGAACGCCGCCAACCCCCGGTGCATCCCTTCGTTGCCCAGCGAGATATTCCGTTTTCACGATAATTATTGTCGTTCGATTTCTCTCTGATTCCATCTATCCCCTCCTCCCGTTCGTTCGCCCTCTTTCTCCTTCTCTATTTCTCTCTCGTATCCTCTCTCGTTTTCGCCCAACCCCTACACCCTCGGCAACCCCCTGTCGCCCCCGCCACCGATTTTCCACCCACCCACCGCGAGATCCGTGTACCAAAAATCGTAGCAACGCGCGATAACCGTTCGTCCGTCGCAACGGCAAACATTTTACGCGTTGATGTTCTCCACCCTTTCCTACCCTTTTTTTCTGCTTGTTTCGTTCTGTTATTTTTCCGGGCCTTTTTTTTCGTTTCTGTTTCGTTCGTCGAAGCACGCAGCTTTTCGGCCCACCCCACAACCCCCCTCCCACAGATCTCCACCTCCTCCTCCTCCTCATCCTCCTACACACCCGCAACCCCCCGCCCTTGGCACCGAGCCCCTCTTCCCACCCCCGGCCCCGGTGCGGAGCGTTTTTACGAACCGTAAGTGTTTCGAACGCGAACGCCGAGTGAATTTTACAGCTCGGTAATTTTTCTGATAATGCCCGGCGATTAATTTCGCGTTCTATCCCTTTGCCCCGCGTTCCGCTTCCGACGACGAGATAACAATGAGTTGATTCACAGCAGAGCTCCGCCAAAGGAAGAAGCAATTAGACCGAATTTCGGCGACAAAAGTTTCTCCGCCATATAACAAAATTTCATACCATTTTCTAGACATTCCAAAGCATTGTTCAAATTGCTCTGTACGGTGTCACTACAAAATTTGCTTCTGAACTTCTTGGATATCGAGCAAAATTAATCAATTTTCTCTTTCTCCACTACGGTTTAATAACGGTGCAACAGTCGTCGGATTTTGGTTGACAGGATTTTTTTAACCCTTTGCACTCGAAGCTAGACACTTCCATTATTAACGTTTCCATGTTTATGCGTATGCAGTTTGTTACTATTACTGGTACTTGCAACACTTGAATTTTTATCAGTCTCTTAGATACAAATATAGTAACGTGAAAATTGTTTTATTTAATAGTACGGCAACGCCGCCGTCGAGTATAAAAGGTTAGCTTCGGTAGTCGCAAAATCCAAGAACTGGAGGTAAGTGATGCGGACATCTAATGCTAGCATGGAATTCGGGAGCAACGAAGCCACGCCTACTTAGAGCCACGCCTACTCGCATCGATGTTGCGCTCATAAAATCAAGAGAGTTTTCTTTCTGTAACCCGATTCGCCTTGAGAAATTGCTCCCTGGGGCAATTCAATACACTCTCGGGCAAAGGAGTTGTGTTTGCTTTCATGCGAATTAATTTGGAAAGCATACTCATCTTGGACCGTACTTGCGAGTACTCTTGTATACAAAGGAAACAATGTTTTTTTTTTGTAGGGAGGATCTTGAAAAACCCGCGGAAACCCGCGAGACCATTAATGACACACGGTGACGTCTATTCGAACGTATTATCGGCTGGAAATTGTTCGGTAATACGTTGCGCATTTTATATTCTACATACGTCATACGCATCAGCGAGCACGGAAATTTCACCGGGGCTATCCGGCCGGAGGGGTTGCCGATGCGGGGGGTGGGTGCGAGGGGTGCACGAGGGGTGTGCGCAGGGATCGAGCCCGACGGGCTGCAGCTCGACGGAAAAGCGAATCAGCTTACAAATAAAAACGTCGAATTCACACGCGCGGCCGCGTCGAATGCATCCTCTATAATTTAAAACGGCTACGCGAGCGTTGAAGCATCAAATAAAAACAATCGCGCCGCGGGATGATGTAATGAACGATATCGGATTTTCAGCTAATTTTTAATCGGCAACCCGCGGAACTGCATTTTCCCGTGTATTTCGGCCGGCAACGTGGCCGCGCGGAAAACGCGAACAATGAATCCGCCATCGGGGGAACCGTGTGCTCGGCCAGTTTGTTTAAGTATTTATGAAATTCCTTGCCCCGCTGCCGCTCGCCGGCCATTCCCCCGTTGTTAATCGCGCTGCTACCGCACACCCGCCCCTTATTATCGTGCAAATTTTTTAGTGTATATTTTTGCATTGTTACGCGAACGGAATCCGCCCCGCCGAGATAATAAATTCGTTCGAGAGCACTCGATACGGTCCATTGTTTTTTGCGCGAATAATTCAGCGATGATTTAATTAATTATTCCGAGCGGTTTTATGCGCGCCTTGTATTCATAAATGGTCTGCTGGGGAATACGCACACGTATAAATCAGTTTTATACACGCTGTTCTAAACGGCGGGACACGTCATTAGAACGTTCCGGTAGAAATAAGCTAAAATTCCCTCTGCACACCGATTCGCCTAATTGTTCCTGCGTTCCTGTGCAATCTATTCCTTGCTAAATGTATGCGATCTTTTATGCTTGCGTTTGAAAAGGTATATACAGATTGTAGAGCACAGAACTAAATAGGTAACAAGTTCAGTTGATAGTAGGTTACGAGTGTGTATTATTTAATCCCTTGCAATATTACTTATTTTGTGATTATAGTGATTAGAAATTCTTCATCGTTCAGAATTTCAAAGAAAAAAAAAGATAATTTAGATTTACTGTATCTACAACTACAACGAAATAGAATTGTATTTTGGTTTAAAGGAAACTAATAACATACATATTTGAGCCATTTATTTTGAAAGTGGTCTAACTCCATTTGTCAATTATTTTTTGTTGTCCGTAATTACGTGTAGAACTTCAAGTTAACTGTCATAAACAACATTTGCGGTCAAATATATTTAGAGTATATTCGATAATTTTGCACACATACCAAATTCAATTGTAATTCTGCACAACTCTTCTGTTAACGAGGCACGTTGAGGAGACATTGAACGAAATAAAAGAAGGCTAAATCATAATCGCGGGGACAAGGACGAGCGTCCAGAGAGCGTGGCGTTTAAGTTCTCCATTCGAGCGAACCGCCGGCCGGGCACGGTAGCTTCTCCTAAGTAAGTACAAATCCGGATGATGCGCTCGTAAAAGAGTCCCGGCAACGTTTCCCGGCAGCTCCGGGGGATAGCCTAAAAATGTCCCGAAGGGACACCGGGGACCATCTTCTCGCGCAGAAACCTTGGTCCTGGTCGTCATCGAGGACGAACGCGGCCCGTGTTCACGTGTCACGTTACACCGCGAACTTATGTCGCTCGGATGGTCGAGTTTTACGAGCCTAGCGCGCGGCGTACCCTCCTCGCGGACGCGGACGAGCGCGTGTGTCGCCGGGTACGTGCGGGTACACGCCGTACCCGTGGAATCACGTATAAATATGGTGGCGGAGGTTCGCCCCGTGGTCCGCCCGGATGGCTCGTTTTATTGTATCGTAACCCGTGGCGGTGACCTTACGGCTTTCTGATTGATAAGACTGCCGGCGCGACGGGACCGGTCGTTTCGCTGCCTACGGACCCTCTCGAACGCTGCGTCATACCACGCCGAAGCTTTTTAACGATGGACCAGAGCGAGCTTTCCCTCCGCAGGTTTCTACGTTCTATATTTTATTCAACCCCCGCGCACTCCTCGGAAATAACCGCGGAACAGCTCCCGTGGTTTCCGCTCGTGCGATCCTGCTCCATACTCTTGCAGCAGGTTGGCAGCTAACTTTTGTTTATCAGTTTATAAATTAACCCTTTGCACACTCGAAGCTATTTTAACTCCAAAATGAAACATTTCTTCCGACCTGGAATATTTCCCTTCTATATACACTGGCTCACGAAAGTGTTCGAACGCCCTTTAAAACAGTATAACCTTTTGAAATTGGACCAAACAACCTGACTTCTTTGAGTGATTAGAAGAATTGGCTTACCAAATGACGTGCAAAAATGATTTCAACAAAATTTTATTTCAAGTTCGGAATTATAAGAGCAAATAAAAAAGACATTTTCCAAAACTTTTTTATTTGAGCCTGTAATGAAAATTTAAAATATGCGTTTCGTAGATCTGTGTTAGTTACACACGTACTGAAAATTTCATCGAAATCGGCTAGTCAAAAGAAAGAATCTAATTGTTTTGTTCGATACCTTGTTTTCGAGAAAAACGAGTTTAAAGATCCGAATTGATCTTAGGACATTTGTTGATAGAACGTTTCATACTCCACTTGGTCCATTCTTTTAAACACCCTGAAATAGACTGATTTTTAGCAGAGCCTCCGAGGAGACAATGGTGTAGAAAAGGAAAAATGTAGAATTTAGCAAAAATATGGAACACGAAGAACACAAGGTGATTCTTCATAATTTGTCAATAGAGGCTATCGAAAAGCGAAAATACCATGATAAGGAATACCTGTCTCTCGAAGAAGCATTCAAGCGGGTTCGGGTTCATTTCAGCCAGCTCCGTGAAAAATATCGCGAAATTATCTGCGGGGGAGGCGAGCGAGTCACCCCCTTCCTCCCCCACTGTACGACATGACGTTGCTGAAATTCAGGATCACCGGAAGTGAAAGGAAACCGAAGACGCGGCCCCCGGTGAAAGCACTTTTCGCGGCAAATGTCCCGTGACGGTGAACGGTCGCTACTCGTCCCTTAGATGTCCACCCCTAAACAAATTTACGTTCGACCGGCAAATAAATGTTCGCCAATAGCCAGGCCCTTGCGTATACCATCGGCGGGAAGCTTGAAAGTCGCCTACGTTGTATTTTCCCGCGACACGAGCACATTATGCTTTCCGCTCGGTTAACTCCACCTGATCTCCGTCTCCTTCTGTTCGTGATTTTTCGCGAAACAGATTCGCATAACCGCTGAGAAGTTTTAATTGAATCGGGTCCGAACGAGAATTATAACTGATTAAAACGATACTTCTAGGTACCTAGCTACCTACACCGTAGACATTAGCACAAGTATTTTCATAGATCGTTCCGCGGTGATTAGAATTAACATTATCACCGTGAGTTATTTAACTTGTGATAACAGACGACGTTGAGTCGCCTTTTTCGCGAGTTGTTTAATTTTTCCTCGCGTATTTGTATCTGTTGCCAGCTCATAAGCTCCAGAGTTTGTCAATAAGGATTAGCGAAAGCGGTTTTATCATAAAATGTGGGACAAAGACCGGAATATTTATTATCGACGTCGATGTTTACGTTTGTATCTGATAGAAAGCGCTTAATTCAATATCACTTGTAAGTCATGTTCTCAAATAACAATTTATGACTTTCTCACACGGCGAGACCTGTTGACTTCTAATATGTTTGCTGTCGCGTGATCGATTTATATGATTTTAAACTAGATTGAGGTTACGGTAAGGATTCTTTGGAGGATCGCCGATGTGTCGGAAACATTCCTCTTCGAATATTTGCAGACGTGGAACCTGGATAACGAATCCTATACCCGTGAGACAGCGTCCTCTCGGTCGAAGGTGATTCATCTAATCTCAAATCTTGCGCATATAGTATTTCCCCGCGTGTATCGAGTAATTTCTACCTGTCCGTCGGAAACCTTGTATTTCTCTTCGTGATCGCGCGACACCGTCTTTCGTATCATACAGCATTCGGTATAAATCACGCGGAACACGACAATTCTGTGTGTGTTTTATATTCTTAGTCTGGCGATCGCACGAATTGTCCGTGCGCGTCTTCGTCGACGGAAACACGTTCGTGAAACTTGCAAATCAATAGACGCCGATTCGAACAGAATCGTGAAATTTTGATCGTCGGAGATAGCGAGAGAAACGGGGGATGAAAATTGATTCCCGTGAAAATGATTATCTAAAAGAATACCAGGAATATTGTAAATCAGGCAACCGAAGGCCTCGACCTTATTTCCTGTCGAATTCAATTTCCAACGAAACCAATTACGATACTCCGATTGACAACCTGTCATATAACTTTAATTGCTCCGAGGAAAATGTACGGTGCTGGTATTGCTGGCGGGAACAATTAAGCAAGGTTGTTTCTGTAAACGGATGAACAATTACGGGAGACCAGAGGGTCGAAAGTAACAATTTCACTTTGGACTATGAGTACGCAAGAAATATTGCACTTGAATTTTTATTATAGTATCCATAAGTAATCAATTACTTGCAAACAATTACTTTTGCCTTTAATTCTGTACCGATCGTTGAAGGGGAAACACGTATTCTTTTACAGTTTTCGGTAAACCAGCCTGTGTTCAAACTATTTTAAAAAGTATAATTTTTTTACAACCCTGTAATGAAATGGCGGCGTCGGCACCTTCCGAGAATCATATTCGTCATTGGATTCTTACTCTCTGGAGCATTATTTAAGAAATAAAACATTCACTTCTGTGGAAGATGTAAGGAGGCACCTTGAGTCATATTTTGCTTCACGAACCCTGGATTTCTATAAGAGGGGGATTGAACATTTGCAGGAAAGATGGCAAACTGTCCATGATAATGATCCTGTTCTTGAAACACTTGTATTTACTAAAAAGTTTGTTTTAGATTTCAAAATAATTTATTATTCCCCCTGCAAATTGTTTTTTAGATTTCGAATAATTGATTACTTATGGGTCCCCCTAATACGACAAAATGTTACCTAGTTATCTGACATGATTTAGCCACGGTATTTTCGATTTGCAACAATTGATACTTGAATTACTAACAAAACATGGAGACTGGAGAAAGTGTTACAACCGCCTCCATGAGGTGGGTGACAATATTTTCTTAAAATTGTCTACTCAGCTGAACTGTAATAGGAATAATTGGGTTCGTACAATAAAATCAAAGATAAATCTTCGTAAATACCAGCTGCTAGGTCAGTCGTAGTGACGCCAGACGTCATCGTTCGAACGGCACCGAAGGAAGCTGCGAAATCGGTTGAAAAACTGACCGGACATCTCTTTTGGCGGACAGTTCCTAGTTTTCGAGCGGACACGGGCCCGAAACGCCGGGCTTCCTGCGATTGTGCGGTGTCCTATTTCGATTTCCACGTCGGCAGACTTTCTTCCAGGGGCCCTCGGTTCCCTGGCACGAGGGGCAAAAAAAAAAAGAGAAGACGAGTCGACGAAGTTCGGTCCGCGTCAGCGCATATGAGAGACACAACAATTGCCCCGATAAATCTATACACCGGTGATAGGAATCTTTCGCGAGCTGCTGGACCGTTAACGGTTCGAATATAAACCGTGACGTTTTCCTTTTCCGCCGATAGGAGAACGTCGGTCTCTACCGTTAATTAGTTCCTGACAAGAGAGCCGCTCTCTTCCTCCCGGTTGCGCACACGCTGCCCGCGTGCGTGTGCACGTGTGTATGTCTCTGGGAATCGTTTTTTCGTCGTTATAAAGTAACCGAACGGCGGCAGGTACGTCAACCGGCGCCGCTAGACAGCCAGAAATAAAGGACATGTTCGATTGGTGAACACGGGGGGAGGGAAAAATACGTAATCGCGGGCGGACGCGACGGTCCGCGGACAGCCGAGGACAGGCTTCAGAAAATTAGTTTGCCAGAGAGAGGCCTCGGCTCTCTGGCGCTGGCCTGGCCTCTGTGTAACATCAAAGAAGCCCCCAATCCGTGGCGGTGGACCCCGGTGTCGATGGGGGACCGTTTCTGGCATCGGCGTCCGTATCCTTTGTCTCGAGGATAATAATTATCACGTCGTTCGTTCGCCGATTCTTTGCGGCGGCGACAACGCGGATGCAACTCGGACCGGAGCGGTGCGGAGCGGAGCGGTGTGGTGCGTGCGCGCACGTGTGCCCCTGTTCCAGGTAGGCAGCTGCAAATTAAAATCGGTATTGGCCCAGCGCTTCGCCAATATTTCACCGGCCCCGATTGCATTACAACGACGACACTTGTGATTGGTTGTCACCCTGTCCGCCCTGTCCTTTGTGTAGTTTTTCAGCCGAACGTCAACCCTGCACCCCCTCCCCTCCCCTACCCTCCACCCCCGAGTCGATGTGTGTCCGACACGATTTTGTCGCGTGCTTACCGATTGATCTCTTTCTCTCTTTCCGTAGCCGAGACGCGGACACGTGAGCCATTATGTCGATAACCAAAATTTTTCTAGTGTGCACCGCGTCGCGTCGCGTCAGTCTTTGTCCCGGTTTCGCTTTTTTAGAAACCAGCGAGAAATTGGTCAAAACTTCAAACACGAGTCGCTGGAACGCTGCTCGTTCGGATGTGGGTTACGCTTTGAACGTGTTGAACGTCGAAGAGCATTCTGGGTTTCTCTACTAACACTTTGATGTCGCACGACGCAGTAACATACAAACAAAATCTGAGTTGCCGTTGTAGCGTGTGGATCGGTAAACTTACCGTTTAGAGCATAAGGAATTTTTGCTAGTAGGTGGTAGACATTCTGTTGACCTCCTAAGCGGCTTCTTCAGGGTCGAAGTGCGTTCCTCAGTGGCGAGTTTCATTTTTCCCCACTAGGGCGTTCACGGATTAGCCCCTTGTCCTACAATATCCAGTCAGACCCGTTATGAAGATTCTGCACAGAGTCTAATTGATATGTATGTTATTAATATTCTTTAAACCGAAATAAAATTCCATTTTGTTGTAGTTGATATATATCCTTCATTATAAAATAATTCAAATATTCAGAATATGTATAATTGATACAGATGTACAAAACGTACTTTTTAAATTTTTAATATAAGCCCGCATATAAAAAAAGTTGCAAAATACAACTGTTAGTACTTTCTCTGCAATTTTGACCAATTGTAATTTTAATCAAACATCTTTTTTCACATTATATAGCGAACCAATTGTTCTAAATTCCCCAAAAAATTCGAGTAGAATACTCCAATATTGACAAAATTATGGGATTTTTAAGAGCGTCCGAATATTAGTTGGAGCCACTGTATTTAGAATACTGGGTACTTTCCTGTATTCCTCATTCAGATGATTACATGTTGCGATCAATGTGACATCGGTTAACATTGTCGCTTCAATAAATTTAAGTATCATATTCAGAAAAAGTATATTTACGGTTCTATACTTTTAAAAAATACGACAACACTAAAATCGATCTTTTGACCCGTTTACGTAAGACGGGGGCCGCTTAATGGGTTTCCGGTGAACGATGCGTTAGCAGGATCGGATCCGAAGATTCTCTGAATCACTCATCCGCAATCGTGATCCCCGTTCCGGCTCGGCGTCGAGGATATTCCTCTCGCGTCCGGCCGTTTTTCCCACCGCATCGATTAGCGCCTATTTATAGTAATTTGGCGCGGAGCCCGGGCTTTCCTGGAAAAAGAACCAGCCGAAGATAAGGGATCGTCCTTGCCTGGTCGCAGCCGGACCGTCGTCGTCGCGTCGTCGTCCCAAGCATTCGCAATCGGCGACGAGAGTGGTCTCTCATCTTCTTGGTCCCTCCTCGCCCCCTCCGATCGGCCGATTCTCGTCCTCGTTGCACCACGTGCACGCGGTTTCCGTCTCTCGCGCGCGAGGACGATCTTTCTCCGGTTCCTGGGCACGCACAGACGCAGCCAGAACTTGCGGATTCCCGTCATGCGGCTACCGGGAAGCCAGGCGACGTCCTGCATTGCGATGCGACGTGGTGCACCGTCGTCCGTCAATCATCCAGAGACACGTCCCCGTCATCGCGCACTCTGCATGTAATATAACCAAACACCGCCGACAACCCGATCCTGTAAACAATCCGTGTTCCGCGCTGCTCTTTCGGATCTGCCTGCCTGCCTGCCTGTCCCGTCGCGGCCGCGGGACAGTTTCGGGGGAGTGGCTCGCATGTTGACGTCGCATCTGAACGGATCTAACGGCGATCAAAAATCGATTCTCCTAACTGATTGTAAATGGGATAGAAATTCGTGTAAATTTCTAGATTAACCCTTTGGCTACGGCAAACTTTGGCACGCACCGGCCGTACGGTACGGTACGAATTCACTCGCGACGTCCACTGGGTACGGCGAAGTTTTTCGTTAGACATGCATTTCTGAGGAAGTATATTAAAATATTCAAAATACTGTAATTATAGGCGCCTCTCGTGGCTGTGAATCAAAATAGGTTAATCGAAATCGGTAATCTACATTACCAAGAAAGGTCTACATTAGCATAAGAGCAATTATAAAATTTTAAAACGAAACAGGCAAAATTTGATCTGGACGCCTATTGGCGCCTACAGTACCAGGAAGCCAACATGTGTCGGACGCCAATAGGCGCCTACAGTACCGGGGAGCCAACATGTTTCGGACGCCAATAGGCGCCAACAGTAGTCAAAGGGTTAATCGCAAACGAACTGTGGTACATTCGAAACTATGAAATTCGAAATGACATATAGATAAACTTTGTTAGGGAGGAATTAACGCGACGTTTCTAGTTTGGCAGTCAAAGGGTTAAAGTTTCAAGTCTCTAGCTCATCGGGAAGTTAGTTTAAAATCAATTGCAAGATTTGTACCGAACAGACAAGCAGACAGACAAGAAAGCGAGTTAATGAAAACGTGGTAAAATCAATTCGCGGTGTACAATTTAATTACTCATTTGACATGATTGAACAATGAAATGTCGGGCGACTCGAGGATAATCGGCTCGAAAGTTGCCTAATGTAGCCGCGGCTTTGTTATCCGATAGAGAAAGAAGATGGCAAAAAGGGTCGAGATAAAGTTGCTCGATGTTGGTTCAGCGTGGACGTAGGTTAATTCCGTGACGAGCGAAAAAGAAACATAGTTCTCGCAGGCAGTGTTTCAGCGTTTTGAGAACAGGCGAGTCTATTGGGTGGAGCGATCGGTCGACACGGATGAAACGGGACGGGGGTAGGTGACGTGCAACGCTCCAGGTAATTTTCCATCGCAACGGGAAACAACATTCGTCGAGCGATACCAGGGCCATGTGTAACCAAATATTGTCATGAACGATCGAACACCGGCGGGAGAAGGGGGGGAGGGGTAGTTTCGCGTGTTTCACCCTTTTCATCATCCGCTCGTCTTTTTTCGCGTGCCCCGGGACACGTAACGCCCAGCGCGAAACGAAGACTGTCCAGCCGATCCGAATCGAGTGACACGAATCGCTGCCGGCAACTTCACGGTAAGCTCGTGCAACGTTGCTACTCGAACGGATGTCGGGTACCTCGGCTGACACAATCGACGCGCATTTAATTCGGTATCTGTCGCATTTGTGCGCTTGAACGGATATTAATCCGCGCGGAGCAACAACGGCACGCTTCGGCGCGGTGCGCGTCGGCTTGATCCGGCGCTTCAGCGTTTTCTAGGCGAAGAAACGCTGTTAGATGACAGCCGGTTCTGGCTAATCGTTCAACGTGTTAATACGTTCGTTACTAGCGAAAACCAGTTCAGAATTCCAGGCGAGAATCGAGATTGTTGAGATTTTTAGGGGAGAAAATATTGAGTCCGAGAAAAAGTTCGTGGCGTTTTCTTAGTAAAATTCGGCTGGTTTTCTTATAGTGTGAAAATGAATTTATTTAAACCAAATATGTTCCATTATTACCAACAATGTTTCGCCATTTTTCGGGTAGAGCCATGATGCCATCGGTAAAGAACTTTTGTGGTTTCTGGTTGAAAAAGTGGTCATCAAGTGGTCGTACACGTTTTCGAAGTAAGCCAAGGTTCCGTACCCCTGTCTGTCACGTTCATCCCCCAATTTTTCTATGGGGTTCAAATCTGTTGATCTGTTTCATCACTTTTAATGAATTATTAAGTTGAAGTTGTAATGACTACTGGACATATGAGGATATTTATATTATGTAGTTAATAAAATTAATTCGTATCATAATCTATACGAAATACCAGAGTTTTACTAAAAACCAGTGGTGTCCTCGTCGTTTGTTAAACAGTGAAAACTGTCGGTTCGCGTAGCAGCCGACCAACTATCATCCCCCGCAGGTCGGTTGGGCAGCAGGGTCCGTTGTGCCGGAGGATCATCGGTCCGGTAATGATACCCTTTGTCCAGGATCCTGGCGGGCTGGACAAGAAAGGGGACAACGCGACTCGTTCGCGGTCGGGGCGAGGCGGGCAAAGAAAGTCCGAGGCCGGGAAGAGAAGAGAAGCTGCGCGGCGAGAGGGAGCTCTCTCGGGAGATGGTATCGGGTTGCGGGCGAACGGAACGTTGTTACATTCAAATTAGAGTGGACGACGGTATGCGTGGCCGAGAGTCGCGTCGGGTCGTTGTCGTCTCCGGGCTGGACGGACCCGGTGTGTATACGGGCGGTTCGCTTCTACACAGCGCGCGGCGAACACGAGGACTTACGGACGGTGGATCGTATTCAAAACAGCGGGAGGCTCCCAAGCCCTCGAGCCGTCATGCGATCTTGTCCTTCCACAACGACCGGGTCCCATCGCGCTCTGTCTCGAGGCGGAATTTCAATACACTCGTATATTTAACGAACGTCCCCTCCCTGCCTCCCCCCTTTGGCCCCGTTCTCCATCTAACCTCCCGTGTTCTCCCTTATCCTCGAGGCCCCGGTCTTCTTCTTTTCCTCTCGTCCACTCCTTCGATCCTCTCTCTCTCGCTCTCTCTCTCTCTCTTTCCCTCTTTCTCTCTTTCTCCGTGGCCGATGTCCCCTTTCCCGATCGTTTCTGCCCTCTTCCTCCACCCGACCGTTCCCGCCACCTCGTCGTCTTCCTTTTTCCTACTCGGGGTTCCTTCGGGTTCCCCCGATACCCGGAGAACTCGTCCGCCCGGCCGCGGAATCGGCTTTTTATATTTCCCCGCCGCGAATCGGCCGCTCGAGGGCTGCTCGAGCAGAACACGGGAATTTATCGCCGGTTAAACGGCCCTGGCCCTGGCCCTCGGCCACCTTATCCCCCGCTGAAGCTTTCGACGTCGACTGTTCTGCCCGGATCGCTGCCTGCCTGCCTGCCTGACTACCCGCCTGCCTCACTGCCTCACTAGCATCCGGAAAGACGTATTGCCGATCGGATACTCGACAGATTCGGGGAAGCAAGCTCGAAGGGGTTGGTCGACTCCCGGCGCGCGTCACGATGCCCTTCGGGAATAATTGCCGGTCTTTCGATTCCTTCGCTGTTGATTAACCGAATCGGTTCGTGCCAGTATAATGTAGGGCTTCGACTGATTCAGGACGGATACTCGGAACGGTTTCGACATTGCTCCTCTATCTTGGTGTTGAACCTTCAGGAAAAATTTGCTTCTAGGAACAATTTGTTGTATACCAACGCCAAGATTATCTAAAATCTTCTCCATAGCATTAGTATTAGTCATCTGGGTACTTTCCGATTACGATTCCAAACCAGTCGTCGACAGTAAACGTCCCAAAACCTTCCCCAATGATTTGATTCTTTCGTTATTACTCATCTTCGACCTGAACGTCTCATCTCAAGATATCCCCCCACTCTCCTGGTTACCAAAACCTATATCTTGCAGCGCGTTTCTCTGTAAAACAGCATTATTCTCCGAACAGTCTTTGCAATCAGTCTTTGCAGAACCGACTTAAGAGTATCTATTGTACGCGCAACCCTATTTCGTTTAAGTTCCGTGCTTGTACCGAGTTCCTATTAAATATAATAACCAACCAGTCAACGAAATACAACGAATTTACACTTCCGTATGTGAATTTTTATGTCTTTGATCCTGAAGACCTCAAAGTACCGTTAAAAGCGCTGCTTGAAGAATTCAGAACAATAAATACATATTAAATTTGATTAACACGTTGATTGCCACGTCACCCATACGTGGGCGACGGAATTATTTGTCCAAATTTTAAAATGAATTTTTACGTTAATATATTAATCGTATCAAATTTTTTAAGGATCTGTAAAATGCCAGAAAGTTGGAGGACTACTCAACATCATACATATAAGTTTTTCAATTTTTATTTCATTAAATAACACATTAATTTGATGGAATTTTTGAGGTTTCTAGCTTGGCAGTCAAAGTGTTAAACTACACAGTAAATTTAGAGAGCAAGAACAGTGTGTATTCTTGGTGCAAAACTTGTACAATAGATATTTCCCCCTGCACACATCGTTACCGTTTCCTAGCGGATTCCCTCCGCGAGATTCGGACCTAATCAATCATAGCGGAGGCGATATAAAAACTAATCAGATGCGACAAGTGGAAGCCAGAAGGGACGTGATCGGAATGAGAAGTGGTTCTCTCCCTCGTTGTAAGGAGGTTCGTCGCGTTGTCGTCCTGCTATTCGGCCATTACCCGTGCGTTGCCCCCCGAGACAATTAGCCTGCGGGCGTTACATTGTCCGGCTCGTAAAATCCGTCTCCTCGCGTGCCAGAAGTTTCCGCGAAAGGGAGAACGCGGTCTGCATGTCGCCGATCGACAAGGTCGTTTCTTCGATCGACGGGCTCTCTCGTCTGGCTTCCGAGCTGTTCACGACGGTGTCTGGACGTCGCCGCCGTCTGCGGAACTTCCGTTCCGTGGCATATTTCACGCTCCTACGGCCACGTTTCCGCGCAGACTACATCGTCCGACGGCGCGTGTGCGACTCTCGCCGCGACTTCTGCGGAATTTTCACCGTTCATTGGAAGGGAACACTGTGTACAACGAGAATGGAAAAGCTAAGAAACCATGCGAGACGATTAGGGGCTGAACGACGCGACGACACCGCTTATCCGCTTGTCTCGCGACCAACATAAGTTTCCTTTCATACTCTTCGAAAATACAATACAAGGAGCAAAACTGAACCAATAACTACAAGTTCTGTATAAATCATTATTTATTACTAGGAATATAGAATAGTTACTTCTAACTATGATCAAAATAATTATAATGTTGATTTTTTGTTATTCTTCTATATTCCTAGCAATAAATAATGATTTATACAAAACTTGTGGTTATTGGTTCAGTTTTGCTCCTTACTGTATATTAGGCGGACCCGTAAGTAATCAATTATTTTGAAGTCGAAAACAAAGTATTGAATTCAAGTTTTTGGTGCCATTGCATTAAATCCCTTATTAAAATGAAAAGTATGCAATGATGAATATGATCTTCGGAGAGTATGGACGCCGCCATTTCATTACAGGGTTGTAAAAAAAATTATACTGTTTAGAATATTTTGAACACAGGCTGCTTTTCCGAAAACTGTAAAAGAATACGTGTTTCCTCCTCAACGAACTAAAGGCAAAACAAATTCTTTGCAAATAATTGATTACTTGTGTGCACCTCTAGTATATTTATTGGGAATACAGTTGAGGAAAGCAGCCAGTCAAGGGAAGGGTTACGAATTACTTTCCTATCATTCTCTACAATGTAATCTTCATATAACCCTCGTGAGGCGCGTGCTTTAGACGATTTCCTTGACTAGGTCTGTTCCAACTCTTTGCATCAATTTTTATTTACATATTCTTGAACCTAGCTCCTTTAAATAAATCTTTATATTCAACCTAATATAAACTAATGATTTTAGTCTCGCTACTGTAAAGTCAGAATTTAGATGGAACGCTTGCACTTCTAAATTAAAATGGTCTCATCCAAAAAGATCAGTGTTTTTGTACTTCCATATCCAGAATATTTCAGATTGTATGGTGAAAGTAACAAAATCAGCTGTTCTCGATTTCTTCAGCGACCCGAGGAGCGAACCTAAATTGAACCGGGCGCAAAGAAACGCGATTGAGAAATAAATGTTGGGGATCCAGGAATGAAGAGATATTTGCCCGAGGATGATCGAGAGGGGTTTTTGCGTTTAAACGTGAAAACGAACACCGTTGCCGTCCCGATCCCGAACGTATTTCTGACAGAGAACATTACGAGCTCCGGAGCAAAAAGGAGCGGAACCGCGTTGGAGGAAGAGTGACGCCCCTCGAATAAAGTATGGCTCTGTTTACCCGGAGCTAATGGTCGTCGGATCGACCATCGTCTACCACGTAACTCGACTCACTACTGCGGTTCCTGCACATTTTATACGTCTGCCCGGTAACGAACACCGCGGGAACAACGTGTTCCACGAAAACAATAGAGAATTTGTACAAGAATCTCGGCGCGAGATAACAACGACGATGGCGAAACCTAAAAAGGACGGAAGTCACCTGTGCCGTTTCTCGGTGAACGGAAACGAGGCCACGGGATCGAGATTTAATGGCTGCCATAACGAGAAAATGATATTTCGCCCCGGAACGCCGATGAGAACTAATTAAAATTTTATTATTGCTCTTCACCGACGATCGATTCATTCGATTTGGTCAACGTTTGCGACGGTGAGCGATACTTTTATTCAGACCAGCAGGCACCAAATAATGAATAAAGAATAAATAGCTTAAGTCCTATTTGCTAAACGAGGAATGCAAAATGCTAATGATTCGTCGATCTTTGAGATATTACAGTTTTGTGGTATGGAATACTGAACAATTGTTCTATTTCTTATGGGAGCAATTGTTTATCTGAATGTTGTTACCTAAAATGTGAAGCTTCATAGCTCCAGTTTTGTAATCGGTAAACCGCTCATTTTATACATTAGTAACAGAAGTAGTTGTAATTTGTAAAAAGATTAAAAGCGAAAGAATCTGAAATGATTAAATAAAGAAATTTGCAGAGAATTCTTATGAAGCACAAAGATCCACAGTCTAGTAATTAGTTTTCGGTTTTAAAGTACAATAAGAATCATAAGAAATAATAGGTAGTAGTTCGGAAGTATATACGATATTAAAAACGGTAAAATACAGGAGCATTATGTATTTATTTGGTCGTGAATCCGTTCCTATAAAGACGAGTCGCACGGAATCGCATTCTCCCCGAGGACAATAAATTGTGATTGACGAAGGTATCTCCAGAAGCGGAATCCTCCGCACAGGATATTCACGTTCTGGGCGTTGTGATGTCTCTGTCCAGCGGCGCCAGGGGCGTACATTGTCTTCGCCTTCATCTGGTCACCTCTTGACCCGCGTTTCCATACGATCACGTTCGTATTTCGCTGGTCGCCGGCTAGCGAAAGGTACGAACGAAAATCCAACGTGCAGAAACGAACGACGATAAACCATAACCTCGAAAAACTTGAACCTTTTCAGCACGGTACATCGTGATACATATTTTTTTGTCTAAAAATGTCACAAGATACTTCTTCGTTCGAGAGTCTAATTATCGATGATTGTGATTAATGTGTATCAAAAGGTGGTTGGACGAGAGCTTTCTTTGACAAAGAACAATTCTAAAAGTTTCTTTTACGATAATCCGTAGAAGAGTCCTGCAGATTTCTCTAGCCTTGATGCAGGATAGCTTTATCGATCGATATTTTTGGAGAGAATAGAAGAAAATTGAGAGCACGTTTTGTATGAAATTTAAGAGAATAATTTAATCTGTCGTAAGAAACAACGGACTTAACGTTTCGGCGGCCGAGGTAGGGAATTTTTTCCAAGCAGAGCAAACAATTTCTCGGATATTGTCGACGCGAGATCCAAGCCCGGGTGACACGATGAAAAACCAGACCGGAAGACAGGAAACGAGGAACGGAGGGATATGCCGTTTGTTTATAACTTTCACTAGCAACACGGGCCGAGTCACCGAATGGCAGAGGGCTCTTTGCATAACACCGGCTGCGAGGAGACAAATGGCGATCGTTTGGACGCGAAACGTCGGAAGTAATGGCTGCCCTTCTGGCCCTCTTTTTTCAGCTTTTCCAGGCCAGCATTATTGCGCGGGCCGCGCCTCCCCCGCACGCTTTTCCGTCGGCCACTCGCGTTTCCCAAGTACGAAATAACGAGCGTGCACGCGGCCCGCGCCGAAACCGGCCGACCACCAAACAAACCATTTGTTATCTATAATTGCGAAGGCAACGTTTTTCCTCGTCGCGACGCCGCCGGAATTAAAAATATGGAAATACGGCGAATGCAGCGCGACGTAATTCCTCTGTACCTACCAGGACCGGCGACGTGTTCAACGGTTATTAATTCCCTTCCGGTAAGTTTGCGCAAAAGAAACAACGCTCCTCAACTTCAGATTGCTCGCACGATTTTTCTTTCTCCTAACCCCTCTAGCCACTCAGACAAATAAAAATCACACCTCGAACCATGTTCACTTGATTCTGACCGTTATCCGTCTATAAACATTAGGGGTGCCCATAAGTAATCAATTATTTACGAAGAATTTGTTTTGCCTTTAGTTCTGTACCGATCCTTGAAGAAGAAACACGTATTCTTTTGGATTTCTATAAGATGGCAAACTGTCCTTGATAATAATGGAGACTATATATTAGGTTGTAACATATGAAAAACGTCCGATTTTTAAGATTAACTTTAAATGAACACAACGGACATTTCATATGGTACAACCTAATAATAAATTAGGAAATAAAAACTTGAATTTATTACAAAGTTTGCTTTAGATTTCAAAATAATTATATTCTTATGAGACCCAATAATACATTATTTGATTAAAAACGCACTTTACAATCGCGTTTCGTCGATCTTATAATGTTTGATGCACCGGACAAAGTTCGTGCGATTTTCTTCGTAGAAGTGAGTCGAAGTCTAATTTAGGTTGACAATTGGCGCGTGTAATGCATAAAGTTAGCACCACGTGTTATACGTGGTAATCCACTTTCAATCGCCTCAACATTCCGTTATTTAAGGTTAAAAATAGGAAGCAAAAATTGAAAAATTCGTGCTTACTCGTTTACGGGTTTAAAATTGGAACTACTTCAGCGAAGTAAGTTTGATCTCACTCTCTTTACAGCCCAGATCTGTTACCTTGTAATTATTCATTGCCGTCTATTGTTGTCCGTGTCAAACTTCATTGCAAATAGCAATTTCGAGAACGATGCCAACGTCAAAACGGCAATTAACTCATTTCTTGTGAGAGAAACTCGAGATTTTTACAATAAAGGGATGCATAATCTTGTAGAACTTTGGAAGAAGGTAAACAAACCCGATGGTATCTACATCTTTAAATCAAACTACATTTTCAGAACGAGTGTTTTTTGGTCCACGAATTCGCACAGACTTTTCCCGGTATTTAATAGGATCAGACCGAAATATAACAGAATCTTTTAGAAGTGGACGGATTATTTTTAAGAACAATGATTTTCCTGTAGGATTTCGAACTTTGCAATGAGAGTACAGACAAGTGTGTTTAAATTAGAAGTACATTCAATTGTCGATATTTGTCAACACGTACATTGCCAGGGTCGTGTATCGTCCAGGAGGCGTACCCAAGCTTCGTGACCCCTTACTGGGTACAGTAGTAGCAGTAGGCCGCAGTAGTAGGGGTCATTCCGCGACATTTACCATCGAGGTCTTGACGACATATATAGAAAACACAGTAATGGTTCGATACCAGTCATCAGGTAATGTATTCAGCGAACCAGAGGGTTGGAGACCCAACACATTTTCGGTCTCGATACAGACGGGCCCGTTAGGATTGGTATAAGGTCTTTTGAACTTTTTCAAAAAATATTGGGTCTGGGAAAAAGTTCGTGGCGTTTTTCCCGATAGATGACTTCAATTGCAAATAACTCTGGAAACACAGATCGCAGCTACACCACTAAACGCTCCTTGGAAAGGTGACACTTCGAGCGTTACTTTGAGTGTATAAACATCGAAATTGCTGCAGTGGTTGGAAAGTTTTTTGCGTCATTCAACTTTTTTGTCATTTTTTAAAAGTAAATAAAGACTGGAAACATCACTAAGCACTTTTTCTAAAGACCAGTCATTCTGACTGGTCTCTTGGTAGAAATCGATATACTTAAATAGCCGGTAAATCTAGTGATAAACGGTACCAAACAAAGTATCCTTCGTGTGTAGCGCGAGAATTAAATCTGGCAGCATTATCGTCTCGTCTAAGATGCTCTGATCGACAAGCAGGATGCGTTCGACGGGCCGATTAGAATTGATATAAGGGGTCCGTCGAAATGGCCGCGACCTGTCCGGAATCGCGATTTCGGGGTGAACTTTCCAGGAACCGGGGGCCCGGTGTTCGAAACAAATCGTTATAATCGACGCGGCGATGGCGGCGGTGCGGCGGCAGTAGCGGCGATGTCGGCGCGTTAAGTGCGTCGGCTTCGTGACAAGATGTGGCAGGATAAGGATGATACGTGTCTCATTGTGTTGCGAACGCCGGCTGGATGGGCGATCCGAGGGGCTTGCGGGGGTGTGTGTCGTCGGCCGGATGAACGGGCGATCGGCTCCATCAAAATGCGCGGCGCCTCCCCGGGCTCGATTCGCAGCGCGGACAGGCCGGGGCTGTTTGAAGCTGGTGATACCTGGCCGGGGCCAGCACCCGGACACCTGCACGTCGTTGCATTAAATCACCGTCGAAACGCGTTTCGAGAGGTTTCGCGCACGCCTCACGGTGGTCCTCATCTCCATGCCGCCTCCCTTCGTCGTTGCTCTCCGCGAAAAACAGAGGGACACGCGCAACCACCGATGCCCTCTCTCCCTCTGATTTATCGCGATGCCAATGGAAGATTCTCGAGGGGATGAATCCGCCGAGGCATTCGCGAAGCAGAATGCCCGAGCGGGCGGGGGCCGAGAGTTTGTTGTTCGCCCGGTGGCGTGACTTGGGGGATGACTTTGTTTTTCGAGAGAGATTTATTGGACCGTCGGCTTTGCAGCCTCTTCTCTGCGGTCTGTCCACGGGCACCGTGATATCGTGGCACTCCCGGCGAAGCCTAGATTGTTTTTACCCGGGCCACCGGGATCTAATCGTTCATTCTATACCGGCCGCTTTGGGCTTGAATAGGAAGCGTGATTGGATTTCATGGTTTTAAAACGAGATGCGCGACGCCAATTCGAGCACACCGGTCTTTGCTGTGGTTGTTTATGAAAATTCGTCGGCTGTGGGAATGTAGATATGATTCTCGAAGGTTTTTAGTATTGACTTTACAGTTGTTTCTCCGTCTGATCGTTTCTGGAATCGTGTTCCCTGCGATTCAGGGTGTTGTTGATTCGTTGAGTGTTCTCGTTTGGAGTTCGTGGTCGTTTTAATTTCGATAGCCCTGCTATAGCCAGGGGCTGTAATTGTTCGTTATGATTAGGAAAGTTGGTAAAGACAACAGGAAATCACTAGTTCTGCGGCAAGAGTTCAACTCACGCGAAAAACATTCCGATAAATTCTAAAAACATTCCATAAATTTTGCGGTTCTCCGCGTCGTTGCAGGCACCCGTGGAACACTGCACAGGAGTGCACACTTAAGCATCAACAGTTGGGACCAAATGCGGACACTTCAGCGGGGAGACGACTTCAACGAATTCAACTGACGGAAGGAGAGGGCATATATGCGAGTAAAATACCAATACCTGGCTCGTGCCAACTCAGTCCGAGGCACCGTTCCTACATTCAGGGAATCGAAGGGAAACTAGAGGGAGAATGCTGTAGTCAAATCCTGAGTGACGTCACGAAGCTATAGTGTAGTGTAACTCAGATAGTGACGTTCCCTGTATGTCCCCTATCATCGTCGTTACGTTTTTTAAACGTCATAGGAAGGTTCCATTACGAATAGGGACATCCTGAATTTATGCGAAAACTGTGTTGCCATTTCCAGGAATTGGTGGTGACAGGGACGGACGCTGAAGAGTACACTACTGTATATCTCTAACAGTGGACTTGGCAATGATAACGAGCGAGTAAGTAACAAGATGGAGGGAGCGTATCCCCGATGAGAAACAGCCGCGAGTCCCACGGTGGTTGATAGGAGGGAGGAGGGGAGGGGAGGGCGGTCGAATTCAAACGGCGAAAAGCGATCGCTTCATAAGTCAACGCCAATCAGGGAAACGTGGCGGTTCGCTTGGTCTCCGGCGGATAGAAGAGGCCGAGCGCAGTCGAGGAGGCCGGAGCGGATCGAAGCGGTGCGGAGCGGTGCGGAGCGGTCTGGGGTCCGCGAATCCGGAACGCAAGAAGAAATATAGTACGGACTGCTATTTCACTCGCTAAAAGAGAACTGGCAGGACGCCCGGCTGTCGAAAGTGGAAGGGAGAAGGGTCCGGATATAATGGCACAAAGCTTCTTTGAATCTTAGAGCCTCGCCGCGCGCTGCTCTCCTCGCTATCGGCGATCTGCTGCATCGTATGCAAATCCTCCTCCTTATAAATACATCAGCCTCCGCGGATCTTAGGTGCCTCCGAGGCAACCTCCTTTCTCTGGCTCCGTTCTGTCCACCTACCCGCCTTCCCGCTGTCCACGCATTGACAGTTGACTGGGGACTTCGGTGGCTTGCGCCGACCGGGAATGAATATTCGGATGGGGACTTTGCGACCGGGGTACCTGGAGATTGATCGTTCCTACGGCTACCGGCGGAACGATACAGAACCGAGACACCGAGAAGACCTGGGAAATTGTCGACCGGTCTCGCGAGGAATCGAGGTGTTACTGGTTTCAACGATGCTTCCGTAAAACATTATCCCGTGTGCAAAATCGCCACGGAAACTCCTGTTAAACGCTTCCACTCCAAAAATCATTCCTTTTTTAGTTATTCGTTTTGAATTCTGGGATAGGGTGTAGCACCTTCGCGATGCACGTTTGAGACTATCAGGAGCTATGAACATTGAGGATTTTCTATTAACACATTATCTACTTATTTCATAACTTTTTAAAGTCTGTGGCCCATGGAAACTTCAATCATAAACCAACAACGCACCTTCAATAACGTAATCTAATCATTTCGTACGGGATTATTGTGCAACAGGAGATTTTTAAGCTATCACTTAGTATAGTACCATTACTGAAAAGCCTATTAGTTGTTAATAGTCTCCTGCTTGTGAATGCTTCAGCAAATGCTTCTACTTCGAAAATCGTTTCCCCTCTATTCCTTCACTACGAATTCTGGGATAGAATGAACAGCAACAGATAGAATTCCTATTAACACTAAACCTACCACCGCCGATCAAAATCACCGGTTCCAAAATTTTTAATTTAACGATTTTTGTAATTATAAAGATGTTTTCGTGGAAAATGATTAAATAAATATATTTAGTAGAGCATGAATTGTAACACGAACTACAAAAAATCCAAATAAATTCAATCTCGTCATTTTTATAAGATAACATGTATCAGTTACTTTTAGGCTCGGTAGGTTTAGTATTAACAATCTTCTGTTCGATGTGTACGATAAGGTAACATAAACTTCTTACAATTCTTACTTCATTTAGTCAGAACTGGACAATTTTTCATCCGAGGATCGCAAATTTTAGAGAAAGTATGATTACCATTTTGTAAGACTTGTCGTGGCTACCATGTTAAAATCGTTGACACGGAACGAACAACTTGCAGAGCATCGTTTTACGACGTTGGGGAAAAAAAACTCGATATCTGAATGAAGCTCCCGAAGATCCTATCGGAGGATCGGTAGCCGATCACAAAGAGGAGCAGATATGGTCCCGACCTCGTCCTTCGACTAGTACGCGGCCGTGCACGGTCAGTGGCAATTAAGGGACGGCTAATTAATGGGTAATTAACGGTAACACTGCGAAAAGGAGACATCGACGAGAGGCTTGGCTCCCCTACAGCCCGATCGGGCCGCTGTTGTGTCCCTTCTATCTCTTTGTGCCGGTATCTCCCGACTCGGTGGATCCCGTTGATCAAGGTACACCTCCTGCGTGCCGGTCCTTCTTCCTTGCCGCTTCGCCTCTGCCGACTGGCATTGTTAATTGTTTGATCGACAAGATAACGGCCGCGTCTTACATGCACCGCATCTCCTTAACTCTTCCACGCTTCCCTTCGGCCGACGTTGCTCCCACTCCCTTCCTCTTGCACGGGATCGGGGCCCGCTCTGGAAGCCCGCCCCCGCGGTCCCGATATCTCGATCGTGCACATCCTATCGGGCCCAGATTAGGAAACTACCTGCTATTCATCTATCAGAGCAACAGGCCCCGTCGTCTTTCCGGCTCTTTCTGGTAACCTCCTTTTCACGGCAACTTCGCAATTATTGGATTGTTCGGAAAGTATTCGGTTGTCCTCGGTTGTCCAGTACATTTAAATTTCGATATACATTTATTAAATTTTACACGTGCCATTATGACCGCTTTTATATTTTACAATTATTGAAATCATAAAAATTCATTTATGGAAAATAGAGGAATAAATTTCCTTGTCCAAACATATATTATATGGAAAATTACGGACAATCTCAATAAATGTAGGGTTGCCATTTTTATAAAGCAAATTTTACCAGATACTGTTAATGCTTGGTACGTTTAGTGTTAATGACCCTCTATAAATGCATAAAACTTGTCGTCCAACAAGATTGCCACTTTTACCGTTTGAATTATAACGATCATTTCTCTAGAAATCCATCTTACGGAAATTCCTTGTTGCCAGCTAATTTTCCAAACTTAGAAATGTCGGACAGTTATCCTGACACAGGTAACAAATTCCGGATCACGTAGACAGTTCGCGTGCGAGACAAATCATTCGATCGCGAATCCTCGTTTGCAACGTTGGGTCCACGATAAACAGAGCATTACATCGTTGCATCGGCGCACTGTCGCGTGTTGCAACCTCCTTTTCCGTGGCGGCGATTTACGGTCGCGTCGTTGCTCCTCCATCAGCGTGCGTCGCGTCGCGTCGCGTCGCACGGCAACGCGATCCGTCCGTCTCCTCGGATTGCGGCTCAATTTCTAGATCAATTAAGGGCCGTTAATTACCTATGCGGCAGCGCGCTGGACCGTTTCGGTTTCCGCTTTCGCCGAGGCAAAAAGAACCAGTCGGCCGATAAGAGCCGCGCGACCGGTAAAACGGCGGAAGATCGATTGGCCGGCGTTAATTGGCAGGATCTTGGTCGTAGCCGGCTGCGTCAATCGGAGATCGATACCCCGCGGTGTAAATAGATCTGGCCGGTTAATTAGCTACGTGAAACGCACGAGTCGATCGGGGGGCCCGGCCGATGGCGAGAGGCAAGAGGCAAGAGGAAAGAGGAGGCGAGGCGAGGTGAGAGGAGGCTTCTCTGCGGGCGACTCTCATTAAGATATTCGCCGGCCCGTTTCTTATCGGGCCGGTGACAGCGGTCAATCAAAGAATCAGACCGGGCCCCGGCTTGGCAGCCTCGCTGTCAATCACTCCCGGGGACTTCTGTTCGCCGTTCCTCGCCGCGAGGGTCCCTCCCGTCTTCTCGGCAGCTTGCGACGTTCTCCGGCATACGTATCTTCATCCATCTAATCGCAGAGTAATTGATATGGATGAAGATATCCCAGCGACGATCTTCGTCCCCGCTTTTGTTCCTTGGACCGTCGAGAGACCAGACCAGACCAGACCAGACGAGTCGCGTCGCTCGACGGATTAGCCACGACGTTTCCTTCTTTATGCGAGATCGCGGGAAAGGGTGGAAGAATGCCCGTACGCCCAGGGCTCGCCGAGCGGATTGATAGGTTTCATGTGGTAATTAGGCGGACGGATTGATCGGTGGAATCGCGGGGGACGACCGTCGGCTGCTCTAAAGCCCACGGAAGTTCCGGAATTCTGACGAATTGGAAGAACGCTGCGTTAGAAGGGAATTAATGGGCTTCGACGGAATGGCTCGTTGTCCTTCGCCTTCGCTGCAAAAAGTCCGCGCGATTTCAAATCCATGGTATAACTGATTTAGGCTTACTCCTTTCGTCATACAGAACAATTTTTTAATGACTTGTTAAAAACAAGTATGTGAAATTCTGTCAGGACAACTCACACTCCATAAAATTTTTCTGGATCCCTTCTCACCCTTGCAAAAGCTGTCACATCTTCTAACTCAGCGGACATTTTTCAAGTTCCTTTCACCGATTTTACTTGCCACCTCAGACTAAAAGGCATTCTCAATACTCGTTCCTCAATTACTGAGCAAGGCACCATCAAGGGTACACATTATTTCCAAAAATTCTACAACCCAAATCAAACTCCCTGGTTTTCTCAAAATCTTGCTGACTATATCAAAAGTGGTTTTATATCCACGGTAAATCGTATCAGGGCCAATCATTATAACCTCGCTGCCTCTATGTATCGAGTAAATATTTTCAGCGATCCTAGTTGTAAGTGTAATTATAGCTCCGAGGATTTAGATCATGTTCTATGGCAGTGTTGTCTTTATGATTCCCAAAGAACTAAGTTAGTAAATGAACTTTGTTCTTCTGGCACCGTCATAGTCATAACTAGACTGCGGATTTTATGCATTTATGAAAAAAACACGTAGGTGTAATTTAAAATACTAGACAGATTAAAAAAATTTAAGGACATCTATGTATTAGTTCCAACTGATTAACATTACTACAGGATGGAAGTTTTATTTGGCTCTTGTTTGTTACAGTCGACACAAACAATTTTTATTTTGCACAAAGATCCACTGTCTAGTCATAACTTCGTAATTTCAATGAATTTAATCCTTAACGATCCGGAAGTATTTCAAGTTATATATAACTGCTAATGTTTTGAATGTTACTAATGTTTTGAGATAGTATATTCATTGATGAACATTCCTTCAAATAAAGTCGCGGTGTATCTAAAAACTACAGATACCACACAATCTATGAAAACTTATCCTGTAGAAATAAATGCATTAGCAGTCATGAAAATCCTGAGACCGCTCCAAAATGGCGGCCGCATTTTACGTAGAAGAAGAAATTCTCCGCAGCAAGTTCTGGAAGAAAAAAGTTCCGAAAAAATGTCCGATTCATTTCCAGGTCCGCAATAAGAATTCGCCGGGGGGTGGCTCCCTCGGGTAGTCGTTAATTACACGAAATTTCATTTGAGCGTTCGCGATCCCTTTCCGCCTCGGCGCCGAACGGAGGAAGAAGTTCCGTGGAGGCGGAGTGGGACGACGAAGAGGAGAAGGAAGGTCGGAAGGCTTGTTAAACAAATTTAATATTCCCGGTCGCGTGAAAATTTTCCGTGGGCTGGGCTGCTCGGGTAAAACTTGTGCGAAACTTGCGCAAGCCCGGAGGGCACATCAAGTAGGTCGTTCGTAGCCCGACGAGCGGGTCTCGACGAGAGCGGCATGCAGGTGCCTCCACAGGGCAAGTCAGCCCGAAGTCGTAGAAGTCGTCTCGCCTCTGCAACCCCGTAGGCTCGATGGAGGCCTCGAGGAAACGCGACAGGAACGGCCGGAGTAGCTTTAACCGGTCGGGATAGCAACACCTGGGCCTCGAACAGCATCGCTGCCGCGCGCCGACTCTGCTCTGAAAAGCTGCGAAGCTGAAAGGGGATAGCTTGCGGGCGTATAGCACAGGCCCTGGCTCCGGCTCCGACGCAGAGATGCAGGGTTAGACACACCGTACCGGTAGGTAAGGTAATACTCGAGCCAGACTTAGGAAGTGGCGTCGTCGAGACGCCGTAACTTCTGCCACCCTTGTGCCAACCTGACGCCGCGCGGCCTCCCTCAGGATATGCATGTAAGTTTCCCCGCGGAGACATGTACCCGCCCCGTCCTCCCTGTACCGACCCTGTCCTATCCTATCATATCCTTATCCCGCACACCTACCCTTTGAATCCCGACCGCGGCAAAGTTGCTCATCTCGCTTCGAGCACCGGGCACCTTTGCCACTCTGGACCCTTGAACCCGCCGCTGGAATTCCGCCGCGAGATACTCGACACGATATTACCGGATTCACGGCTTTTTACTAGACGCTTTTTGCTTCAACTTGCTCCTAGAGAATATTAAACAATTCTCTTCCACTTCTTCTTCTTGTTATTTGCTTTTCGTCGCATCGACTTCGAGGTCCATGGCAATGGGTACGGCATTTTGGTGAACCTGTTTCTCTCGTTGAGATATACTATCTTACGTAGTCTTCAGAAATTAAGGCCAAATTTGGTTCTACATCGTACTTCTGTCTTTGCTGTTTTGTTTTACTGCGTTCACAACAATTTTCATTAACACGATTCATTGCTATTCCAGTTGACATCAATTTTTTGATTTTATTACTTTTCTTTTAGCGCATCTTTTTGCTTAGATAATTAAATTATTCATTTAGTGGTCGGGGACATAATTAAGTCGATAACGTAAAGTCGAGTTAATGCCTTTCTAAAAATTGGACCAAACGACTTGAGTTTCTTTTTACATGGCGTTAAGTAGGTAATATGTGAACAAAAAAAGTAAAAATTTTTAAAACCACTAAAAAGAGAAATAAATTCCCCCTTGGTTCCCAAGTCCTGTAACCAATGTACACGACATTTATTTTGCAAAAGGTCTGGTAAAGTGTTAAAAATCTTTTCGATCGATAAAAATTCTTGTCTCGACTGAAATATTAAAAGCGTGAAGAAGAACAACAAATAACACGTTATCCGAAATTGACGATGAAGCTAGGGTACACGGTCAGCGATGGTTGTTCCATCGTTAACTCCGGCAAATTTATTTTTACCGGCTAGATAATAGTCAAGATTGTTCGCACCTCGGCGAGGCAGGTTTAAGTTATAAGCACGATAGCGCTACCCTCGGTGAATCGGCCGGGTCGTGGGGTGTCCGTATCGGTGCCACCCCTCGACCGCCCCCGCGTCAACACCGAGTAGTCACCTAGGCCCGTTTTTGTCCGTTAGCAACGCGGCGTCTTATCCGCTTCGGCATCGTCATCCACGGGAACACCTCACTGCCACTCGGCACGCAATCATCGCGAGCTGATGCCACCGCCACGGCAACGGGATATCGTTGCGCCATTGTGGGAGTTATGTGGGCGTGCACGATCGCAATTCGCCGCTTGCCAACTTTATTTACGAATTGGATCGCTCGCCGGCACGGAAGCACGATCGCGAGGAACCTGTTTCTTTTCGCGCGGTTTCTCACCCGACCGTGCCGCGTGAATTTCACCCCCCTCCCTTCACCGGAAAAAATTAACGATCTCTTAACGAATCGATGTTTATTTCCTTTGTCGACCGCTCGAAATTTAAAACTAACCACCTGGACGAGTTATTCGAATTTTCGGATAGCATTTGCAGCCGGTGCATCCAGACAGGCACCGAATTGCAGTGCAAGATTTATAGTACAGAATCTCTCGGGGTTTGTAAATCCTGTAAATACAAATGCGAAAACTGTTGTAAAAGGTGTGCAAAGAAATATAAGAAAAGTGTTGAAGTCGCACGGTATATTTTATACAAGTTATCACGAACAAACCAGACACAAGTCTCAGACGATGTTCAATTTACATGTCGAAAAACAATGAATATGTGGTACATTGGACGGAACACATTTTTCGTAATTATATGCAATGGTACGTGCTACAGGTGTTGCCACGCGTGATACATTTCTATGATGATTTTACATATACATTATACACGTTGTATTTGAATTCGCAACTATTGCAACAAATACCATTCAATTCTTGCAAGATGGAATGAAATTCCTGTGGTTAATTAACACTTTGCGGATCATAGCCACTCCTCTAGCAGTAAGAAATGATCATTCACGAATAGTATAAAATAAATTTACGTTCTTTTACGTGAAACTTTTACAGTTATCCCTTAATCTTGTTTTATAGAAGGAAATAGATACATTCGATCCATCGAAAATCGAACTCGGACACACAAGTTCGGCAGTATCAGTAAAACGGTAAACTAACTCGATTCTCTCGCTCTAGCTGGATATAAATAAAAATAAATTTTAAAATCGAAATTGTTCTTTTGCGTTGGAACGTAACAGTACACACAGCTCTCCGGACGTTTCTCCGGTCGGAATCGTGGTTCCGTCAGGAGAGCCGAGTCCCGGAACCAGCCGAATTTAAAGCACCGGGAAAAATCGCGTTATCGTGATCCCGACATCCGACAGGTGTCATCCCGGTCCCCAGTGTCCGTTTACTCCGGAACCGCTTTCAGGTCAATGAATTTCGTAAGCGGTAACGCGCGCCCAGTAGAAGAGCACTTAACTATGCCAGACTGTTGGCCATGTTCAGAATATCTGTATAGTAGGTCGGACTAGGTCTGACTATGCGAGGCACGCGAGAGGGCGGCTTGTAAATTCTCCCCGAAATGAGAGTGTCACCGCACCCACCCCCAGTCCTCTGTTCCTCTTTCCCTGCGGCTGCTATCCTTCCCCGGTGTTTCTCTTCTTCCCGCCGTGCGAGGATCTTTCCCCGACGCTGCGACCAACCCCCGTCATCCCGGTTTCCATGCCCCTCGCGTCGTCCCGATAGGAGGATCTTCTGTTCCTGGAGTCCTGGTCGTACGTACCGCATGAATTCTCAATGAGATTCCGCATCCTTTTGCCCGGGCTTCTTTCTCGTCCGCTCGTTTCGCACGGTCACCGCGAGATCCTCCCTACGCTTTTCGGCTGCAATAAATTCGTCAGTCGCCGACCGTGCTACCGCGACACCGGGGGCAGACGCGTGGAAACCAAAAATCCGTCGATGAATGCTGAACGGATTGAGATAGTTTGGACGGCCGACCGAAAATCCGGGGAATGTCAAGTGCCCCGGGAACACGCCTACTGAATCGCTAAGATTAGCGTACCGGGCCCCCCCCCGACTCGTCAAGGTCTCGGCCCTTCGACGGACCTAGGTTCATTTTTAACATCGCCCTTCTGGGAACACAGTGATTTCTCTCTATATGTCGCCAAGACCTGGATGATAAATGTCGTGCAATGATTCCCACTACCCCGGAGGGGACACGAAACTCGAGAGGCCTCGGATGCAGAAGAGTGTAAACATAACACGGCTCGGTTATGTCCAAGAAAAGTTATATGCAAGACCCGTGTTGTTAACTACACGGGAGAGCAAAGCTGAATCCACGCTATTTGAATCAGCATACCTTTTTTAAAATTAGATTAAATTACTGGAGTGTTATTGAGGAGTCAGAAGGATCAGTTTTTCTTAGACGAGGCGAAAACAATTTTTGAAAAAAATTTGAATTAGTAGGAACCGCGAAAGAAATAGTAAAAATTGATTTTTCCAACTTTTTTTTATCTAAGCTAGATTGGACGTTCCACTTTCGAATGAACCGTTTCCCAACGAAAAGCATTCTCATATAAGGACGAAGAGTTGAGGCAGGTAAAACCATTTTTCGCCTATTATTGTCGGTAACGTGGTCACTCTACTTAAGGGGGCCGGCACAAATTTGACCTTGACTGTCACGCCATTCTCGCGATGGTCCTCGAACGGCGAGTAGGGAAAACAAATTGTGAGTCGCGAGTCGTGCAAGGGTCAAAATCTTTTCAAACTGACGCTTCAGTATTGCAATGAGCAGTTTATAAATGGTCAAGCGTCTTTCCTAAGGGTTCAATCTGTGTCTGTGCAGAGGCCAAAATTTGAATTTCTGCCTCATCGTCGAGTAATTTGCAATATCGTACATACGTAAACCTATACTATCGATCTGCATTATCGACTGTCACGATTTGAAATCCATATACGTGTACGGGTCAAAATCTCGACAAACTGACGCTTCAATATAGCAATGAGCAGTATAAAAGTGGTCAATTGTGATTCTTAAAAGCCCAATCTGTGTCTGTGCAGAGCCCAAATTGCGAATTTCTATCTCATCGTGGAGTAATTTGTAATATTCTGCAGAAAATTCGCTTTCTGAAGAAAGTATGACGTCACAAGATGGCTGCCGCTGAGAGTTTCTCTTAATTTCGAGAGATTTAGAGTTCATATCGAAAAAAGGGCTCTGCACAGACATAGCAAAGGCATATACAAACACGGTGGTGTGCATTTTTCATTGATTAATTACTTATTAACGACGTAATTTGTCGAGAAAAAAGGCACCATTTCGCGGTTCTGTTTACTAGCGCCACGGTCGTTGCGATAGAATACGGTCGATAATGCAGATCGATAGTATAGGTTTACGTATGTACGATATTGCAAATTACTCGACGATGAGGCAGAAATTCAAATTTTGGCCTCTGCACAGACACAGATTGAACCCTTAGGAAAGACGCTTGACCATTTATAAACTGCTCATTGCAATACTGAAGCGTCAGTTTGAAAAGATTTTGACTCGCGACTGGCGGAAAATTTTTAGCATTCCACAATTTGTTTTCCCTACTCGCCGTTCGAGGACCATCGCGAGAATGGCGTGACAGTCAAGGTCAAATTCGTGCCGGCCCCCTTAATCGCGAATGTACAGAGTCTTGGCTCTTAACCCATTTGCATCATAAGGAAATATGAAAAGATCTTTATCACCAAACTTTTTTCAAATTAACATATATTTAAGTACAAAAATTACTACAACTGAAAGAACCTCATATTTTGGCATTATAAGAAAAAATCAGAATTACTACTTTCATCTCCAACAACACCATTTCTATCTTTTAGCTAACGAATAATGATAGTGACCAACAAATTTGAGCGCATATATACGCTAATGATGCAAATGCGTTAAGCAACGACGTTCGGCCACCGATAACGAAATAATACGAGAAAGAATCAAGCTAAACGGGAGAACGTGTTCATAGTCCACTGCCCGTTTTCTGAGCGGAACCGCTGAATCACAAACGGCGCTAAAACTTTCTTCCGGCCAGCGCAGCGTCCGGAAATTCTGGATCGGTAGCACGCTAACCCACATAAAACCGGTCGTGGGTGCCGTCGAAAAATTGTTTAGTTCACAATGTCAACGTGCCGCGCGTTTCACCCCGGCTCGGCGTTCCGGCATTCGGCAATCGATCATCTCGTCAATGTCGCGACACGGTTACTCGATACTCGATACCGTCGTTCATCGTCAGCCCCGATGAGAGAACGGGGGCAAGGGGGGTGCCCGGGTAGGGGGGTGCAGGGGTGGAGGGTGCAGGGTAGTCGTTCAGCCGGCGCAGAATGTACCCGGCATTCATCACGTTATCAAGTCGAGCGCACACGCAGCGTGTTGATACACAATTATGCGTGGAAACGTGCACGACGACACCCCCTGCCGCACAGCCGCCCCCGCGTCACCAGCCAACAAGTGAGCCAACGTCTGCCGGGAGATGTTTCCCGAGGAAAGAGGAGCCATCCGACGTTTATCATACGGCAGCCGTGCGCCACCGTAGTGATCCATGACTCCTCCGAGAGCGTCGGAGAGAGTAGAGAGAGAGCGCCGGAGTTAGGGAAATAGGTTTGGGAATTTGTTTGCCCCCCGGCCCCCGCGTTGTCCGGCTCCTCGGATGGAATATGGAATCGTGAAACAGGAGACGACGGAATTGCGTCCAGGAGCGGGGGCCCATAAGCCCAGATCCATTTTTTCCGGAAGCTTTGTCGCGCTGAAACGCTCGGTTCAAACGGTGTCTTAAGGCTGCCGCACACTTAACACATTAAAGGCGGGGGATCTTGACGAAAGTATGCTAGGTAACGACGGATAAATCGTAGTACTACGACTCCCGCCTTTAATGTGTTAACATCACACGTTAACTGCCACATATCATTGTCAACTATTTGAAATACTATTTTACACAGTCTTACGTGAACCAAAATAGTTCAAAGTAACATAGTCTAACAATTCTCTTAGGAATTATTATTTAAAAGAATATTTTTGAGCTCTATATTGTGTTTCTCTACGTCAGTTCGGATAATCGAAATTCTGTATTCAGCCCCCTCTGATGGATTTATTGTAGGGTCACAGTGATTCGAATGTCTTTGTTGGTCGTTGTTTCCTAGAGGAAAAAGAAAATGTATATCTATGTATTTTCTAACGGCTATTCAGGGTGACCCGGAAGGTCAGGACAAAACTGGTACCACATGTTAGTGACGCTAACGAGCTGAAAAAAGTTCATATAAATGTTTTCTTGAAGAGTTCTAAGTGTTCTGAAAGTGTCTGAGGACTGTTAAAGTCGGTGAAAGAATTATCGGCGACTTCGACGTGTCGTTAAATAAACATTGTCGGTTAATTCGGTGTCGGGGAAATAGCGTCGATGGAAACATCGTCGACGAGAAGAGTGCAAAAATCAAATGTTCACCGGAAACCAGATCTCTGCTTACAAGGCGTTGACGAGCCGAGAATCCCCTAAAACCTTTGAAACGTGTCGGAAAGATCGTTCGACAGCCGGTGGCCTCGGCGAAGGAGCAGAATTACACCTGATCGTGGACAATCGATCAATCTCGATGAAGAGGACGCAGACGGTAGCGTCGAGGCTCGTTTGTCCGATCGTCGCGGAGACACGGCTTTGGTACGCAACTACACGAGGCAGCCGGAGCAGTCAGTCCCGAAATCGAATTTATCTCTCGCGACGATCCATTATCGAGCATCCATCCGATCCCTCTCTCCCGGGCTTTTTCTCGAGTCCTCTTACCGCGGTGGAAAACCGGCGCGGCTTGCTCGCGCACGTCTACACACAGGTAGAGAAGGAGGAGGAGGAGGAGGAGGAGGTTGGGCGAGAGAGAGCGGGCCGGGTCGGGGCCGGGATGGGCCATGCATTATGTATAATACATCACGTTATTGGTTCTCTCAGTGATTCCACCCTTGCCAGCCTTATCGTGTACCGCGGCACGGCCCGGCCTAGTAAAACATAAGCATCGGGAAACGATAAATAAGGGAAACGTGGGCCGCATGCCGCGCCACGCTCCCGCAGAAACCGTGCACGGCCGGAGGACGTGTTCTCCCTCTCTCTCTCTCTTTCTCTCTCTCTCTTTCTCTTCCCCTCTGGTCATCTCTTTTTAACTCGGTCCGTTACAGCGAGAGGGTAACCACCCCCCGAAGAGGCGTCGTCGAGGCTTTCTTCGGGGTTCTCGCGATCCCTTAAGAAATCGAGCGCCATTCGATCCCGACCCCTCGACCTATCACGTATGCGCGATCCCGCGCTCGGTCCTGGCGCTCTTTTCGATATCGCCGGCAAATTGTTTAGGTTATTTGTTCGGATTTATCGTGGGAATTCCGGGCCAGCCTGGTGGCGCGCCGTTGGCCGAGGGTTGCGCGCCGGATTCGTTATCGTTTGACCGGCCCCATGAATTATCGCCGCGTTTTGTTATCGGCCGCACCGTATTATTAGCTAGTGTAATGTTAATGAGCCGGCTGAAAATTATTGTTTCGCCGTGAGATATTCTAAATAATAGCGGCAGCCGGATCGCGCGCAACGATACAGAAAGACCGACCGTAATTTCTGCTCTAACTGATTTAATGGGTCGGCTTGATCGGTTCCGTTCTCTGCGATCGCGATTGCCTTGTCTCGTCGATGCGGTTCGAATTGCTGACACGCCGATAGATCCGCTAGATCTTTATGCGAAATAAAAATTATCCGAATTGAAAGAAACTGTTGAGTTAACCCTTAACGCTCCAAGTGTGCCTCTCAAGCACCACCGATGGGCGGCGTTCTACACCAAGTGTGTATGTTAATATAAATATTGTAATCGAAATTATATTACTTTTGAGATGAATGAAGGTTGTTTTGAATGACTTTAATATTATTATTTACACGTCTTTGTAGCATTTGAAATTTGACACTTAAATACTGGCAAGTCGAAGTATGATGAGAATAAGTTGGAGTTGCCGATCGATATTCACAATTAAAAGTCGGAACGTTAAGGGTTAACTACAAGTGAATTTCTATTCCTAATCATTCTAATAAGTCGAGAACAATATTCCGTCATTAGACTGCGCATTTTATACATTTACAGTAAACGCGAAGATGATGGAATTAAAAAATTTAAGAGAGTCCCAACTTATCAAAATTATTAAAGGAAGAGAGGAACTTCGAATTGGCTCCTGTTCATTGTTATCGATACAGACAATTTTTATTATTTTGCACAGAAATCTCCGCAGTCTAACCGTCATCAATCAATTCTTCTAATGTCTCTACAGGTTTGTGTTCGATCAATCCATTTTTGTGATAAATGCATGAAATCCACAGTCTATAGATCACGACGTTCTTTTAGAAGCGAACGTACAGTGGCTAGCGGTAATTCTGATAACAATATTTGACGCATATTCGTTTCAACGACAATCGTTTGTGTGGAGGGAAACAGTCGACCACCAACAATGAGAGCGAAGACCACGTGTGAATTGTAAAGCTGTGTCCACACTGAAGTAATAACGGGAAATTTTAATTTTATTTGACGCGCATCTTGAAAAAGTCGTCACTTTTGTCGAACGAAAGAAAACAATGGTAACAAGTCACGGAAAATAAAAGGTCGCTCGAAGTTTGCTTCAGTGTGAACGTAACTTTAGAGTCACTGCATAGATCGACGATTTTTCATGGAAACAATAAATATTTGAATGGAAAGCTTGCTGCATTGAATTCTTACGATTCTTTTATATAGTATTGATACTGGTGAATTGTAAATATACATTTAACAACACTACGGATAGTAGAATGCGTCGCCAGGGTAAAAAACATGGTTCCGTACTGTGACTCGAATAATAATTTAATTTATTAGTGCCAAAACGGGAGTTTAAATAACAATATCTGATTTAATAGCCCCTGTAATTCACCAAATTCCTGCAACGCGTAAATATAAAATAGTGAATTTTCCAGATGAAGAGGAATGGTATAACAACGGGTATCATCCAGTATCTTAATAAACTAGTCGTTCTAACATCTCAAAAGAAGTGAAATTGCTGGGCCAATTTTAAAAAGTTTATTAATTTTTAACGGGTGACCACTTAATTTTGTCACAGACTCTAAGCTTAATGTCGACATCCAGAGGACGAGTCTCACGTCCAACAAAGAACACGGTGAATTAAGGAAACGGTTTTAAGTATTCATTACGACACGAAAGTCTCCGCTCCGCCCCCCCCCCTACGTTTTTCCAGCGTAATAAATCAGAATTCGCGGCTCGATCAATTTTCATTTATCCGTTCGCGTTCGAATCGCTCGCGGCGCGAATCATGCTCGGGATTGACGCGGTGTGAATCATTGATAGATCCGGATCGATCACCTCGTGCTCGATAGGTTAAAATCGCGAGGCAGCCCGTTGAATGATTCAGCGCCGGTCCAAATTTTATCGTAAAATCCACGCGCGAGCTTTAACGCTCGGACACGTATAGTATAGCTTTCTCGATGCTTTAGCCGCGAGCGCGTTCCCGACGATCCAGCAAGAAATCGGTTTTGAATAGTTCTCGGTGGCTGGGACCGGAAGCGGCGCCGCCTAGAAGGGCCAGCCCGGTGAAATAGCTTTGCATTCGAAATACTTTAATATTGGCGAACGCATAACTCAAAACCGTTCCCTAAATCATGGTCTCGGCTCGCCTCGAGGCGGTGGATGTTTCAATTTCCTTGAGGCGCAATCTGATGGTCCCTATGCCGCGGGAAACCGGCACCGGGAAAACACCATTGGAAAAAAAACAGAATCGAAGTCACCGAGTTAATTCTCTATTTCGATAATACTCCATCTCGATTAATCGTTATTAACTTAGACTATTTACACTTTGTTGGCGGAACGGTTTAACTTAAGGGACATTCTGGTTTCCGAGGCCGTTTCTACACGAATATTTCGGAATTTTTGTCAGAAAAACTATTGAACCTCTGGCATTAGGATTTTGCATACATATTTACCGGTATTTTGAGTACACGTGTGATTTTTTTTAAGTCAAAATAATCAAAATTACATGAGTTATATATTTTTTTTGTAGAGTATATTTTGGAAAACATGGGACGATGCTTGCCATGGTTCCAGTCTTTCTACTAATCGGAAACAAAGAAATTATGTTTATTAGCCAGTATAAATATAGAAATTATATTAAAAATTATGATTATTTACAAGATGGAGGCATTTTAGATTAAAATTACCAATTTCTTATATATTTCGGCTTTTAGCAAGATAAAAAAATAGGAAACTACTAACGGATTTTAAACATTTTTGTTTGTGAGATAACAAGACATGTGCTGAAAATTCTCTCCAAATTTCAGTTCAATTGGACAACTAGAATTGAAGATATCTTTGTTATCAACCGTTTCGAAAAAGGTTATTTCGAGAAAAACGCGTTTTTGTGTTTTTTAAATGGCTAGAAGTGCGTTATTTTGACGAATTTGAACACATCCTTTCCTAAACACATTCCGTAACACTTACAGTTTTAAAAAATACAAAAAAGAATAATTTTTGGAAAGTTGAAAACCAAAATACCCCCTTAAAGTGGTACGCTTAGAGCAAGATGAATTTACATAAAAATTTCTAGTGTATCTATTGTCTAATATAACAATCTCTAATACAGGTATTGCTTTATAATTAGTATAAAATGATTAGGTTAGTTTATTTTTAATGGATGTGTTTCTACATGTATTTATATCTGTTGTTCTATATTTTCTATAAATATCCATCTGAATGTGCACTGACAGAATTTGATCATTTAATCATAACTATTCATGCGCAGTGACGCTTTGAGCTATAATTAAATTATCTCTCTCGTAAATTAATTCTAGTTTAATTAATTGGCACTGTAATTTTCGCGCGAACGCCGCCCTCCGAATTCTATGATTCATTGAACCAAGATGGGTGTACGATCGATGTTCAAGATACAGTTAAAACAAACAATTAATTAATACGAACATTTATACAAATATACAGTAAGTCCAAAAAGTATTTAAGCGCTACAATTGAAAATGGCGTTTTCTTTACGAAGACTCCTAATCATTGGGATACAAGTTCAGCCATTTAAAGCACTGATGATGCAACTTATACTACTGTAAAATTGGCGACACACCACTCATTCCAAGTTTGATAAAACGATTAAAAAAATCGTACATCAATTTTTCAGATATTTTTGAAAAGAGGAAGCTTCAATCTTTAAATCTGTGGAAGTGTTTTAGTCCCAGAAAATTTTTCATATTTTTCACAGATTTTTAAACGTATAGCATTTTTTAGGGTAGGTCTGGATTAGGTTTTTCGTAAGGGGATGCAGAAGGAGAGGTGGAACCCCTCACCCCTCTTAATTCACGACTTTGGTCATTCAAAAAGATAGAATTCGCTGTAGTGGATGTCCGTAGTTTTTGGTAATTGTCTCGAATAAACGGCGGTATAACACATAAAAGGAAAAGTTGTTTGGAATCATGTCGTCAGCAATAATTACGAATCTGTGATATAATAAAATTCAAAGTCTCGTGATTAAAAAGTTTGCCGTAAGAGACAGACGACGGTATAAATTACGATCAACAGAGATTATCGAAACGCGCCTCTCAGATCACCGGGTCAAGCAAACGCGGAGGCGTAGTCGTTATCATCGGGACAGGCAAGTTTCATTTGCGTTATTTATTCGAAGCGAGATGGCGGGCACGAAAGTCGAGTCGCTGCGTAATTATGGTGGGCGATGGGGAGTGCGGGGGCGGAGGGGAAACAGAAACAAAAAGAGTTCAACGCTGGAAACGAGGGAGAGACCGAGCCTTCCATTAGCGCACCCTTGATTACTTTTTCTCATCTCGGCATCTAAATAAATAAAATATCGGGCGTCGCGGCGACGCGGCGACGTCGGCATCGCGACGGCCAGATAAGAGATAATGGAGAACGGAAGAAAGTGACTTTATTTAATTACACCCCTCCCATGCCCGTCAGGGGAACAGACGTGCAGCTATCTCGAGCCTTCCTGTCATTAACGTCGAATTCGTCTCAAGACGAAACTAGCGAGAAATATTCAGGAATCCTCATAAATGTTAATTGGAATTTCTTCTGACGGGTATCGTTTCGTAAATCGATATCGACTACTATTACCATCGAAATCTGTGCTTATTGCATTATTTCCTACCCCAGAAACAACAAGTTGGTTAATGTCAGCTTCCTCGTTTCTCAACTGTCGATCTAGAATTAGAGAAACTGCTCTCAGTTTATAATGACTGCGAAGTCCATGCATTTATGCTGACCGAGTTGCTCAAAATCTATAGTCAGATTTAACGTTTCATCGTACACTCTTCAGGGGATGCGATGAATAGTAAAAATATATGTTTCAAATTCAAAGTATACAGTGGCGTGCAAAAGTTCCCGGCCAGATTAATTAAAAATAATTAGCGTTGATTTTTTTTTTGTATTATCCTTTCATGTAATACGCACTTATATATGATTCTAATAAAAATTTCTGAACGCTTTTTTTTGGAAGAAAAATAGCAAAAACCATCTGGCCGGGAACTTTTGCACGCCACTGTATGTGACATCGTGACAAAAGGCGAGCGACACGGAATTACTCGAACCCTATCGTGAAATCGGTTCGGAAGAGGCAGGCTGGTGGGCAAGTTTCATCCATCTTGCGTTTAATTAGCGCCGAAATTATCCGCGAACCGCGTCTCCGGGCCGTGCAATTTTTTGCACGTAACGCATGAATCATCGAAGCCTCCGATCGGCCATCGCGTAATGGCCGGGCGCGATTTCGTCGATCGGTATGCAAAGTGGCGCTAGCCTACCCCCGTAAATCACAAGCGTGGCCATACGATTCAGCATTCTTTCGTTCTGCCCCGCTCCAATTTCACTCCACCCCCATGCCCCCGGTGCCCCCTGCTCGCCAAACCCCATTATCACGCCTGGCAAAAATAAGGCGGCGAGAGCCTTTTCCTCTGCGCCCGGTTTTAACGAGGCCCGGGCGATCAGTGTAGACTCTTAAACACCCCGATTAGCTGGCTGTCACGAGCAGCCCACCCTCGGCCCCACCTCATTCTTTTCTTTAATTCGTTCTTTTTTTTTTATCGGGCCAGAGGTAATTAGGGTGGCATCCCCGCAGTCACCGCTCCCTCGGAACGTCGTCAGATTCCCCGCGACACCCCCGCCACACCCCGGGGCTCTTCCATCCTCTTCCTCCCTCTTCGGCAAACCACCCCCTCTGGCCACCCCCCGGGGCGAGTTCCACGTTTTAATGAGATTTAGGACTCTGTTGCTAGCGAAATTTTCATAAAGTCCCGCGGGAACGGCCGATCTTTTCCCTTTGTCGCTCCTCGTTCCGTCTGCCCGCCGCGTATTCGCGTTCACTTATGCTGCGTTTAGACTAAACGAACGAATGCTCGCACGCCTCCCACTTCAATAAATTCATGCTCGTTTAAACTTTAAGCTCGAGCAAATGTTTCAAAGATATATAAAATGGATCAATTTTATTCACACTTCAGACCTTACTAGGCCTTGCGTGTCGAGGCAACAATGCCTGACAAAGAAATTGTAATTGCGGCTGCAAGTTTCATTATTAATTTAATTATAGTTGAGTAAACAGTCTTCTACAACTTCGTCTCCGAAAAAAGTTAGTTGGGAAAATCAGTGGTTAGGCGAGCTGTTGAATAGGAATCGTCTGACATGTCCGAGCATGACTGACCAAATCTACTTCTCATGAATTCTGGGTCTCGGGAATTCGTAGATTTATCAAACTGGTCTTTCTAAAAAACGAGCTGCCAACTGTCTCTAAATATTATCCTGTGTACCACGACTTTAATCGACAAAGTGTATAAAAGGTCACTCGAAGTTTGGACCCAGTAAATAAAAGTGCCATGCCGCTGATATGGTGGCGTTGGTGCGTTAAGAGTTTTTGAATTATCTCCTTTAAAAAGCAGACCATAGTACTACCTTCTTTTAAATTCGTAATTAATCTCCATTTTTATAAAGGACTTTGCAGACACGTTTCTTAACATATTAAGGACCGCTCACGAGTTCTCTTATCTTTCGTGTTTCTAAAAATTTCGTACAAATTAATTTTTTAAGTAAAAAAGTTATTATAATTATTCAAAAATATAATTTTTTTTCAATAATACATAGAATGCATCTTATTATACAATTTCTGAAAGTTTCACAAAAATTGCTTCATAAATAACAAAGTTATGATGATTTTAGAACGTACAAGTTTGCCCAAAAACGTGCGGTCCCAGGCGTATGCCTTACAGATTTCTTTGCGGTCCTTAATGAGTTAAGCGAATGCCCAACTAATATGTCATAACAAACCAATGAAACCATTTTCCCAGAACATCACTATTCATGTGTTTATTAAAACAGGACGACAAGAAACTTTATGAGGTACATGATATTATTACTATTACGGTTTCAATTATCTCCTTTAAAATGCAGACCTTAGTAGTTCCTTCTTTTAAATTCGTAATTAATCTCCATTTTTATAAAGGACTTTGCAGTCACGTTTCTGAAGCGAATGGCCAACTAATATGTCGTAAGAAATCACTATCACCGTCAGTACGTTCTCCTGACACCGTGCGCGTCCCCGGGACCGCGCACCGGAGAACACGGGTAAGTTCACCGGCGGAAGTGTAGCGTATCGCGAAGCGGTGTGGAGAGCCGCAAGCAAAATCTGAAAGACAGAATTACGAGTCGCTGAAACAGCGGTAAGTGGCGCGGATACCGAGCGTGTCTAGCCCATGCTAATGCAGGGGAAGAGCTTTCCGGCGTAGGATGCGCCGCGCCGCGTCGGGCCGGGCCGGGCCGAACGAGCTGCGGGGCCCGGAATGGATGAAGGAAAGGCGAAAGGCAGATTAGGTGCGGCGTTGGCATTAGCAAGAAATGCTGCCGTCCAGAGGAATTCGTCTCGCGGCTTAACAACCGGGAGACTTAAGGCACCGACGACCGCGGCGACAGAACCACCCCCTCGCTCCCCCTCTTCTCGCCACGGGATGGAACGTATCCGTCGTTTCGGCTCGTCCTTCTCCTACGGGCGTTCGCCGAAACACAGAGCCGTGACAATCGGCTGCAAATGCATCTCTCCCTCTCAGCCACCACCACCCGCCCCCTCTCTCGTCCACCCCCGTGCTCCCTTTACCGCCCCCGCAACAACCAGCGACGTTCAGCTCGATGCATCGGCGATGTGTCACGCCGGATTACCGGAGGGCCGAAGCTCCGCACGACTGCTTCGAGAACCGCAGCATTACTCCGGGCCCCGGCCGCGTGTTTATCCCAGAAAATCTCCCGATGAAAATGTCACGCCGCCCGTAGACGCGGCTAAGTGGCTCCGCCACGCTTTACTGTCCATTAGGAAAATTAAGGGGGCGAAGATTCGACGCGTGCGCCACGCTTAATTGCACGACGCGTCGTCTCAGTCGACCCGCGACGCCGGATCACGCCGATATGCAGTTTCACCTCTTGATCTAAGTTTCCGCCGCTGATCGACCCCTCGCAACCCGTTGCAGAATTTCCGATGCCGCGGCTGTACGATCGGTGAAAGAAAACTGAAACGGGTATCGTCAAAACTGAAAGGCGAGAATCGAGAAAGGCGAGAAAGACGAGAATCATTTCTATCGCTGGGGTCTGGAAAAAAGTGTATTCTTCGCTAAATGCCTCTTCCTCTACCACTGAATGTCGCAGATTGTCCTCTAGCGAGGAAAATAAGCGTAACATTATTCCCACTACCTGAAAAAAGGAAGAAGAACCTGAAAAAAGTTTCCACCTATCGCAGATAAAATCTCAAAAACTACATTGCCGATTGCTGTGTAATTTTAATAATTCATTCAACATAACACTTGCTAAAAATAAATTATTACGCCCCCTGCAAACTTTGTTTTAAATTTCAAAATAATTGATTACTTATGATTTATATTTTATAAATTTATATTTTGCCCTAATATGGCAAAATGTTACCTAGTTATCTGAGATTATTTAGCCACGGTATTTTCGATTTGCAACAATTGATACCCGAGTTACTAACAAAACATCGAGACTGGAGAAAGTGTTACAACCGCCTCCATGGGGTGGGTGACAACATCTTTTCAAAATTGTTTACTCAGCTGAACTGTAATAAAAAATGGAATAATTGGGGTCGTACAATAAAAAAAAAAAAAGATAAATCTTCGTAAATACCAGCTGCCACGTCAGTCGTAGTGAAATAAAAACTCGAATATACTGCAAAGTTTGTTTTAGATTTCAAAATAATTACTTATGGGTCCTCCTAATACACTGGGAAGAGGAATAACGTTTGGGACAGCCCGATACATGCGAAAAAACCGCATATTTTTCTAGATACGTCTCGGTGGACGATAAGAGGTTCGTTAAAATTACATTCTCGAGCAGCCGAGATATTTTCGGGTCGCGAAACTCGCCGGTATCGCCGCGAACCTATCCGAAGAACGTAACGCGGCGGCAACGTGAAACAATGCTCATCGATAGCCGATATCGAATCCGAAATGGAACAGGACAGAGCGGCGGCAGACAGCGGCGGCACCGGCAGCAGCCAGGACTCGAATTTACTGCGTCGAATTTCACGGTGCACCGGTTGCCGGAATCGTCGGGGAAAGCTTTTCCTCCTTGGCTCGGCTCCTCTCGCACCCCCCGGTGTAACTCCTCTTTCGCAGGAAGAGTTTCGCGGGGCGACAGTTTAAAGTGCAAAGCAGAACCGTGCCGCCTGTACATTAGCATTCCGCAGCTGCGACGACGTTTTTCACCGAAGCTTGACAAAAAGGAACGCCGCGCGGCTACGCGACGAAACTCTGTTGCATCGGGAGGGAAACAAACGCGGCTTGTCGCCGGCTATCGAAACTTCGAGCTTGTCTTCTCCAGCGTTAAACATTTACATCCAACCGACATGTGAAATCTGTTAATTGAATCGTTCATGATCCAATCGATGAGAGTAAATCGATGAGAGTACGATTATATAATACGATAAGACACGCACGTGATGCAGGGATACGAAGATTGCAACTTTGCATTGATGCAAACGGTCACCAATTCGAGCATCTTCTGTAATCTAGTAAAATTTATTTCACTACCACATTTGACCTAGCCTGACTTTCAATGATAACTCGCTGAATTCGTCTCAACATCGTGATAAAAAAAAACATAGCATTCCATTTAAAAAAATAGAGATGACCTTGAAATTTCCTCTATGCCTCCACCCACGCAGAAAATGTATGTGTCACAATATACCGTGTAAGTTTTCTATATAACATTTTTTCATATTATTACAAATAACGGCAATATTCGAACTGGACATTGCCCCACCCTGTACATTCAATTTGTACATTAGTAATGAACTTTATTGAGATGAATATTAAATATAGTTAATTTTTCATACTATTGACCAGGTTTGGTAGGTTAAACTTTAACCCTTTGCACTCCTTTGTCGAACGTGACTCGACATTCAACAGATGTTTACAAAATTCCGGACTGCAAAGGGTTAAAATGTCGTTCATTTGTATAGAAATCAAATTTAATAAGAGGTGAGGTATTGTTTTAAAATTGGATTCTTAAAGTAAAATTTAATTTTGTAATAAATTAATGATAATAACTCAATTGGTGCAATGAAAGCAATAAGTAGTAAAAAACATGAGGAAGCTTTTTAGGGAAATATTTTTATGAAATTAAATTTGAAAGGGGTTTAATAATGTAGCATAAAATAATTTTACGATAAAATTTAGCACTGGAGGGCGTAAATTATTGCGAAGAATGACCCCCATCGAACAATTATTTTAGATTTCGAAACGTTGAAGCGTTGTTAAAATTGACTTGTGGACGATTTTTGGCGGTTTTCAGACCGCCGTGCGCTGTCACGTCTAAACTGTTTCAAGTGCGCTCGCATATTCGCGGCGATTCTGGGGAAACAGGCTTCCCGAAACTTTTCCATTTTCCACAGGGAAAACAGGTGGAGCAGGAGGACCGGCAGGGGCAACAACCCTGGGCCAGGTTGGCGTCAAACTGTCGCAATGCGGTACAGAAGATCTCGTACGTGTTTTATGGTCGTCGTTGTGTAAACCCCCGTATCGTATCAGTATAACCGGCCGCCTTTCGCGCGACTGTGCTACGGGGGTGTAACAGGGGAGAGGGGTGAGTTGGGGTGCAGGAGGGAGATGGAACCGCGTCTACGACGATGAAGCCGGTGTGTTCCCGTGGCGCAACGGGACGAGGCTGAAGCGAGAAACACGACGGCTCGCCAGGCGTGCACGAGAGGGCTGGACGGAGGCTCGAGGGGATGAGGGTGAAGAGGAAGGTGGAGGAGGGCGGAGAACAGGGTGGAGAACGGGAGGCAACGGGATGATAGCGAGGTCTGATTACGTATTTACTAGGAACAGAGGCAGAAACGGAAGGGAAAATTCGCTCGGTTCCGCGGTTCCACGGACGCCGCGGCTCGGCGGCGGCGGAGGCGGCGGCTGTGCGACTATTTGAATTATGCATGGACACGGCTTGCCTACAACGTGTATTGTTTGCGGTACGCGATTCCGATTCTTGAGGCCGACGGTGTACGTATGACGCCCGGGGAAACCGTGGTCCCACGGTCGCCCGATCGTACATGAAATTCGAATTTTAATTTCGGTCCGCCCACCTGTTTTCCCGACCGCGTCGTTCCGCCGTGCTCGAACGCTTTCGCGCATTGCCGCGAACCAATTTTTAGCATGATTCTGGAACACGCTGAAGCTGGAAACCATTGTTCTATACCGAAAGGTGTAAAAATCTTAAAAGTGATGAGTAGACTGCGGATCTTTATGCAAAATAAAAATTATTATTTGTATTTCTAACATGTTTCAACCCCTTAACGCACAGTTTTCGGAGAAAAACGTGCTACGCGCTCGAATTAACTCGAGCGTACAAGTTAAGGGGTTAATCTTTTCGATATTTTCAATTGTGCCTATCCAGTTTTGTCATAAATGCATAAAATCCGCATTCTAGTGATGAGTATGTGGAATTTATGTGGAATTATTTGTCCAGGTTTTTAAATGAATTTTTACGTTAATATATTATTACATTGTACCGAATTTTATTAGGATCTGTAATATGCAAGAAAGTTGGAGGAATACTCAATATTATAAATTTAATTCTTTTCAATTTTTATTCCATTAAATAACTCACTTTGATTTTATGGAATTTTTGAGGTTTTTAATTTGGCCGTCAAAGTGTTAATTTGAAAAAAAAGACACAGAAGTATTAGGTTGTGACATATGAAACGTCCGATTTTTAAGATTAACTTTAAATGAACACAACGGACATTTCATATGGTACAACCTAATATCTAGATTCTCCTGCTATCGTTTTGAATCGCTGAAATCAGCACGGAAATAAATTAAAAGCGTTTACACGATCCTCTTCACCGTGCACTCGGATTCAGGTCCTCGGTGTCTTTTCATAAATCATTCCGGCCGACATGATTGCACAATGTGCGATTCCGGATATTTTTAGAGCTAGTAAATATCTCCCACGAATCAATTCGTAAGCGACTATGTGGAAGCGGCGCGGCGCGACCGCGCTCGAAATATTTTATAGGCGGGAATGAAACTTTCCGCCGCCATAATTCCGGGTGTCGTACCACTAAAACACTTGGAAGGAGGCATTCCTCGCCTCGGTTGAACAATCTCGCTCGATGGGCTCGTTAGTGGCGACTTCTCTGTTTCCTTATGCTGTCGTTACCGGGACCGGGGCTGATCGTTTGAAGAATCGGCGAGCAACCGCGAGAGATCCGCGCGGCACGGCTACCGGATCCATAACTCCTGGTCTCGCATCGGGACGTTTATTCGGTCCGCCGGTTTCGATGCGGAGGTATTAAACTGCCGGTAGGTGGTCTCCTGGCACCCAAAGGATAAAAATGTAGACGGTCCACGAGGTTATTGGCAAACGTATATCGGAATGAGCGAACATCTCTGAACGCACCTCGGCCCTGTTCGCTTTCAAACGGGAGACAACGTCGCCAACTCGATTCCTAGAGAAAGATCTTATGCTAAAGCATCTAACTTTATGAAAATTTATCACCATTTCAGTTTTGATCACTGTGACGCTAAATCGCACGCCAACAATGTACTCTAAAGTGTCGGATTTTTCGATATCTCAAATAATCTTTGAATTATAAGTTATTAAATTTGATTCTTCGTCGTAAGAAGCGATTGTTTCCGATTCAATGCCATTTCCTACAAACGATGGAATTTATGAAAAATTCTACGCTATGTTTTAAATGGTACCTTCTAGTTTGAGAATAAAAAGAATCGTTCAGTGTAGACATTTTTAGAAAAATGGAGAATAAAGTTAAAAGATATACAGGGTGTTTGGTAACTGTGGTGGTACAAGCGAAAAGGGGGTGATTCTACATGAAAGAATAAGTCGAAAATATAGAATAAAATTTTTTAAATTAAAAACCAAATAATTACCAAATTATGAACTGTAAATAATACTGCAACTTTAACCGCGTCGCTCCCACAAACGTGTTAGGGGCAGGTCATACTATCGAGGTCAGCCGCCAAGGGTGTATAGGCACAAAAACAGGGTAATTAAATTCCGCGGGACAGAATTGGAATTGGGTACCGAGCGTTGAATTTGGGTAATTTGTTTCCCTTTTTTTTTTGTATCTAACGGTTATACTCCCTCAGCGTCTGACTTTCCTAGTGTAACCTACCCCCACCACGCCCGTGGGAGCGAGGCGATTAAAATCGCAGTATTATTTTGATCGCGGTCCGATTAACTTCGTATCGTTAGCTGTCAAAATTTCGCGAAGTGTGCTGTGCGTAGTGTCTTGTGCGCAGTGTGTTATGCGTAATGTGTGCTCCAAAACACAGGCAGGATTATTCTGACGTATTCGTTTGAGCTAATAATAGTGTGCTATGGATCCGACGGAGGAGCAGATGATTTTGAAAAAATTGTGAGTACACTTTACATTAGTATTTTATAATGTAGAATTGCTATTCGTACGTATAACATTGGATACAAGATTTTATTTCATATTTTGCTCTGTACCTGAAAATGATAGATATTAAACTTGCAAAATGTAATAGCACGTATTCGTCGATCAAAACGCTTTATATCATTATTATCTATAAACTGTCAGCACTCTAAAATCAGACAAATTATTAACTTAGAACTAAATTTTTCTTTCGCCTTAGAATATTTTTGTTCCTACGAAACTGATCCGATTTCCACATACAGTATCTAAATGTTTAGTTATCTGTTAAATGTTGTATTGTGAATTATACAGGGTGTTTGGTAACTGGTGGTACAAGCAAAAAGGGGTTGATTCTACATGAAAGAATAAGTCGAAAATATAGAATAAAACTTTTTCACCCGAAGTTTCGTTATCGAGAAAATCGAGTTTGAAACGCAGCGAATACGCATGCTATTCGATAGGAATTGTCCGACGCGTCTGATCACGACCAACCAAATCTACTTCCTGCATATACTAAAGCACACAAACCTGGCAGATCTTCAAAGTCGATTTTCTCGAAAACAAAGCCTCGAACGACAAATGTTTATTGTATATTTTCGACTTATTCTTTCATGTAGAATCAAACCCTTTTCGCTTGTACCACCAGTTACCAGTATACACTCACCTGGCACGATAACGCTCTCGTCGAGTAGAATGGCCTCGATCGCGCGGCGTGCTTATCATCGGGGGTTAATGGTACAGATGAAAGTCTTTGGTCGCCGGCGGCGGAGGGGCTTTGGGGGAGGTCGCGTATTTCACGAGCACCTTTCGCGGCGCGCCAGGAAGGCTCCAGAAGGAAGGTTATCCGGGTGTATATATGCGCCGCGAGTATCTGGACTTATGATGGAAACAATTTAGAGGCTTTGGCTGCGAGAGAGGACGTGTGCGGCCGGGCTCTGCGAGCCGGGGCCACCGGTCCTGGCTGTGGCCAGGGTGCGAGCGGGTCGGCCGCAGGGACGAATACGACGCCGTGTGTGCCACCGGTGGAGGGAGTTAAGCCGCAATAAGTCGAGGGATGAGCGCGAGATGTGGCCGAATCGTAGCTCGCATACTGATACCGTTTCCCGTGGATGCTGCCGCCACCGTTCGCCGAGAGAGAGTGGGAGAGAGAGAGAGAGAGAAACGGCTATCCGAGAGAACCTTTCGCCGCCCCTGCCCCCCAACGTCCCCCTCGGCGTTCCGCGGTCAGAATTTTCAAGTAATTTCAGGACGGCCATCCCGAGTGTCAACGGTCCGGTTGTCTCCCGTTCAAGAGGAATCCTCGGCTTCGAAAGACCGGGTAATACACGCTGAAAGCAAACGCTTCGAGACGGCGCGATACACTCTTTTAAATCCTTCGAGCACGTTCCCCCGGATTCGCGAATGATGTCGTGATCGACGGTTTATTCACCCTCGTAACGGCTCGACGATTTCATGCTGGTACGATCATTCCTGTTATTATCCTTTCGAGGAACGCCGATGCGGTGCTTCCGCGGAATCGTAAGTTGTTGGCCACCCTGTAATGAACTCGTCGTCTTTAGCACGTCATAGAGACTCTTGGCGGAGAAAATTTGCAATACGACGCAGTAGAATAGTTGATAAAGATGGAGGCATAACTTCCGTACACGCACGACTGCTGTAGAGTCGACGGACATTGTAAGACGAATTTTTGGTGGAAAAATGGAACTTCCTGAAAAGATTTCTATACAAGCGACATCGAGTTAACGTTATTGAAAGATGTTTGTACCACAGTGGTTGTTATGTATATTATAACAAATCGTTTCACGTTGCACCACTCAACGTAGTTTAACTACTTATCGTAGTTTACATGAAACTAGTCAAATTGATTTTGTACACATTGTTATTTAGCAGGAAGTCCGTGACTTTCCTTTGCTACATTGTTTTAACATTTCAGTGTGCATTTAAACCCTCGTGTTGTCTATTATGTCATTCTCACCCTTTAGCCATATCTTTGGTCAAAATATGCATTTCAATGATTTTCAAGTAATGAGTTTACACTGTACCTACTGCTGCAAACACATTAGAAGCACATTAGAAAAACTTAATAATTATCTTCTAAATAAACATTCCTCAAGACTTTACTAGTATACATTCTTCGACATAAATTGCCTTCTAAAAATCGATTGGGAAACTCTCATTTATTAGACTTTAATTTTTAAAGTACTATTAAGTCGTCAGCGGTATGTAAAATGTTAATTCATGTTTTCTATGATTATGAGAGTGTAAATTTGAGGAGCAACGTTTTCCATTAACCGAACTTCAAGTGACATTTTTTTCATATTTCTACTTGTAGAATACGCTCCCGTAGTTTCGCCGGAAAACCCCGGAACACCCTGTAAAAGGTTGAAACATTCGTCTCATTCAGACGATTGAACGAAGGAAATTATTTTAAGTTGCACGTCCGTTTTAATCTCTCCCATCGATTAACAATAAATGTCACGCTGCTAAAATGAACCTACAGGTATGCAACAGAACAATACGATTTAATCGTGTACATAGTCGCAATAAGTTTGACTGTAAAATGAATTTCACGAACAAACGCTTGGCAGGGGTCTGACATTTATTCGGGAAACAATCGGTGATAAAAAGTGGTCGCGTTTTAATTCACGCGACTTTGTTGCGTTTTTGGTTTAAATTTCCCATTGAACCCGGGACCGATGAAGTTTTTCCGAGCGAGTAATGTAAAATTGTAATGGCGCCGTTGTTGCAGAACAACAATAGCCCTGTGAAAAACTGATGGGATCGTAAATGATCGTGGAATCGCTTCTGCAACAAAGCTCTCTTGGAAATCTCTGTTTTAAACATAAAGCACGTACTAAATATAAATTGTGGAACTGACTTAATAGGGAAAGTATTGCATTCTGCAACTTCATATATTTTTCGTCGACCATGCTCTTCCCGAAGGGATATTGAGACAAAATTCAACGAACGTGTAATTCATGTCCTCCGGAAACCTTATTTAAACAAATTTTATACCTTACACATTCTTAGAAAATGACAGATACTAATAAATAATTTATTCGGAATATTATTCAGGCTTCTTTCCACGATTTCTGTTCTTAGCTTGATCTGTTGTACGTCGAATTTATTATGGTGCATTTTTCTATGAACATGAACTGACAGTGTTGAGTGATTATTAGACTGCGAGTCTTCTTGCAAAAAATAAAAATTGTCTGCGTTCATTACAAGTCACTAGAAACAAATCAAAATTTGTTTCTTCCTTAATCATTTTAATAACCTCGTGATAATATTTTATATTTTATCTAATTATTCTAGCTATAAATGCATAGAGACTGCAGTACAGTTATTATAATTGGAATGAACGAGTGTAATCTTTCTTTTACATCTTCGTGACATACCTTCAATTTGCAGCGTACTCAACAGATAGAAACTGTCATATTCTTCTTGCATCGATTGCTTTCTATTCGTACGATGATTTCTGCGCTAAGGATCTTTATGCAGGCAGATTTTTTTTAATAATTCATACAAATTCATTATTCAAAAACCATTAAAAATCCCATTAATCGTCGACCGGCTGGAGTTGGGTAGATTTGCACCCAAATTCACAAACGTTCCATCCAAATTCTAATTATCCAGTGGCCAATTCGAGTGATTAGCTATTTTTAATGAATTCAATAAGAAGGTCGACGTTGATCTCAGAGAAGTAGTCGCTAAGAAAACTCGCGAGAGTTTTACTCTGAAATAGACTCCTTGCTTAATTATTACCAGCTATTTTATACCAGCGGCCTGGTGTGCGTCGTCGGCAATGGAGAATTTGTTGTCGGAAACCGGTAGCTGCGTAAACATCCGGAGCCTGGTAATAAGACAAGGGGAAGTAAGAGTAGCATCAGGCGCAACAAAGAGTATCAAGTTCGCAAGATCGACGCCCGAGCACAGCCCCGTAAAATCCCGACAGTGAGGTCGAACTTTCCGACCGGCCAGGAGTTAACCTCCCGCGACGAGCCCAAAGAGAGAGAGAGAGAGAGAGAGAGAGAGAGAGAGAGAGAGAGTTGCCGGTCGTAGTTTCGTCGTCGCGAGGAAAACCGACAGACAGAGCGGCAATCGTTTCGGAGTGACGAGGAGGAGGCGAACGAAGAACACCGTTGCGTTGCGTTGGTTGGAGAGGGCGGAGGACGCTCTCCGTCGGCGGGTAAGCTCAGGATTTATGGTAGCGTCGCGACGTCCGTCTTCACTCGCCGTGACGCCCTTCCACCACTCGAGAAAGTCCAAGGCGAGAGCGCCACGGGGAGCGTCTGAACCGACGTCTTTCTCCTTCGGTTCTCTTCTGCCGACGATGGGGATCACGTGTCCTCGAAGAACACCGCAAACACCGTGTAAATTGTCCTCCCTGCGTTTCCCGGTTTTCGGAAATCGCCGCGGACAGTCTGAACACATTTTTCCAGAGGTTACCAAGTGTCGGGTTGTTGCGCACGAAATGGCGGACGGTGTATTTCATCTAGACTTTTGCGAACAGTTTCTAAAGAAACTATTACTCTCGAAAACCATGAAATTTTTGCTGAACATTATCGTCGAATCGTTTGATTAAAACGTCGGCTGGAGGGCTTTGAATAATGTATAGAATTTACGGCACTTTTTAAGGAAGATCGTAATTAGTGAGTTTCGGCCGTGCAAGGGGGATGTATTTTTATTTAAACAGGGAGGGCAGCAAATAAGGGTAACCAGGGACGATAATCCAAGCACGTCGGCGAACGCCGCGAGAACGACCTATCCTCGACGCGAGTAAATTTAATCAACCCTTTTTTTCGGTCGCGAGGCAAAGATAAGTAGCCGGGGGGATGAAAAGCGGTGGCAGTGCACCGGATAAGGATGCGTTTTTAAGTGTAAAGTAATTCTCCGCGGTTAACAGCCACCTCGGCGCGGCCTCTCGCCGTTTCTGCAGAAAGTTACCGGTGATGTACTCGTCCCTGGAGTACCAACGAAACTCAGCGACTGTTCATGGTCTGAATATTATTCGGGACGAACAGAGATACGCGGGAACTATCCGGCGAGAAAGGGGTGGCCCCGGTAAAAATACCTCGAATTATGACGGCACGCCTCCCTATTGCGAAACAAATTAAAAACTAATTAAAACAAGTACGCCACCCTCGCCCCTCCCCCGACCCCTCCCCTCGGCCGGCAAGATGAGCGCGCAACGATTTTTCCTTCTTTCCGCTGCGAGACAGATAAATAACGGAGGTTGGGTAGTGGAGGGTCCGGGAATGAAAACTCTTGATATTCGATGAAAAATAAACAGCGATGTTGGTGCACGTGCAAAAAATGTCTATTGTGCATCGGGCGCGCGGTGCACCATCGATCTTTTAACCCCTTGCCTTGTATAATATCCCGTCGGATTCGCGATGAATATTTCGGAGTCTATTAACCCCTTGCACCACGATTTATTTTATGCAGTGATTAGAACTTCTTTATAGTCCACAATTTCCTAGAGGAACAAGAAAATACGTAGGTATCAACAACAAAATGGATTTTCATACCGATTTGAAGGAAATTGACAACATGCATATTTATTAGGCATTATTCAAGATTTTCATCGCGACCTATTATGGAATCTGTTAGACCTGTTAGTCTAGAATGTTCCTCTATCACCAATAGATAAAAAAACTGCGGATCTTTATGCATTTATAGCTAATGAAAATTAAAAAAAAATGCTATAATATAAAATTCGATAGAATTTAGTACGACTTTTATTCGTTTTGGATCTGCAGAGGCTGTTTCCATGGTAAATAGGATTTCATTTCATGCCATTATCAATGTTTAGACTATCAATGTTTATCAATGTTTAGACTATAGAATTTCTCTATCTTCGGGAAAGAGTTAGGTAGAATGAGGGGATGTATGAAGATGCATGCCACGTTTTCTTGAACTGGATCAAGAGTAGTCGTTCAGGCCTTATGAACGCCAATGGGTGAGCGTAATTTGACGGACGTTTTGCATATTACACGGCGGATCGGTTCCATTTGATCGGCCATAAAACCCCTTTCCAGGTTTTCATCCTCGCCCCTCGGACGTTTCGGACATCTCCGCGCTGCGGCAGGCGTAATTCGCGACAACGCAACGCGTCATCCCCGCGGACCGGTTGAAGAGCTGCCGAGGCGAGAAAAAAAAAACAATATACACATTGTGCGCATTGGCTTGTACGTGTATCGAGCCGAACGGGGTCCGCGCGAGCGCGATTTACAGGGACGGGCGGGAGGCAGGGGCGGGGGTGTGGATAAGAGAGACGAGTTTTCCCTTCCGCGTGTTTGCAGTCTGCGGCCGAGCGGAGCGCTCCTCGCTCGCGGCTAGGGACGATTTAATAACGACACGGTAAATTAAAATGATAGACGTCATCCCCCCCGACTGGCGGCCACTGAGAGCCCATCAATTAATGGGAGCCTCTACTTCATTTGCCTATAAATAAATAATCGTCGAGTGCCTCCGCTCGTACGAGAGGTGTCACTCGGCGAACCGGGGCGGCAACGGCGGAGAACGGTTTCGGGGGTTGGGGCAGACGCGGGAGGGTGGGATGAGAAGCCACCAGGAAGATGGCTTTCAAATATTAACGTCGTCTCATGGACGTCACATACGTTACCCTTGCTCCGACGTTCCCTGTTCGAGCAGATGCGTACCCGCTTCCACGTTACGTTTTTCTACGGCGCCGCGACGCGGTGCGCCGGGGAAAATCGTACACCATGTGGTACTCGCACCGCGCGCCGATGAAATTGCGACGCGCTCTGCCTGCCGTCGCGTCGATCGAAACTGGGACGATGGGACAAGTAATTATTTTCGTTGAAAAGTCGGCTCTCTATTAAAAACATTTGCGACATACAGGAAAATAAAAATTTCATTAAAATTCAACGTAGCTTTTCATTTATATTCCACGTGATAACATCTGCGACAACGGGATGAATTTTAATCTAATTCCCTTCTCTGTGCACACACTCACAGAATATTTTCCAAATACATTGGTACGAACGTTTCTTTAACACTAGAAAGAAGATGAGTTTGTGATTCCCTGATCAGCTTGTGATTCCCTCTGACAGATTGGTGGTGTTGTATGATAACGAGGTTGATCAGATACTTCATAATTCTATTAAAAACCAACATACGTTGTCAAAAAAATTATTTAAGTTTTTCTATATATATATATATATATATATATATATATATATAGCAATAAAATCGTAATTGTGTTTAATTGACTCGCTCCGGCAATCTAGTGTTAAAATTCAATTCAGCTTTCCATTCGTATTAAACCTGATATTTGCAACAAGGGGGTGGACTCGTGTATAAACTCGTGTGTAACCCCAGAGATTCAAAACTAGAAATTTAAAATGTATTATGGGTGACGTTGTCTTAATCCTCTAGAATTCGAAAGATTCCAATAAAATTCGGTTTATCTGGATAGCACATAATAAAAATGAATTTCTAAACCCAGTCAAGAATCACTGTCAGTCATATGTGACTGACGTGGCAGCTAACGTGTTAAATACAAAAATAATGTACACGATATTTTAAAAAATGGTACAACAATTTTTAGTACGCCTCAGAGTCACCATTCACATGCTAAGGGCATAATCAACAAATTACAATTGTGTAACGTATGTAACGATAAATTTACACGCGTAAGAATAAATTTTTTAAAAATTTCGAGTGGCTCGTTGTCAGCCCTTTAGCGTCTTAGCTCTCGAAGGGCCTAAAAGATCAGAATACCACAGGAAAATCGAAAGACACAAAGACTCTCGAGACGATCCGCCACTCGAAATGCTACGACCCCGAGTGTAGTATATCCGACGAAACCACCGAGAGTTGTTACTTTTCACCACTCTCCACCCCGAATCGGGGACCGGCGTCGCTCGATTAAAACAACCCCAACCGAGCATCTCGACGAAGAAACCCTCGAGTGCCAGGAAATCGCAGAAATTCGAACTAATTTACTAAATTCGTCACCGTTCGAGTATTCGTGAACGAAGGGGGTCGGTGAAAGGGGTGGGACGCGTGCGAATAGGTGGTGGCGGGGGTGGGGTGGGTGGAGAGGCGTCCAATGACACGCCGGAAATATTTGGCAGCTGATGGCGAGTAGTTGGCGCGAGGGAGGCCAGTACCTCCGGCTTGTAATTAAAAATGTCTCCCGACCCCTTCCGTCCGCCGCTCTTTTTACCCTCTGCCGCCCACTCTGGCCGCCCACCCTCGGCGATCGTTGCGTCGAGGCGGCCTGTCTAACAGGAATGCATCGCCGGGACTAATGAAAAACCTCATCGGCGTATGTGTGACGCTAATGAGAAAGACTGGCGCAGGCAGCGAATGTGCCGACGACTGTGGCGATTTTCAATTCGCGAAGAAACACCGCGACGGATAAATATCGGCACGCAGGAGACGGACGGATGGACGGTTTTCAATGTTTGTTCCCCGGGACAGTTTTTATGGAACAACGGGCACGTCGCATCGTCGCGCGTCGACTTCTCTTTTCTCGTTCGCGTCGACTGACAACGATCCCGCTCCTGGAAATATTTATCGGGGCTCGTGTCGCCGACTGAGGACCGTCCGGACATTTGTAAGATCGAGGCCGGGCCGCTGCCAACCGCGATCATAAATTCCCCTCGGTCTCTCGCGTTCGATGCGTGCGTGACAATCGAGTTTTGTCCGTTCCCCGGGTGACCCGCGGCTTTGTTTTTACCCCGAGACACCCACCACACCACCGTCCACCACCGGGATATTAATCTGTTAATTTCGGGCCCGGTTCGACGGATCCTGCCGGAATTTATGACAACGAACGAAGGGAGGATCTTTGTCCGAACGTGACGGAGGACTCCGGAACAGAGGAAGAACCACTCCTCTTTTTGCTGGTAATATAGACCGCTCGGTCCTACCGCGGCTCTTATTTTGCAAGTATCGTTGCACGGGATATATCGTCCATACAAATTGCCCGGGCGTGAAAGCATCGCGGAAAATATATATGATTTCGGATAGCCGATCGACTGTCGGCATTGCTCGGATGTTTTGAGTAGAGTTGCCTAATCTGGGAAGGTTTCGAATTGATAGTAAGTTTTACGTAAACGGGAAGAAATTTGGAAATTTAGTGTTTACTGTATGTGTGGTTTCTATGAAAAAGAAAAATTCTCTCGATGACACCATCCAATCAGAAGTTTTAACCCTTAATGCCGCCATCTAAGCGGCATGGCACTTTTACTAACTTAAATATATATATAAAATAAAATATAAATATTTTCCTTTCTATATTTAATATAAAAATGTTCATTCCACAGTTTCTCTTCGTATGAAAAATAGCTTGGACATGGTGGGAAGTAAACTTGAAATACTTTCGGACCGTTAAGGATTAATAATTTTGAATTGAAACTATTAAATTCTTTTAATCTATCTCCTCCTTTAAGAAACTCGAAGGAACGTCGCAATCTTTGAAATGGCTCGCACACTTTAGCCCCTTGGAGACGAGGATATTTGAAATGCTAGGAATATTTTCCTCAGACATCTAGACCTTGTACCAAAATTCTCAATAATAGAAGAAAATGGGCAGAGTGGTGACTCTGAAGCGCCACTAAAAATTGTTGTGGCATTATTTCAAAGAAATTACCAAAAATATTACAAAATATTTATTACATTACAAAATTTCTATTGAATAGATTGCTGAACATTTAAATATTATACGTAAAAATCGGATCAGTTTGAATAAAATGAAAATATTCTCAGACGGAAGAAAACAGTTAAAGCAGAACTTATAAAACTGTTAACCAATTTTTCCCATGTTCCCTCAGGATTGATCTACACCGCCATAAAGTTTGAGATCGGTGCGTTCACTAGTTCCATTCAGAAAAATGTCTGAACTTCGCGAGAGACTCTTGAAAGAGACATCAGCTGTTTAAAATTCGCTAAATCAATGGTATCGAGAGAAACGGGAGGGGGGAGAGGGTGAGATAAAAACGCGAGCGTGTATCAGGATGCTCGGGCCATTGGGAACACGCGGGATCGAATAACCCTTAGCTTCAAGCTGGCTAATGAGCCAATTTTAATTCGTGGAGCCGAGAGAGAGTGAGAGAGAGAGAGAGGCGACGCGGCGGTTTCCCCACCGATGGCCCCGGGAGCCATTCGAGGCACAAAGAGGGTGTCCTCGGCCAAGTCAGGGCATCCTGGCAGCGTTCTGTGCTCCACGGTGAATGATGCGGAGGCGGTAGTGACGTCATTAGCAATTCCGATCTCGTCGGGCGGAAATTATGTCCAGCGCGATGCGACTCGCTCTCAATATCCTCCCCCCCCTTGAAAGGGGGAGGAGGGGAGGAGGCGAGGGCCCTGTGCTCTCGCACACGTTCACGAGGACACGAGGACGCGAGGACGCACGAGAAGCCGAGCAGGCGAAACAGCCGCAGCAGCCGCATACGTACGCGTACGGCCGCCACGTACACCGTCAGCCGAGATTCCTTCGCTTCCGGTTTCCGGCACGGGAACGGCTCCGCTGTGATTGGCTCCCTGACGGACCCTGAACGGCCAAGCAGCCCAGAACCGCCGCGCCGGCGATATCGTTGCCCCGATATAGAAGCGCGATTGTCACTCCTCGTCTCCCGTTTACCCGCGACTGCGACTCACTATCGACGGATAATTAGATCGGACCTACCGTACCCCGATCGATACCTACACCGCTTCCGAGCCATCGAAAGAGCTCGCCGTTCGACCTGGGTCGAGCATTACAATCGAACCTAACTTCTTCGATACTATCTCCAAGTCCAGATTTACGTGTTACAGACACACGAATTTCATTCACAAAGTGTCAGTCATGGTTTGGGATACAAACGCGTGGGATGGTCGGGACCAAAGACACAGATCAAATGTAGCAAGAACCAAGAAGCGGGACTCGAACCCTCGACCTTGAGATTCGCAGCTTCTCCGTAGTCAACTCGTAACATTCGCTGGAACCAATTCCTAATATCCACTCCTTTCGTGGCCGTACATTGTCATTATATGAGGAATCCTGAGAAATTTTGCCTTTACGCATTTAGTTCTTCATTAACACTTTGTACTCCTTTATCGAGTGTGACTCCACGTTTAACAGGTGTTTACAAAATCCCAGAGTACAAAGGGTGATAGACAGAAAGAATAAAATCAAACAGGAAGAATGTTTTAATTGTTTTTATGTATTATTGATCGCTTCAGGGATTTGGAGAAAGCTAGAGAAAATATCAAACAGTCTAAATCAAGAGATTGTTGTAACATCATATAACGTCCCCGAAGGGTTAAATCAACCATAGTGCTGTAAACATTGCATTCTCTCGGCATATATTTTTGCCGCGAACGTAAACTAATCTGTGATTACCAGACAGCAAATCTTTATGGAAAATAATAATTTTCTACCTGGATTCCAACAAATTAGAGTGAGATAAAAATTCATTTTCCTTCTCAATATGTTTAGTAAGTTGAAAATAATATTACAGTATTTTTAAATTCTTCTAATAGTTTCACTGTTTCAAATTACACCCACTCATTTTTGTCATAGATGCATAATGATCCGCTGTCTAGTGATCACCAAGAACATAAAAATCTACAATGATCTTACTATTGGTCGACAAATGTATTAAAGAATTTAAAAAAAAAAAAATGCGAGGGTACGCGGGTATCCGTTCATTGACATAAATGTTAAGGTGTCCGCCAACATACAGACTTCACGAATACAGGTAAATTAACATTGTTTCCGACGTAATTACACAAAAATATATTCATTCCATATCTACATCGGTTCGGTGCGTTAGTGTTCCATTGTAAAATCATTTTTTCTACGGTATTCAGAGTGGATGTTCGCGGGTTGAGGATTTGTTATAGACGATGAAGTAGGCGCGCAAGGATGATAAATACATTCGCAGCAGACATTTGATTTGTCGTGTCCCGATGCGTGTTCGGTAAAGAAAGAGTGGCGAGTCGCTCGAACGGGGGTGAGTTATCGTATCGGGCCCAAGGGAAGAATAATATTTTCGCGCGAAAACATGAATGCCGAATATAATATATGTCCGACGTTCTAAAATCGCAGGATGCAAAGAGAAAAAGATATTCCCGCAAAATCCCGAATCCCCTCCCGAGGGATCCGCGATTGCTATGCGAGGGATCGACAGTTCCACGGTGGAACTATCGACGGGCATTGACGTGTCCGTATCCAATTTCTTGCGATTCATGCTGCAACACAGTCATGCGGTGTAACTTGTAATAATAAGACGATCCTGTTACACTTTGAGATTACAATGCGCTATTATATTTGTGCAAGTTACGGAGGGAATCCTTCGACCAGTGCTAAAACGTAAGATTTCTATGCAAAGTAAAAATTGTTTAAATTGATAACGATGATCAGAAGCGAAACAGAAATTTTTTTCTTGCTTAAATAATTCTGACAAAGTGGGACGTATATTTAAGCTCATAATTTTTTTTATCGATCTCCTGCTTTAAATTACACCTACTCATTTTTATTATAAATTCACAAAATTAGCAGTGAAACAATCTCGAATTTTTTAGTTCTACACGAAGTTGGACAGAAGTTATCATTAAAAGTTGATAAGACTAATAACTAAGGTGAATTGACTGTAAATAATAATTTCATGTTTTCAACTATCCAAAACCGGAGTTCAGATATATTTCAAGCCAGAGTATTAAAATCGTCGTTCCACTGTTAAGTTTTTGGCGAATTTATTAAACGAAATTAGGTATTAGAAACAGTAGAAAGATTAAAACATGTATTGAAAAATTGATAACTAAAATAACGAACGATCCTAAATATCATCAATTGTACAGTTATAAGTAGACTGCGGATCTTTATGCAAATTAAAAAGTATTTGCATTGATTACAAGACACAGGAGTGAAATAAAAATTTCTTTCTTCTATTAAGTATTTTATTAAGCTGAAATCAATACGCTGGTGCCCTTAAGTCTTTTTAATATGTTTACTGCTTTAAATTGTGCTTACCAATTTTTGTCATAAATGCATAAAATTCGCAGTCTAGTTATAAGAATGGTGCGCCGTTCGATTGTCAGTTCAATGTTTCCTCGCGATTGTTGGAAGCTGTTTGGCAAATCAGCAGGTCCGTATTGATGAAATGATTTCAGACTTTTGGAGGGCGGTGTATACACGGTCAAATAAGGCACGAAATTGAAAGCCGGCACGATTCGATCAGGACCGATGAGGCAGCGTAAAGGCACAACGTCCACGTCGACATTCCCAGATAGAAACGTGATTGTCAGCCCGGTGTTCCGCCTACAGGATGCGGCGCGAGACATTGTCGCTAGATAATTGGATCGGCGAATCGTGGCCATCGTGCCACTTCCAAGCCGGACAATGGCACAACAAAAGAGCTAGTTCCAGGCTCGTGTGTCACGGGGGAAAGATGAGGGACGTTCTGGCAATTTTCCGAAGACTGATTGTCCGGCTTGGAAAGGAAAGTACTTAAAGCTCCGTGGCTCCTGTCCCGACGGAATGACGCGTATTCGTTTGCATTTAATCGTTTTTCGTTCACGTTTTACATTCCTCTCCGGGGGGTATTGTGACTCTCTCCTGAACCCAAATGTCACGGTCCTCTCGCACAATCGAATACAAGCATACAATACAATTATGTTTCTACTACCTTGCTGGAAAATGTATAGAAAAACTTTATTCGAATTTATTGAGTTGTCCGGAAAGTTCGTGCCGTTTTTCTGTAGGTGGCATTATCGTAGGTCTGAATATGTCAGAATGATTGAAAACAAATAGTATGTGTACAAACTCTAAAAGGTGATACTTCAAGCATTTTTAGAAAAAAGTACGATTAGGATACATTAATTTTTGTTACTTTTATACGCATTTTATATACATTAATATTTGTTAGTTTTTTAGTCATTTGATGCTTTTTTCATCCAAAAGCTGTTGGAGCTTGGTTGGGATGTGCTATCCCATTCCCCTTATTAACCAGACATTAAACCCTCAGATTTTCATCTTTTCAGGTCAATACAAAACTCCCATAATGACAAAAACTTTAACTCTTTAGTGGACATAAAAAATCATATTTAAAAGTTTTCCGCCGAAAAACACAAGTCGCGTGAAAGATAGAGAATGGTTATGGAACAAAATGGCACTTATAATAATTCGATAAACGTACATCAAAATTTAAATGTACTGAACGATGTGGAATTTTATCAGTTAGTTAGTTCCTGCCAATTTGTCTCGGAGAATACAGATTTGTAGAAAGTTCGTCGCATAGAAGCCACTGGTCGCAGCAAGTAGAAACAGCTGGTTGTGCACAGACATTTCTGGACGACCTAATCGATTTAACTTGTCAACCAGCGTTTCTAAACGTTCTAGCCAACTACTTAGAACTTTAACGTGTAAAACTATTTCGCGGACTAACGAGAAACTCTTGTACAAATCATAGTCTACATTAATGATTCTAAAAACACGGGTATTGTACAGGGTGTCCCACTAACTTTGTTACAAGGCGATATCTCCGCTATTTCTTATACTACGCGATAGGTCAAAAGGGTAAATTATTCGGTTCTAGTGACGCATATTATGATGGGAATAAATTGTTCCTCAAGACCACGCGAAGGTCGTGACGTTGTACGTCATTGATTGCATCTTGACTTCAGCTATCGCGGCATAGAAATAAAAATATGCAATTATTCCCACCATGACATTATATGTGTCCTCCCGCACCAAATGATTTGTTCTTAACACATTGTTGACCGGCAATTTTATGCAGTAGCTGTCTCATGTCACCGGCTATTATTTCGTAATTGAATGTGGAAGTAAAACAATCTAAGTAAGCTTCAATAAACTTTGCATTATACATAATGCATTGGAATGAAACTTTGGACATATCTTTTTTATCACGAGTTAACTCGTGACCGGTCAACAATGTATTAATTGTAAATTTCACCACATAAATTGATTCTACATTTAACCCGTTAAGTGCCACATATCATTCCCAAAGATTCTTACAAAATCAGTGTACTTTAATTAATAAAAGCAAAACTGTAAATTTTAAATGTATCATATGGAATACTGTTTTAACCCTTTTGAAGTCTAAAGATCTTAATAGAATTCGGTTTATCTGGATATGTAACAATAAAAATGAATGTCTGAACCTACTAAAAAATCACTGTCAGTCATATGTGACTGACGTGGCAGTTGACGTGTTAATGTTACAATTTTAAAGTATATTTAACAATAAATTACTGAATAATGATGTGTGTATTCGAGCTATTTGCCAGTCATTTTGCAAAATCATAACTTTCAGCATTCGTCTTCCCTAATATAATATTCGCTGCAAAGTGTAGATTGATCAGCGACTCGGTGGCAACCTCGTCGACGGAGGACGACTTTTCCTTTTCATTTTTCCTGTCGGTCCCTCGTGATGCCGGCTGGCCACGGTCTCCGCGGAAGAAAGGAAGATATCAGGCGTTATCTTTGCCGGCCGGAGGATCGCTCGGATTTGCGGAACGCCGCCGCGCGCAAAAATATTCACCGTTGGCCTCGCGGCGAGAGATCCGTGAATTCAATCTACCGAATGATTAAACATCTCACTCCCGGGATCAGCCGGCCGCGTTAGACCCCCGGAGGAACGAAGAAAACGGGAAGGGAATATATCCGAAGACGGAGCAACAGGGAGAGAACAGCGGTCGGTCGTTCTGTTGTTGGGGAACCACGGGATGAGACAGCCAGAAAAGGTCCGGGATGGTGCTCCTCTCCCGAAACTTTTTCTTCGCTCCTCTCCTTTATTTTTATCTCGGAAACCGACCGCGTCCCCGTACAAATTGCCTTTCGTCCCGCTTATCTCACCGCGGCCCCTCGCTCGCGCGCGCGCGAGCACATATTTAATTAGAATTAATGCTCGAGCCGCGTGAAAATTAGCATCGTGCCCCGCGCAAGTTTGCCCCCTCCCCATCCTCCTTCCCCTACCACGGTAAAGGGATCGCCACCTCCTTTCGTCCTGCCTCTTACGTCATTACCGGAAACAACCAGGCCCGGCAAGGTGCGAAAACTCGGGTCGCGCGAATTCTACCGGCCCAGACCGTTCGAGGTGTGGCCACGGGGTCGTTAAAACTTCCAGGCCTTATCTGACCAGATCGCGAACCGGTGAACGCACCTTTGCACCACGTTCCACTTTATTCCCTTTCGGCAGTTGACAGGGAGAACGCGATGGAACCTCACGACAGCGACTTGTTCCTTGGTCCGACGCATATCAAGAGCGACCGCTGCTGCAAGATGTCCCACTTTTCAGTCATTTCAACAAACCAATACAAAAATAGTAATTTTTTAAAATTATCTCTTTGCGCTCGAAGCTATTGGGTTGGCAACTAAGTAATTGCCGATTTCAGTTATAGACGAAACTATAACTTGACTCAGTTTTTGGCCGAAAAGGGTCAGACTTTCTACGAGCGTGGAATTTTCAAGTTGTCAGAAAGATGGCAAAAGGTCATCGAACAAAATGAAAAATACATCATAGATTAAAGTTCATTCCAAGTAAAAAAAAAACTCTTTTATTTCATTGAACAAATCGGCAATTACTTAGTTGCCAACCCAATATTTTAACCTGAAAACGAAACATTTCTTCCGACCTAGAATATTTCCTTTCTATATATATACATATATATTTTTCATGTTATACATACGAACATGGTGCAATTTACTCGTACAATACTGATATGTTTAATAATTTATTAAATACAAACGAATTTAATAATTTAAAAAATATTTTGAATAATGATACAGCAATTTTTAGTGGTGCCTTACAGTCACCGTTCGATTGCTAAGGGTTAACACTTTGACTGTGCCGAACCAGAAACCTCAAAAATTCCTCAAAATCAAAGTGTTATCTAATGAAATAAAAATTTTAAAAAATTAAATGTATGATATTGAGTAGTCCTCCAATTTTCTCGCATTTTACAGATCCTAAACTTTGGTACAATGAATACATTAACGTAAAAATTTATTTTTGTTAGACTTTATTGAAATATGTGGTGGAATTCTACGATATTGCGTATACAGTGTTAAAGATATGAATATAGACTGAATATATACAGATAAACTGAATTTTATTAGGATTTTTAGAATTCAGAAGGGTTAAGACATCATCCTCTATAACACGTTTTTAATTTCTAGTTTCGGTTTGATTAATTAAAGTACACTGATTTTGTGAGAATCTCTGGGATTGATTTTTGGCACTTAACACGTTCAACACGTCGCTGCAACAATACTGCAGGATAGGTAGTGCTTTTATTCGCAATATTAAAACGTACGAATGAATTAGCTCATCGCGACAGAAATGTGTTGTCAGTAAGAATAAAAAACCTGAAATCACCAGCGGTAAGTTTTCCGTTTCAACAATTTAGTTTGGTACCACTTTAAATACTGTTTGACATGATTTTTGAATATTTTTGGAAAATATGGTACACTGACTGTAATTTACGGTCTTCTGTATTACCTGTGGAAATGTACGCACGCGTAGTTGTTGCAAACACATTGAATCCCGAAAAAAACACAGCTGTTTCGAAAAGCAGTTCCACTACAGAGCACTGAAAAAGTCGAGAAAAAGTGGTACTTTAACAGACATGTCCATGAGTGAGAAATTCGGGGAAAGGAAACCGTTGGGGAAACGAAGTGTCCACGCAAGAGAGAAAAGTAGTTGAAACAAATACTAAAAGCCAGATTTCGAAGTACCAGGCGGCCGCAGCTCGCAGCTACTCGCAGTTGAGCGGAATCTCCGCGGTGCTTAGGGAAGTAACTCTGTCAAAGAAACGGGAGAAATATGATCGGACACGGCATCCTAGATTCTCGAATCAGCCAAAGTGGACTGAGCGAGCCGGGGAGAACAAGGCAAACTGAGTTAAAGGCGAAACCTCTCTCTCCGGAAATCCCGGTCTCGCGGACGCAGAACCGGGCAACTTCTAGCTTCTTCGTCTGCTTCCAGTTTCCCGGGGACGAAGGAAGTCACCCGGGACGCAAGAAGTTCGACGAAGTATCGATCGTCCGGCGGGAAAGCAATATCCGACTGACCCGACGAGACGATATATTAATCCGTGGCTCGTTATCGCGCGGATTTCGTGGATTTCGTTTTCCCGGACCGGTGCGCCGAGCTCCCTCTCTCTCTCTCTCTCTCTGGGAATGTTTACCGGGGCCACGGCATCGGCCAAGACGCTAAAATATATACATACATGCACACACATATATATAGTGGGCGTGGGACACGGCAGCAGTTGGTTCACGGTCGGTAGGTCGGGAGAGCATTGAGTTACAACTTCGGTTTGTACAGCCACCGGCGCGGAGCAGAGCGGACCGGAGCGGACCGGAGCGGAGCCGCGTCTCCGCAGAACCAGCACCGAGATGCAATAACAACCGGCGGTGTTACGCTGCAACGTTCGACCCGCAGATTGCATGGCCCCGAGACCGTTTCTACTTGGAAAAACCGCGCCAAGTTGCGCGAACCTAATCGTGGAAAAGAAAAGGATCGACGTTTCCTGTTTCGATAGAGAACGCCGCGGAGTTATTGGTTCCGGGCTGCTGGAGCCGAGATATTCCTTTCTCGAAGACAACTTCGCGGTTTTTATGCGATGCGGCTTTTTGCGCGGCCCTTATATTTACAATCGTTATGCGGTTTGCGGTGTTAAATTGGTGGGTGGAGTTGAGCGTGGAAAATCTGCTCGGTTATCTTGGAGAACGTGGTGCTCGATTTATAATGCTTCTTGTATTGTACAAGCGGATTTTGCGCGGCGGAATAATGTCCATTACGAATTCCAGTGACAGTCAATTATTATCTTCAATCTATTAACCCCTTGCACTACTATTTATTTTGTGATTATTAGACAGCGGATTTTATGCATTTATGACAAAAATGAGTAGGCGTAATTTAAAACAGTAAGAACATTAGAAAAATTTGAAAGTACAGTTATATTATTTTCAACCTTTTAAACATATTAGGAAAGAAAGTAAACTTCTATTTCGTTCCAGTTTGTTGCAATTCACATAGAAAATGTTTATTTTGCATAAAGATCCGATGTCTAGTGATTATAATGCTTAGAAACTCTTCATCGTTCAGAATTTCATAGAAAAAAAGAGATAGTTTATATTTATCGTATGCCTATGTTTTTTCCAAAGGATATATATCAACTACAACCAAGTAGAATTCTATTTCGATTTGAAGGAAATTAATAACGTTCACATTTATTAAACTCTATTCATTATCTTCACCACGAGTCTGGCTCGTTATTGTAGGGCAAGGAGTTAAACACGTTAGAAACAGAAATCTGTTTATACTTGAATCTCGTCCCTTGCAATGGATACGGACAATTTTTTACTTTGTATAAAAATCTGCATTCCACTAATGCATCATTACAATCTCAGTAATCGTAAACGTTTGAACAATAATCGAAACTATTGGGATATGGGTATATATATAATAAAAGCATGCTCTTTTTATAGTACACGAAATAGAATTTATATTTCAATAGATTCTCTAAAAACGCGTTGTCAGACACGTCTCTACTTTAGTCCAATATGAACAACAGAGGATCGAGGGTCCCATGCCGGGGACAACAAACAATGTATATCGACTGCAGATACAATGTATATCAATGGCCGATTCAAACGATCCTTCCTTCTAAAGAAATAACAGATTAATTTTGTTCTATTTATGAAATAAATTCCAACAGAAACATTTGTCGCTTGCACACCACATGATGGCCCCCTTGATATCCTATAATATCTGTAGAAATAATTTATTATACAACGCATAATTTAGAAGTTGTACGTAGTGACCAGGTCAGGTGCCTCAACCCTGTATAGTTGCTTGATAAAACTGTTCACCTTGAAATCGGGCACGACCTTTTGGCCAAAATATATTTAGGTTTCTTTCGGACCGGTACCAAGATCGGGACGCATGTTCCCGGAGACGGAGAGAGCGAAAAGCATCTTCGGAATGAACCGTGCCAGCTACCGCAGGAGTTGCTGCCGGTGTTGTTGGCTGCAATGTCGCGAGAGAGTAACCTGCATCCTGTCGCTGCAGTTCGGTGCATTCGTTGCCTCGACCTCCTGCAACTCGATCTCCGGAGAGAAAGAGCCCGGAGATCTTATCGCGGGAAACGCAGCCGGTTCGACGTAGCAGAAAGATAAAAAGGAATGGCGGTGAGGGGGTGGGAAAGGGTAGGGGGATTCGTTGGGTGGGGTGGAGGAGGGATCCGCGACATCCCGGTAAATTAACTCCGTTGCTTCGCTCTGCTCCCTTCGCGTCTGAATTCTCTCTCGTTTTCGTTTCCTCCGCCTTCTCCCTCTCCGGTTGCTGCTGTTGCTGCTGCTGCCGCCCCGTCCGCCATGTAATTACAGAACGTTGTAAATACTCGAAATGCTTGGTAACCGGGCGAACGGAAAAATTACGGGTCGGCGAGATCGATAAAACCCGCGATCCATAAATTTCCGAGCGGCGAAATCTAGCCCCCCTCCCCTTATCTTGTCCTTTATCGTGTACCCGGGCCCCGTTCGGAAATGAAGCGGACCGGAGAACGGTCGGGGGATTAAGTTGATCCGTGCCGGTGATTTCACGGTGATTTATCGATTTTCTATTTAATGATTCGGCGAGCGCCATATCGAACGGTCGCGTCGGTCCCGATTAAATCCATTACGGACTCTCGGGGGATTCAATTACGGAATTACTTTAACTCCGGTATATACGAGCGCGTGGATCAAGGAATTTTCAGCTGCGAGGAATTCCGCTCCTCGGCTCTCTTTCGATTCTCCCGATGGGAACGAACGTGTCAGCCACGGTATGCGAAACCGAGCCTGCGTTCCGCGAAACCGTGTTTACGGGGGTGCTCGATTTGATACGTACGAGTTGAAATTTTAAGGATTAGCCGTTGTTCGGCCGGATTCAATTCGGCTTTGGGCACAAGCACAACCATATCTAATGATTACGCGATTACCGTTGCTTCCTCGCTTCTTACGAAGAAAAGCAAATTCAGTCCATTCGTATCTTTATCCAATCCTTACGCAGTCTTTGGATATAATTCCGTAAAAAAATCTAGGATACGATAGGATTCTACGAGTCTAAGATACTAAACAATTTATATTTCATTTATAACGCCACATTTTGCAGAAACATAATACACGGCACGAACAAAAGGGATCAAACGTTGTGCTTGTTACATGTGCATGTATATATTAACACGTTGTTGACCGGTCAGGAGTTAACTCGTGTTTCAAGCTCAAACATTGTTGGAACAATATCATTCCAAAAAATAATATAAAAAGTTATGTAAAAGATACGTCTAAAATTTCATCTCAATGCACTATGTATGAATAAAGTTTATTGAAGTTTGTTTAGATTGTTTTACTTCCACATTCAATCACAAAATAATAGCTGGTAACGTGAGATAGCTGCCGGTCAACAATGTGTTAAAAAGTAATTTAAGTTTTAAGTTTTTGAATAGTATTTCAAAAGTTTCCCAGTCGCTATATCGTACAAATATATCTCGGACAAGAATGAACGATGCATGACAAAAGTATAGGCTTCCAGCTTTAAAATGAGCTCAATGACATCGTTGTACTATTTATTTTGTTTCGCGAAATTATCACAGGTTAAATATCCACAATGACTCGAGAATGGGAAAGTTATTGTTGAAATATCTTTTGGATCCACTGTAAATTTAAGAATCTGTAGCCAACACGACATACACCTTTAACTGTATTAACTACGTAATATAAATATCCTCATATGTTCAGTAATAACTTTAATGTAATAATTCATTAAAAATTATGAAATAGCCACCCCAATGTGTAGAAACAGGATACATGTCACGAACAGAAATAGATCAAATGTTTTACTTGTTATATGTGCATGTATATATTAAAAAGTATTTAAAGTTTCAAGTTTTTAAAAAGCATTTTAAAAGTTTCCCAGTATGTCAGACAAGAATGAACGATGCATGGCAAAAGTAGAGACTTCAAGTTTTAAAATGAGCTCAATGATATCGTTGTACTATTTATTTTGTTTCGCGAAATTATCACAGGTTAAATATCGACAATGTCTCGAGAATGGGACAGTTAGTGTTGAAATATCTTTTGGATCCACTGTAAATTTAAGAATCTGTAACCAACGCGACACACATTTTGAAGGAAGGCAGAAATTTGAATTTAATCCGGGTTTGGACCACTGTTGCGATCGAGGGCTGCGGCTGGCGTCAGAAGCTCGAAGGAGGAGCGAAACTCGTCGACTTTCGCGAAGAAGTCCTCTCCACGGCCTCGCCAGGACGCTCTGTCTCGTTGCTTTATTTTTATCCAGCCAGAGCCCCCCGTCTCTTTCTCATTCGGTCGGCATCGTTACGCTGACTTATGAAGACCGTGGAATACGATTCTTATACGGCCTTTACCGGCTTTTATTTCTCCTCCTCGGCGACCGAGCATCTTTGCGGTCGCGTCCCCGAGACGAAGACGACCACGTGTACGCGTCTCCTCGTCGATACACGCTTGTAATACCGAGGATTTGTCGACGCGAACACTGTCCGACACTCGTCCCCTGCGCGCAAGATGTTTTCGATAATATTGATTGGCTTTCGATAAGACTGGTCGACGATCCGAATGGCCTCCGCGAATATGGTTTCTTTTTTTCTTCCTCTGCATAATCCGGTAATAAGATTGCTTGTAGCGTGTGTTCACGATGGAAATTGCTTTCTGTCACATTTAGATAACTTCAGGTTGATATCCGTGGGTATTTCGTATCCTGGAAATACCTGAAGAATCTCCTTTTAAAAGCATGCGACAAGATTGTAATCTTTCCTTGTTTCAGACTGCGATGCATGTTCTTTAATTTCACCTGCAAAGATGTATCTCTTTGTCTCTTGATTTTTTAGTTGATTTAGCACCGGTACACTATCGTTAAAGTATAGGTGATACGACCACATTAACAGGCCTGAGAACATAAATAAATTAAACAATTTTTTCCAATATGAGAAAACAATTTAACATTAATCAGAATTAAAACAAGTTATCTGAAGGTACTGCAATTTCTTTTGTATTTTTTCGATCCAAAATGACGGCGCTGCTTCTTAAGGAACGTAACACGTTTTTCGGAGATACTCCACATTGCTAGAGATATGTTGTAAACATTTCTCCACACAGATTTAATGTTAAATCCTTTTTTATACTGAATAATGTAATTTTAATAAAAATTATCAATTTTCAGGGAGTATCACACTTCTGGACACGAAAAACGCGAACATTACACAACCATTTAGATGTTAGATGTTCTCTGATTTAGGATATTTGTGCCCATAATTATGAAAGTGGTCTAAGTCATAAAAAAGAAAAAAAAAATTACATTGAATAAATTTAGTTTAAAATCATGTCGTGTGAAATAAGTGATAAATTCATTTTACTTAGCATTTTGCCAAGACTGAAAATCCTTTTTTATACTGGAAAAAATCCTTTAAGTTGTCGATGTTCTTAACCCTTTCGCTTCGGCAGCCCCGTCCGTCGAAGTGCCGTCACTGAACGGAAACTCGCGCCGAAAATATGCACAGTGCGCGTGGTTTCTGTATATTGGTACAGATTATTTCGACGCCGCATATATGCGGCGCTCGTACCCACGGGTCGTCGAGTGGATGCCGCGTATATGCGGCGCTCGTACCCACGGGTCGTCGAGTGGATGCCGCGTATATGCGGCGCTCGTACCCACGGGTCGTCGAGTGGATGCCGCATATGTGCGGCGCTCGACGCGAAAGGGTTAATAGCCAAACCTCTTAGCAGCTGATTAGTAGTCAGGCTAAAACTCGTGTCAGAAAAGCGAGTAGTATCGAATTCCGCGAAGTGGAAGGAACTAATTGTGCCAGTCTGATTCGCTTGAAGGCAATTGAAACGAATGTGCCCGGCAATGCAGCTTCGGTTTTAGAACTCTACGGAAGAGTTTTAAGGGATCTGACCCCCTACGGGGGGTAGGCCTTTGTCTCGGTCTCGCCGCAGTTTCGAAACTCCAGAAATATTTCATCCCCCTTGAAGGCAGGCGAGCTCGCGGCGGAGGTAGAGGCATCAGGTTAGAAAGAAATTCCGCGGGAACGTATCCGGTATGAATAAAATTTACAAAAACGAATGCGGTGGAGCCGGAAATACGACGGATGTATTTTCACGCTGCAAGTTTTCCGCGGGGCTCGATGCTCGGCGGAAAAGTCGCTCGGGGATTCGTTTCCATATTCTATAGAAGCATTTGTAAGACTATTTTACCATTCATTTGGATAATTTATACGGGGAACATAAAACGCCTTACTTTTTCGACACTTACCTAACAACTTCGCAATAATTTTGAGGCAATATACACTCCCGCTCATAAATCTTAAGACAATGATCATATTCGGATTCAGCTTTGTAAAAATGAAATAATCGTTGAAGGATGCGAACAAATTATTCCTTATTTAACACTTTGAGTGCCAAACCAGAACCCTACAAAATTCCATGAATACAAAGTAAGTTATTTAACGAAATAAAAATTGAAAATAATTATATGTGTGATATTGAGTAGTCTTCCAACATTCTTGCATTTTACAGATCCCAATCTTTGGTACAATGAATATATTAACGTAAAAATTCATTTTAAAACCTTGACAAATAATTCCGTCACCCACATCTGGGTGACATGGCGGTCAATGTGTTAAAGGTTTACTTGAAAGGATGCTGCTCTCAAATATCAAAAATCTTACTAAGAAGTAAAAAAAATATATTTTATTTTCATACAAGAATCCGCCACGTTTCTTTATTACAATGTCCAGTATTCTTGGCGTCCACACGATTAATTTTTTCGTACTTTCTGTTGTTATATTACTCCATTCTCGTTCCAAAATATTCCATAAATATGTTGTCGAATCACGGCAAAAGTTCCGTACCCTTCTGTCCATTTTATCTCTTAATTTTTCTATGGGGTTCAAATCTGGTGATTGGTGTAGCTATTTCATAATTTTTAATGAATTATTACATTGAAGTTGTAATTATTGCTGAACATATGAGGATATTTATATTTTGTAGTTAATACAGTTAAAGGTTCATAATCTATACGAAATACCAAAGTTTTACTAAAAACCAAACGTGTCCTAAGACTTATGAGCGGGAGTGTATGTACATAATTTTATTTCCCATTGATGCCTGTCGAAACCTTTGTACAAAATGAAATTATATACTTTAATCTGGAACTTTGTAATTAAATTGTCAGGCAAGAGATTACAACACAGCTCGACGGCGAACATTTTTATAAACCCAGAACGAAAAAGTTGACGTATCGTTAGCCCCTCGTACTATGATTTATTTTACGTCATGCGAAAGCTTCTAGAAGAAGAGGGAAATTAAAATCTATCGTATGTGACTGTTTTTTCTCCAACGGTCAAACATTGACGACAGAAATTAACAGTATGTACGCACATTGTACAATGTAAGTAAACTTCGTGAGAAGTAATCGTTTTTCAAAATCATATAGAGCGTTACTCAAATGTTTTCCCAGGTGTATCGGACTCGAAATTAACAGTATGCATGTTTAATTAATTTTGTTCGCAATCTTCACCACGAGTCTGACTCGATTTTATAAGACAATGGGCTGAGGAACAGCGACAGAAGCTGAAATTGAGTACAGCGCGAACTTTCTCGGTGAGCCGATGTTATCGCGAATTTCGCAGTTGTTTCTGCTATCGATCTCTTTGCGAGAGCGTTAATCGGAGGATGGTTCTCTAGGTCTGGAAGAAATTCTCGCGGAAAGGTCGCTGCGAATGCCAATCGTGGAAAAAACGAAGCACACGGTGGTTCCCCCGGTTGGCGCTCGCTACCGTAAATTCGCATCATCTCATCGCGGATCCGGCTGCTGTTTTATAATGAGGTGCACGCACCTCTCGAACCGTCCACGGACTAGTTGGTATTTGTTTCTCGTCAGAACTTTGCATACGGCCGTGTGTGTCACCGCGACGTTGCAGTATGCAAATGGCCGCGTAGAGGTGCATCGGGAGTCACCGCGGTCCGTCGTCCTTCTGCCAAGATAACCAGGATTACCGATCCAAGGCGCGTCAACTTATAAGGATTTCTCCCTCCGTTGAATCGAAAATCCTTCTTTATACGACTGCCGTCCGAGCTTTTCATTCTTCAACGTCTTCTTTCCTCTTTGTGCCGGTCGCGATCGCCTCCGGAATAAGACGGTTAATTATCGCGACCGCATTTCCACGGACGTCGTTCGCCCGTCACGATCCGGGAACTCGCGAAATCCACACTCGGTTTACGCTCGGTACCTTGCTTTTTGCCCTGAACACGATTTCGTACAACAGACAGGACTCGTATAATACTGCTTTATCGTGTCGGGTCTATCGCAAACTCTACCTTGGCCGAGGTAGTTGCAAGAAACGGGAGTCGAACGGACACTCCTTTCTTCTACAGTGGCCGAAATAATGATAGGTTCATAGCCCGAACTAGCGTGTTTATTGTTGTCATTCTTATCTGCGTCGTGGAACACCTCCTGTGGTGTTTGTTTATATTTTAAAAAGTCGTGTTCTTACTACTGGAGATGCATTGACTTTAGTTTCGACAGCGCGAGTGTTTGGACGTAATAGATTGTGAAATTTGCTGAAAATTATTCTGATAATAGAGCGAAATAATCTTAGGTTCACAATAATTTATCTAAGAAATATTTTTGTTACTACATAGATGAAATTTTATAAGGTATGTAAGTACAAAATACTTTCATGTTTGTATGTTCTAATATTAATTCGAAGTATTTAATGCTGTAAACAAGTTATAATTATTTAAAGAGTAATGGGTCGTGAAAAGTCATTAAATGATCACGAAAAGGGATTAATCATTGCGTTTTCAAGGACATGAATCTGTCAAATAGGAATATCGCAGAAAGAATTCATAGATCTTTAAATGTTATTAATCATTTTTTGCAATTGGGTGATAAATATGGGGCAAAATAGTCTGCAGGTCGTCCAAAGAAATTGAGTCAAAGGGATAGAGGAAAATTTTTTTATGAACCTGAAAAAGATAGAAATGTTGCATGAAAAACACGGTTATATCATAAAAATGATATGAACCTATCATTATTTCGGCCACTGTAACATGTGTAATCGGTTCTAAAGAATATGAATCGTTTCCTTATAACTAGACAACGGATATTTATGCAAAATTAATATGCAAAATGTGCAAAAACATATGCAAGATATATGCAAAGTATATACGAAATTGAAATGAAACCAATTGTACATTGTATACGTATTTTCATTTATTGTTTGTTGTAATTTGCATTACAACATGTAACTATGATTTTTTCCATATTGTCAACGGTAAGTTGATGTCTTTTCTCGCTAAAGATTAATTTGTATGCTGAAAATGTCCTTTCAACATCACAGGACGTAATTGGTGCATATTTGTACTTTTTCCAATATCTTGCGTCAATTTCGTCTGGTCCTTAAGTAGTGGATACATACAGTATTATTTAACACTAAACCTACCAAGCACAAAACATACAAAAGTGAAACGTCGTATAGAAAAGAGAAGATTGACTTTAGTTAAATTTTGTACTGTTTTTATTAATATAATATGTGCTTCAATAACGAAGTCACTTCGGTAATTTCCTATGTTTTATAATTTCAATAATTGTGAAATAGAAAAGCGGTCATTTGACCGTGGTAGGTTTAGCGTTAAAAAATAAAACATTCACTTCTGTAGAAGATGTAAGGAGGCACCTTGAGTGATGTTTTGCTTCACAAACCCTGGATTTCTATAAGAGGGGGATTTAAAATTTGCAGGAATAAAGATGGAGATTATATAATAAATTAAGAAATAAATACTTGAATTTACTACAAAGTTTGTTTCACATTTCAAAATTAATTGATTACTTATGGGTCCAGTGCAAAATCACTGGGAATCGTAAAATAGGAATCGTAGTACAAGTGGTTCAATTTGTTCGTACTTGCACACCTTTCCGGATAAACTGTTTCCTCGAGTTACATTTTTAATTAGTGGAAAGGCCAGCGATTCGTGCAACCCGTGGTTGCTCCGAGCGTGGAATAATCGGTGGGAGGGAACAGACGATGGTGTTCCACGTGTGTTACTCGATTCGAGGTCCGCGAAACGCGACTCGTGTGCCGCAATTGATCCGGATTCGTGGGTGGGTATCGAGGTGGATGGTATCCCTATCTATCACCGGTGAAATATCCAGCGATCGAGCCGGTCCGAGCTGGGAAACGGGCGCGGGCGTTTGCGAGCAAAGAGGGCCGATGCGAGCAGAGAGGCCGGTGTCGCGTGAGATTTACAGCGATTAATTCAGGCACGCCAGCTGTGTTTCCTGATCGCGTTGACGCCACCTTTGGCGCGGTGGCTCGTCGCCACCGAGAAGATCGGGGCCAACTTCAATATTTGAGAAAGCCTGGAATCCCGGGCGCACGTTATCGTGTTCGGGGTTACAAGGCACACGGAAATCGTGCGGGTCCCCGCGTGCGCGTCCGTTGCAACCGTCCCGTCCTCGCTCGCCTAGGGCTCCTCCTCGCTGACTACCGAGATTTACAATGAGTTTCCGGTACAACCTGGAAGGAAGTTTGCTCGCGCCAGACCGCTCGTACCAACCTCGCTACATAAACGTTATCGCCGACGTATCGCGCATTCGGATCTCAAACAGCCCTTCCGCCAATGCGGAGACGCCTCCGTCGCGGCGGCACGCAAAGAGACGCGGACCTCTCGCGAACCCTAAACTCTGCAAAAATACCCTATACGCTTGTTTCATTTATTTTTAACGTTGCCTTCACACCGAGGCTCGTTAGCAACGCCGTACAGCTGTCAACTAATCTCCTAAACCTTAATTATTAGGTGAGCGAAGAAGTACTTCTCGTTCAATCCGTAAATTCAGTGTACAGTTTACACTCCCGCTCATAAGTCTTAGGACACCTCTGATTTTTAGTAAAACTCTGGTATTTCGTATATAGATTATGAACCTTTAACTGTATTAACTGCATAATATAAATATCCTGATATGTTCAGCAATCGTTACAACCTCAATGTAATAATTCATTAAAAATTATGAAATAGCTGCACCAATCACCCCATAGAAAAGTTAAGGGATAAGCTGGACAGAAAGGTACGGAACTTACCCTTCCGAACTGCCCTGCTTCGAAAACACATTTATGGAATATTTTGGAAGGAGAATGGAGTAATATAACAACAGAAAGTACGAGAAAATTAATCACGCGGACGCCAAGAATAGTGGACATAAATAACTTACTTTGATTTTATGGAATTTTCGAGGTTTCTGTGGGTGATCACAATAAACGAGTCGCGGATTAGACAAAGAAATGAGTAACTGTTTAATAAGTAGATATCGAGTTGAAAAGTTACAGTAAGACGTTTTATCACAAACTCTCGCGACACGTGTTTCGCACAACGGTCTCTCTCTCTCTCTCTCTCATTACTCTCACTTCGTCTCACTCATAGTTCTCTCTCACAATATATCAATGTTTGTTCTCTCGCGTTTCGTGGCATACTCCTCGCTCTCCCGGTTCTCGCTCGCAACGTACTCAAACATAAACATTATAGAACATAGAATGACATCCACACAGCATGCTTTCAATATATATAACCTAATGTCTTATTCTCATCGCGTCTCGCTCCTAAAACCTAACCCACAGTTTCTAGTTTGGCAGTCAAAGTGTTAAACATATTTTCATTTCACACAACTTTGTTGCAGTCGGGCAGAAAATTTTTCTTTTGCATAAAGATCCGCTGTCTAGTGATCAACCAAGGAAAACCGACAATAATCTCACTATTAGTCAACAAAATTATTATAGAAGTTTTAAAAGGAAATGCCGCGTACCCGGTTATTAACACAAGGGTTAAACGCAATAAGGTGGAGATATCGATAAACGAATACCCGAAAGAAAGAGTAGCCTGTGAGAGAAAGTGTCCAGATGTCGCCGCACGCTTTCACAGGCTTCATCGCGACGTACGCAACCTTCGGCCGCATCGAATGCTATTTGCGATTCCGATAAACGTCGGCAGAGGTTGAGCGAAATGTCAGATGGTGGAAGGTTAAATGCGGAGGTCATTAAGAGTGTAGCATCGAACGGTTGCACTTCCATTGCACGAAAGGTTGAAGGCGCACGACAATATTGCAACAGTCAATCCGTTCGCCGAGTCTTCGCTTATCGGCCGTGACAACCGATCGGCTAGATCATTGCGCGCGCGAAAACTTGGATTGAGTTGCACGGCTTTTAATGACGGTGCAGTTTCTATCGTGGTAAATTTGGCAAAGCACGCTATTCTTGCGTGATGATCCAATTGAACGCAAGCAAACGGATTATTGACTATTGGTTTGTCAATGAAACTGTGCTAATTCGAGTGCTAGTTTAACAGTCGGTTCACGGGACTCGTCAAAATGGTTCTGGTATTGTTGATTTACGATTATTGAGATTGTAAAGACATGAGGAATTATTCAACAAATTTATTTCTTTGGGTATATTAGAAAAAGAATGGTTGAAACTTTGGATAGATACATAATACACTTGTATAATACTACCTTGAATACCACCTACTACCTTGTATACTACTAACATTCTCACAATTTGAAACAATAAGATCAAATTTATTATAAATTCTTAAATAATATATATTATACGCTAACTTTGGATAGATACGTCCTTGTTATTTTTGTGGAACAATATAAAGTAGTCTCTTTCAGTCTTCCTTGAACCTAGTGTTGAGCAAAATAATTAAGCCGGACTAGTAATTGTTGTACGCGAAATACTACAAAGTATTGAACGATAATTTGACACCAATCGTGCGTTCATCATATGCAAAAATGTATCTCGTCATCGTATTAAAAATAAACTTCCACTGTACGGGAATGCATCTGTACAAGAATTCGACCGTTCCAATTATTCTCTCACGTGAGAAAGACTCGTGAAAGGTAAGAAGAAACGATCTAGACCGAGCCGGACATTTATCCTAGAGCAGAACGATCAGCCTAACGATCGAGTAGGCGTATCGTGCGGAACGTTCGCAGAAAAACCGAATCGCGGAACAACAAAGACAGGGCTTCCGACAAGAAGTAAAATTCCGAAAAACAGACCCCGTCGTGTTTACAAGTATAAATTTATTACGACACGGGGACAATGATCGCGCCGAAGGAATAAATCTTCGCCGGTTGTCCACTGGCTAGTCAACGTTAGTCATTGACACAGCACTTATGTTCCGCGGTTCGATATCCTTGCCCGTTTTATTTATCGTTCCAGTGAAAGCGAGCGTTGACGTCTCGGGCCGAGTAAAGTGAATTATGAATTCTGGAAATAAGGCGGCCGCCCAGGAAATCTATCGATCGATCACTGTCGAATCCCTCAGGGTCAATGCTCAAACTGTGCCTGTTAACACGCGTTTCCACTCTGATTTCATCGAATTCCTGTCCCCGTTCGTATTTTCGCAGCTTATTCTCCTGTTCCGCTGTTAATCGTCGAAATTCGGCAAACGAGTCCAGAGAATCCAGGAAAGGACTTGGAAGAGACAGCGAGTACAGTATTGTCCGCTTAGGTGTCGCATTTTACCCCGCTTGAGTGACGCGTAGTTATCCCCGCCATTTTTCCCCAGCAGCTACCGCAGTTGGCCGAACGTTGCCTCTGACATTCATCCCTTCTTGTTGTTTCTCGCGTTCGACAAGCAAACAAAACGATGAGAAGAAATAAGCTCGAGCGATTCCTGGAACACCTACCTGGCCGGGATAAGTGTCTCGGTGCGTACCCGTACCAGCGACACTTAAACGGGCAACAGCGAAATCGTTTCGAGTTAAAAGTAAAATAATGCGTGGGTACAAAAATAACTTCGACAGAGGATGGAAGCTCGTTCAGGATCGGAGTCAATATTTTATCGCCGAAACAGCACAGTTCCGAGCGACTTATAAATCCCGCGTGACAAGATTCATTGCTGAAACGACAGTATTGCTAAATAATTGTCCGCGCTCTCATCTGCCGGGCGAATTTCCTGCATTAATCCCCATAACAATAAAGTTAATGTATATTTGCGATTTCGAGCGGGGCAAACAAGGCGAACCGACGGCGGATCGTTCCGTCTTATAAATATTGTTCGGATAGTCCACAAATAATAAAACGCGGACGGGGTCGGGGGCACGGCCGAGCCGTTCGGTTGTCAAACAACCGAGCCGCGTAATATTTCGCGTGTAATAAACTGGCCCTCCGTCCTCGTCCCGGTAACGAGACCGCGAGGATCCTCTCCGCGGCCGCAGCTTCTTCATTTCCATTTCCCTCGTCGCGCGACATTCTTCACGAACTTCACGATCCCGGCCGTTGAATTTATTCCGCAATAGAGTCCGCAGAAATACGATCCGCTGCTCGCGCGGATTCGAGGGCCGCGCTCGAAATCGCGGAAGAGTTAATTAAAGCCTGCCACGCGGAGAGACGTATCCAGCAATCTCTCGGTCGCGCGTATCTAATCTAGAAATCTCGAAATAAGCCTCGAGACGAAACCACGGGATTAGCGACGCGGCAGACCCGGGTCGACAGTAAAGAAGAATAACGATCTGGTCGATGTCCTCTCTCTCTCTCTTTCTCTCCCTCTCCCTCTCCTTCTCCCTCTCTCCCTCCCTCTTTTTCTCTGTTCCATTCTCTCTCGCGGACTCCGTTTGGCCTCTCTTTCGCGGCAAGTTCGCTCGCGAGCCGGATCGGTCTGTATCGGTCGAACCAGTTCCGAGCGGAACAAAAATTACGCTCGAATTTCACGGTGCCGCGTAAACGAAAGGCGCGTGTCGCCGATGGACGAAGAAAGAACGCCGGCAGAGCTTTTTACGAGTCATAAAGCCACTCGTGCTTCTCACGAGCCGCTTCCGAGGAGTAGAGAACTCGACCCTCTTCTGTTCTTTCTTCGCTGGTCCTCGACCTTACGCCGGCTAACTGATAGTAATGCCACTTTTATTGTACAATAACCCTTAAACGGCCCGATAAAACGTCCCTTTATGACGCCAAAAATGAGCCAGTTCGATGCGCGTTACTATTGCCGGGGAATCGAACCGAACACACACCCGGAATGTCTTGACCATTTGTCGGGTGACTGTCCTCGCCAGAACAGATTCGCAAAAACAGATTGTTTCGCGGCTATTTGTTTCTCGAAACAGTCGATTGGTGTCCGAACATTGTCGACCGGAGATGCCACTCAGTGTCTCCCATGTTTCTAATGTCTTTAGCGGGAGATAGATGCCATTTTCATTTTTTTAGATTACCCGAGTTCCTTGCCTAAGCTTACTTGCCTTTATAGAATGTTTTATTAAACGTCGCGCACCTATTTTGCGAAGTGTTAAAACCATTAACCAGTTAAATTTTGAAAATCCCTCCCGGCACGGAATTAAACTCAAACAATGACGAATATACATGTCGAACGCAGGACAATCGCCGCTGTTATAAATTTTACGAAAAAAGTCAAGCAAAATGAGAAAGAATTACATTTTTATTCGATAAGAAATTAACAATTCATTAACGTTAACTGCACCGCAATAGAGATTTGGTCCGACGTGTATATACGTCAAACGCGCTTAACTGGTTAAGCGGAGGTCATCGATTCTCTGAATATTGATTCAAACATGAGATTCTCTTACTACAATTATTCTGTGTACAATAAAAGACAGCGTTGTGTATAAAATGAATACGGCGATCGAGTACAATGTATTTTCATATTCGTGTAGCACAAAGAAATAACGAAATCACCGCTCCAGAACACCGGTCGATGGATTACCTGCAACGCGTTTACGAGTCTTCAACGATGTACAAGCAATGGACAATAAATTGCAGCAATTAAAAGCAAGAAAGGTGATCGGCGATGCTGAAAAACATTATTTCTATCGTCCGGTACGGCATTGAATCACGCTCGTCTGCAACATTAATTCGCTGCAAAATGAAATTGCAATCAACATCAAACAACCTGCAGAAAGTTAGTTAATTACCCGGTAACGTTCAATCTATTTTTAAATTGGCGGAGTTACCGGTGGACAAGGGTTGCAGCACCGGCGTCGATTATAAATGAACTTTTTAAACGATTCGCATTCCGTCCGCAGGTGCTTTTTATCAACCGACATTGCGCGGATCCCACCACAATTTCCCGGCGATTTACAGCGTGATTAATATAATTAAAAGCCGAACGGGACGACGAAGCGATACCGCTCGCTACATCTCCCGGCAACCGATGGAACTATGTTTCCGTTCGCCATCACGGCCGCTTCGCTCACCCGCTATCCGCGGCACCATTTTTGCCGCTGGTACAGCGATTTATGCGATAGCTTCGTTAATACGTAATGAATATTAATTATTTGCCAACGGAGGCGGCCGGGGACGACGACACGGGGGGTGAGGGGGGTGTCGGGTACGCGACCGGTATCGTAATTTGTAATCTGCCGGCGTGAAGCCGCGTATCCACGCGGACCGCTGCGTGCTCTCCGCATCGACGCTTCGTTGCGCCTAATGAACCAATCTGCGGGACCACGACAATGAACAATTTTTTACAGAATTCGGCAACCCCGTCAGTCATTTTGCCGCTCGCCTTCCCTTGCTCTTCCCCTTTCTTCGTTCACTTTCAACCCTCTTCTTCGAGAAACTACACGCACGACACTTCAAAGGAAAACGATTTCTCTGCACACGATTTTTCTCTTGGCTTTATTGTTATTATTAGACGACTTAGACATTTATAATATAAATTGGTAGTACAAGTGCATAACAGTGAAAACGTTTAACGAACGTAAATTAATGCCTATGCAGCTCTTGTAGCTTGCAATAAATTCAGTCAGTTTTTATTTTGCCTATAAATTCGCAGTCGAGTTATTAGTTACTGATTTACTGTGTAATTCGGTTGATAACACCCAACTCTTTCTTTCCACGATTTTTAAATAACACGGCCCAAAAAATGATTTTCATCCACGTGTAAGGTAAAGGCACCAGTAGTTGACGATTTTATAGAAAAACATAAAAAATAAGGTTTGAAATGTTCTTGTTGTTTTGAAATTTAAACAACAGACGGCATGTGCACTTATAAGTGCGTTTATAAAAACCTTATTTTTTACGTTTCTCTGTATACACTGGATCCAAAAAGTTGTCGACGTTTGCACAGTGATGATTTAGTTAAAACAAATAGTAAAATAATAACCCTGGCCTCGTTTAAAAGCATTACACTTCTACCTTCACTAACTAATATTCTAGTTTTTGCCTAAGAAAATTTCACGAGACACGACAGGTGGGAAACCGAAGACACGTTTTCTCTCAGAAATACTACCAACTGAAGGGTAACTGAGGACATTGAAATTTGTTTTCCTGAATGATTTTTTCGCAGATTTGAAAATCGGAATCTTCCCTTTACAATGGTACAGAAAAACTTGACAAACGATTTTGGTCATTTTATTGAGGTCCAAACGGAAGGTGTACCATCATTATTGTTGCATAAAACAGCGACGGTCCGAAAGTCTGCGAGCTTCCGTTGAATTAAACGCACGGAACAAATTGTAACCGGTGCCGTAGCCGAGTCGTAAATTCGAACGAGCTATTTTTTACCATCTATACTCATCGCGCTGTACTAAAAACTCCGTATAATTTTCTAGCAACGAGAGAACGTTTCGCGAACGGTAGAACGGTTCGGCGCCGCTATCCGGTGGAAATCTAATAATTGATCCGCAGATAAAGAAGAAACACAGGCGAAAGCGGACGGCGCGGAAGAGAAAGAGGAAAATGAAGCCGGTGGAAAGGCGGCGAGGAGGGAGGGTAGGTGGATGATGGAAGAGAAGAAGGGAAGAGAGCAACAACAGCAGCGGCAGTAAGCAAGCAGCAAGCAGCAGCACGGGCCAGCAGTTGGTGCTCGGCTGTATTTTAATTATACCGCAGGCTGCGCGAGAGCCTCGTCCAATCTCGTTGGTCCTCTCTCTCTCCTTCCTCGCCTTTCGTTCCTCATCTCTCCGTGGCTCTTCTGGTTTCGCAGGCCGGCCACCGAAACGCCAAGAAACAAAAGCAGAGTAACCGAGGACGGCCCACCGCTTCAGCCCCTGAACCGTGGCTCGCTCGTCTTGCCGCCTCCGTTCGTTTCTAGCAATTTGCTGTTTCCTTTCTTCAAAGAATTTATTACTAACAGAATAAAAAAAGAACTGGAGAACGCGTCTTCACGGATTATACTAAAAGCCGGGGGAAGCGAAGGGTTTCCTGTTCTTTCTTAGCGCAAACTATAGTCTTTTAATCCGCGTTTACATTCGACATCTTTTAGTTCGATCAAACTCAAGTCATTCGATTAACCCCTTCACTGTAATATCAGACTCGTGATGAAGAACAGAGTCTGCTAAATGTGTATGTCATTGATTTCTTTTAAACCGAAATAAAATTCTATGTAGTTGTCGATATATAAGCTTCCCTTTCATCCGGAAAATTACGAACAGCAAAGAAGCCCTAACGACTACAACCGTAAAATAAATCGTGATATGTACAAGCGGTGAAAAAGTATACGTCATGACATAGTCTTCCGACATTTTGTTGTTCAATCGTACAGTGCATCGCGCAAAGAGATTTTGCGTGTACCGTAAATCATTTAGATCAATTCATTACGGAAGTTGAAGAATAATTTCTCGAAAAATGAATAGAAAAATTGCCCGATGCAAACGGGGTTTTCTAGAGCAGTTTATGTCTTTCGGTAGAATCGAATGGAAACTTGCCTAGCACGTTTAAGGATACGATTAAATCACAATTAAATGATAACTTCATTTACCGAACTCTAGAATTTTGAAACATGTACGTACAGTAACATTTAGACGAAATCTGTGGTTCTCACAAACGTTGCACTTGAAATACATTTATTTTAATATTAGTACCTAGACCACCAAAATGACGGATTTCAAATTCAAGCCGTTTAATGGAAAAATGTGGACCACACAGTGATTTATTGGATAATGAAAAATTAAAAATTCTATAACGCACAATAATATCGAAGAATATTAAGTTTCTCTTATATATTGAAAATAATAACTTACACCGGCATTGAACAGCTCGTTTGTTCCTTTGCAATCATTGGTACTATAGGAATGTTTCCTTGCAAAATTTTTTACTATATTTTTTTATTCGTGCACGTATATTACCATAAAAATCGCATAAAATCCGAATAAATTCAATACTTGTATCGTAGTTCCAGTACGAGTACCGAATGGCTGTCAAGATACATTGTTTATTCTAGTCCAAGTTATTATTGATTTGCATGCATCGACGTGAAAGGACAGTGAATGCGGGGTGTACTGGTTGCAATTGGATATCGTTTTGTATTTTCAACTTTATGAATTACGGGGTAACGGTAGGTCCACAAAACTGTGCACACGTCCTCAACAGAAATTCAGAATCGCATTTCGTATTAAGAGGTGATCTAAGTTCAAATGAAACGAACAAGTCGGATTTTCGGAAAACAAAGAATGCAGCGAAACTAATTTCACGAGCATTTCTGCAACATTCTGAATTCCAGGAAGAACCGTTGCCGATAACCCGATCGAAATTAGTTGAATATTCAGCGACGAAGACGCAAATAAGAAAAACGGCCGGAGATGCCAGCGGATAATGTCCGAAGGAGAAAACCAGACAAATTAGAGCTCCGCGGGGAGATCGTGTCGAGTTCCCATAATCGTGTTACGTTGGTCGTTCGACTCTAATCGACGATCGCGACTCGAATCGATATTAAACGAAGACCGGTTGTGCGAACGTTGCCAGCGGTAAGCGGCCGATCGATTATGAATCGCGTCGGATAATTAGGCCGGTCGGATGAATGATCCAGTCACTGCGACGGTATTCCGCGATGAATCCTCGTCTATTTCTGTAGCCGCGGAAGACGCGACCTCCATTAGCGGCCATTAGCTCCCTCCGTGTTTGAATTTGTCCCGGCTGTCATGCGCGGCCTTGGCTTGGACCGAATCACCTCGGACCGGACCTGTCACGATTGTCTTTTCCGCGAATGACATCGGATCGTCCAATTTCGAATGTTTTCCACTGACGAGTCCCGTCGCGCTCTTCCTTTTTCTTATACCTCTTAATGGGATTCCGCTGTACACACTGCCTCCCGATCGTAATTGAAGAAATGGGGATCACGTTCGAGAGTAAAACGCGCTCCCAGAAATACGGAGATTAATTCGAGTAATCGTGTGATTTTCCTCGCTCCGCTGTTCATTCGTTTATGCATGCGATCTATTCATTCCCTCGTCGAACCTCGTAAACCTTCTTTTCTCGCATTACATTTTTAACGCTCTGCCTGCCAAAGATGTAGAAAGGCAGCTTTTTAAAATTGTAGTGAAAATTCATTGCGACTACAGAGACCCATTAAAGGGAAATTATTCAATAAATCTATTTCTATGAATATATACAGGATGATCCCTAACTAGTGCTTCAACCAAAAGGGGCATGATTCTACATTTTTAAAATTTCACAGTTTACTTGTCGGAAGCCTATTAAACTTATGCGGACGAATATCCCCAAGTCATTATTCACAGTTTCTATAATTTAGCTTGTATGGAGATCTCGTTACTACTGAATCTTGTTTCATAAAAAAAAAAATAGATTTATTGGTCCCGTCTACGATAGAAAAAGTTCTCGTCCGCATATGACTCTCAATTATGAGTTAATATGATTTCAAAAAAGAGTTCTTAACACTTTGCACTCCTTTGTCGAGAGTAACTCGACATTTAACAGGTGTCTGCAAAATTTCAGAGTAAATTCCTCCTAACATTAATACATTTCACACCGAAGACGACGATTGGCGTCTCTTTCCGAACGTTGTTGACAAGAGACGCCAATTCTCATCTTTTTAGTGTCAATTGACAGCAAATACCAATTGGCACATTTCATTTCTCAGGTATCAGTGACCTCAGCGAGAGCACTAGTAACTATAGATTTTCAGAAACTAGAAACCAGCCAGTAGGTTGTTGAGTCTCCCTTCAGAACCTGTGAAATTCCATAAAACTCAGGAAAATCATACAACAGTTGCAGTATCCTGTTCCGAGAAAATTGCAGAGATTCTGAGCACATAATCGCCAGTGTACAGTCTGTAGAATCTGTGAAATTTCGCAAAAAACAAGAAGAATCAATTTTCCGTCGACTTCCGCGACCGTAGGAGCATAGAGTTCCGAAGAAATTACATAGATTCTTGGTGCATCGATGATGAACCGAGCCGATGCAAGTGGACGGTCGCCCCACGCTTCCGTGCAAGTTTACAAGTCCGTCCGGTTGGTGATTTATGGTTTTTTTTTTTTTATTCGTGAGCCTGCCGCACCGTGTTTGATACGACGCGGTCCGATCGAAATATCTGGACCGAAATATTCTTGCACGAGCCGGTGTACGCGAGCATTCACGAACGTCGGGTATAAATCTTCGTTGAATTACGGTATACGTAGACGGCGACGTACCCGCGCGACGTAAAAGCCAGCGACAGCTCCCGAGCGGAGCGGGACAGCGCGGAGCGGGTACGCCGCGTTCCGCGCGTGTGTGGCGGAGCTTATTATTTCACGGTCCGTGCATACTCATTATACGCGCTTTACATGGCGGCCCGTTACGTTTACTGGCCAATTTGGTGGTGAGTGGCCTCGTCTTCTGCCATCTGTTCGCCTCGGCGAGCAGACAGTCTCGTCCGCGGCGCGATGCTTTAATCCGCGAAACGAGCTCATTTCGGATAAACTCCTCGTTTAAGTGAAACTCTACCCGAGTTCCCCGCCTTAAGTACTCACCCCGCCGGCTTTCTCCGTGCTCGCCACCCTCCAACCAAAGACCGGCACCGTTCTAGACGGATCCGAGATTTCCATTGATCATTCTACACGGTTCGTCCCGCTGCGGGATTAACCGATCGACGACATCGCTCGTGGATTTCCAACGGAGTATGCCCGCAGGCATTCTACCATCCTGATCGGGTCGTTTCGATGGAAACAACTCACTTCTTCGTCAAGATAGACCTGGTCGAAAATCTATCAATATCGCTCAATGCCTGCACATCGACAATCATCTTCCGAATTTTAGGTTGTTACATATGAAATGTTAAGATTTCAACGATCAGCCTTGATCGAATTTAATTTAGATTTATCTAACTTTACTTTTAAACAAAGTTTATGTCTTTCGATGTGATGATGGAGTATTCCTTTCATATGAGTGGACAAATAACACATTGACTTGTAGTTAACACAACATCGGCGGGTAATATCATAAGCTTGACTCACACGTATAGCGGGCGAAAATTAGTGAAGTATGAAAAAAGTGCACTTCTCTTAGAAAACATGCACTTATTATTACGTCCTGAAGCTTTGTATTTTGCACTAAACCTACCAAGCATTAACAGTATCTGGTAAATATCGCCTTATAAAAATGGGGACCCTAAATTTATTGCGATTGTCTGTAATTTTCAATAAATGACAAGGAAATTTATTCCACTATTTTCCATAAATGAATATTTATAGTTTCAACAATTGTAAAATATAAAACCAGTGATTTTGACCGTGGTAGGCTTAGCGTTAATAAATTACTAAGCATTTCAGTATTGTACGAGTAAATTCCAGCATTTTCGTATGTGTAACATGAAAGAAAAAATATATAGAAAGGAAATATTCTAGGTCGGAAGAAATCCGATTTCGTTTTGGAGTTAAAGTAGTTTCGAGTGCAAAGGGTTACGTTTCGCAACTTTCCATTGAAGTGCCGGTAAAACAACAAGAGATTTCATGGTTGTTTAATTCGAATTGCTTGTAATAATTTTACACTTTCGACCAAAGGCTTGGTGGCACGAGTGAATTTCGATGGTCACCGCGCCGGACGCATTAGCGCTAATGCGCGTTCATTCAGTCTTTAAGAAGGATCCGTAGGAGCTCGATGAAAGAACAGGGACTTTTTTCCCCGAAGATGAATCCGCCGACTGAAAATGATATACAGTGGTTTGGCAAGGTGATACGTGGGATCCCTTTCAAGCTTGTCGTCGTCGGTTGTCGTCGCGCTCTCTTTACAACGCTTCTACAACGCGGCCGACATCAATCTCGTCATTAGTCTTCCTTTTCCTCCGTCTCTTCTCGCTGGAGTGTCTTGCTAGACTCGCGCTGAAGTTATTGATAATTTGTCACAGAACCTCCGACTGCGAGCCATCCATCCTTCATCCGACGCGGCCACGGACGAACCCGTTATTCTGCGATAACTTCTGCCAGATCGCTGAGCGGCGTTTACTTTTCGGTGACCTATTATGATCGACGATCGAGCGATTCGCGGATGATCGATCCGCTGCGATCGTTGGTCCGCTGCTCCATAGCCCTTTTCATTTTTTCATTCCGTGTCGTCGCGAGTATCTTTCAGCGCTAATGGCTCGAACGATCGTCGAATCTGAACGCAGAACTTTCAAAAAAATTTCTCTTTTATATTAACCAGTTAAGCGCGTTCGACGTGTATACACGTCAATCCAAAACTCTATTGAGGTGCCGTTAACGTTAATGAATTGTTAATTTATTTTCTCACTTTGCTTTACTTTTTTCGTAAAATTTACAACAGCGGAATTTGGCCTGCGTTCTACGTGTATATTCCGCATTGCATAATTTTAATTCCGCGTCGTGGGGGATTTTTGAAATTAAACTCCGCAGTTAACTGGTTAAAACATCGATAGTTCCTCATTGATTAGATTCCTTTTCAGAGTCATCTGTAGGTAAACTTCTTACATTTCCGCCGGTCAGAATTTATATTATTCCACTAACGGTGCCACAATAGTTCATAATTGGAATTCATCTTCACTTGGCAGTGAAGCAGTACGTTAATTATGAATCATTCTTCTCTAGATTTTCTTGTATCAGCTCTAGGCTCGTTTGACGATCCTCCTTCTTTGGGTTTTCCCGCGCCTTCTTAGTCTCGCACGATTATGTATTCGACGATGAATCCAAGGGCCCTATTAATAGTTCTGTCTTCACGGAAAGTCGAGTCGGACGTGTTCTCGATAGATCAAGAGAAAAAAGGGAGCAGAAGAACAGCCGGCGAACGAGTGAATACCAGAGGAAACAGCTTCCCCGCCCTGAGACGCCCCCTGTCCGTCATCCCCTTCTTCTCATTTTATTTCCCAGCGTGACCCCAACGATTTTTGTTCCGTTCCCTCCTAGCCACCTACCTGGACATAATTACAATTGACGAAACAACCGCGTGAAACGTATCTTTTCATTCCACCGACGTCTCCCGTTATTAATTTGCTACACGGAATTGATCCTCGAATTCCACGCTTGACAGATTGAATCTCAACCGATGTCCGAGACATTTCGTTGCGGAATATCGCCAGACAATATACACTACCGGCCATAAGTGTTTACCCACCCACATATTTTTTAACATTGTAGTCCACGGTTCTACGGTTCAGCTTCAATAACTTTGCTATTTCTCTGTTACTTTTTCCGATGCTATGATGGGACACTATTAGAGCGCGCGTTTCAATCGATAATTCTTTTCTCCCTGAAATTATTTGAAATTTTTGCAAAATTCTTTAGGCACGTGAAACTTGAACTCCAAAATTGTCGTTTTTCATAAAAAGCTGTAAACTCATTTACAGTACCTGATTGTGTATGTACAGAATATTTTTGATGTTTTTTATTAGCCTTATAATTAGGATTTAATGCTACGGACATTTTCATAACAATAAAATACCTATTATTTGAATAGTAACGAAATTTGAAGGTGGGTAAACACTTATGGCCGGTAGTGTACATTCGGTCACGAAAATATTCGGACACCACTAGTTTTGACTCTTATAGTCCGTACTTTATATGCAATAAGAACAAAAAGAGGTTTCACATATGTTACTATGCAGTGTGTAGTTAACAAAAACATAAGAGATATTTATTTACGATAAGTGATATTCCACGGTCATTACTTAAGTCAGCTGATAACTTTGGAGCACTTATCCGAGGATCACATTTGATTCTCCTAATTATGCGAGTATTGAACGGTTTGCGTCTGCCTTGAGGGATAGATTCAATTCTATCTTCGTTCTTGTAACAATATCCTCTCTCTCTCTCTCTCTATCAATATCCTCTCTCTGTCATTACCAGATCAGTCAAACGCGTCACGTGACCGGCTCGCAGTGGAAGCGTGGGGGAACAGCGTCGTGGAAGGGGAAGATAGAGTGGGAGACAAGTCTTAATCTGGCGACACCGTGTAGCAGTGAGAACGAGCTCGATTGACCGTCAATACGCATGAATGAAATATCTACGTGGGTGAGAAATGACTCCGGCATAGGCCTCGAACTCGCAGGAGTTCGAAGAATTATATTAGTATTCGCATACACTGAGAAATTTACAGTTGATATATTAATGTGGACATTGATAGGATCTCGTGTCTGTAATTATTTTTACAATTTTAATTTACTTCTTTCGCAATCCATCATTTCTGACTTTTCTCTGCAAGGTTCGACGGTGCTTGAATCGTTAGTCTGGAACGTTTGTAATAAACTGGATGTTATTGTGTACACGCTCACTGATTACGCAGTCGTAGCAATTAACAAGCTTAAAGATTCAGATAGTCTGTACGCACGTTGCGTGTTTCAGGTAACAACAAGTTAATTACGAAAGTGCGGTTGTTAGTGCAAATTAGGTGTTGTAGATTCACGCGTACAAAGGAACGACAGAATTATTTTATTCGGAAAGCCAACTAGATTCATTATTTTGAACAAAATCGAGAAGAAAAGTCGCAGACGTTCGACGAGGCCAAGAAGAGTCGAGACGAAGAGTCGAGACCGTCGAGCGCTCTGGAAAGTCGTGCAATGATTTCCTAATAAAATTATCAGGCCATCAAAGGCTCGTTAGAGGGGCAGTGTCGAAACGTTCGACGGATCAGGAAAGACCAAGAGAAGTTCGTTCGCGTTCGTTCGAAAGGTGGTGAGAAAGGGGGAGGGAAGCGATTCTCGTTTCACGATAAACCGTCTGGTGCCCCTCGATTTCATGATTTAGGGGATCGCCTCGAAAGTACCACTTTTATGCCATTCCGCTACCAGCCGATCCCACAAGTCATTTCCACACCTAGGCATTAAGAGAAACGAGCCGAGCCGAGCCGAGCCGAGCCGAGCGGAGCAGAGCAGAGCAGAGGGAAACGGAGAAAGAGAGAAAGAAAGGAACCACGAGCCACGAGCAGACTGTCCGTGAACGGATCACAGCTGCGCGCCACGAAATTGCAGCTTACGAACCAGTCGGGAATCGTTTCGACCGTTTAATCGCGGTAATGGTAGCCCACGCGACGGAACAAATTTTCCGGGCCGCGAAGATTACGATGCTTTACACGCTGGATAAAAGTTGCTCGCCGATCTCCGCTCGTCACCGTCCTTCTGGCTATGATTAGGCGGTTGTTAGGAGCCAACGTTCGCTCTTACGCTACTGTTGGCATTCACCCTACGATCGAAACCAACTTCGCCAAGTTTTATTTATCGAGTGTCCATAGACGTTCGAGAAACATCGTCTATTTGCATTCAGCCGGGCCCGCACAATTAACGTCACACGCATCGATATTTATCGCTAGACACCGGATCTTGTAAATTCATAACCCGAGATAAATTCACCTTACGTCCGAGTCTGCGAAACGTAATGAAATAAAACCCTTAACGAGAACAAATAGAACTTTTATGCTAGCTCAGGGTTAATAAAATCCCTGGGTTTACGAATGGAGGCTTTTCCTTCGTGCGCGGTCGGCTCTCGGTCCCCTGAAAAATCCTGATTTACATAAATATTCGCGGACCGTTGCTCGTTTATTTAAGCGCGGATTGTACGCGTTTATGGCTCGTGTCGGCGTAAAAAACCCGATGCGGTAAAACACTTAATAAACGTCGGAGTTCCGGTGTTTATATAGTTCCCAAGTATCCAAGATCGGCCAGAAATCATGCTTATGATTTAAGAACAGATGGAAAGCAATTGTTTGTCGATCTTGTGGAACTGTCCTATACCGAACATACCGATGTCCTTAAATTTGTTTAATCTGCCCACAGCTTCAAGTTGCATGTTTCCATCCTTATCATAAATGCTCAAGTTTCAGGGATAGTCGCGTGACTTTTGCAGAGTCAACGGGTCGTTAACTGCTGTATAATTTCCGTTTGCAGCCTTCAGACACAGACTTAAGATCCGTCCTGGTCTAGATCCGACGAATCTTAAGTCTGTGACTTTATTTCGCAGAGATCGAGATAAAATATAAGTCAATTTGTTGCTGGAGATATTTTATCTACCCTTGATTTTATCCAGAAAATTCATCCAATGGCATAAAAATATGCAATAAAAATAAAATGCAAAATATTTTATTCGTTAAAGTTCATTGCTTTAATAGAAAAATTGGATTTTGTTTCAGGTAGTATTTGTTGATTCGGATACGAAATTTCCCCAGCTAATTGTGACATTCGAAGCACTGTGCTTCGCGTCGCGGACTATCAACGAGGACTACCAAGAAAGGCGAACGAGGAGGAGGAAACGGAGCTTTAGGATCATCCCGCAATTTTCCTAAAGCGATTACGCGACCCTGCCCACGTTTCACATCGGCTCTTCAGAGTCGATGTAAACAAACTCGCCGAACAAATCCGCAAAGTCGCCCGGACCTTCTGACGAAGCAGAAAGCCCGTCTAATGATACGGGCCGGGCTCCGGGCTCCGGGCTCCGACGAACAGCGAGACGCAGAGAGGAGAATAGAAGAGAGGAGAGGAGAGGAGAGAGTCAAGAGAGAAAAAGGAAGGAGAGCGCGTCGGAGGATCGGTTTCTTTTCGACGCGAGGCCGCGGATGATCAGCTCGCCCTCGATGGTCGGCGGGGTGATCAAAGATCCCGAAGCTTGTGCTCGTAAGAGCTGGGAGGCGAGCCGGGACCAAAAGGGAGAATAGGACGAGAAAAATGTCGGGAGAAAAAAAGACGGAGAAAAATCGAAAAAATATTGCGGGTGTCGGGACGGCTGCTGGTGGAAGGAGGATCATAGGGTGAGGCGACAACCCGTGACCAATCTGACACTAAATCAACTGACGCGCGCTTCGTGCTCGATCACCTGCGCGTGTACCAGCCGAAGAGCCTGTGTAAACGATATCGCGCGCGACCGATGCGAATACGCTCGAGAAAGTATCAGGTGAAACGGAGCGTCGCGCACGATTCGTTCGAGGCGCTCACGATCCTCGGCGCTCTGTTCCCTGGGACCGGTAAGGCCCCTCTTGCTGGACTGTGGCCGATTTCGAATACTAGCTTCTTGAGTAATTAGGTAGATAGCTGTTTTGATTTCGAGCATTTCAAAGGAATACACCGAAGGAATAAACCTTGATGGATTCAAAACTCGATTTTTTGAAAATATTTCTATTCGACTGTAGAATATTTGAACTGTACTCAACCACAATTTCTTTCGAAATTAGTGAAATCGATTGCAAATACGCTACATTGTTCGCATTATAAGGGATACAGTGATCTCTCTATATATGTCGCCAAGGCCTGGATGATAAACGTCGTGGGTTTATCACCACTACCGTATCGTGTACCCTGTGAGGGGCCGCGAAACTCGATAGGTCTCAGACATCGAGGAGTGTAGACATAACATGGCTCGGGTATGTCTCCTGGACAATACACGACGTTGACAAGACCCGTGTTGATGACATATATCGAGAATTCACTGTATATGTACATTATCACGGTTCACCATCAGAAAGAGTAAAAAAGGATCTACGCGAAATTACCTACGTCAGTGGAAGGGGAACCGCATGGTTCAGGAATCAACGATTCGATGTAAGTACACATCTATCAGGGATACTTGTGTTCAATACTTTAAACGCGTTTTCCTCGAAAGCTAATAAACCAATTAAGTTGAAATTTTACGCAGAGCTTTATTATCGCAATTTTCTAGTACTTGCGATTTGTTTCAAGTGTTATACTAGGGTACTAAATTGAAGTATGTATTTCTTAATTTATTATATAATCTCCATTATTATCAAGGACAGTTTGCCATCTTCCCTGCAAACTTTCAATAACCCTTTTATGGAAATCCAGATTTAGTGAAGCAAAATATGACTCAAGGTGCCTCCTTATATCTTCTACAGAAGTGAATGTTCTATTTCTTACATAATGCTCCAGAGATCTGAAAAAATAATTGTCGAAGGGAGTAATATTCGGTGAGTACGGGGGGTGCGGTAAAACTTCTCAAATGTTAAAAAAAAATGTTAAATTACTCAAATGTTTTCCCAGGTGTATCGGACCAAAAAAAAAAAAAACCGCCCAACGTGGGGCTCGAACCCACGACCCTGAGATTAAGAGTCTCATGCTCTACCGACTGAGCTAGCCGGGCATGACAGACGTAGCCGAGCTAAAAAGTTCTTCTATTTCCTGAGTGAGTTTCGATCTATGAGGTCGGGTATTGTCAATTTGCAGTATTACAACCTTTCTGTGGACTAAAGATGCCCTTGTTTCAATAGTTCTGAATACAGCTGTTGTAATTGCTGACAATAAAAGTCAGCAGTAACTGTTTCTCCAGGTTTCAACAACTCTGTGGAAATGTGGACAGAATAGGATGAGTCCCGTCGCTTGGAACTCGAGAGTCTTCGATCCTTGGGCTTATTTATTGGCCTGTAGTTGGGGGTCGAAAAGTTTAGAACTCGGTGTCCAATTCGAGAGACACATTCGTGGCTCTCGCCTTGAATTGTGTCCCAACACTTTTAATTTCAAGTATGTATGGGTTAATTTTAATATCTACTTTGGAGCTTTAGCAAAACAAATTCTTTGCAAATAATTCATTACTAGACATCGGATTTTATGCATTTATTAAAAAAATGAGTAGGTGTAATTTAAAACAGTAAGAACATTAGAAAAATTTAGAAATACTGTTATATTACTTTCGACCTATTAAACATATTAGGAAAGAAAATAAATTTCTATTTCGTTCCAGTTTGTTGCAATTTAGGTAGAAAATTTTTATTTTGCATAAAGATCCGCTGTCTATTCATTACTTATGGGCACCCTTAATAGTTTCTTTCTTACGAATCAAAAAGATCTCACTTTTCAAGAAGAAATTGATGAATCAAGAACGCGAAAACAACGAACAGCTTTCCTTGGAAATCTCTCTCAGCGATTGTCAGATAAATCGCGGCGATAATAGCGCGAAGCTTTCAGAGCTCGCGCGTACACGCATTTCCGATGCGATTCCGTTCGCGTATGTAGCTTCGATTTCCGGTGCAACGATCGAAATCCTCCGGTTCCGAGCGAAAAGTTTGAAAACGCCGCTAACGAGTCCTGTGTACAGTTGCGGCTCGGTTGGGTAGCATCGGCGCGCCGTCCATTTTATTATTCCCGGCGCGATTCCGTGTGCGAGCAGCGCGGAATATTACCGAGCTTCAAATATTTGCCCGCACGTTCATACGGAATCCCCCGGTCGGACGGAATGATAACCGGCCGTGCAACATGAATGTCGGGCCCGCGGATGCGTCCGCCATTTTCTTCGTCCTCGTTCCACCGCGCCGCACGGAAACGTTAATGCGTAAATTATGGAAAGCGAGCGGCCTGCGAGCTGGTTTGAAATTGAAACGGGACCGGGGCCTCGTTAGAGCCGATCTGCGCCGAGAATGAGTCAATTTCTGTGCTCTGCTCCGGCTACCAGATTACCTTGCCGCGATTGAGTCTTTAGTTAGACGACTCGTTAGAAACGATTCGACGTTGATCTAAAACCGACGGACAACGAGCGGCCGGACAGCAACAGCCAAGAAATACGCGAAATCGGAGCTGAACCAGTTAATGTCCTGGTAAACGCTGTTTTACGAAGCCTTGTAAAACTTGCACACTAACCTCGTTACTCTAGATACATTCATTGAGAGTAACTTTTGATGTTGGTACGAGTGACAGCGTGCGCGTAAAATAAAATTAAGATTCCATTGTATCACGAAACCAAAGACATGTGATAAGAAATTACATTATATAGAGAACAATATTGTTAATCATGAATAACCTCGGAATACCTCTAAATGATTAGAACTTACCTATAAAGGGGGTTAAGTATACAGGGTGGGGCAATAACTATGTCCACTTTGAATATTGCCGTTATTTGTAATAATATGAAACACTGGTTATCACATCGCGATAAAAAAAAAACATAGCATTCCATTTAAAAAAATACAGATGACCTTGAAACCTCCTCTATGCCTCCACTCACGCAGAAAATATATATACCGTGTAAGTTTTCTGTATAACATTTTTTCATATTATTACAAATAACGGCAATATTCGAAGTGGACATAGTTATTGCGCCACACTGTATGTTTCGTCGCGAAGAATAATGAGAATTAAACAGGACCACAGCGTACAAAGTCTCCTTCTCGATGGTCCACCGAGTTAACCCTTTGCACTCGAAGCTATTTTAACCCCAAAACGAAACATTTTTTCCGACCTAGAATATTTCCCTCCTATATATAATTTGTTCATGTTATACATACGAGAATGGTGCAATTTACTCCTACAATACTGAAATGTTTAGAAATTTATTAAATACAAACAAATTTAATAATCTAAAAAATATTTTGAATAATGATACAGCAATTTTTAGTGGTGCTTTACAGTCACCGTTCGAGTGCTAAGGGTTAATAACTCATTTTTCGAACGAGCAGACAAAAACTAAGACATTGAACAATTCCGTAACGAGGGACCGCTAAACTTCTCTCGTTCGGATAACAAATCTCCGGCAACTCCGGACTGAATTCCCCGATCCGAATCAGGGGTCGGGTCATTGCTCACAATTTGTCGGCCATTACTTCAACATACACCTAATATTATTTACAAAAAGCCGCGATATGGTTGCGCCGAAAAAAAGATACCGGCGGGAGTACGAACCGCGGCGCTTATTAACCGGCCGACGTATGCATCATCGCGGAGCGGAGGACCGGCGCGCATTAAAGATAAAGTTCGTCGGTAAATCAGCGCCGGGGGCCAGGATGTATGCTGACAATCTCGGCCGGCGTATAAACCGTAATCGACGTTTATTAATCAGAATCCCCCGGTTCGTTCGGGAAATAAAGAAAAAAGCGGGACGGAGAGAAAGATCGAGCAGTAAAGAAACCGTCCGCGTTTAAACGAACGCGCGTTCCGCTCCGCGGGGCGAAATTTGTCTAGAGCGCGCGCAACGCGACGCTTCGTCGAGCAGAATTATGGTTGGCCCGCGTAAAAAATCGGCTCCGATCCCCGGGCTATTTCAAATGTAAATACGTCCCGCGGACTTCGTTTCTTTCTCCTGTAATTATCTTTCTCTCTCTCTCTCTCTGTCGGTCGCATCTTCGCGAAAATTACAAGCGTCGCCTCCCGCGGCGCTCCGCGTCGTCGCGTGGGTCCGCGAACGTCCTCGTGGATTATTATCGCGAAGGAAACGAAGATGAGTCACGGGATGCCACAGGGCAGACACATTGGTCCTGGGTTACACGCGAATCCGCGGAATTCGGCCGGCCAAGGAACGCAGAAGCGTTTCGCGTGATCGTCCGATAAATTAGGGGACCCCCGTGTCTTTATGGACTCGCCGTTCCGAGTATCGCTGTGGGAGGAGTTATTATGTTGCCCGGTGTAATTTGTGTTTGGACGGGAATTAATAAACGCCCAGGCCTGCGCTGAGCCGCGTTTCGGGACGGTCGCTCGGCTGAATTGACAATTTTAATGTCCCTTGCTAGGGGTGTGCGGGTACCCGAGATTTCGGGTCAAGTCGGGCAATGATCGGGTCGGCTCGGATCGAGATCCCGAAAGTTTATAAACTTCGTATACCCGCGATTTCGGGTACCCGGAATGGCAGTCGTGTTGGGTCGAGTCGGGGTCCCGAAAGTTTGCAATATTCGGGTACCCGAAGTTAAAGTTGTATTTATATATGTAAGTATAATGCTGTTTTATGATTTTTCAATTCAATCCTTTATTTTCCCTGCCAGTTCAGAATGAATTTTGTATTTCCCGCGTAATCGGTTCTCGAACTTCGCGACGAAAAGAAATAATTTCGAATACGTTATGTGAAATAACAGTATTTTATTTTAAATTCGCGTGTAGGATTGCTCTACTTTTTCCGATACAAGTTTTGTTCTCGTGACTGTGACAATATTTCTAGCGTCAAAATCATTCTGAACCTGCCAGTGAAAATAAAAGATTGCACTGAAAAATCATAAAATAGCATTATACTTACATATATAATCCCGACCCGAACCCGAAATTTCGGGTACCCGCACACCCCTATTCCTTACTTCACGACTTCAATCTTGAAATAGAAAAGAAGAAAAATTCGCAATCCTCTCCAATAATACTTGTCCACAGAAAAGGAACTTTACAGAACATATGCACGAGAAGTTGCGGTTAGGACAGGTAGAGTCAACGGAGTATTAAAGCGAACCCACGTGATCGCGGGTCTGATCGCACGAGAATCGAAGGGTATAAGGACGGTAGAAAGCCAAGATTTGTCAAGCAGGCTCTCACTAATTTCAGGTGACGCGCAATAAAAGCGTCGTCGAGTGTATCTCACGGAGTAAGGAGGGTTATTTATCGTTCTGGAAATTGCGAGGAGCTTCTGCGGAGTTAATATCGTCAGAGTATAATTCTATCTTTATAATGACGACGATCTTTTCTCGCGGACGAGTCCAAGCATATTGCCGGTAGTTTATTTTCTACCGGGAAATTTACGTTCTCCCGAGGCCCTTGGCCTCTCTGGTCTCCGCTGGAATTTTCGGTAAACAGCATCTCGTTACGTTTTAATCATTCTCTTCTCCCTCTATGGCAGGGCATTTTGCGCTGCTTCATTTGTCTCGAGCATCTCTCGATTTCGGTCGTGTGCTTCGATCGATTGTTTGGATGCTAGTCTGTTCAAAAAGTTCGTGGAATAATTGTTTACTAGCACCTCTACGACGCTGTGAAACCGTTCGCAAACATGCAACAGTTCGTTTAAAGAAAGAAAGTTGACCTTCACCTCATCTTGAAGTGTCCACTGGGAAAAATTAAAGTCCCACCACTTGATGTCCCCATCGGTCCTGAAACGTTTTTGTGTATAATCAATAATTTTGAAGATAATGATGCTGTATGTGTTTATTATGCTATACAAGAAAACTGAATGTTCACATGTTCACACACTCGTCTTCTCAAGACCCCGCTTTTCGCCTGCGTACACTAAAGCTCGTCCACACTGCAAGTGACTTTGTTACACGTTGCAATAAAACATTTTGAAGACGAAGGTGTGCAAGGAAACAAATGCTAGTAGCAAACGTGTTAAACCAAAAAAGAAAAACGATGCTTAACAACACGGGTCGCTAAGTAAAAGTGTTTTGGTCGGTATAATACACGATGTACAGCCATTCTTCAAAGTATCAATATTGTGTATGGATCAAATCCTTGGTGTCTGATACATCTACCCTACCTCATCTTCCTATCCTCTCCACTAGTAGTGCCCGTAAACGAATTCTCTGTTTTCACGATTGCGCCGATAGCATCCTCGAGAGTTGCGAAAAAACGTCTGTTAAATGAAAACGGAGAATGCACGGAGGAATTTTCGAGCATCCCCAAAACAATGCCTACCACCCAACAAAGAACACGGGCCCGCCGCGGCTAAACAAGCTTGTTCGCGGTCCTTTAACGAGTACCAAACTCTCTCTGATCCCCCTCGGCCGTTCCCCGTCCACCCCGGTGGCACACCCTTAGCGAACAAGCAGCACGGTGCCATTGGCACGATTTTATCTTCGAATTCCGTAACTCGATAAACAACGTCGAGATGTCACGGCAGGTCCCGCGCGCTTCTTCTCTTTGAGACCCGAGCCTCGGCAGCCCCGTGTCTCGTAAAGATCCCTCTTTATAGCCGCCCCTCTCGTTTCCAGTCCGCTTTTATAATTTCCTTTTTGAAAAATCTCCTCGAACCGTGCCGAGCGAACGGCCTCTGCCTCTCGCTCTCTCTCTCTCTCCTCTCTCTTTCTCTCCCTTTCGCGTTCTTCTTCCCCCCTGCCCCATCCCGTTCTCGATCCTTTCGCGATCGAGCGTTCCTCTTCTCCTCTTCTTTCTTCTTCTTCGTCTTCTTCTTCGTCTTCTTCTTCGTCTTCTTCCCCGTGATCCCCGCGCGGCCCGAGAACCGCATCTTCGCCTTTTTTCCCCTCGCAAGGAGCAACGACGCGCCGAGAGAGCCGGGGTGAGAAACAAGAAAGAGAAATCGTAGACACGTTCTTTCATTCGAAAATTGCTCTCCATTCAGAAGATTCTCCCTCGATATCCCATCGGGCGCGGCCTGCACAGTGTTGCGATCGTATTAAGATGCGAGCTTCGGGACTGCAGTCCCGTTGATCCGAATTTATTGCGACCGATGCGCGCGGATAAATTCCAGTCTTATCGGGCGCAGTTTCGTGAGGCTCGGGGAAACGAATTTTTGGTCTGCCACGCCGCGCCGTGCCGTGCCGGTTTACTTAGTCTGCGCTCTCGAGATCGGCTCCCGTTTCCGCTTCGATCGCTACCCATCGCCATTGTGATTATCATCTCCGGTACCGGTTGCCCCACGAAATAGAACCTCCAGAACTCACTTACTTGGTATTCCTTTCACGAAATTCAGACTCGTGTAACAGGCTACTCGACTTTATCGTCTGAAACATTTTTCCGTTGCAATTATAAGCTAATAAAATCGTTTCCTACATGAATTGCATAGTTTCGTGGGAATCGGAAACGACACATCGTTTACTCCTTTTTTCGAAGTAAAAAGGGCAACTTCGTTTTTGTATTCAAACACCTGCTTTGCACATAGACCATACCCAACTCTTTGTTTACATGGTGGATATGTTCCACGAAAACCCGTGCAAAAAGATAACGAAGATATAATTGTGTAGGCTCTGATATACAGTTTGATCCACGAGCTCTGTCTACTTGAATATCTTGGTTATTTCAAACAATAGAGAAAATGTTACTTACTCGACAAATTGGACACTCCAATTTCAACAATATCATTTATACCATATTTTGTAGTTTCTTAAACCCTACAACTTCTGTAAGCAACATTTTCTCGTATTTGTTTGAAATAACCAAGATATTCAAGTTGACAGAGCTCGCTGTACAGTGGACACTTTCTGAAGCAGGTTGCTGCAGCCAAATTTTGAGTTGATTTCAGCAGTGGAGTTTCCTAAATATAATAAAGGACAAATTTTTATACACCTGACAGTACCAAAAAAGTTACAATTAATTATTTCGTGTGATGTTGTAACAGTGGATTACGACTTTAGTAGAAGGTAAAAATATAGAAGCATTTTGGTACACTCCTCGTCAAAAAGATAGCCCAGGTATGCTATCTTTAATTTCTTAATGGCGCATGTAAAGTTTTACATTTGCGACTTATAATCTCAAAACATTTTGAGCTCAGAATATGTGGTTCGTACACTAAGATACAAGCCCCCTTTCTGTTTGAACACTAGATTCTTCCATTATTTGCTTCGTTGTTGACTGCGAGTTAGAAGCTACTCGCAAAATTGCTCGCTTATCACGATCGGATAACGATGACGGCCGACCAGTACTTTTCGTTTTGCCATAATCTTTAAAATTTTTTAAGAAATTGTGTATTACTTTACGACTTCTTTTTATTAATATTTTCGCTACTGATAACGGTTGCTGTTTTAGTTCAAGAATTTGCTTTTTTTCAGATTCGTTTAATTTTTTTCCGCGTCCCATACTGTACTGTAATCTTTACTCATTGATAGATCATGAAATACTGAGCAATTTCTAAACATATTAACAGTGTGTACTATCATTTCGACTTTAGTATGTAACAGTTTTTCTTTGTTGTATAAAAACATCTACGACATTGTGACTTATTTCCAGCAAGCCGCATATTCTGAGCTGATAATGTTTTGATATTATACGTCACAAACGTAAAACTTTACATACGTCATTGAGAAATTAAAGATAACAAACCTGGGCTATCTTTTTGACGAGGAGTGTAGAAATAACTAAATGACTGAGCTATAAAGATCCCGTAATACAATCACAAGAGACTTGTAATTCGCTGAAAGAATTCATTGACCCATAAGTTTATTTAGAACAAGATTATGACTTTTCAGCGTTGCTATTAAAAATTCGACATCGTCTTCATCTGAGACGTCGGACTCGTATGCGACGACCTGATGGAAACGGGCCGCTGTGCAGCGATCGAGACGTAGAGGCAACAACGGGCGATCGTTAACGGTGACTTTCTTGTTTTATCGGCACTTAGCGGCGAGTAACGTGTAATCGGCGCAAGTTTGCGTTGTGCAATGGTATCGACGTCGTGGATTCATCGATCGGCTCGCAAGAAGTCTGCGCGCCGTTAAGTGATTCGACGCCCGTATAAATGAAGCCGGGGGATCACGTCGGATTTCTCGAGCGCCCCTCGAAATCCGAGAGCGAAACCGGACCGAATTAAATCAGCGCCATTAGCGGCAGTATTTCCCGCGCGTTCTTGCGTCCATTCACGATCGTAATCGGGGATTAAACAAGAACGAAACTCGCGATATCTGGCTATTTTGCGCATCGATCGCAATAAATTCTGCCCGATGTAATTGCACCCTTCCTGCCTTCTTGTTACCCGGGGACGATCACCAGCCGCAGCATCCGCGCCGGCCGAAGAAGAAGAACAAGAAGAAGAACAAGAACACGAAGAAAAAGAAGAAGAAGAAGAAGAGTAGCAAAATAAGATGAAGAGAAGGTTTTAAGAAGAGGCACAAGCACGAAGAAGATAACCAAACGGAAAAGAAGGATGGCGGGGAAGTACCAAAAGAATAAAGTGAAAATCAAGGGGGCAATAGAAGAAGTATCCGAAGAAGAAGTAAAAAGACGACGGGATCGCAAGAAGTACAAAGCAACTATCGCAATAAATTCAAGTGCTCGAAGAATTTGAGGCTTGCCCGGGTAAAAAAAACGGTAGCCGCCGCGGCCGGGGTGGAAGGAGCGATAAATTAAAACGAAGGAAATATTTGAAACCTCTAAAAGGACAAACAGAAACGACAGCGGCGCGGCGCAAGACGAAATAAAAGTGGAGCATAGGAAGAATTACGGTACAGAGAGAGAGAGAGAGCGAGCGAGCGAGAGAGAGTCGAGAAAAAAATTCGCAACAAATTAACGTACAGGTGGAATTTGAAACCTCCGGGAGAAGCGGCAGAAGCTGCTACCGGAGAGCAAGAAATGGATGACCAGGTGTGGAAAGAAATACTGTACAGAATGCACAGGGGCACCGCATCTGTGCCAAATAAGGGGAAAACATTGTTCAAAAAATCGCGGGCGGTAACATAAACGGTACAAAAATCCCGCGGGACGTGCAGGGTGTCCTAATCTTGTCGTCCGAAACGTTTAACTTGCAATCCTAATATTTTATAAGAATGTTTCTTCGAAAGTTTCGAGGTCTCCGTGTTCGTATTTTGGAGGCAAATTCAAGGGCCTGTAACACTTGGGCTGTTCAATACAAAAATATTGTAAATCAAAAAGGTTGATTACTGGAAAATGAAATAGATGAAGCTGTAATTTATAGGACAGAAAGCAATCTGTTAACATAAAAAGTCGAAGAACAAGAAAAAATCGACTTTTTGGGTAGATTGAATCCTATTTTAAAAATTGCTTATAACATAATATAATATAATATAATTAAATTAACTTACACTACTTTTGCATTAAGCGGCTCACGTCTGAGATATTTCTGCATAATACAGCAGGTGACAAATTGAAGACTGAATTGACTGAATTGACATAGCCTTGAAAATTGAAGTTTCCCCTTGCAACTAGACCTCAAAAATTTAATGTGCGATTTTGTTTTTTGGTCTATTCATCTTTGAATTGAAGGTGTATTGCCAAATTTACGATAGTATAAATTGCACTGTGAAGGTTTTACACGACAAAACTTGTTCCTCGTTTTTGTTCCACAAAATGGTAAAAAAAAATCGTACATCAAGTTTTGAGGTCTCGTTGTAAAAGGCAAGCTTCATTCTTCGAACCTGTGGTGGTTTCACACACGAAAAAATTTGTTAATGCTTTTACAGACGTTTGATCTTGTATCATTTTCAAGAAGAAAACGGTTCCTGATTTTTCACCTGTTGTATCATACAAAATTTTTCTACGAAACAGTGAATAATGCATTGAGAAAACAGAGGATTCAAGCTTCAAAATGAATCCAAGTTTATTGCTGTACCATTTTTTTAAACAAAATTATTGCTGTTTAAATGTCCACGATTTTTAAAAAATGAGAAACTTAATGTTCCAGTACTTTTCGGATCCACTGTGTGTAGTCACCACCATTTAATAAAATCTCTTACCGTTTTACAAGCTCGTATATCATAGAAATTGCATCTTTTTCTCTGAAGAAGATTTCGAGATCTCTAAAAATCCGTCACGAACTCGATCATCGGATCCTATAAAAATGGAATTTAATCGATCTATAAAAACGCGGATACGTATACCGGGTCGTGTTTCAATATAAGAAGGAGCATAATCATCCTTACGGCTCTACGTTTAACGATCAGGTCTTAAACACCTTAAAAACCTATTAAACCCATCGGTTTAAGTGTGAGATCGCGCAATTATATTTCACGATATCGCGGCTCGCATTAAAATTAAAAATACGGTACAGCTCGGCCGAGTATTAATTGGTCAAAACTGTTCCCCGAAGTACCGATTCAATTTCATTCCCGTCGAAATCGATCGGCCTTAAAAGTCAGAAACGTCGTGAAGTAGAATCCAATCTGTTCCAAGTACACCTGGAGGGAAGAAATTTTCGTACACCCACGTCGCTCGGCCCAGGGGTACAGGTGTAACTATCTATTATCGATATTTTATCGATATGTGTATGTTATCTTGTCTTTATTGACATTTAACAATATATCGATAATATCCTTAAAATATCGTCAAGGCAAATTAAAAAAGGTACTCATATTAAGAGTACCCATAAGTTGTCAATTATTTTCTGAAATCTAAAACAAACTTTGTAGTAAAAAAAAAAAAGAAAAAATTTATACTTCTTCAACGATCTTCTTCTTTTTCTTCTTCCTCTTCATTATACGTGTTTGCTCTTCAACGATCGGTACAGAAGTAAAGGCAAAAAACTTCTTTCCATATAATTACTTATAGGTACCTCTAATTTTAACTCATTAGGACCCAACGTTGCGTTACCTTCGAATTTTGTTGATCCTGTTGTGTTTATAAAAGGAAATTTCTTACCTTTTTACTTCCCACGAGGTCCAAGCGGAACATAGATAACAAGCGGAAACAAATGCACAGAACTGACCTGGCACAATGCTTAACGCGTTCGTTATGTAAGTATGGTAATAATAACAATGATGAAAATAATAAAATGATTTTTGCCGCCATATACGCGACATTGGACCCATTAACCCGTTGCCCTACAATAACGAGCCAGACTCGTGATGAAGATTCCGAATAGAGTCTAATAAATGTAAACGTTATTAATTTCCTTTAAATCGAAATAAAAATCTATTTTGTTGTAGTTGATATATGTCCTTTGAAGAATACATAGGCATACAATAAATATAAACTATCTTTTTTTTTTCTATGAAATTCTCAACGATGAAGAATTTCTAATCATTATAATCACAAAATAAATGGTAGTGCAAGGGGTTAAGAAAAATTGCCAAGCCGCTAATATGGCGGCATTGGTCCATTGATTGCTCAATATTTTTTATTGCTGTATCTCTGCTGCTTCATGAGCGAAGAAGATTGGATAACAGCTATCCACGTCTGTACAGACGTAGATTTGGTTGTAAGGAACTGTGTACGGTACACAGTGTCCAGATAATTGTATCAACGTGCCCCAGTATCAACATTGTCTCGGTCTCTCTTATCAATAGTCATCCCAGGGGCGTCAACGAGGACAGCGTGTCGGTCCGGGCCCGGGCCCGAGATTAACGAGGACAAAAGTGGTGGTAGCGAACCGCGGTTGCGAAGGCGCTTTGTCGCGGTGCAACAAGAAAACGAAGGAGGAAGACATTATTTGCCACGTCCCGACGGCAATTCCGTGGAAGCGTAGAATCCGACTGGGTCGGTCCCACGCTCGCCGCTCGGCGAGGCTGGTTCTCTCGTAAAATCGCCGAAAGGGAGATTTTTAATTGGCATAGGAGTCGAATGGGACCCGGTGCATAGGACGAGGGAAGCGCGGGAGGAGGATCCCGAGGGAACGAAGGAGGTGGAGACGTTAGAAACGATCATCGTCGCCCGGCCGATTCGTGGGCCCGAACGAAACCCGACGATTCGGTGGATCCGGGCTTCGATATTTCATATTTACGACGACGTAGCCCCGGACCCGTGGCGTGTTCGTAGGACGAGGACAGGGCTCTCTTCAGGAGCTTTAATAACCTCGGTCCCTCTTCGTATCGAGGGGATTATATTCCGTGGATTAACATATTGACGCGGTGTTCGTGGGGCCCCCGGAGCCTCGGGACCCATCGGGCCCCCAGGTCCCACCGCCTGGGAAAAGAAACAAGTTAACAGACGAGTTACTAAATCACCTGTAGCTCCGCCGCAGGACCGTTCACCGGGAGGAATTGTTATTAATACCGGTAACCATTCTCGGCTAGCTGACAGACGCGACTCGATTCCGTTCGTCGGGCCCCTCGTAGACGTCCCCCACCACGCTCCCCCTTAATGGACGTGAAAGGTCGGGGACCCGGGATTGGTCCTCCTCTAATTTCGAACAATCAGCTGTTGATTGGATCGATTCGAAAAGGCCGCGGTCCGAGTTAAATGGAAAAATTCGGGATTGATGTTGGCGCTGCTTTCGGAACCTGCTGGTCGTAATCCGGTGTCGATTTAATTAGAATATGCTGAACATTAGGCACGGCCAAACATGAGGAGAGATGTAATGGAACCGTGAGCATTTGCGCATGATTAGCAAATGCTACTCAATTAAGTCCAGTAATATACGTACACACACGCCTTGTCCGGGAAGATGCCAGAATGGTTTTTCTTTTTAAATAATAACCGAATTTTTAATACTTTACCTCCTGGCAAATTGTAAAATAGTATTCTTTTTCAATCGAAGATCAACGGTTAAGAACGTCTCAATAAATTGTTCCACAACTCCTTCTACATTTAACTGAATGATTAAAAAGTCGATTAATAGGCTTCCGGTCGGTAAAATGTTAAGTTAGTAACACGTGAAACAGTTACGTTCACGTGTTAGTAGTTTGCTATAAATGTATGATCGTGTTTTGTTTCGTCTACACATTATGCATACGAACAAGCATAATATTCGCATTGCTAGATTGTTTTAATATTTCGTAGAGAATACGTATTGTATTTAATAAAATATTTTGACGATGAAGGTAAGCATTGAAACAAATGGTGGTAGCAAACGTGCTACTCTGATGTTCAGTAATAATGCTGTATCAAAAGAAAATGTAGAAATGATCTTTCATAATAATAATCACAGTTCTTAGATTAGGAGGTGCTTTGTTGGTTCGCGATTGAAATTGTTGTTGCTGTTGATGGATCTCTTAAAAAATTATCAGCTATGGATCACAAGCTTCTAAAAATCACAAAATAATCGCCAGTAGATAATGTGCCAATACTCTTCCTCGTCTTTGAGAGTGATCTGTTTAATCAATACCCTGAAAATTCCAATCGGAACAGCAGATACTGCTACGTTTGAAGAATTAATTTTTCCGCTCGGAACAGGTCAGGTTAAAGTTTCAATCGCGTCTTACATATTTAAGAAATGCATAATGCACTCCTCTAGAATTGCCCTCTTCTGATTCGATCATGCAGGCAGCAGGATGATTGACGCGTACTCCAGATTAGCGTGTATATCAGTCCAATAATTGCGATTCTTTTCCCGGTGTTCCTGGTTCGACGACCAAAAGGGAACGGACTGACAGAAAAATCGGGGGAAAGAATCGGAAGGAACGGTACCGGTAGCCGCGGAATATGGTAACGGCGTGACAGCAAAGAATTTCTTGCAATTCATTGAGGTATCGCAATAAAAGTATAACGAGGACAGCGTATCCAGCCGCGACAGGCTACTTGCGTTAATAATGAATGATGCTCGAAATCCTCGTGTCATCCCGGCAGACAGTTTCGGACGTGTTCGCGATACCCCCGTCGTTTCAGCTCTGTGTTATCCGGCTGTTACCGTAATATCGGGACGCTGTTGCTGTTGCTCGATCCACGAAACTTTGCCCCTTTAAAATAAAGCGGATTCCGCGATCCAAGTCCGCGGCCCGATAACGCCCGTTCAGTCTTATTGTTGCGAAATAAATTAGCGGTGCGTGAACGGCTAAAGCTGACAATTAAACGACCGCGGTATTGGTCCTTGTATTAACGGCGGAATTACTTCCTGTAATCCCGAAAACGTGAATACGTCAAACCGATACCGTTTAAACTGAAACGGTAAATAGAAAACCTTTCGTTAGGTTTTTCTTAATTTCCAAATCTTTTTATGGTGGCAGATTTCTCTTCGCGATATCTCCTAATAGGCATACAGAAATGTTGACACGATTGCTTGCTTATTTATCCTCTTTCATAATACGGAAAAAATAGTGTAACATATAATTTTCAATAACGACATGCAGAACATCAATTTTACTTTGTTTACGTGACACACAAAATCATGATCGTCGCACATGAGTGACGTTCGTAGCGAACGCGAATAAAGCAAAATATGATAGACGTTATGAGAAGTTCTATGTAGTTTGTTCTTTTGTCAAACAGTCGCGTATTCTAATAGGCAATGAGGTTTAAGATCGTTCGACGCATGAGCTCTAGACATGGTCATGTTATTCGAAAGCGTTCATAGCTCATAAATGTATTATGAAGCATGTACCGAATAAATTTCAATACAGTTTAATACAATTTTAATGTTGATCGAAATTTCTATGTAGAGGCATAAATTTTCATAAACATCCGCGATATATCTTTCAAGCTGAAATACGAGATTGCAACGTCTGTTTCCATTGCAAGTATAATGAATGTTAAATAAATCGTCACGTATCACAACTCTACTTGTAATAAATAAAATTCTAGCCACCACTTTATTGCCGTTATTTCACGTTATGTATAATGAATATGAAATCCGGTTTACTGTTAGGCTACTGTTAGATCATAGCCATCACTCCCTGCCCATTCTAATGGCTCATCATTACCGCTCACAATCCTTACAACATATTCTCTCGGCAACAGCAACCTAGCTTTCAATATGATAGAATTATCGATCACCTGAAATCTTTTCCCGAGCATCGTATTGCTCAATAATTATCGATCGCCCATCCATTGCACACGGCACCGATCGACACCCCATAAAAACCCCATCGCAACTCGCCCGGCGGCTCATTCACTGGTTCACTCGTTCATTCGGTCAGACCTCAAAATAAATTTGTAATATTGTCGCTGTGCCATATCTGGATATAAATAAAAATAAACTTCAAAATCAACGTTGTTCTTTCATGTTGCGACATAACAATGAAAGTTGAGACATAACAGTAGGGGAAATTCCCTTAGCAATGGACACTTAAGGTTTTACTTAAATAAATGAAAAAATATGTCTGATTGTTTTCAGTCTTCGTCATCTAGAAGTTATCAATATCAGAAATCAAAATAAAGTGACAAATAATTAACATTTCCGTGAGAATTAACTTAAATTAATATTATTCTTTGGTCACATGATTTTAAGAAATCCAACATGAACAGAAAATTAACATGATTTTAATAAAGCTCCCTATTTTTGGTAGCTTGAACACTGGACCCAATCAACTTCACTGTCTTCGAGACAAATTATACAGATTGTCTTTAACTCAACTGCTAAATCATAAGTTAGTTTAAAATTCGTTCTTCATTAACGGTAAACAAGTATTAGTCAAGTCTCTCATATGATTTTTTAATTCTTCGCATTCTGGTAGAAGAGTTTCAGTAAGTCTTAAACTAATTCGCTGAGCACATTTTATAAAACAAGTTTTTGTAAGGTAAAGGCACCAGTAGCTGATCATTTTATAAAAAAACGTGAAAAATAAGGTTTGAAATGTTCTTATTGTTTTGAAATTTAAACAACAGACGGCATGGCATCGGAGGTTCACTTTCATCAAAAGTGCACAGCTTATAAAAACCTTATTTTTTATGTTTTTCTATAAAATGGTCAACTACTGGTGCCTTTACCTTAATGCCATATCTTGAAGAAGCAACTTTTAGACTAATTTTTTTGTTGGAATTTTATGAAGAGCAGTCTTCGTATTACTTTCATCCCATGAACTGTTTGTTATTCGTGTTGCTTGTATTATTTTAATCGCCGAGAAGAAATAAAAGACCGTCTACGTTTCATTGTATGGATTGCGTCGAGGGAGCCAGGCGAGTGGCCCAGAGGGCAATCCGGGTCCACATCCCCTAACCTAGATACCGCTTCGTCGAACCATTCAGGACCAACGACAGTGTCCCGAAAGGTCCAACGAAATCTTAGCATAGTGAAACGAACGCACTCATCTCGGGACGTCGAAAAGTCGGAGTGACGCGACCCGAATTCTCGGCTGGTCGGGTAGAAGAGGGCCCGGGGTCCGTGGCTCGTTTATTCGTATTCCGACGAGGCCCGGGCACCAAGACTAACGGTCTCGTTCGCGGGGATCGAGAGGGGCATGGCAGGGCGAAAAGTGTGCGTGAAAGCCCCGGTGATAAATGATAGGACGTACCGGGAGGGCCTAGACCCGCAGACCCAGAGACCCACTGAGAGAGAGAGCGCCGCGGACGAGCGGATAAAGGACCAAGCTGCCTTGTCTCGGCGCATATTAATGGACAAACATAATCGCCGCATCTCAGCAGGAGCCGGCAGCTGAAATATCCGCTCGTTGCCCGTTGCTCCGGCCTCCTCTGCTTCACGCCGGCTGCGGGCGGCCGCAGTTCCTCGCACGATGCCAGAAGACGACGTTCCTCGCGCGTCAAGCAAAACCCGCCTGCTCCGTTTTCCGGCGAGCGGAACGAGCGCGCGACAAACAAGTGGTTCCGCAGCGTTTGTGACAGTGAGTGAGGAAACAGTGCCGAGGTTCGTTCGTGCGGGGACAATTCGGATGGATTAGATCGATTTGGTATCTCGATGGGGCCCGGCCGCGCAAAGGACTCGAGGATCCTGCAGGACACCTGCCGGTCGCAGGACGGAGCAACGGCTCCTCGGACTCGTAAAGTAGCGCGCGCACGAGCGCGAGCAAGGCCTCGGGAGCAGAAAAACGCGCGAGAAAGTCACGCTCCGGGGCGATCGGCGTGCTCGTAAACCTGCTCTCGAGGAGGACTCGATACCGATATCGAGCGTTTATTGCGCAACAAGAGACGGAATTACGAGAGCCTCGTAAGCGAGGTAACTTAACGTCCTCTGTAAAAAAAAAAAACAAACGGCGCGGCGAGCGCTATTCCGCCCGCCGTTTTCGGCCATTATTATGCCCATTTTGCGCGACGGCGCACACGTCGACTCGGCTCGGCTCGGCTCGGCTCGTTTGCGAAACCATGCCAAGCGAAAAACAGTCCGGACGAGAAGCGACGCGACGCGACGGGCATTCGCCATCCACGAGCGAGCGGTTGTCGCGATAACGCTCGACGTCACCGGCAAGTGCCGTTTGATTACGCTGCCCGCTATCAGCCGCTATAAAGTCGATGGAAGGCGGGCGTTGAAGCCGCCTCTCGGGCCCGCCTCTACCTCCTGTACACGATCCCCCACCGTTTTCGCAGTCTCTCAACGGGAGACGCTACCAGACCCGACGCGCTAGCCATGAGGCTGCCTCGCCAGAACTGCCGCGAGAGACCTCGCACCGAACGCCATTCCGTCGTCGACATGATACCTCGCGGTTTTCCATCGACCCCTATCCTGTTTTGTTCTAATATTTTATTTCCTCCAGTCCACGAGAACCACTAATCGGTCCGCAAGCTCTGACAACCGTGACTTCTGCGATAGTTTTTCTTTCGACGTTAACCCCCTACACTGCAGTGTATTCACAGATTTCTTTTTCCCAGTTTTTCGGGAATAGTGGTTATTATGTTTTCATCCAGAATGTTACCCATTTCCTTCCATGGGACTCTTACTCGGTTAGGAAGTGCTGAGGAACTGAACGACTTCTGCGATATTTTTTTCTTCCACGTTAACCCCCTATGTTACAGTTTATACACAGATTCGTTTTTCTTAGTTTTTGGGGAACAGTGGTTTTTATCCAGCATTTTATCCGTTCCTTCAATGAGGACTCTTACTCGGTTAGAAAGTACCGGGAAACTGAGTGACTTCTGCGACATTTTATCCTTTGATATTTACTCCCTACACTGCAGTTTATTCAGAAATTTCTTTTTAATAGTTATTGGGGAACAGTGGTTATTCAGTTTTTATCCAACACTTTATCCATTTCCTACAATGAGGACGCCCGTTCGGCTAGGAAGTGCTGAGGAACTAAATGACTTTTGCGATATTTTTTCCTTCGACATTAACCCCCTACACTGCAGTTTATTCAGAGGTTTCTTTTTCTTAGTTTTTGGAGAACAGTAGTTATTTAATTTTTATCCATTTCCTTCCATGAGACTCTTACTCGATTAGGAAGTACTAAGAAACTGAGTGACTGCTGCGATTCTATTTGCTAAAAATTAATCGCTTGCACACTCATTTTTCCTAGCTTCATAGAACAGTGGTTAACTTAGAAACTTAGTTTCGTTTCTCGATCATTCAGTGACTGAAACTCCAACCTATTTGCTATAGAAAGGAGTAAATAATATTTTAACCAAAACTCTTCTCCTATCTGGAAGCATATTTCATTAAAAATATTTCGTTGAATTTATTCATTATAAAATATTCATCGTAGTTGACGATGTAGGTAGTCTAACAGATTTCTTTAGATGCAATGATCCCTTTTGTTCACAAGCTGCTTAACACCAGAACAACTGAACCCATCAAAATTCTTTATTTTACAGTGGTTGAAACTAGAAATCTTTATGAACACTTATTGGATACATTTATTTATTGTATTTTGTAAAAAGGAAGACAGCAATGTCTCGATAAATGTAGTCTTGTTATTTTTAAAAGGCAACGCAAATTAGTCAAACTGGTAGTGGTTGTTCTAGTGTTAAATTCATATTGTGGTACCTTTTAAATAATTTCACCCGAAGCAACAATTTTCAGCAGAATAGAAAACTCTGATTTTCGTAATCATTTCTCTCGAAACTAATTTCGTTTGCACTTTCTAAACGCGATTGAGTTACGAGGACGCGACAAGTTTTGGACTTTCCGTTTCCGTTTCCTCAAATTAATAGCTTCGATTTTTGTCGGATTTTTATGAAGGCCACTTCGACAATTAATGTGTTGACGGCTTCATTAACCTCGCGCACGCGATCCGATTTGGAATGGTATAATAATATATCCTGCAGGCTTACTTTTGCAGAATTTATTTATTGCAAATACCTCAGCCGATCGTGTTGTACGTATCGAGGTTCATCGGCTTGACTTTGTTATATCGGTGCAATTAAAAAACATGTACACACACTTTCTGGTTGCGTTTCTGATAAACGAGTATAGTGTGTGAACTTCTGGATACCGTGGCGACGTTCCGTTTCTCATGTTGTCGGTATTTTATTCGAAACATCCTGAACGGAGTGTAACATTAACACATCGCTAATAATCTTATTGCCATCTGTTAAGCAATCATCGTTCTTCGGCAATGTTGATCGGCAGAAAGATCTCTCAAGAATTGGAAATTTGATAATACTTAATTAATGCTCTGTTTTAAACGTTCCGAGTGTCATTAATCACCACTGTGGGCATAACGGCACCATTAACATGCAATGCAATCAAGCCTTTCTTTTTATTGCTACTGTATCTACACAAAATGTATACATTTTGTATTATTACCAGGAATGGTCGTTTCTGATTAGCGTTTCTTTCTCTTAATTTAATATTCAACATCTTCGGATCGATGAAGACGTGTAAAAAAAAGTTGCCGCAAAATTGTCCCTGATCATGATTTTCTAGGCCAAATTTCTTTTTATTTCAATATATTCTACGCGTCATGACAACAAACAAAAATTTTACCTTGAAATTCAAAGTCGAGGACAATTTTGCGGCAACTCTTTTTTACGGATCTTCACCAATTCGTAGATGTAGAATACGCCTATGACAGCCAAGACCAAAGATTTCTTTACACCCTGTATATTCCATATTTTAACCAGAGACAGACGTTTCTGATAATTAGACAGCGAATCTTTATGCATTTATAACAAAATCGAGTAGGTCAAATTTGAAATTGTAGGAAAATTTAGACAATTTCAAATGTCAATGTACCATTTCTCGTCTATTAATACTAGCAACTGAAGAAATAACATTCTACTTGGTTTCTATTTCCTGAAATCGATGCAGACAATTATTATTTTACATAAAGATCCGCAGTCTACTGATAATTTTATGGTAGCAATGAGAGAGAGAGAGAGAGAGAGACTAGATCCATGACTAGAATAATTTTCTAAAGACTTTGTTACACGTGCAAAAAGTGTTGCCGATGCTTTGAACTCGGGTGTATCGTACAAACTACCCCTATCGCAACAAATTACAAATCTAGTCAAATTCAGCAGCTTGGACTATGAAAGACGTTGTTGGAATCTTGGAATTTTCCAAAAACTGTGTCGCACGTGCAGAAAGGCTGTTACGCCTCTGAGCCCGGGTGCAGCTAGCAAACCGTCGTTGTCGCAAATGATCGTCGCTCTACTTGTTCGAAAGATGATAAGAGTTGTTTGTGGCTTCTTTTTCGTATCCCGATGTACTTCCTCCAAATTCATACGAAATTCGCTCGAGACGGTTCCTCCACCTTCGCTGCCCTTCCTCCATCAAGTTCCCTCTCCCGGTTGGTTTCTACCCTTTCCACCCCTCCCTTCCGTTTGCACCTTTCCCTCCTCGGCGAGCCCTTGGCGATCGTCTCGCTCGCACGCGGGCGACGCGGGCTCTCGCGGTCCTCGTCGGGCTTCCTCGAAACCGCCTTCGTGCGAGGCCCGGCCGCGTGCAAACGCGCTTGTATGCGGGTTCGCGGAGAGTGCGTCAGTGCGTGCGTGCACGTCCGGGGGTTTAATGGGCCCAGCTAATGACTATTGGCCGGCAGACCTGGGCGGGACCCAGCAGAACTTGTCCGGTGCACACACTGACGCGTATGTGGGGCAGAGAGCTCGGCGAGCGAGCGAGTTCCCTCGACTCCGCCACGGTTCCCCATCGGACGATCTCCCATGGGGATGAAACACGCCTAGGATAGAGAGACCTCGCGAGAGGGCTTGTTTTCGTCTTCCGTTTCCTCGCGAGGAAACACGTGTCCCGCCGGCACGCCGATGACGAACGCGGAACCGGTGTTGATTTTCTGGTAAACCCGACGCCTTCGACCTGATTTACTACAACCGCTAGACGCCATAATGGAGACGATAGCGTTCGAGATCCACAGATGTTTCCAGTTCTTGCTCGAGCTCGTTCGCCTTTTTGCTCCTCTACTCGGCAACTAGGTGACGAGAGATTTTTCGTTCAACGGTTTGTCCGAATAACCAAAATTTTCGACGGTGCTCGACGATGTTGAACTTTACAGTTTCAACGCATGTCGAAATAATCTCTGATCATCGAAGAATATTCAATCTCAATTCGTTTATTTTGTTCCCCTCGGGGTTACGAATCCTTACAAATCCTTAACCCCTTGCCTTACGATTTAATTTACAACTGTGTCACAAAAGCGACACCAAGGTCGTACAATACGACGTCTCTGAGACGTCATTGTAAGCTAACATGTATCAGTTACTTTTAAAGCTCGCTAGGTTTAGTGTTAAAATGCTTTAAACAGAATTTAGAGTGGGACGTCTGGTGTGCGCTAGATGGGAAATTTATGGAACGAAGAGCGTAGCTCGTTTTGAAGTACGCGTGCTGTACAGTAGAGCCTCGATAGTTGCACGAAATGGGAAAGCCTGCAAGAACCCAATTAACTCTTTGCACTCGAAGCTATTTTAATTCTTCAAAACGAAACATTTCTTCCGACCTAGAATATTTCCCTTCTATATATATGTTTTTCACGTTATACATACGATAATGGTGCAATTTACTCGTACAGTACCGAAATGTTTAGTGATTTATTATATGCAAACGATTTTAATAACGTAAAAAATATTTTGAATAATGATACAGCAATTTTTAGCTGTGCCTTATAACCACCATTCGAGTTCTAAGGATTAATTGTATAAAATCTCCCATTTCTACTTTGTCTCCGACAATCGTGTGTCACGTCATGACGAAATGCATGCAAGTATCGAGAGTTCAACTACCGAGTTACCGAGAGTTCAACTACCGAGTTACCGAACTACTATCCCGTTCTGGGATTCGAAATGCGTAAAACCCGTCGGGAAAACAAGTTCTTCTCTTCAGCCTAGTCTCGATAAGAAAATCTACGAAACCGAGAATTTTCATGCATATCGTTAGTCTAATTACGAGACTGCGGATCTTTCTGCAAAATGAAAATGATGCGAGTCTTCTAATAATTTCAACAAGTCGTTAACAATATAAAAACGAGCTTAAATTCTTCGGACGCTTTCACAGATTTTACATTTCATCCATTAACACTTTGCACTCGGCGCTATTTCAATTTTAAAACTAAATTTATCTTCCGTCTTGGAATATTTTCATTTTATTCGTACGAAACTGATCCGATCTCCACGTATAATATTTAAATGTTTAGTAATCCGTTGCCCTACAATATCGAGTCAGACTCGCGATGAAGATTCTGAACAGAGTCTAATGAATACGTATGTCATTAATTTTCTTTAAACCGAATTATAATTCTATTTTGCTGTACTTGATATAATATATTCATTGGAGAGAACATAGGCATACAATAAATATAAACTGTCTTTCTTTTTCTATGAAATTCTGAACGATGAAGAATTTCTAGTCAGTATAATCACAAAATAAATAGTAGTACAAGGGGTTAAACACAAATCTTGTACTGTAACAAATATTGTCCAATATTTGTTGCAATTTCTTCGAAATAATGCCACAACAATTTCTAGCGGCGCTTCAGAGTCACCACTCGAGTGCAAAGGGTTAATTGTTGTCACAGAGGTATGAAATCCGCAATCTGCTAATCACCGATATCGCAAAAACCCGGTTCGCGAAATTCACCGAATTTCCGCGAGAGGAAATAATAAATGAGCCCGGCGACAGGTTTTCCGCGTCGAGACGCCTCGGCCCGCGCCTCAAGAGCTAACGAGACCCTCGATGCAACATTAATATCCAATTTCCATAAATCTTCCGCCGGTTTCACGGAGGACCGTTCGGCCTTATCAATAACAGGGCCATACAAACGTTTTCGCCGCTCGCGCTCCGACGGCAATATCAATACCATCGAGCGGCCAACAATGCCGAATGGGCGATAGAGGGGTGGCAGGAGGAGAAGGAAGAGGAAGAGGAAGAGGGGATGAATGGGATAAACAGAGCAAAGGAGGAAAAAAAAATTCGAGCGGAGGCGAGGGCAAAGGGAGAAAATAGAAAGCGAAGAGGAGAGAGGGGGACAAAAAGGAATCGATATTCAAAGTACATGGTCCGCCATCGGGCCGCGCGGCACTCTAATTTCCCCCGCGATCAAAGTGGTCGTCCGTTTTAATGTCGGGCCGCGACGTTGTCCTTTGGAGGAGGACCGTAGGACGTGTAGGGCCTCCTCAAGGTCCGGCGGTGGTGTCGGGTCTTTTACGATGTGATTTACATAGAATGGCCGACTGCTCGGGCGTATATCGGCGGCATTAGAGTCCGTAAGGAGACGGAGACGGAGACGAGAATGAAGAAGAAGAAGAAGAAGACGAAGAGGAAGAGGAAGAAAGGGGAGAGAGAGGTGTATAGACCGCGGAGAAGCACGAGGCGGAGAGGGCAGAAAGGGACGACGTGTCTATAGTTGCGAGCTCGTAAGTCAGTAATGCGGAGCAGACGCGGAGCAGACGCTGAAAACATCCATCACGCTCGCGGGGCCTTATCTCCTCCCGTAGATCTCCGCTTCATAATTACATTCTCGCCAGCTCGAGGAGACCCACCCCCTCCCGCCTTCTGCTTCCTCTCTCTCTCTCTCTCTCTTTCTCTCCCCTTCTCTCTAAAACTGTCTCTCTCTCTCTCTTTCCCTTTTTCATTCTCTCTCGCGCGCGCGCCACCGTATCACAAGATACGTTGGATCGCGCCCCCATTGCGAACCCACTTTGCCGCGTACGTGCCGCGATTAAGCGGAAAAATGTGACATACGTGCGCGCCAGCTTACTTTTCGTGGACGTTATTAGAACGCCGCTTTTATTTGCCGACGAGAGGGATTCGCGACGGACGTGACTACCCGTTTCGACGTGCCTTTTCGTTCGTATTCCGCTACGGTTGAAACGCGGACGACCCGCGCGACCGTCCGCGTCTCGCGTTCGCTCTGCGAGCAGCGCGTTCACCCGCCCCGGGACCACCGGAAGCGGGTCGATGCCAGAGCCTCGTTCTCCGACAGGCCCCCGCAATCGGCCGGTTATTTTTCTACCCTGCTTCCTTTCATGGAAGCTTTAATTACGGCCGCTGTCGCGCGCCGCGATTACTTTTTCGGACGCTGAAACCCGCTGCCGCTGTCGCTTCTAACCATAGCGCGCGTCCGAACCGGAAGAAGCGGAATGGGGTCTGAGAATTGCGTTCCACGGCAATGTCCCCGATGCTGCTCACTCTAAAATGATTCTGTCGCCAAATACCGTGGACCACTTGATGCACGGTCCAGTTAATCCACTGTTATTGCTTCCGGTAATAGTCTTTGTGCTCGCTAATTCTTCTCTCGTGTTCGTCTGACCGCTTCTGGCAAAGTCTGCTCGAAATGAAAACGTGATTGGATAATTTATCAGTTTGTAACCGCGTTTCGACATACGTGATAAAGTTCGACCAAGTTTAATTGATAATTTCTCTACCGGAAGTCTATTAACCCCTTCCCGTGACATTTAGCTCGACGAAATCCGGGCCCGAAACAGACAATTGTGAAGATGAAGGTGCACAATGAGACAAACGCTGGTAGCGAACGTGTTAAACAAAATAAAAGAGGCTTAGCAACACTGGTCTCTAAGGAAAAGTGGATCCTCGTGACAGGTAGAACATGATTGAACAAAAAAATATTTTGTTTTCTTTAAGCTTGATATTCAAGGTCAAGGTCAATTTTGTGTGACCGCGACATATAGTTTCTTGGCACCCTGTACAGTCATATTCTTTGAATTATCGATATATTTAATAGGTATATTTATCAATATACTTATTTTATGTCTACCCAGCGACATATATCGGCTAGAAGACATTCTTTGATACACTGCCGAGCGTAGAAAAGGCGACCGAGGCCACTCGAGCTTTGGAGCCCCTCACGGGGTATACACCATAGCAGTGGGGATAGTTCTAGGACTTCTAGCGGCTAGATATTTGGGACATATATCGAGAAAAGACTGTAGCGTATTGGTCGAGACCTTGGTGTTTCATATTTCCATCCTGTCTCATATCTCTACCTTCTCCTCTACTAAAAGCGATTGTAAGAAATCATTGAAGGACGTAGATAGGAAAACTGTGCTTTCTGGGTCTGGAAAGACCCACCCGGGACCGTTAAACGAATATTAAATGCCTATGTACAGAAGCAGGCAGCGGAGAGCGGAATCACAGTTCGAACCCGTCACCTCGGGACTCTCGGATGAACTCGCAACAATGGCTCTGCGGAACGTAACAGAATAATTCTCGCTGAGAGGGGCGATTAATCACCGCGAATAAAAGAAGCGGCGAAGAACGATGATCCAATAACGACTCACTACACGATAGCGGCGATAAGCTTGCTCGCGGATGATTGCATCGCGGCGATGCGATGCGATGCGGTGCGGTGCGGTGCGTCGCGGTGCGGTTCCGCGATCGAGACAAATGATAGCGGCAAGATATCTCATTATGCGAAAGGCTAATTTAAGCGCTGCATCTGAAACGTTGTCGATAAATTGACGATACCGCGGCCAGTAATTACTGGTAATACGTGTGATTACTTAACCGGGACCGGAGACGATTGTCGACCGTTCCCTGGTAGGTAATTGGATTGGAATGCGCGACATCCCCGGCGAGTAATTATTGTCCGACGCGCAACGCGTTTCTTAGATCCGTTACTCGATTACGCGGCGGATCAGGATACATTACGAATTGATAGGAATGCACGCTGCGCAGCGCTGCGCCGCGGCGCGCCGCGGCGCGCCGCGCGCCGAGGACGAGATGCGCGAATGAAATCGAATCGGTTACGAGGGACCACGTTAGATCTGATAATTCTAAGGCGGCCTCGAATCGAATCGGATCGCAATCTGCTGCGAGATTTTACGGGTAGTTTATGGGTCCATTGTAGCACCACGTGAATTCGTAATGCCCGGGCAATATAATTTGAATAATGCACTCGGTGCCTTTTAATGCGGCCCCGCGATACTTCAGAAGCCACCGCTCTGCCTGCTGGTACTACCACCGCCGAGCTGGTCGCCGTGTTCTAAATTATAATCGGTTTGACGGTGTCTCTTGCTATAGCGGATGCTCTTAAGAAAATGAGCAGCCAGTTATACCGATGAATAGTGAATAGGGCGTGAGTGAGTATTCTTTGGTTAAATTGCGCCCGCGTTTTAATAACCGAAAGTGCAACTCGTCGTGCCGCCGCCGCCGCCGCCGGCCGAAAGAGTAATCATCCTGATGAGACCTTGAACCGAGGAATCATTACCGGAAATAAAAACGACGCGACATCTTTCGGCTGTGTCGAATCCGCCAAAGACGTCCTAGCGTTTCACAAAACGATCCAAAACGGAAACTTTTGTATCGAGTCGACCGGAAAAGTTATTTGCAGTTTTTATTCTTATTTTATCTCCTTCTATACAATATACGCTATCGTTGAAAAGTATCCGGACACTTGCGAAATATGTATTAGCATTGCACAAAATTTATTTCAGTGCCTGACCTAGTGGCTAAAATCGTTTTCTATTAGGTTCTTATGAAATACAGTGGCGTGCAAAAGTTCCCGACCAGATTCTACGTCCATGCCAAAAGGCATGGCTACGAAGTATTAATTATAACATGTTAAATAATGTATTGCAAAATTGTTACACAATGAAAAACAAGCATAATTTTTTCGTTAAACACACTGGCCGGAAATTTTTTAACATGTTATTTACCTATTCTGCAAATAAACAAGTAAGAAAAATAATTAACGTTGATTTTTCTTTTTGTAATATCCATTCATGTAATACGCCCTTGTATATGATTCTAATAAAAATTTCTTAACGTTTTTTTTTTTTTGGGGGAGAAAAATAACAAAAACCATCTGGCCGGGAACTTTTGCACGCCACTGTATCTAACGTTTTAAATTAAAAATCACGTATGTGAAACTTAGCAATGCTGCACTAAAATTAAATACGAGATTGATCGACGTGAGCGGTAGTGTAATCGCCAGGCCCGGAACAGTTTGATTAAATCAAAGTTCGAGTGGAAACGATCGAGAAATTGGAAGGCGCGACGCCTGTTCACGAAAAGTGGCTAGCAGAAAGTAAAGATTCTTATCGGCGTGTTGGCCGCCATGTTGATTAGTGGGAACCAGCACTGACATTCCCGCTGCGTCGTAATTAAAATGTTCATGTCACGGAACAGCGTTCATTTCTATATAATTATTCTCATAATTAAAGCCGCGAGAACGGTAATTACTAAACACGCCGGTTGACGGTAACATATTCGATCGGTATGAAAATTCGCGCGCGGAACGTGTCGATGCCGTTGGGGCAGAGCCGTCTAGGTTCTATGCTAACGAGGGCCGGCTAACAAATTCAAACTAGCTTCGCGGCTCCGCGATCGGTCGACGATGAATACGAGCAGCACACGTTGAGCGATCGTGTTCACGATTTCGTCCGCGTAGAAACTGTTTCATTATCGTGATCAGTTTAATGGACACCGGGCCGAGGCCGGCCGCTGAAAAATGTTCTTGTCCGTGGCCCCCGAAGAGACTCTTCTCCCGTTCCCGTCGCAGCTTGGCCGAAGAGAAATAGGTGAAAGGAAGCCAGGTGAAGAAGCCGATTAAAGTTTCAGCGGCTCGTGACAATAACTACAACGCGAGAGCGCCAGGTGCCCCCGCTCATCTAACATTAACATTGCTGGTCGATAACGGCCCCGGGCATGCCACCCCGAAAGAGGAAAGGAAACCGGGCGAGGACAGCGCGCGCCGCTCGCGCCGGATAGAGAGGACCGAGCCCACAGCGTGGGCGGAGACAATAATCGACTGGATAACTCGTTTGTCTTCCCGGGGCCGGCTGTTCGTTAGGGACTGTCTATCGCAAATATCGTGCGAGCACGAACGTGTTTACCGACGTCTCGGATTGGAGTCGTGAGTTCGAATCCGCGCCGGGGCGAAATGGGAAAGCGAAATGACGATCGGTTGGTGCCTGGAACGAATGAAAGGAGGATTGCAATTTGCATCGGCCGTGCACCACGCCGACCACCGCCGCCTCGCTCCCAGTGCTCGTCCTTTTTGATTAATTTAAGAGTCACGCGTACCGATGCCGCTCGAGAAGAATCGTCCCATTCCGACCGGGTTTCATTAAATTCTCAACCCCCCCGGCCCCCTTTCTACGCCTTTAACGATCTACTTCATCGTAGAAACTGTTTTTATACTCCCGCTCGTAAGTCTTACACTCCCGGACAAAAAAATAGCACATGGATAATATTTCCATATTTTGAATGGTATTATAGTTATAGATTGAATGTCAACAGCACGTCTTGGGAACGTAGTAAACAAGGTCGAAGCTTCAAGTATTTGTTCTTATTTCAGTTTCTCGGAATATGCTATAAAAGAAGGGGGGCGAAAAGATAGCACACACTTAGAATTTTCATAACAATTACTAGTGTTTGTCAAACTTTCTGTGAGGCCAGATGTGTCAGTCAGATTAACCCCTTGCACTACTATGTATTTTGTTATTATAATGATGAGGAATTCTTCATCGTTCAGAATTTCATAGAAGAAAAAGGTAGTTTATGTTTTCTGCCAAGGATATATATATCAACTACAGCAAAGCAGAATTTTATTTCGGTTAAAAGGAAATTAATGACATACATACTTATTAGACTCTGGTCAGAATCTTCATTACGAGTCTGTCTCGATATTGTAGGGCAAGGGGTTAATACACTTAAATACCAAGTAGTTTAAAAAATTGAAGCATTTCGCAGTCATGGGACGAGAAAAGAGATTGAGTAAAGAAAAGATTAACACAATTCTTGTTTTAGAGGACCAAAACTTTTCCATCTATAAAATTGCTTCAGCCAGCAAAAGAGGTCGGAAAGTAATTTACAATTTGATAGAAAATGTGAAAAATTACGGACGGAAAAAAGTACTGGCCGGCCATCAGGTTCAACCCCTAATTTTTCTATGGGATTCAAATCTGGTGATTGGGGTTATTTCATAATTTTTAATGAATTATTACATTGAAGTTGTAATTATTGCTGAACGTATGAGGATATTTATATTACTTAGTTGATACAGTTAAAAGTTCATAATCAATACGAAATACCAGAGTTTTACTAAAAACCAGAGGTGCCCTAAGACTTATGAACGGGAGTGTACATGATTTAACGATTAGCAGTTTATTCTTTATTGGCGTTAGATTATGCGAGACTCGCGCTCAAATTTTTCCAATGCCACAAGAAAAATCGATAGCTTCTAATGCCACTTACGATAATAATCTTGGGAGGCTGTCTTGATGTGAGAATCACGAAAGGAGCGACACTCGTAATTTGATCACGAGTTACCTATCTCGATTCTTTCCGGCGGATCCATCATCGTTCGCATAAATGAACCAGGCTCGTTTTATTCAAAAGGATCGCCGCCGTGGCTTTCTATGAGGTTCCGGAGGCGCCCTCTTCGACTTCCTTTTTTCGTCTCGGATGGTAGCGGTAATTATTCCCCCTCGCGCTTTAAATACAGTAATCTCTGGGTTTCTTCGGCGTGTTGTTTATGGTAATCCGCCGGTGCCGCTATAAATATTCCTGCAAATACAAAAATTGCAACCCTCGCCCGCGCCGCGATCGCGATGGCTGCCGCTCACGCTAGAGGAAATCACCTGTGGACGTTGAAAAAGAACGAACCAGAAGAAACTCGGTTATGGGACGCGTAGCGGAAGGCGGCGGCCTTCTCGGCGGTGAAATATTTTCGACAAGCGGTTGTTAACAGTTTCCCGCGTATATTTTTACCCGGGGCCTCTTCGTGGCGTTGAATCGTCAGCTGGAAGAGAAATGGACGTTCGCGTTTCCCGAAGCGCGTGGAATCGAGGATCCTGGATACGGTTCTTTTATTTCGCGGCGGAAATTAAATGTATTCTTAAGGAATTGAAAGCTTCCGGCAATCGTGCGATTTAATTCAGATATTTTAGTAATTCGATAATCCGATTCAGCGTCTATTAGCGCGGCTCGCAAACTATTGTACGCGGAAATTAAGGGAGAATTTTAGATTAATATAGACATTCCAGAATCTCCACGATTGGAACGGGTAATTACCTTCCGCTATTCGATAGGGCATGTGCACACGGATAAAGAATTTTCCAAACTTCGTTTCCATGTGGGAGACACTCTCCGTTCCGGTTGTTAATGTATTTACTGTTTCATAATTTGCAACTGGGCGGAAACTTTCGTCCAAGTTCTTGACAGCATTAAATAGCTGCTATTTAACGTTGTGCTATTTCTTTATTTCTGAACACCTTTTTTTAATGCTAACCTTTGTTAGGATTCTTGTTGGATTCTTTAATCCAATAAAACTGGTGAATATACACTCCCGCTCATAAGTCTTCGGACAGTGATCATATTTGTATTCAACTCTGTAAAAGATGAAATAATCAAAATAATATCAAAAAATTTATTAACGAATAATATCAAAAATTTTTATTAACAAGTGAAAGAATATTTATATTTTCTTTTTATCGAAGAATCCGCCACGTTTCTTTATTACAATTTCCACTATTCTTGGCATTCGCGTGATCAATTTTTTCGTACTTTCTGTTGTTATATTATTCCATTCTCGTTCCAAAATATTCCATAAATGTGTTTTCGAAGCAGGGCAAAAGTTCCGTACTCTTCTGTCCAGTTTATCCCTTAATGTTTTTATAGGGGTTCAAATCTGGTGATTGGTGTAGCTATTTCGTAATTTTTAATGAATTATTACATTGAAGTTGTAATTATTGCTGAACATATGAGGATATCTATATTATGTAGTTAATACAGTTAAAGGTTCATAAAATCTATACGAAATACCAGAGTTTTACTAAAAACCAGAGGTGTCCTAAGACTTATGAGCAGGAGTGTAAATCGTAGAAACAATTTAAACCAAAGTTATTGTAGATATTGTTACTACACAAACTGGAATAATGGCAAGTGTTTGGATTTAGTTTTCGAGTTATCATTAAAAGACATTGAATGTTTGGTTAATCAGATATACTTGTAATAAATGTCACTTACGTTACATATAAAGCGTATAATTTGAGGAAGATTTGCGTTAGTACATACGTTTCTCCCGCGCCTATCACTTTGTGAACGTGAGAGCTTAGAAACTGTTGTTTTATCGAATAACACAGGTGAACTCTCTCTCTGCTAGGAAAAATTCCGTATGGTTACGATCCTTTCGCGCGACAGGTAAGCGATACAGTATTCCCCGTGAATTCTATTTCGGAGACGGAACAGTGTTGCGGGGATTCGTACTCCTCCGATTTCCAATTTGTCAAAGCACTGTTTACCCGGGGATAATTCTCCGAAGGAAAAAGACAGGTTGTCGTTAAAGCTGCCGGACAGGCTGCGGCAGATTTAATAAATCCTTGCCAGGAACGTGAACCGCGAAGCGAATTCGGGGCTAGGTACTCGTTAACCTCGGGTCATTGCTAAATCGATAACATCGAGTTTGAAGAATTAATGTCAGCCATTATGCCCGCCGTTCGGGATCAATTCGAAACGAATACGACGAGACACGTATCGCCCGGCCGAAACAATAAAGATTTTCGATATTCTAATTGGAGGGTTTCCGCGGCGTGGGGGAAGGGAGAGGAACGAGGAGGAAGGGTGGGAAAGAGATAGCGAGAGCTTTCCGTGCTGAAAGGTGGCGAAGCTCGGGCGAGAGAAACGGGGTACAAAGGTCATTGAATCGCGAACCTAACGAGCGGTAGCCGTAAAAGGTATAAATTCGCTTTAGGTTCGAGCCTCGGCCGAGTCACGCAGCGCGGCTCTCCCGGCTTGATGATGATGAACTTCGCCGGAGCCCGCCGCGCGTTTTGCCTTGCAAGCTCGCTCGTAAAGTCGAGTTTAATCTGGCGAGGGGCAAAAACGACGCCAGCCAATTGTTCGCGTTATTTCGCGTAGTTACGCGCCGCTCGGAATTTTCTAATAACGCTCTCTCACCCTCTCTCTCACTCTCTCCGACGAATAAGTAAAAACAGGCCGCGCGGAATCTCGCGGGACGGGAATTAAACGCGAATGAAACGCGCCCGCCGCGATTCAAATTTATTCGGGCGTAAAACTTCAACGCGCAATTACATTAACGCCGCCGAGCGTTCCGTCATTCGCTGAATTCACGATTTTTACCCGCTGGCCTCTGCAACCCTCGACCACCCCCACGCCGCGAATATCCTCGCGAATCGACCGAGAACGCTCGCGCGACTTCGCACGAATTAGTTTCGTCGAATATAAAACAGTGTGAACTCTGTTCGAAACACGTCAACTCCTTTTTTTTTGCAAAAGTATTTAACACGTTGACTGCCATGTCACCCATATATGGGTGACGGAATTATTTGTTCAGGCTTTAAAATGAATTTTTACGTTAATATATTCGTTGTACCAAATTTGATTAGGGTCTGTAAAATGCAAGAAAGTTGGAGAACTACACAATATCATACATTTAATTTTTTTCAAGTTCTATTGTATCAAATAACAATTTGATTTCGTGGAATTTTTGAGCTTTCTTGTTTGCCGTTCAAAGTGTTAAACTTACGATACCCGTGGAAATTTTGTAAAAAGTGTGGCAGTGAACATCGTTGAGCTGGAAAGAGTTTAAAAAATGTAATGTGTTTCGAACTCAATAATATAATTGAGGAAGTAAAGGAACGTGTATGTACACTTCCGCTTATAAGTCTTGGGACACCTCTGGTTTTTAGTAAAACTCTGGTATTTCGTATAGATTTTATGAACCTTTAACTGTATTAACTACATAATATAAATATCCTCATACGTTCAGCAATAATTACAACTTCAATGTAATAATTCATTAAAAATTATGAGGTAGCCACACCAATCACCAGATTTGAATCTCATAGAAAAATTAAGGGATAAACTGGACAGAAAGGTACGCAACTTTTGCCCTGCTTCGAAAACACACATTTATGGAATATTTTGGAACGAGAATGGAATAATATAACAACAGAAAGTATGAAAAAATTAATCACGCGGGTGCCAAGAATAGTGGACATTGTAATAAAGAAACGTGGCGGATTCTTCTATGAAAAGAAAATATATTTGTTTACTTCTTAGTAAGATTTCTGATATATGAGAGCAGCATCATTTCTTTGACGTGTAAACCTTTAAATGGGAAAAAATTTGTTCGCATCCTTCAACGATTATTTCATTTTTACAAAGTTGAATACGAATATGATCACTGTCCTAAGACTTATATGAGCGGGAGTGTAGTTCGTGTTTTGCGAAAATTTGTTTGAGCATAAAAATCCTCGGTGTACCGATGACGAATGAATTATGAAACAGGAAATGTGCCGTTTTGAACTGGTTAGTTGTTCTGTTGCGAAACACAATGACGACTGGTTTAGCAATTTATTTTCACGACTGTTCGTACAAATAAACGCGAGAAATATTTCAGCTGTACTTCTATTCTCCGGGAGTTTCGAAAATGGAATTTTACGCGACCGACTGACATTGCGTTAATATTCAAGGATGTTATCGGAGCGCGTCGTAAATCACATCGTGCGCGGACTTGGAAAAAGCAGTGGTTAATTAATTAATGACAGGTGTACATGACTCGAGTAACAGTTATTGAACTTAATAATGATTGAGATTACCCGCGAAATTGATATTAATCGTGACACTTCTGGACCGGGATAAAGTCGAAAAACCAAAGTGAAAGTTATTTGCGACTCAATGTAGCGTAAGTTCGCGTAGGCCACTGGCAGATCGCAAATTTACATTTCCCGGAGATTTTTTTCGACGAGGACAACGAAGTAGATTGAACTTGGTTGGTTTCTTTTAAATAAACCTGTTCCTCGAATAGTGTTGCACTGTGAATTTGCAAATATTTATTTTATTTTGATTAGTAACGGCAATCGCAGTAGTATGGAGCAACATGAAAATTGTTCGACTGTTTTTCAATCGTCAAGAAGTTAATTATTTCACTTCAATTGCGATGACACAATTTTATGTCTGAGCTGAAAATGATTTAACAACGCATCCAATTATCGAAATACTTCAAGATACCAAGCTCTATTATCACTCGCAATTTTTCGATTTCCACCTGTTTCATTCGAACATTGTAGTATTTAAAAAATCTTCATACCAACATTAATTCCTTTATTAAACAAAAATTACCGAATTTGAAATATCTAGGAACTTTTTTATACTTTCTCGTTGATCAAAATTCTTAGTTTCACTTCAGCAATAATTTAGTAGTTGATTACTATAGCTAGCCACAACGATGTCCATCCGAATATCACGTAGCTGAATACTATGGCTGAATACTATGGCAAATTTTTTATTTTATAGTCAATGAAATTGTAAAGAGGCTTTTGTGGGAAATGAGTAAATAAGTATATTTAGGAGAGCACATGAATTATAATAAAGACCGCACAAAATCTAAATAAATTCAATATTGTCATTTTTATAAGACAACGTGTATTAGTCACTTTTAAGGCTCGATAGGTTTGGTATTAAGATGAAGAACCCCGCGTTCAAAAGGTTAACAAACAATAAGATTATCAAGAAGCAACGGTCCCAGCGGTGAACGATTAATGGCTCCGATGATGTTTCCATGATTTAGGGGCGGCGTGTATTAATGACGACGACTGTAATGGTGTCACTATCAGCTCGTGGTCGCGGTTAACGTCAGCTTCCCCCATGGGCCGCCTAAAATTACGAAATGGTCGGCTGCCAGACGAAAGACGACGAAAACCCGTGTACACGTCCCAATCTCGATGAATTAACGTCAACCTTATCACCTCTCCGCTCTCAGTCAGCGGCCGCGTACGCCATTGTTATTACCTCCACGATTATCTTCGGCCTCACTTCCGCCATTAGCATGATCGACAGCATTATTATTCCCGGCGTGAATTTTTCCGGCGAGTTCCTTTCTCGTTTGCATAATTAGTATTGCGTAAAACACGCGGGCGCGCACACACACACACACACACACACACACACGCGTACTATTCGACCGTTTCGCATGCAGCCGATGCATCGCGATGCCTCGACTCGGAGAAACGGATTCCTTGCGCAATCGATCTTTTTATATTAGGATCTTTTTATATTACCCATAAGTAATCAATTATTTGCAAGGAATTTGTTTTGCCTTTAGTTCTGTACCGACCGCTGAAGAGGAAACACATGAGCCGTTTATTTAAATTAACTTTTGACACTAGTTTTCAGAGTTCAATAATATATTCTTTTACAGTTTCCGATAAAGCAGCCTGTGTTCAAAATATTCTAAAAAGTATAATTTTTTTTAAAAAACCCTGTAATAAAATGGAGGCGTCCGTACCTTCCGAGGATTATATTCGTCATTGCATACTTTCTCATTTTCATGCGGGATTTAATGCAACGGTAAAAATACTATTATTCAGAACTATTGAAAAAAGGGCCTTAGTCCACAGAAAAGGTTATAATACTGCAAATTGACAATACCCGGCCTCATACAGCGAAACTCACTCGGGAAATAGAAGAACTTTTTAGCCCGGCTAGCTCTTTCATGCCCGGCTAGCTCAGTCGGTAGAGCATGAGACTCTTAATCTCAGGGTCGTGGGTTCGAGCCCCACGTTGGGCGGTTTCTTTTTTTTTTTCAAATTCTCCTCGAGAATTAATGCAAATTGTGGAATTTCTTTAGAACCGTTCTTCTGGAATTCCGTGCGTATTTTTAGCCACAAGAATTATACAGACCGAGAATAGAAACAAATTGGAGATGAGGAGATCTTGTGGAAATTATCTTCTGGGATCACAATTAAATTTAATACGCCGTTTCCTGTTTTACTGTGTTTTGTGACACTTTTATTTAATTCCTCATTATCCAATGACCAACTGTGTCGACTTTCACCGTATTTTCATTAAACAGCTCATATAGCTGAAGAGAAATGGTAGAACGACAATTAAAAAATAGAAGATTGCAGATTCCAGTTTTTGTCTATCTTCTAACCGCGGTGTAAAAAATTTTTAACCCTTAGCACTCGAATAACGACTGTAAGGCACCACTAAAAATTGTTGTATCATTATTCAAAATATGTTTTACATTATTAAATTTGTTTGTATTTAATGAATTATTAAACATTTCGGTATTGTAACATGTCGTTATAGTAAGTTGCACCATTTTCGTATATATAACATGAAAAGAAATATATAGAAGGGCAATATTCTAGGTCGGAAGAAACGTTTCGTTTTGGAGTTAAAATAGTTTCGAGTGCAAAGGGTTAGAACGAAGATTCTAAAATATATTCTGAAATTATAATCTTTGAAACGTTGCAACGGCATATGTTAATTCAAGAAAATTACAAAGCACAGGCGCGTGACGCCAGATGATATTTCTCGAATCATCGATACGATTGCACGTGCAACAAATACATTGAAGCCCAAATCGATTACACACCCGTCTCTCCCCCCCTGAAGTATTAAGTGCGCGGACTGTTAACAAATTATGTCTTATCATGCCACCTGGTAATTCTGTATTCCGTCGACATTGAACAGTATTTGTGCAGCACGCGGTGTGTACCCGATAGCCGGGGAGCTGGTGTGAAATGATAATTGGATCGCGGGTGCATAAATTGATCTCGCCGTATCATTAAGCACGGTAATAGATAAGTAAAAAGTAATGTCGCATTAATTGGGTCCCGAAAAAAAAAATATCTCATTAAAAAGGTGCGACACCTGTTAACTGTTGAATAAGGCAGACATGTAAATGTGCAACCGCGATAATATCTGTCGTTATAAATTTCGAGGGATCGATCGATCAACGATATATACATACTGCCACCGAGCAAAGCGAACATCCGGATGATGTTGCGGCATATTTAATTCCGTTGCAGATATTCATTAGGCAAATTAGCCGAAAGGCAGTTCGGATAAAATCTCCTTCGATTGAAAAGAAAAAAAAAAAAGAAATTGCGAAACCGTTTTCAATGCCGGTCCCGGAATAATTTGATCCGAACTGAACCGAATCGGTAGGAAGAAATACGTTCGGATTTTGGGACGCGTTTAAAACGAGAGACCCTGAAGAAGCGCGGAGAGGAGGATCCCGGTCGATCCGAAGGATCGGGCCCCGATCGATCGATAAATTTCGAATGCTTTCGACGGTTCCCGCTTTCGTTACCGGACCGGCGTTATCGATGAATATTTATGAACGCAATTTGCAAAGTGGTGCGTCGATACGCGTCCGATTATAATGAGTAATGCTTTTTTATTTTATCCCTGCCGCGGTATATGTTTTTTTTTCTCCGCTCGCGGTTTTCCTTCCTCACCGCTTTTTATTTATTTATTTTTTTTTTTTTAATCGACACGAAGTATTTATGGCGGTGTTATCTGTTGAGTGAAATTGAAAAGCTTCATCATGCGCGACGGTGGTGCACCGGTGACGCGAAACCGCGTCGCGAACCGATATTTGTTATTACATTTGCGCGATTAAATATCGGGGCTCTCCATTAAAACGCCAAGATATTTTAGATGCTCGAATTAAGTGAGACACCCTGAATAAATACGTATCGTTTTTTAGGACCCTATTATTTCAAGATCGTGTAAAAAAAGAGGTGGCGGTAGAATCTCCTTTTATTCGTTTCATTTTAAATATTCGTTTCTTTTCACCGTTTGGTGAAAAGCTAGAAAAAAGCACGAGAGATTAATGCGATTATCGACCAGAGCCTAATCGGGCATCCTCGACAGCAGGTAATTGTCTGCCGATACCCGATTCGCCGTATCGAATATTTTTTTCCATTAGGAACGTAATCGATCGTCGGCGATACAAGCGACATTTACGCTTGCAGATTTCGCTGGCCGGGGAAAAAAGAGCCGCCTGTCGATCTCGCCTCGTTATTGACAGTTTATTAAATTAAATCTTACACGGTGTGCAAGCGGCACGGTGTCAATAAACGCGAAATAGATACGACTTAAATTACAGCAACGACAACGCTTCTTTCTCGCGCTTTTCAACGGGAAATGGAAATCGATCGGTTCGTATATCGAAAAAACAGATCGGAAATGCGTTTTCGCTCGTCGTAACACGTCCTTCTACGCGTCCGCTCGAAGATTTTTTAACGATTCTCCGCATTCTAATTTGCATTTCGATTAAAATCGCTGTTAGGTGTATGCAAAACTTTTAGTCTCCTTCAATCGTTAATGCTTAATGACTAAAGTCCGGATTGCATGCGTGTATAAGCAAAATGTGTAAATGAAATTTGAAACAATAAAATTATTGAAAAAAGAACTTAAGAATGTGTCATTTTCATCTTGTAGAAATTGTTAAAGGGGGGGCAATTTTGTTTGGCTTCTGTTTTTTATAATAAATGCAGACAAATTTTATTTTTGCATGAAAATTCGCAGTCCAGTAATGAATTACATTTATGATGATTAGAATCTTCTACTTCTTCGAGCAATTGTTCATTTGCTGTTTGACATAACCCGTATATCGTGTATGAATAAAAAGAAATTCTTCAAATTTACAAACGAAAAGAGAAGGATATGAGAAAAAATTAGAATAATACGCAGAATTATTAATTAATAGATGTTTATATAAAGGTTATCTTTATAGTATCACCCATGATAGATTTCCGGATCATTGTATTAAATGCTAGTTTGATCGATAAACGATCTTCGTTGCCGTGATCGTTCTCACGTGACCGCTTATCAATCCGTTCTCGCGATTATGTCGTTTTTCGAGTCGCTGGTATTCCGTCACTTGGACAAACATACGAACCTGGCGAGGCTAATTGCGCCCGCACAGTCATCGCGTTCAATAGTGCGTGAAAATTTATTGAGCGGCTGGAAAGAGTTGTTCATTAACCGTCTCAAGCTTCTCGTGTATCGGCCCGTGAACGAATAAGACGCTCGTAATCAATTTCTTTCGCGGTCGTAAAACTTCGATCAGAGCTTTGAACCGTTTAGTCGACGATTGACGACTATGAGCATCAACGCAACATTTTTAGCGGTGCTTTTACGATACCGTAATTTAAATATTTGACGAGGATCGAGTTGCGCGGGTTAAGACGTCAATTTCCCGTGGGATATAAGAAGTAGAGATTTCATCAATCAGTCCGATTATGTCAGTATATTTCTGCATTTTATGATCCGTGACTCCATATCTTACGCTTCTAGATTATCAGTATGCAACGATCCGATTCCGCTAGCACTGCTATATACTATTAAACTCTGTGAGCTTTTAATTACGCAAGTTTTTGTTAGTTACAATGTTGGTCTAGAATTTTCCTTCGGTTGTGTGCGTTAATTCGTGACATATGTTGTTCCGTTAAATATGATGTTAGGAATTTTGTTATTTTTATTTTCGCGGATCTCTGTGCAAAATAAATATTGTCCGATTCAGCTATAGAAAACGGAAGTTAAACGAAAATGTGCTTCGTCTTTTCAGTAAAAAATCAGTAAACAATGATATCACAACGTGTAAGACCCAATTCAGAGTAGAACACGTTCACTGCAGAAAACCTACCTTGACAGATAATCCAAACGACAGTGAAGAGTTTCAAAATTTATTGTGTTATTTCATGTATTTATGATAAAAATAAATAGGTGCAATTTAACACGCTAGACAAATCAAAAGAATTTTAGAACATCAATGTTCTAGACTCGGCTTATTAAAATTAGAAAAGAATAAAATTTCTATTTGGCCTCTGTTCTTTGTAATTGACGTAAACAATTTTTATTTTGCATGGAGATCCGCAGTGTACTAATAACTCAAGTGGCTGATGCGGCCATAACTAATTAATTTAAAAAACAGCATTGATCACCTGCTAATGCTTTTACAATTGATCTACTGTTTTTAAGTCGAATAATTATAACGCGAACTCAAAACGACGAAAATCGCCTCGAACGTCGGAAGCTGGTTATTTCTATCCCTCTAAATATAGGATCGACGTTTCGGATCACAACAATGCATCGTCGTTAAAAACACACCGGCGTCGAGCCGTGTCGAATCGTTTCAAAATTAAGAACGAAATACGATCGACGAGAGCCGCGGCCGAGTAAGGTGCAAGAGGATAAATTATCCGGCGTGTCGGTGTATATAACGTGGGACGGAAACGTCCAAATGATCGTAATGCCACGATGATCGATGGATCCTTGAATACCAACACCGCCGCGAACTCCGTGCAAGAGGTTTCTATCGCGTGCGCACGATTTCTCGCGAACACTTGTGACAGAGATATAATTCGGTGGAGCTGCACGACGAAAATGGCCTGCGGAGTTAGAATCAAATTTTCCCAGCCCTTTTTTCGCTCGTTTAAACCTGTTCTCGTTCCATTCCCTCAGACTATTATCAACATTTCAAACAAAACAATACTTGTGTTTCAGGTTTGTTAAAGCATTGTAAGACGCAATGCACGCTAGTTTGTATACGAGTGATGCGCGCGCATTATGTCGCATGTTCACTTGGCTTCATTCTTGTACGCCACATGTATAGCGAGTGTGTCTCCTATTTAATGTTAATTTAATACGGTTAAATAAATGAAAGAAGCGTGTTAACCTTGGTTTATATAATTTTGTAGATAGAGGGTATTATAGTTTAGAAACATTTACCCGCCCACTCACCCTTCAAGCTAAATGGTCTGATAGAATAACATTGCTTCGCGGAAATCACAAATCCAGGCAAATTACTCATATTTATGGTTTTTAATTATTACGAAATGGTGGAGCTGTGCCTGATACAAATTATATAATCATGGGAGATTTTGTAGATAGAGGGTATTATAGTTTAGAAACATTTACCCGATGCCTATTCACCCTTGGTTTATATAATAAACGTTTGTTGGTATTTCTGTATTCAATAAGCTTCAAATAAATTTTATGATAATAAAGTACAGTAGAACTAAACAAGTAAACATGATTATTCGAATATTAGACCAGTTACTTAATTACAATGTTAGGTTCAAGTTTTATTAATTTGTGCAATAAATAGCGTTTCATGTGGATCATCTTAGATTGACCTATTTACATCTGGAGCATTTTCTGATGGTAAAGTCTTGGGATAATCGAGGGCTTAGTGTATATCCTCGAAGAGGGCAGTGAACCCCGAAGCCCAGCAACCAATTATAAATTGGAATTCACCCCGTTCGAAGGGGCTGAAGATCGGGGCATGATATAAAATCAAACTGGGCGTTATTAAACTGGTCTCTAAAAAGTCTTTCGGCCTGTCACCGGAGGATGTTCTAAAACTATTCAAGACACGCCGGAGGCTTCCTTGAAATAACGTCCCGGGGAAGATGGTAGCCGTGCCGGGGGATGGTTCGAAGGAAGGCTGGGAGCGGCCGGGGCGGCAAGTGGGAAGAGCCAGGAATGTAATCACAGGATTCCCTTGCGATCCTTCGGGATGCAGGTGGCCATGTTGGATTCTTAGCCGGCTGTTCGCCGCCTTATATATATTGTTCATTAGGCGTTGACAGTGACAGCGCGGCGAGGCGAGGAGAGCGAGAGGAGAGCAAGAGGAGAGAGCCGGCCTTCTATTTCTGAGTGCTCACGTGGCTCCCTAAGCTGCCGTTCCTGCTCCCGTATATACCTTCCGGTAGTCTCTCGAAATCGCTTACTAGCCAGACCATGAGAACGGCTGCGGCCACGAAATAAGTGTGGCAGGGTGAAGAGGTTAAGGTAAGTTTCCTGTTACACGCGCCGGCTCGTATATGACCGGGCGTAAACTTGCATCGTGTTCCGTGCAGCCGACGCGGCCGGATATTTAGTGCCCCCTAACCGTCCGCCAGACGTAGTCGGCTTTCGTCGCCCGGGATTTTTCTGTATTTTTGTGGTACCCTTCGGTAACGAGTTTCTTCGGGGCAACCCTCTCTCTGTATCGATCTGGAACCGTACGATTCGCGTTCTTATGGCCGAGCGAAAGGCCTGCCGCACAGTGTGCCGAACCATGGACAAAAATCGAAAAAGTCACTGCTTCATATCGATTTAAAACTATGTTCATACTATGTCAAAATGTCCAAATAAATCATTTATTGAAAAAAAAAATTCAAAAAGTTTAGTAGGAAATTAGTTACAAGCGAATTTGTAAGCGAATTTTACGAAGATCAAATGGTACCTCAGTTCATAGCGTAACTTGTTCACGTTATATTATGATCCAAAGACGATTATAAGAAATAATCTTTTCAGAAAATGACGGCTAAGGGTTGGCTAATTGTAGTTTATCGTCAAAAATTGTGTAATACATATATGCAATATAATAATTAACCTGAAATGAAACCATTCAGTTTCATTGGTTCCCCTAATCTTTGGAAGAGGATAAAAAAAAAGTTCCGCAAAGTTCCGCTGAGATTTTGATTGCGTTGTATTGGTAAGATAGTATACTTTGAATTGTATAAGTTTTAGCTGCAACTACCTGCAAATCTCAGAGTTATTTAACAAAATATGCAGCAATAACCGGTCAGGAAGATCAAATAGTGCATCCGTGCATAGTGTAACTTTGTTTACGTTTTGTTAAAAAGTTCCGCAAGGTTCCGGTGAGATTTTGATTGCGTCGTATTGGTAATATAGTATACTTTGAATTGTATAAGTTTTAGCTGCAACTACTTGCAAAGCTCAGAGTTATTTAACAAAATATGTAGCAAGAACCGGTTAGCAAGCGAGTACGTGGGTATCCACTAGTAATGAATTAGCACAACTCTTATTTCTGTCGAGGAGACGAATGTTATAATAGTTTAAAACAAAGTTTCAGTTTCGGAAGAACTGAAATAAGAATTCATCTACTGAAAACCAGCAATAAAAACAAATTTTGTTTATAAATATCGTTTTTCAATGTTTAAATAAATGACTATATTTATAACAATATCATATTGAGATTGCTTTCAATATAAATAAAAAAACTCACTTTGTTTCATATCTCTATCGTAAACAGAACAAAAGTTATTGAATTTTGTCCAAAAAAACAGGCATTTCGGCACACTGTGTGCCGCCCCGATATCCAGCCACGAGCAACCTCGCTCGAAACCTTTCCCAACACCATCCCTCGCGATGCCTCCATCCAACGTCTTCAGACTTCCGTGACTCGATATTTCTTCTTCGTCATGCACCTCGAACCTCCTTCCACACTCGTTTCCACTGTGCTTCGAGGCAAACAGAGAATCTTCAAAATATTGATTCGCTAAAATAATATACTATACTGTAGCAGGCAGTTGAAAAATAACTTTTCATTTTAAACCAGAAAATTTCATCAAAAATCGTTTACAAAAAAGTTTTAACTACAATATATAATCCGTACGATTTTCTCCAGCAATTAACTCTTTGCACTCGAAGCTATTTTAACTCCGAAATGAAACATTTCTTCGGACTTAAAGTATTGACCTTCTGAATATTTTTTTGTTCATGTCATACATATGAAAATGGTGCAATTTACTCGTACGATACCGAAATGTTTAGTAATTTACCACATTTAATAGTGTAAAAAATATTTTCGATAATGATACAGCACTTTTTAGTTGTGCCTTACAGTCACCATTCGAGTGCTAAGGGTGAATATAGAAATTAAGAAAAACTACTCGAAATTAAGCTACTTGTCATACCAAAAGCTCTGTCTAATAAATGAATTTAAGTAATATGTCTAATATTTAAGTAACACGTCTAATAAATGAATTATAAATAATAATATAAGCATATAAATGAATTTTTAAGTAATTTCTTCCCCTGTCACCAAAAATATTCTGAAATTAGGGTTCAAAATCAAGGGGTCAAGTAGGTGTTGCATCTTTAATTATCTTGGAAATCCGTAATGAATTCGTGTTTTACCAGTAGTAGTTTGATGCAATACAGCAACAATAGCACCGCGTAAGAAAAGTTCCGAGAGTTTTTAAGAAACGTGTAACACAAAAAAGTGGATACTTTTGACCCGTGCATCGACGGTCTGAGTTAATTCAAGTCCATTAGAAGTAGCGTCAATACATTTTAATTGTCCATTCAGTGAACCTGGTCTGTTATGCGAGTCCACGAGAACTTTTCTCTTCTCCGCAGTGCGAGCGGAAAAGTTGCTGAACAGTGTAGCAGCTCGATTCCTATTGACAGGCCGGTGTGCATAACTAATCATTAATAACCGGGCAGCAATAAACATGCCGACGGCCATGTTGGTTCACCGGGGTATTAATCGATTTCCGGTCTCCGGGCCGGCGAAACCGGGTCGCAGATGGAAGAAGACCTTTTCCGTGCAGTCTCCCGGTCGGCGTTCATTTATACGAGAGGCTCGATACTCGACGTAACGATGATCGAGGTTCAGTCAGCGTTATGCATCGATGAACCGGAGAATGCAACTTCATCCCGTGGCCGGGGCTGGCAGCCTGGTGCATTCCGGGGCCCGCGTACCGAACCGGTTTCGCTTTACAATATAACTTACGACGGTAGAAACGAACGGTCGATAAGCTGATAAACAAATCTGTTCGCTACCGAAGGAACGATTATTCTTCGGCCGGCGTGGCGAGCTTCCACGATCGTTCCCGCGCGAAACGGCCTTTTAATCGCGGCAATTTGTTGCGATCCCGCGTTCCCTCTAATTAATAAAAACGTTGGCCCGATCGTTGAAAATCCCCGATATTCGGCGACGAAGGACGCAAAGGGACGGGGAGGAGAACGGACCTATTTGAATAAACAATTTCGTTCGGATTCTCGAGAACGGGGTCGCTCCATTATCCGGGGATTAATTAAAAACGGATTAACCGAGATCGCCGGGGATCACGTGCCAGAGAAACGCCTCGCGATTGGACATTGATTTTTGACCGGCTACCGAACGCCGGATTTCTTTCTATTTTCTATATATATATATATATATATGATCGTTGCACCCTTGTAGATGCTAATGGGCTCATTTAGAATCGCACGGTTCGTTATGCGCGTTATAAATAAGGTAATTTCCCGTGCGTTGTACGATGAAATTACCGCGCCTCGCCGGCTCGAGCTCCTCTATTCGACAAACGGGATAGGCGTCCCGGAAAAATCGGCCGGTAATCGGGATGAAATCGTCGGCATTTCTCATGCTGCCGATATTGCGCAAACAGGCAGCCGAGTAATCCCATACTCGCTAGTTGGAACGTTTCTTGAACGATCGTGGCGCGTTTCGCCGAGTTTCTTCAGCGCTGGTAGCGAATATATTTTTTTAGAAGTCAACCATTTTTATTTGCTCTCAGTTTCTGAAGTATGTAATGGTACGAACGTTGTATAAATAGGTGTGCCGGTATCCGAGCATCGGTTCGGGTCAGCTCGGGATTTCGAAAGTTTCCACTGCTCGGGTAGCTGAAAAGTTAAAATGTAAAATTAGATTGGAAATTCATGGAAAAGCGTCCATGTAATTACGAATTTTTGGGATCCTCAAACTTGACTTCACCCGACCACAGCTTCCGGTACTCGAACATTGCTAACTTTCGGAATCCCGACCTGACCCGACCGGACCCGAATCCAAAATTTTGGGCATACGATCACCCCTAATAAATAGTATCGATATTGATATGAAATTGGTAATAACGAGCGGTTGGTCGTGCGCTCATAGTTAGCAGATTATGAATAAATTTTTTGGTTACAAGCTATGATAACAAACATATTACAGGTGCCATATAATTCTGCACATCATATCAAATTGGTATCTCTAAAACTTTTATGAGAAATATGCATTTTCGGATTTTCAGAGATTTTCCATTTTTATAAACATGTTTGCCTAATCGAAAAAAACACGTTAATAATCACAATAAGACACGACTAACATAATAGTATAAAGGTGGTCATATGATAAATTCAATATAAAATCGGCAGTTTTAAGATTCTCAGATTTTTTAAAAATCGATTTTGCAGTAAAAAATTCGGGAAAAAATCACAGTCGTGTATGCTATCCAGTAGAATGTTCATGAATTTTTTCCTAATTTTTTGATAAGCAGAACAAAATAAATAGAGCATTATTCGTTAAACCAAGTTCACCCCATAACTACCCTTCTGGTAGGGGTACAGACTTAAAACTTGCCACAGAGGGTCTTCTTTGAGGACCCTATTAATACAAGAAAGAAGAAGACACGAAGAAATATTATCCGGCTACACCCTTTCGTTTGTCGATGTATGAGGTTGATTTGAATTTCCCGATGTCTCAAAATTATTTTCAGATTTAAATATGCAGACGACACACCGATATCCGATTAATACGTGGAATAACAGAGTCGTATACTTTGGAATATGTATTCTGCACGGAGGAACGAGAAATTCCGCGACGCGAGAAAACCGGATTCCTATATTTCAATCGGTGCATCAGTCTGCAGTAGTCTGCACAACCATTGACGCTACAGGCAACAAGAAGCAGCTTGAAATGTTTCTTCAAACGACAACTAGTCGAGACGAGGAAGTACATGCAACCACAGTGCCCAAGTATCGGCTATCTCGTTTGAACAAATATTTATTTCACAGAATTCGAATATTTCTTTCGTGATTCCCAACGCACGACCATCTTTGCTTCATTCATCCACCTTTCTTCGAGGAAAACTAATTTAATCGAGTAGTTCAACAAGTTTCTCGCCAAAGCAAAAAAAAAAAAAAAAACTCTAAGTGCACAAAGTGGTGATGTGGATGTATTAAATATACTGCGTAATTTAGGTGCAAATTCGCGTTCTCGGGGCTCGTGTTGATAGAATGCTCGCCAGATCAGGGGAGCAAGGGGTGCTTCAGATTGCAATGAATGAACCAATTTGCTTCGAAGATGGGAATGAACTGTGATAGATGCAATTCGTTCATTGTTTCAGAGAATTCATTTCGTTGCTATTTTCGTATAAAACTACGGGGTCCGAGGATTGCTCGATACCGGTGGTCTAAATATTAATGCGAATCTAAAATTTAAACTCCAAAGTGGATTCGATAATCGTTGCACAGAAAGTCTTTTAACTTTTATTCGATATTCGTGGACCTCCATCTAAATGAAAATCGCGCGATCTCCGGTATCCTCGGCGAAAGACTTTAAAACAGAAGAGAGAGTCTTGTTCGAATAAAGGCATTTCCATATGCTTTATAATGTAAAAATCTACGTTCTATTTCCTGCAAGAGTACAAGTAAAATACCCATTGTCCGAGTAGCAGGAGCGTCGCGAAAGTTATAGTCCGGTTTGAAAATCCTGGGCGGAACCGCGAGAAAACGTGGCGCTCCAGAAAAACGGATAAATCATCGGAGGACGTTAAAGCATCCAGACGACGGTTATTGTCTTATGATCCTCCATTCTTCGGGAGTGATCCACGGCCGATAATGCAATCGAGGGTGTTAAGGGCAGCAACGCGCCGTGCCGCCGGTCTCGGCGACGGTGTATCTCTGGCCGAATATCCAGCAAGACGACGATCACGGTGGGGAAAAATGTATCTCGTAAAGAACCGCGCAAATATGCATGGGAATAGCGTGCACAGGGGGTGTGGTGTGGGAGCACTGAGGGGTGTGGGGAGGGAGGGTGAGTGCCGTAGGAAAATGGGAGGCGCGGAATAGACAGGAACAAAGAAAAAGCTCGGCGAGCGGGGCCAGGGGTGTCGAGGAGAACAACCCTCTCGAGCTTTCACGAACGGCTAAAAACGCGGTGCATGCTCGCGCGTTAAAACGGTGCACCCATAACTCCGAGGATTTTTGTCGCCGGCTTTAGTCGGGCCAACTTTATGGGGGTGTAGCTGAAGAGATTCTGAAAATTTTCCCGCTTAGCGGACACGCGCAGCTGATGATCAGTAGCCGGCTCAGGGACCGGAGTGAGATTTTGTTTCAGCACTGAATGAATTTCTTTCGAAAAAAAAAATCCCGGTGTTGCAGTTCGAGGAATAATAAATATACCCAACTCTTTTTTCCACGCGGTAGATATGTTCCTAAAAAATTCGTGTAAAAGAACGCCGTGCAGAAAGTAGTTACAGTCCGCGACAATGCTATAAGACATCACTTAAAACGAAATAATTCTGTATTATATGAAAAAATTTCATCGTCTTTCATGCAGATTGTTATTATTTACTTCTGGGAACGTCGTTCCACGCACTGTTTTCGTTAGAATTTCTATGAACTTGAAAGCTACACAAGCCGAACGAATTGTTCGCCAACAGTGAAAACGAAAAGATCGTCAACGAAATATTCTTCTAAAATGTCAGTAATTGAAAGAAATAATTTAAGTAAAACCTGAAAAATATTAATCAACTTGCAATATTTGTGTTTATACAAAATGCCGCGAGGGAGAAAATTAAATGAAACAGAGATTAAAATTAAGGAGTTAACGTAATAATTACGCGCTATATAATCTTATAGTATAGACTGTACATCTCATAAAATTGTAACAGCATGCCTCTTCCATCCTGCTACTTTAAAAATTGTTTCAGAATCCAATCAGTACTATTGAAAAAGCAAAAAGTATACGGGTTCGGTACATCGCGGGTGATTTTGAAACCAATTTTTTAAGCTGGGATTCACGACGGGCCCCGAGGATCAAATTTTCCGAGACCGAGGAGGAAGATAAATCGTTCCCTGAAGTATTACCGGATCCTTGTAACCACTATATCCTTTCAAAACACCGGCCGTACGTTCCGGCCGCGATGAAAGTCTGACTAGAAAAATATAATCCACGCGGCATAATAAGCTGAAAGGGGCGTAAAGTCTGTAATACAAGCTGATACGCGAAAGCAAGACCATCCCCTTTCACGCACCTCCTTCGTGCCGTCCCAGGGATCTGTGCACGGCGTCTACGTCGAGCCCTGGCATCGTTCTATGAATATTTCATCCGCGGTAAATTATTAACGCAATAATTGCCTCTCGTAAAGCCGTTCTTTTTCGTGGCGTTAACGAACGCGCGGCGATACGCGGGGCCCCGGCCTCCTCGGTTCATTATGTCTTTGTACAATTAGCGTCCGTCGTGCGGATCCCCGACGAGGAAAATACGGCCAGCTGATCGCGATAAGAACGACAAAATCATTACTGCTTTTTCAGCGCCATAAAGTTCGGCGAACAAGCCAATGATTGCACTGTTCCTGGACATCGAGCACCGTACCAAAGCGTTCAGCTGCCTTCGCGTTGCAAAAAGTTCTTTCCTCGATGATTTTATGCATTCGAGATACGCGCAACGGTGCAGGAAACGATCGATCGATTATCAGAGTGCTTATTCGTCTAATTGAATGAAACGTTACAATATCGTAACGCAAGTAGTTAACGTAATAATTACGATAGATCGACAATCGGAGATCTTGTTTTTCTAATCGAATAGAAATAGAATAGATAGAAAAATAGAGAAAGAAAAGAATATATATAAAGAATAGACATTCGACTAGAATATTTCTAGTTATAATATTGAAACTATAATATTGATAAAGTCAATTCAATCGGGGAAAAAACTACCGTTTAGAAACTGATTCGTAACAGATGCACGCGTGTACACAATTATCATAATGCGGGCGTTAATTTGATAGTATAAAACCAGTTACGACCGGACCAATTAGAAAGTACTAATTCAATCGTAAGCCGCGTTTATGTAATTGGTCGGTAATGTCGGTTGCCGGCGAGGCTTGTCAGTCCATCAGGCGCAACAGTCTAGACACCACTTTTTAACGAGATGCTCGCAGTATCGATCTAATTACAGGCCTGAAGCCCATTTACGTTGTAAATGGACGTAAGCCCGTGCTTCCGGGAGTAGGCAAATCATGGCGGCCGGGTACGTGTCATGGCAGCCAGTTACAACACTATCGGCGGCGAGCCGGCAGCTCTTGGACGTGGTTCGTTCCCGGCTCGAACGAGCGATGAACAACTGTGAGCCGCGCCGGCTGCATCGGTGGCCCATATCTTTATTTAATTAGCGAATTACACGCGTCCCGAAGCAATGGTAGTAGCCATTTTTCGATCAGATAGCAGATATTTATTTGAAACGGATGCGACTGGTCGAAGGATTATGAAAGGGTGGCTGCCTTCGCGAACACGTTCACGATTCCTCCAACAAACCGTCGAATAAATATTTAACGATGACGTGCTTCTCGCAATGCGTGCCTTATTTTGTTCACGGAGTCCGGTTTTATCGGCTCGTCCTTGGGACAGCGTGAAAACACGACGACGACACCAACGAATCGTTCGAGTTAATAACTGTATTGTTGGCAAAAATTTATGGCGTTTGATGCGCGGTTAACGTTTACGGTGTTCTCCAGTGCGATCACGGGATTCTTCGACGACCGTTTACAGTGATTTCTCTATATATGTCGCCAAGGCCTGCATGATAATCGTCGCGAAATTATCTCCACTACCGCTGAAGGGCCACGAAGCTGGAGAAGCCTCGGACGCCAAGTGTAAACATAACACGGATCCTGGACGATACAAGACGCTGGAAAGACCCGTGTTGTTGACATATATCGAGAATTCACTGTGCAGTGTTGTCTCGACATATGTCCACAACACGGGTCTACCCAGAGACATATATCGGATACTATTCTGATACACAGCCTAACGTAGGAAAGGCCACCGAGACCACTCGAGCTTTGGGACCCCTAAGGGTATATACCCTACGACAGTGGGGTAATTCTAGGACTTTTAACGTCTAGATATTTGGGACATATATCGAGAAAAGACTGTACATCCGTAATAGGTCCCGACCAATTTTTGCCGGCTCGCTATATTAAAGATGATCTTGCTTTCATTCGAACGATCATTCTCGAAGAAAGGATTCGACTGTATTATCCAATACAGTGGTTCACAAACAAATTTTGTGGAATTGAAAAATTTGTTAAGACATCCTTAGACAGTTTGACTTCTACGAGACAAGGTCATGTGAACCACGTTGTACGACTCAATAAAAATTCCAACGTTCGTCGATTGTTTTACAAAGATAAGGTAAAAATATCGTCTCCGTTAATACAAAGGTTTGCTCGGCTATGCGAAACATTTGCGATCGTCATAAATTCTGTATAATCCGTTTAATTTACAATTGGTGCTTACGCCTCCCTCGTTTACGCGTCGGAGTAGATAAGCGTATGCAGCTATTAGAATCATAAATGGAACACATGATCTCACGATCGTATCTCTTAATTCACACCTCGATTCCAGGACCTGCAAGAGGCAAGACAAGGCGTGGAGCGTGTGCCGAAGACAAAAGGAAGTGGCTGGATCGCCGGAGCAGGATAAGAAGGGAAGTGTAAACAATAAAAGCCGGACGGGAGGGTTGCACGCCGGTAATCTTGTTACGGTTATGAATCGGCGTGCTCAGGATAACGCTGTCTACTCGGCAGCGGGTTAATTATATTCTCACCTCGTCGCCCGGCACCGATGAAGTCTTTCTCAAGCGTTAATACGTTCGCGATACCTCCGCGGAAACTTTTCCATCGTCGCGGAAGGCAATAATTAGGTGAATCGCACGAGCGGCTTCCGTCCTTGCAACCGTGTTGCGTTCTACACTTTTTTTACACGGTAGATATGTTCCTCAGTCATTCAAAAAAATAATGAAAACATAACTATATAAGTTATTAGGGGTACCGAGATAATAGGGGTACCCAGAAGTAATCAATAGACTGCGGATTTTATGCATTTATGACAAAAATGGGTAAACACAATTTAAAGCAGTTGATATATATTAAGACGATTTAAGGGCGTCAGAGTATTGGTTGTAACTAATAAAATAATTTTAAAAAAGAAAAAACTTTGGGTTCCCTCGTGTGGCTTGCAATCAATGCAAATATTTTTTAAAAAACTTGAATTTACTACAAAGTTTGTTTTAGATTACAAAATAATTGATTACTTATTAGAGGTTTAGGGAAATTTATGTAAAAAAGTTGACGCGAAATTAACCTTGAATTTCGAAAGGTCAACAATTTTTTCAATTGCATCGTATTCTATTCATCGCAGGGATAAAAAGTTCAAACGATGGTTCTATTCAAAAATAGTGATAAAGTGTTTTTCTTTTTCATTATCAAACTGAATTAATTTGCATCGTGTTTTCATTTCTCAGTGGGAAGGAGTTCGTATGCATAGCGTACTATCGATGAATCTGTTGGAAATTATTTCTTTGCGCGTGAAATATATCGAAACTATAATCTGCTCGCCCCCGTTGATACGCTAATTACGAACGGCGGCGGAACGTGTTTGTTTTGTTGCTAATTGGATCGTCGAGCGGCGGTGTTAGAGCTGGTTAATTTTCGATTATCTAACTAATCGGGAAGTAATAAAGCAGTGCCGGCCGCCTGGCCCGAGGTTTGATGATGGTGTACCAGATGATTTTTATGCGAAATGTGTACGACTTGGACATCGACGCGTGACTCGCCGCCACAGCGCGGCTTGCTACTTCGGCTGGAACGCCAATCTCCTTCTCGTTCCTGTTCGAGAATGTAAGGCTACAGAGATCGGTCGCGATCTTATCGCGCCGCGGCCGCACTGCTGTTGAAGTTAATAAACTTGTACACTTCCGGCCGTGTGTATTTTCTGCTTGCAATTTTGTTGGGAGTGGCTGCGAGCATTCTAGATTCGCTCCGAAGCTCCACCCACATTCCTAACGTCTCCGTTCATTAAGGAGCCTTTTAAGTCTTCTACCTTCCCGACGATGTTCAGAGAATTACAAAACAAAAAAAAATGAAAATCACTTTTGTGCTTTCCGAGATATATGGACACGCATAACACACGCCCGTGGAATATTAATGCGATGAACGACGAATTTGCGATAATGTGCGGTAACGAGTAGAAAGTGTATCGATAGGCTCGTTACAAATACTGTTACGTAGATCGTAAACCCGAACGACTCAATTAATAAGCGACCGGTAAATGCTTTTGGTTTATTAACGTCGAGAGATTACAGTCCGCTTGTAATCCCATTTTTCATCGGTAGCTTCTATTAATTTTTTCATTGGTTTCTTTATAAGCTCAGATAAGTTTCAAGAAAAATTCGATTTTCAATTATCGATTTCATCCTCGCTAATTAATAAAACCTCTGTAAAAATAAACGGAGGTAAATAGCATAAACCAGCATTACTTATTTAGTCTCTTCTCCTGTTTTAATATAGAACCACGTTATATTAGGTACCAAAGAGTTCGTGCTACCCATTAATCAACCGTAATGTAAAACAATAATAATATATTTATTCAGTCTCGCGGCTGGAAATCGTCTTGGTTTTACAATAGATCTAACTTAATTTAAGCATTCTACACGTTCACCCGTTTCCAATCATTCCCGTTTCCTCTTTCTCACCCATTTATAATTTTCTTATCTAACCTACCTACCCTATTGCACACTTTACTATTCTTTGGTTTTCCCTGCTCCCTCTTTTCTTTTCTTTTGTTTCCGGCCAATCCACAATTTTTTTGATCTGCTTGGAGAGGACAGTTAGTGGAAACAGGTAAACATGAAGTTTAGTCGAATTAACGTGACTGTAATAAACTTAAGTTTTGTTTATAATATGTCCTTATAGTTTATAGCTTATTTAATGAATAATTGAAGTTCATATTTAGATCTTTGTGTAAACACGCGGATCTTTATGCAAAGTAAAAATCGTTTGCATTAATTGCAAGACATAGGAGCCAAGTAGGAATTTAATCCTCTCTTTAACCCCTTGCACTACGATTTAATTTAGGATTTCAATGATTAAGACTATTTTGTAATTCGTAATTTTCTTAAAAAAGGAGAAAATTTATATTTATTGTATGCCTATATGTTCCTCAGTAGCTGTACATTAACAACGCCAAAATAGAATTTTATTTCGGTTTAAAGGAAATTAATAGCATACATATTTGTTACACTCTGTTCCAAATCTTCATCACGAGTGTGACTCGATATTGTAGTGCAAGGGGTTAATAGTTTTATTAAGCGGTAAGAAATGTATTGGCAATCTTAAATTCTTGTAATCTTTTTATTGTTGGAAATGGCGCACACCGATTTTTGCTATAAGTGCATAAAATCCGCAGTCTACTGATCACGGATTGGGAGTGTTACGATTCAACGTAAAGTCATCGGACAGTCTCGTATGAATTTACCTGCGGCTAGGAGCGCCTAAAATCCAGACGTAGAAATTCGAGAAGTGCCGACTGACAATTACCGTCGCGCAACAACCCCTCCGCTGTCAGTAGCCGACAGTGACCGCTGTCCAACCGTTAAAAGAACTTTATCACCGGCGTACCATGACTTATCGCGGCACGTGCGTGCCCGTAGAAAGTAACACTTAATGGTCCGGCATTGCTTCATAAATCCGCCGCTTTTTCATCAGTATCCGGGCCGGCGCGGCGTAATTTCGTGGGTCCGAATAACAGAGAGAAGTCGGGGCGACCAGCAAACCGGCGAGAAGAAAAATTTCGGCAGATGCACGTTCGCGGCCCGTCGCGTTCGCGGGGTCTGATCGACGAAGAAAGAGACGCGACGGAACAGAGAGAAGAGAGAGAGAGAGAGAGAGAAAGAAGAACATCGGGGGGGAAAGGCGAAAGGGAAAAGAACACAGCGAGTGGGATGGAATGGGGGGAGGAATGGGGGGGAGGAAAGGGGGGCCGCGAGCGTAAGTAACGAGTTCAGAATTTCATTAGCGGACGGGCGGCGAGATTATTTTAAAGAGATACGGAATTACCTGATTAGGAGGGAAAAAGTCATTAACTCAGGCGAAACTAATTAACGCTAGGCCCGAGAACGGCTCCTCTTCTACGTGGAAGGGCGCAGCCCTTGGCTCGACGCGGCCGCAAGTCTTTCTCGCTTCTTCCTCTCCGCCTTTTTCTGCTTCCTACCGCTCGGATGCTTCTTTACAGAATTATCCTCCTCGCGAGGAGATCGATCCGTTGGTTTGTAAGCCGCGGACGGGCCAAGTGGAAGCGGAATGAAAGGGCAGCCTCGATTTCTCAAGCGTAGAAGGACCCTCGGCGCTCGATCCTTACTCGCAGTCGACTCGGCCAACGCTGTTGGATCGAAACCTGCTTCGCGATTTATCTTGCAACTTCGCGATCCAAAATTGTCGTTGACGGTGTCCCGGCATGCAGAGGAATTCCACGTCTATCGTAGGCGTGCATTTATCTCGTTTATCTCATTCAATTATTCTAGTATTCGTCATATACTACACACGTTACGAAAACGCATTTAATGCACGATAATTCATTTATAACCATTATAATTAGACAGTGGATTTTATGCTTTCGCGACAAAAATGAGTAGATCAAGCGCAAAACAGGAAGAACACTCGAATAAGTCAAAATTGCTTGTATCATTCTCAGCTCACTAAAGCTATTTGAAAAGGTACCGAATGCCTAGCTTCTATATCTTGCAATCAATGCGATTAATTAATAATGATGTTTATCCGTAAATGGATTGGCGTCCATCCTACGTTCAACGCTGCGCAGAATTCAAACAAATTTCGTACCCAATGAATTGAGCGTTTCAGAACGCAGTAACGAATGAACGATGTAACATTAGCAACAATAGAACCGTAATAATTAGACAGCGGATTTTATGCATTTATCACAAAAATGAGTAGATCAAATATAAAATAGGAAGAACACTTGAATAAGTCAAAAATTTTTGTGTCATATTCAACTCACTAAAGCTAGTTAAAGAAATACCGAATGTAGCTTCTATATCTTGCAATTAATGCGATTAATTGATAATAATGTTCCACCGTAAATGGATTGACGTCCATCCTACATTCAACGCTGCGCAGAATTTAATCAAATTTCGTACCCAATGAATTCTGCGTTTCAGAACGCAGTAACGAATGAACGAAGTAACATTAGCAACAATATGACTGTAATAATTAGACAGCGGATTTTATGCGTTTATAACGAAAATTAGTAGATCAAGCGCAAAATAGGAAGAACACTCGAATAAGTAAAAAATGCTTGTATCATTTTGAGCTCACTAAAGCTATTTGAAAAAGTACCGAATGCCTAGTTTCTATATCTTCCAATCAATGCGACTGTTTAATAATAATGTTCCACCATAAATGGATTGACGTCCATCCTACATTCAACGCTGCGCAGAATTTAATCAAATTTCGTACCCAATGAATTCTGCGTTTCAGAATGCAGTAACGAATGAACGAAGTAACATTAGCAACAATATGACTGTAATAATTAGACAGCGGATTTTATGCGTTTATAACGAAAATTAGTAGAACAAGCGCAAAATAGGAAGAACACTTGAATAAGTAAAAACTGTTAGCATCGTTTTCAGGTCACAAAAGTTATTTAAAAATGTACCGAATGTAGCTTGTATATCTTGCAATTAATGCGATTAATTAATAATAATGTTCCACCGTAAATAGATTTACGTCCATCCTACATTCAACGCTGCGCAGAATTTAATCAAATTTCGTACCTAATGAATTGAGCGTTTCAGAAGCGAATGGATCTAGAAGCAACAAAAGAATACAATAAAACAGCACGATCTTCCTCCTCTCGTCGTTTTGTGATATCCCTCTCCTCCTTCTTTTCCGCGAGTATTCGTCCAGTCATGGTCCCCAGGAGTTTCCGACTGGGTCACCATGATCGTTCCAATCTGCGAACGTTCAACCGTGTGGGCGTCGTAATACCAAGAGTCTGTCGTTTCCATCGACATCGGTTTCACCTCGCGCAGCCGCCATAATGATCGCCGGGTTAAAGGAACAATTCGAGGCACGGTAACGACGCGTCGGCTACAAAGCGCACTTTTCTCGAGAACCCCACCCAATGTTCGCGTGACTGGTCGCGTGATCGATATAGGTCCAACCATTCAGCTCGTCGCCTTGGAAAGCGGTTGAAAAACTTCTCACGAAGTTGTTCCCTGCATTCCTCCCAGCCGTATAAACATTTTTGAGCCGCATTTCGTGTCGCAAATGAATTTGTCCAGGATATTCTAAAACTGGAAGAACAGGTGAAAGTAATCGGACAAGGTCGACTTCTTTCGAATAAAAATTACGTTGTCTTCATTGTGAAGATGCGCTAAAGTGTGCTATCATCTCAGCGACCCCTACTCCTCGACTGTTATTAACAAATTAATGAAGAGGTGGCAAACATTTAGTTTGAACACATGTATTATTATTATTGCCAGGTAATGTCCATTCAACATTCGACACATTTTTAAAATTTTTCCCTGAGCACATAATAATAGCACACGTGAGCTATCTTTTTCTGTAGAAGTGTATTCAAATTCTGTTGCTCAACGACAATAATAGCAGTACTATATTTGTTTGCATTAGAATGAAGCAGCCCACAAATAGAAATCAAAATAAATACATTCAGATTCTTCAATATAATTTTTGATTCCCAGCTTCGAATTACTGGGATTCTAGCGAAATAATTAAATAAACAGCTGTTGCATGACAAGAAGTAAAAAGATTAACGCGTCTACGTAAAGCACCTCCAAAAATATTGATATCCCAAACATGACCGTTCATATGTATAGTTATAAGAATGAGCCGAGGGTCAGAAAACAAAATTCCTTGCATTCGAGTGTACAGGCGCGATTAGCCAATCCGGTAATAGAGTAATGAGAATGATCGTCGGCGAACAATGCTTCATACTTTCTCCTTCCATCGTCGTAAATTCCTTGTGCTTACGACGGATTAAATTAAATTGAACGGCCATTCACCGACCAAGACCGTCTTTTAATTAAAGTTCAAGGGGGCAGCGTGGGGTCGCGATAAAACACGATTATTTGTGCGTTACTTTTCGCGTAACAAGACAGTTACACGCAGCTATAATGGACACGGGCCGGGCACGAGAGCCCTGACGATCGCCATCTTGACCGAACTAACCGCGTACACAGAGGTAAACGATGGCCGCGCAGGTGGTGTGCATTATCTGTCACTCACACCAGTGGATGCACAGAACCGTGAGTTCACCATGGCTTCCCGCGCGAGCCCCATAACGAGCCTATGATTGCCTTGGTTGGTCGGTTCTCTCGAAATAATCGGCCCCAACCCCCTCGGGCCGAACCGAGTCTACACCCCCTTCCCGATTCGTCGCCAGGTGATGGTACCCCGGATCTCTCTGTGATTGTAACCTGTGTACACGTGACCTCTCGGCGAAACCGTCCAACCAATACCCTTTCAATCCTCATTACTTCAATCGCATAACGAATAAATTACACTCTTGATAGATTAAGGCAGAAGGAAGTTCATTTGTTCATTCACAAAAAGAGGAAAAAGCCCGGACGACCCTTTTAAACCCTATTACTAGAATTATATTATGCATTATGTTCTTGCTAATTTAACACAAAGGTAAGTTCATTTGTGTCGTTTGGATGAGAAGGTAACATAGCAGACTTTGGCTTAGACGCTGTGTCATTAATAGACAGCGCATGTTTATGCAATTTCCAATTTTTATAGAAAAATTTTAAGAAAGTGGAATGAAATAAAATCCTATTTTTAATGGGAACAGCCTTTCTAGATCCAAAGCAAATAAAAATCGTATTAAATTCTTTCAAATTTTATATTGTAGCATTTTTTGACCATTTCCATAAGCCATAAATGCATAAAGATCCGCTGTCTAGTCATTAATATTTTTGATTTCCCTAATATACAAATCGTTGACCTATTAGATACATAAGAGAAACAGTATTCCTTTATTTTTATTTTCTTTCCTAATTTCTTCATAAATTCTATTTTTATTTCCTAATCATCTCTGGGAACAGAAAGTAGAGAACCCTTGTCACGGTGGTCCTATGGGACCAGCGCTTGTCATTTATTTTGGACCATGGTGGCCACGGATGACCACCCTTAAAAAAATGTGCTATTGATAAGATTGTACCGTTATTTTAATACATTTCGCAGTTCTTTGCCAATATAAAATTTTTAATATGAAATTTGTACTATGCGAGTTGAAATATTCGCGTGACAGCGAAAGGTTAACACTTTCATTCGAAAGTATTTATCTATTTGTTAAATATGACGTGATTCGTCCTCAAAGGGTTAATGATCGGGATCTTTACAGTACATTTTTTTTTCCTCGACGACTCGACGCTACGTTCCTGAAATTGGGAACAAGAAACTTTTAAGAAGGATGCAATTTTAAATTCAGTTAAAATAATAAAAGATCAAGGGTTACATAAGGGTAAAGTTTATTTTCAACGATTCTATAGTGATGTTGGTTCACCTTGGTTTGGTCACAAAAAGCTAGCCCGACAATGTATTGTTTCAATTAATCGATGCAGGGCGGACCATTACCATATGGCTGCTTCACTTGCTCGCATTGGCATCATCGATAATCCCAATTGTAAATGTAATCAGGAGCAGGAAACGCTCAACCATGTTCTTTGGCAGTGCAATTTTTATAATGACCAGAGGATCAAATTTATCCAAAACCTCAATAGAGCAGGTTTTCAATTGCCACTGGACATAGGTTGCTTGATAGCTGAACCTAACATCATCGCTTGTGTATATATGATAGCCTTTTTAAATAGTTGTAACCTACGTGCTTAAGTATGTTCGATTTTTGTACTGTGGCCGGTATTTTTTTGTTGTACCATACAATATACTTACTATACTTACTAATAATACTCTGTGCTGGGAATTATGATGTTGTAATATTCATGTTGTAATAAATCTCATGAGATTTCCAATAAAAAAAAAAAAAAAAAAAAAAAATTGAGAACAATTTATCGAATCGATGAGGTCAGTTTTTGTACGGCAGGAATTGCAACAACGAAAAAGGTAGTTTCTTCATCTGCCGGTCTAACGGGGACCTCGTGGCCACAGAGTGCCGTACCTTTTACGACGGGTCGAGAATTTACGAGGATCCACGGGCGGTACATCGCGCGAATCTCTAGCAGGGGCGGGCCGATCGCAAAAAAGGGGCTCAAGTTTTCGTGGCTATGAAGATTCACCACGCGAAGCGACGAGAGACTCGTCGACCCGTCAATGTGAAACATCACCGTGGCACCCCGCAAATAGAGCCGACGGGATTTTGTTGCCGCGTACTCGAAATACGCGTGTCACTCCCGTCGACGTTTACAATTCTCCGCCTCGTAGAACGACGACGTCTCAGTCCTCCTTCCCGTTTCCCTTATGTTTGCGCGACTAAACGCGAGCCCTGGCCTCCTCTTCTTCGCATGCAGATAAATCAAAGATCGTATCCTCCACAGCGAGTCCGCGATAAAGGACAACGATCGCAACAGGCCGATTTTGGACCTGACTGGACATGACCATATTTTTACAAAACATGGTATGACTCAAGAAAATTGAAATCCGTAATTATTTACCCTGGATGTCAGTGAGTTTGCCTCTGTATGATTGAACGCAGAAATAAATCACAATCGTTGGATAATGAGGAAAAAGTTAAAAGGTAAAAGTTTTATAAAGCATGATAATGTTAGGAGTACCCGGAAGTAATCAATTATTTGCACAGAATTTGTTTTGTCTTTAGTTCTGTACCGATCGTTGAAGAGGAAACGCAATATTGTTCCCTCTATCATCTTTTCAGATGGAGCATTATTTAAGAAATAAAACTTTCACTTCATATTTTGCTTCACGAACCCTGGATTTCTATAAGAGGGGGATGGAAAATTTGCTGGAAAGATGGCAAACTCCCCTTGATAATGATGGAGACTATATAATAAATTAAGAAATAAAAACTTGAATTTACTAGAAAGTTTGTTTTACATTTCAAAATAATTGATTACTTTCGGGTCCCCTTAACCCTTAGCACTCGAATGACGACTGTAAGGCGCCACTAAAAATGGCTGTATCGATATTCAAAATATTTTTTACGTTACAAAATTTGTTTGTGTGTAGTAAATTACTAAACACTTCAGAATTGTACGAGTGAATTGCGCCATTTTTGTATGTACGACATAAAAAGAAAATATGTACAAGGCAAATATTCTTGGTCATAAGAAATGTTTTGTTTTGGAGTTAAAATAGCTCCGAGTGAAAAGGGTTGATATCAAAAGCTAAATTCGTGTTATGCGTACGGGCTTAAAAAAGGAGGGAAGGAATCGAAAGCAGGTTTCTGGAAAGTTGTAGCTTAGGGCAACCTCTTAACGAGAAGCACGACACGTAAATGGCCCCGCGGGCACTCTTTGCCCCGGGATCGCGGAAAATTCCGAATGAAATGGCGCGGGGTTTTCGGCGGTGGTTTCGAGGAGTAGGGGCCGAAAATTCTTCTTCCGAGTACGTCAGCGTAGTTCCGTAAGTCGAGGCGCGGAGGACAAAAGAGCTGAGCGTCATCCTCCGCGTCGCGTCGCGTCGCGTCGCGGCGGGAGGCGAAAAGGAACGCGGAGACGGCTAAGAGGGAATGGAATTCCGCAGCGACGAATTCCGGAATTCCAGCCGGCGTCTTCGGCGTCACGGGATACGGAGCCCGGGGGCCGGCTCTCCCCGTACATGCACGTACGAGGACGCGTCCCGAATAACCGTTTACCGTTCAGCTTAGGAATGTTACGAACCGTGGCTCGGAACCGTCGCGCGGGCTTGCAAATTGTTCCCACGTTGTGCGCCGCGCCACGGCAGCCGTTGTCAAGAAATTTCCCAGGGGCCCTCCTCCGACGCGCACTGGCATACTGAGCGACCGGATCCGCGAGGTTCCGTCTTAGCTAAGGCGACTATCTTCTGTCCGGCGCCGCGTATCGCGTCTCCGTTTACACCGCCGAACCTCTCGCGGCTGACACTGTCGATTAAGAAGTAACTGGGTCGTTTATCGATGAACATATTCAAGAAATTAAAACTGGGTATCCGGTTATCGATACAAGGGTTGGAACAATGTCCAAAAATTGGGAAATCTGAAGGGTTCTGTGGATTATATCAGGAGCTAATCAGCTACGAATCTCGAGATCAAGAAATCCTGCATAGTGTTGTATAAAGCTCGAATCTCCGAAGCTCCAAAGCTGTCTTAACCAGTTAACTGCGGAGTTTAATTTCAGAAATCCCCCACAGCGCGGAATTAAAATCATGCAATGCTGAATATACGCGTCGAACGCAGGCCATATTCCGCTGTTATGAATTTTACGAAAAAAGTAAAGCAAAGTGAGAGAGTTTTGGATTGACGGTGTATACACGTCGAACGCGCCTAACTGGTTAAAGATTAGGTTTCTGAGGCTACAATTATACAAAGCTTTAAGACTGAAAGCTTCAACGCTCAGCTCTGGGCGCTCTTGTCATTCCGATAGGAAAAAGAAATGGACAACAATTCTATGTATATGTCGCATATCTAGGCTGTATATACACATTACAAACACATCCTGGCAATACAGAAGACACGAATCTTCATTTCTCACTTCAGTTCTCACAAACTCAAGGTTCAAACCTGGAAAGCGTTTACGGCTGAAGTGGCGACTGGAGCCTTCAAGGCTCAGGACTCGGAGCTCATTTTAACAACACTGGGATTCATAGATACAAATAGATCCATTCTCACAAGAGGATCTTTGGAGAGTTTGGAATCTCCGAATCTCCGAAGCTCCAAAGCTCAGTCTTAACCAGTTAACTGCGGAGTTTAATTTCGGAAATCCCCCACGACGCGGAATGAAAATCATGCAATGCTGAATGTACGCGTCGAACGCAGGCCAAATTCCGCTGTTATAAATTTTACGAAAAAAGTAAAGCAAAGTGAGAAAAAATTACATTTTTATTCGATAAGAAATTAACAATTCGTTAACGTTAACGGCCCCGCAATAGAGTTTTGGATTGACGGTGTATACACGTCGAACGCGCCTAACTGGTTAAAGATTAAGGGGGGAGGGTCAAGTAAACAAGCGTTTCTTCTCGAATTTGTTTTGAAGAGAGCATAATATTTTTTTATTTACAAACAATTGTATGTTATTGTGTAGCATCTAGACAATCTATATCAATTTTGAGATTATAAAAATATTTATAAATAACTGAGCAGCAGCTGCTTGGATTTGGCTCCTCGAAAATGCGCTGTGCAACACACAGGTCGCTCTAATTATCTGAAATCACAAATCCAAAAGTTTTTCGTTAATATATAATAATACACTTTGCATGAACCTAAATTAAAAAAAAAAAATTAAAAAATTACAAATTCTGCGCCACTTTGAAAAGAAGTCACAATTTTTTTCCGTAAAGAAATGGTTATAAACATTGTTAATTTCAATTTTTAAAAAAACTTTTAGGTTCATGCAAAGCGTATTATTATATATTAACAAAAAACTTTTGGATTTGTGATTTCAGATAATTAGAGCGACCTGTGTGTTGCACAGCGCATTTTCGAGGAGCCAAATCCATGCAGCTGCTGCTCAGTTATTTATAAATATTTTTATAATCTCAAAATTGATATAGATTGTCTAGATGCTACACAATAACATACAATTGTTTGTAAATAAAAAAATATTATGCTCTCTTCAAAACAAATTCGAGAAGAAACGCTTATTTACTTGACCCTCCCCCTTAAGTTTCTGAGGCTACAATTATATAAAGCTTTAAGACTGAAAGCTTCAACGCTCAGCTCTGGGCGCCCTTGTCATTCCAATAGGAAAAAGGAATGGACAACAATTCTATGTATATGTCGCATATCTAGGCTGTATATACACATTACAAACACATCCTGGCAATACAGAAGACTCGAATCTTCATTTTTCACTCCAGTTCTCACAAACTCAAGGTTCAAACCTGGAAAGCGTTTACGGCTGAAGTGGCGACTGGAGCCTTCAAGGCTCAGGACTCGGAGCTCATTTTAACAACACTAGGATTCATAGATACAAATAGATCCATTCTCACAAGAGGACCTTTGGAGAGTTAACAAATAACGTACCACAATAAACCAGAACCTGTCTCGTAACTGTCGTAGCAAGTATAAATCGTCGAACGTTGTCAACGCATTTTCGGTTAAGCTCCATCGTGTCTTACAAATAAAGTTAACGGACCACAACAGCGCGTTATCAACGACATCTCGAAACCCCGCATACCGAACGAACGCTGTCGAACGCGAGTCTCGTCTATAGGCAATGGTCGCAGCATCGTGGACCAGCGGGCAGGAGAAATTACAAGCTGCGAGGACAAATCAGTCGGCAGTCGATCAACGAGGGAGAAAGCGGAGTCGGAGGTGGTTCTTTTAACGAAGCGTGTCCAGAGAGACGGGCATCCATCGTCGAGGCAAAGGGTCCTTCGTCCTAGAACGCGTCGCCACGGTGTCGGTGTGTGCTCGCTCGCTCGCGCGCGCTCTATAACGGATTGTCCGGCCGGGTAGAAGTTAGTGGTAGCTGTCTGAACGGTTGAAAAGCTTATATAGGCACTCCGGATTGCCATTCGGTCGTCCGCGGCCAGCTAATCGGGGGGAATTAGATGAATATCTTACCTGGAAATCGGGACCAGGAGAGACCGGTGCAAAAGAGGAGGACGCCCGAGGATCGGAGACGAAGACGGGGACGGAGACGGAAACGGCGAAAGAGAAATGGACGGGGGAGGAGGGAGGAGTCTTTGGTTGGTAATATAGTGGCCGTGGCGATCGCAATAACTTACTTTGAATAAATGAAACGCCGTCCCCGACCGCCGTTCCGAACGCGAGTCAGGTTTCGCCGGGAGAGCGGCAGCAGTCCTTCAACAGGACAATGTTTTAAGCGTTCGCCAAAATAAACGACGACGCGTCGCGATCGCTCCGCTCCGATCCCTGGCCAGTTTCTGGCCTGTCAACGTCGTTCTCGGGTCTAGGATACCCTAACGTCGCCGGGACCGATCTGGAAATCGCGGCCCTCGCCCGGTGACAGCAGTTCCTGTCGTTCCTAGCCTGGATACATGGACTGTCCGCGGGCAAATTTTCGGTCGAGGTTGCGTGGGATAGATCGTACACAGATACCACTAATAACTAGCTATTACCAGGCCGCCGGGTCCCAGATACCTTCTACGCGGTGTAACTAATAATCACGCGATGGACGTACAAGATGGACATACGTCGAATTTGATAAAACTTGCCGATCGTTATTGTTCTCTGGCCTAATCGATTTGCGTGTGTTCGATTACCCTCCGTTCTAGACCTGTACCATCATTTCTTCCTAAGATGTATTCTTTCATAAAGCCACAGAGAAATAAGGTGATTGAACAACGGTGTAGGTTACATCATATAAAGTTGATTGCAGAAATCGCAGAAGAAGCTAGTATAAAACGTCCCTATTTTATTCTCCCGCTTTAAAAATTATATAAGAATTCAAGCTTTATTTTTGCCGCTGCACTGGTAGACTGTGACATACGTCTTCCTTCAAACACCAATTCATTCGCCTACTTCTATCTCTTTTTCTGTACTATTTTACACTCAATCCTTGAAACACTTAAATTCTAAAATCTGCAGAAGAATCATTCTCGAAAAACATTATCAATCTTTTTATTGACGCTTTAATTGGTAGTATTTTTTAAAGAAAACATGTCTTCAGTTTCCCACCCGTCCCGATTAATAAAAGTACAAGTCCAAAGTTTTTAAACGAGACCAGGATTATTATTTTACTATTTGTTTCAACGAAACCATCGCTGCTTACACATCGACAATTTCCTGAGACTGGGAAATTTAGTGTTCGAATACTTTTTCGATCCACTGTATGCATATCTATTTTTCATTTAAGAATCTTGTAAAAAGAGAAGACGAGCGTAGTTGTCCCCATTTTCCTGAGACTGGAAAATTTAGCGTTCGTATATACTTGGATCCACTGTATGTACATCTATTTTTCATTTAAGAATCTTGTAAAAAAGAAGTTGGGTGTAGTTGCCCTCATTTTCCTGAGACTGGGAAATTTAGTGTTCGAATACACTTGGATCCACTGTATGTACACGCATATCATTATTTTATTCAAGAGTCGTGTAAAAGAAGAAGACCAGCGTGGTTGTGCCTATTTTCTCGCGAAGAATCGACAGGTTTAGCGTACGACGAAGTTTGAAAGAAGGAGACGACGCGACGAAGGGACTCGTGTGTCCCGCCCTTTTGTAATCGATTACTGTCCAGCGGTCCCTGTCGAAACGTAAGAGCGTCGAAGTTCGCAGCGCCAGATTTACGTATAGAGCAGCGCTGCCTGTCAAAGTAGAAACAGACTGTGCCGGTCCTACGTAAATTACGAGACAGCCGGGGCCATCTTTTACATGCAACAACGCGCAGGATTTTCAGCCATTGTATCGGCCCGAGGGCTGCCCTTTGATAAGTCACTGGCTGACTAACGAAGCCTAAAGGTGGTTCGCCGGTTTTCACCCGTCCCTCTCGCCTTCGTCCACGTCTCCGCATACCCTTCTCGCCGTCTTCCTACTTCTTTACCCCGTCCCCTGTGCGACTACGAGTCGTCTTTAATCGACCACCGCTGATTTAGATCCGACGGGCCGATCCCTGACATCGGGACGAGTAATTAGGATTCAAGCTCGTGCGTTGATCGAGACTTTCAGATTACGCCGGACCTGTCCCCGGATTTTTCAGTGAGACCGATCCGGGACACTTTTCTAAGCGAACGTACCATGAAAACTACCTTCGATTTTCACTACCTTTTTTTCATTCCTCAAACCTCCATAAGTTCCAGGAGACCTCCAGTTTTTTCTGCAAGATAAAAATTGTTCGAATTGCAAGCTACGAGGGCTACGTTTCTGGTATAATTGTGTAGAATTCGAAACAATGCAATGATAGTTTTAAATTTGTTTAGTTTTTACTGTTTTGCTTTTGACCTACTCGTTCTTTTCATAGATGCATAAGATCCGCAGTCCACTTATTTCATGTCTAGCTGCATTATGTAAATTCTTATTACTAGCTGTCAAAGTGCTTGCAAAAACATGAAAATTATGTGTCCCTAGATTGACACACACAGAGCCCTTTTTGTGATAAATGTTGTCACATTTTTCGTCGCATGTTTTGCTATTAACAATACTAAATATTTGGCGTTATAGAAACGAAAGCGACAAAGTTTCAGATCAATTCAGTTCTACGAATGCAAGAATAGCATCATATTTAACGCAGTCCACTTATTACATGTCTAGCCGCATTCTGTAAATTCTTATTACTAGCCGTCAAAGTGCTTGCAAAAACATGAAAATTATGTGTCTCTAGATTGACACACACAGAGCCCTTTTTGTGATAAATGTTGTCAAATTTTTCGTCGCATGTTTTGCTATTAACAATACTAAATATTTCACGTTATGGAAACGAAAGCGACAAAGTTTCAGATCAATTCAGTTCTACGAATGGAAGAATAGCATGATACTTTACGTGAAAAATCAGACAAATTGACACGAGGGACGGATGCGGGTTAAATATTGTCTGCGTCTACTTTCGGAGGGTATCCGAGCTCGCGCCGATCGTTCCATCCAGCTCCATGGAGGCGTACGTCTGACCCGATCGGTTATCGGGGCCGCGTTGTCTCGAACGGCGATATTAATTCGCGATTCCATTTAATTTTCTCCCTGGGGACCACCGCAGCGCGGTCCCGTCATCGCCAATCAATATGCTAACGAGCGATTTCGTGGCGAACAGAAAGATAGAAAGAGAGAGAGAGAGACAAAGAGACAAAAAGAGAGAGAGATAGAACAAGAGAGAGGACAGCGTAGGAATGAAACGGGGGAGACCGAACGGAAAGAAAAGAGTCGATCGGTAATCGAAGCGGACTCGCCGCTGGGGAACCTTCCACCTTCGTTCTGGGTATCTCTTTTGAATGTGCGCCGGCCAATTAAAATAATTAGCGACGAGACGAACGAGACCGAGCTTACCGGGCCGATTATAGATACAGATACGAAGAGGGAAAGAGATCGATGAACGGATAGAGAGACTGGCAGAGCGGACGGGAAAAGGAAAACGAAGGGTGGAGGACGGGCGTTATTTACCGCGAAACTGATTTAATATCCGCTCTCGAGTAACGGGCAGCTCGTTACGCGAGCACAGAGAGGAAAAGTGGTAACCGGGGGCCGATCTTAATGAAAATGGTGTCCGTTTCGTGTGACGAGAGGCGAACGCTGATGGATCTTCGCCGGTCTCCGCGCCGCAAACTCGTTATACATCGGCCCTCTGCTCGCTTTTCACCGAGCGCCATTGTTGCTGACACGTTTAACGTTACATTCCCAGCGTTTTTAAACGCGTTTCAGAACGTCCAAGAACGTTCCACCGCGAGACTTCAATCGGGAGTGTTTAATGCAAAAACGGCGTAAGTCAATCTTTTGACAATTTCGTTTTGCGACACATCTCGAGTGCTACACCTTCGTTCCATCTACTGCAAAAGTGGTGTAAATACAGTTACGTTAATATTCGGACAGAATAACCTTTTTTAAATTGAACGAAAGGACCTGACTATTTTTTAGCAATTACAAGTTTTGGTTTACTGAATGGCGTGCAAAAATGGAAAACATTGCAGTTCGTAGGAAGTACAGGAAAAAGTGAAAAAGGTTCTTTTTTAAACTTCTTTTCGAGCAAGTAATGAAAACCTAAAATATGCGTTTTATATGTTAATTGCACACATGCTGAAAATTTTATGAACTGGAACAGTAAAGGAGGTGTAACATATTCAGTGTAAAAATTTATCTGTCTATATATTCATAGCACGTTTTGGAGTACATTATTTTTAATTGTAGTTTTAATTGGTTTACTCAAATTACTCGAAAGTGAATTGGTCTCTTTATTGCAGCTGTTTTCTCACTCATACAAAACAACAATATGTTCTGTAATACAAGAGGTACTAATATAAGTACTATACTACTTGCATTTGTTACCAGACTTCAAATAAGCAGTAGTTCCTACAGTCGAGTCGGAAAGTAAGTTAACATTTGGTGATAAGTAGGCAATGAATATGATGAATAAAATCAGGTTATTGTATTGTTTTTATTTAGGAGGTGTAAGGAAATAAACAAATATGTTAGTAAAACATATATTATCATTATTAAAGATTAAAGACATGTCATATTCATTTGCCTGCATACACCAGTCGTTAACTTACTTTCCGACTCGACTGTAAGTGTTCCTAATAATTTCATCACTATCTGCATGTAATTGTGGTATTATTGACGTGCGACTGTGTAATATAGATTAATAAAATAAGTAACCACTGGCTGCAGAAATAAATGTCGAGTCTTGGTCGACATACGCCAGCGAAGGATTAAATAAGAGTATAATAATTCGTAAAGAGACGTACATACATTTTTTTAAACTGTAATTTCGAACGAATGTTTAAGGATACTTGGAAATGGATGTGCTTTAAGAGTATAATAATCCATTAAAGAGATTGTTACTCGAAACTCGTAAGGTCACGATTAAATTTTTATGAATTTGCTTAATCACGATCGAAGAACGCGTTGAGAAATTCTTGGCTGTTAATCGTCGGGTTGTAAAACATTATTGGGCAACTTGAGCGCGTGAGGCGTTAACTGAAAAATTACGACGTGCTTTCGAACATTGAAAATTTCGATTCTATTGATGAAACGATCATGTCCAGTAAAAGTCGGTTGGAGACATAGCTTATAATAAAGGGCTCTTCGCTGGGAGGCGTTTATCGAGGAGGAAACAGTTCCTACCGAAGGATGGAATCCAGAAACCGACAACCGGTCAGAAAGGTTTCGCAGTGCCGCAAAGAAACGAGACAAATCACCGTTATTAGTGGGTTCGCCGGAACGGTTTCATTTTCGTTATTGCCGGGCAATTTTACAGTAGTAAAGTGAAATTAAACGGAAACGCGTCGCCCGAGGCCGATCGTACATAATCCTTTAATATTTTCTAGTAGCCCTCGCGTCAGAAGATGACGGCGACCCGAGAGAGACAGAGCTACGGTATCAGGGTATCGTTCCGGCATCGGATTAAATTCGCGTTTACTTTAATCGTTCCTGACACAATTTTCTCTAGTAACGATATCTTTGGCGCGATTGCACTACCGATACGTAAATTAATAACGATCTACGCTGCGAAGAGACTGGACCACCGTGCAGATCTACCAATTAATCATTAATCTTTTCCAGCTGTCGTTTCCTGACATGCTTCATACTTTTCCAGGCTACACTTTTTCAAAGCCATCCTATTATTAATTACTGCTATCAGCTATTTAAGAAGGTAAAGGAAATTTCAATGTGACAATATTCTTTCGTCTGTACAATCCATGGGATCTGTACATTATGCATTTACAGGAGTGCTCGGTTAAATTTACATCCGTTCGGAAGTCTGTATCGGAGGTATGTATTATAGCTTGACCAAGCTCAAGACGCTGACTCATGTAAATTTAACCAAGCAAATTTTAGTTAAATTTAACCGAGCACTATTGTACGTACATTTTACAAAGCTGGATTCAAAGAAGATGCACAGTATATAGTTTTCATAAATTGAGCGAACAAATTGGAAACCTCTTACAAATAATTGGAATAACCAGTTGATCCCGTGGTCACCGTGGGTCGTTTATATGCAGAGCGAAATTTCTTTCTTTCCAATATTTATTTTTTCCCATTAATGCTTTAAAAAATTGACGTCCGAACAACTATATATGTAAAGAAAGTAATACTTTCTTTATTTGAATAGACCGCGCCTCGTATACCAGAAGTTTCTAGATTATTTTAAAACCGAAGTTAACAAAAATTTTACATTTACTCTGGAAAAAATTGAATCGCGTATTACTGCCACGATTAACACGATAACGTCAAGCAACCAGGCGCGAGTGCATATGCACCAGAGAAGACATCGGATCGAGACGAGCTGGGTTCCCAAAAATTTTCGAGAACCCGTCCCAATACCAAATAAAATTCTCGACCCGTCCGGTCCCGATCCCGAATAAAATTTTCGGGTTCCGCACACCTCTAACATGCGCGAACATCGCTGAAAAAATAAAGAAACGATTTCGCTAGTTCTTCAGGAGATACTAACAATGTCTCTTTCAATACGCGTTTCTTCGGTGCGACCTCTCCCCTACCTTAGGTCCTTCATCAGCGGTAGGATACGACACGAAAACTCAGCTTCTGGTTCGATTACAAAGCGTTACAGGTGTACAGGAGCGATTCCCCGGCGGGAAGAGCCCGTACATATTTCACTATCATCGTCCAGTTACCGGCGGTGTCTCTTCTGTGCACACGGCGTAGCAGCCCTCCCCTGTATCTCGTCCAATCTCTTCGCGCAAACGTCTCAACTGGCGGCAGGCATAAATCTTGGTTCAGCGGTGGAGGAGCTGAGGTCTGAGAGGTAGCGGGTAGGAAGACGACGACGACGACGACGAGGACGAGGACGAGAACGAGGAGGAGAACGACAACGACGACGAGGAGGAGGATGAACGAAAAGGAAGATCGAGAGGGTTCGTGGGCAAAGAGAGAGAGAGAGAGAGATAGAGAGAGAAAGCATCGTGGCGGCGGCGGCAGCCACGACAGCCGAGGATTTCACGTGAAGCAACAAGGGGAATCACGAGGAGAAGAGGATCGAAGAGGAAACAATCGGCGATCACGTGGCTGACGGAAGACGATCCCGGTCTCGGAAGTCCTCTTCGCCGACCAATGCGAACGGGAGCGGCGAAACCGATCCACAAAGCTCGAGCTCCGCCTACGTGGCCCCCGTTGCTCATCCTTCCCGTTTCCCTGCCTTCTCTCGTTGTTGCTGTTGTTGTTGTTCCTACCGCTGCTGCTGCTGCTGCTGCTGTTAGCTGTTAGCTGTTCCCGCATGCTGTTGACCGGAGACGGCAGCACGATCGGACAGCCGCCACCCGTTGTTTTCGTTCTTCTTACCTTTCCCCTCTTCAACAGGCTGGTCCCCCCCTTCTGCTCGAACAGCATTCGGGCCCCTGTTCTCCCGGCCCCCGCCTTCGGCTCGTGTCAATTAATGTCCCTCCGCGTACAACGTTGAGCGGCTACTTTCTTCGCCGCATCGCTTCCCTCTTGTGCCGCCTTCTAGCCCCCCCCCCCCACCCCTTTCCTGGCCCCCGTAGATTGATCGATGGCCGCGGACCCCGCGATGAATTGGGCCCCGTCGCCGCCGTATTTTTCGGCGACCTCTTCTCCGCAGACCGTTACACACGACGAACCTTGTACCGCTCGACGGCTAGCCGAACAAGGCCCTTACAGAGGTGTGCTAGAACCCGAAAACGTAGGGTATCCAATGCTCGAGATGGGTCCGGAAGACATTGGAGAAAACTAGGTAATACGCCTAAGTTTACGAAACGCCTCAACTTTGTTTTACGCGGATATATAACAATAGACTATCGCGGACGACGGATTCAGACTCCACTGTGAAGCCCAGAAGCATAACGAAAAGGTAATTAGACGAATCTGACTAGACAGCAGTCAGAGACAAAAAAAAAACTGAAACGAGATCTGGACTCTTCAAACAATAGTTACAACATGGCAGTTCAGATTGCATTGTACTATCAAAATTCTAGACTCTTCACCGAAAAGGTAATTTATTTAGATTGCATAAATGTGCCTTATTTTGACACCTAACCGATAGTTATTCTTCCTGAACACAAATTGCTTAAGAGCAGGTATCTACTAACAAATTATTATACATTGGAATGAGCAGAATGATCAGCCTCACATCTCCAATATTTCAAAATTATAAAATTCCCGACTAGTAGAACAATTATCCTACTGTAAAATTTCGAGATTCCTGATGGATTTATCTAAAATATAAGACTATACAAAATAAACGAATCTCTGGCTGAATATTAGCAGAGCATTCCCTGCACCCTTTAGGTGTTAGTCGTCACAAATTGCTTACAAATAGGTATCTACTAACAAATTATTACACATTGGAATGAGCAGAATGATCAGCCTCACATCTCCAATATTTCTAAATTACAAAATTCCCGACTAGCAGAACAATTATCCTACTGTAAAATTTCGAGTTTCGTGATGAATTTATCTAAAATATAAGACTATGAAAAATAAACGAATCTGGATGAATATTAACAGAGCATTCCCTGCGCCATTCGGGTGTTAGGCGTCGCTGAGGAGCTAGGACAAGAAGACGTAGCTCCGTGTAAATCTAGTAAAATTATGCCAACCATTTCGGAGCATCACCAAAAGCTTTTTGTCCCCTCCAACGAAGCGAGGAGAATTAGCATCGCCGTTTTCGGGATCCTACGAAAGAAACGAGCGGATCCGGGTGGGTGCGGCGTCCAGCTGCGGCCAGGTTACGCTTTTGCGGGTAAACGGGGCTAATGAGGCAGTTTGGCTGCGTCAGGGGCGCCGGTTATATTTTTCTTTGACGCATCGAGCGCTTGTCCAACTGTCCGTCCATCCATCCGTCCAACGTCTTCGTGGTCCGGCAGCCTCTCTCTTCAGCGGCACCGGCCGCGGACGTGGAAGGGAGACACAACGCGGCGGAGCGTAGCGAGCTCGGGAGATTGACGTGGCACGTTGTCCCAGTTGACAAGAATGTGACAAGAACTAAACTGGCTTCGCTGTCCCGCTCGTCCCGTGCACCGATGTAGGCGGCGTTCGTGCCGAAATTGCCTCTTCTTCTTATTCGCCTCGCTACCGGCCCATGAAAAGATCGAGACGGTCTCCCGAGTGTCGCGCATCTGATTCTCCGGGGAATCGACAGCATCGACACTTAATTTCAACGATACGAATCAATTTCTTCTTACACTTTTCCTTCATTACATTCTCCTTGAAGCCATATATGATAGTTAGAGGGAATCTGCTCTATACATTAAAAAACCAACTCATCCACGGGGGTGCAACAGGGTAGAAAAATTCTAGAAGTTTAATCCAGATTTTTAAATCAATTTTATACTGTATAAAGCCCTCAAAATTGCCCATGGTCGGATGCATTCCCAAACAAGTCACCATGAGATGTACATTGTGCCATACATAGAGTCCCTTTCCATCTAAATCTAACAGTACGTATAATTACTGTTAGGCAGTGACACCCCGGAATTTCTGAGTGTGACAAACTATGCTGAATTAAACATAGACCTATTGTAAAGTCCTTGAATCCTTTCTTTATGTACCGTACTCTACTTTCACTCTATCCGAGTTCAGCTTATTTCAAAACCACATTCCCTTTTGAGATTCCAGTATACAACCCACAACAGTACACGTTTGCCACTTAACACTGAACGTACCGAGCTATAAATGTAACAGGTACATGTTGCCACATAAAAATGACAAGATTTAATTTATTTATTCTCATTGCAATGCGTGCTCTACTAAAGATATTTATTGAGCCATTGCTCATCAAAGCATCTTTATAATTTAAAAAATTGTCAAATAAAAACTCTAGAACCGGTGGTGGTACGTTTAGTGTTAAAGTATACCTAAGAATTCTTAAAAGTTACATCCTTTTCTCCATACAACGAATCCCGTAAAACACTAATAATCCTCGGTCACGCATACTTGCTTAACCCTCGGCGCGTAACATTCATAAATAAGTATTCCTCTTTCCTCTTAACACGTTGACTGCCGGACGGATTTTCCATGGTTTGTCCGAGGCGCCAACATGAACTTTTCATTATGCGATGCATATTATGATGAAATATAATAAAATCATGTGCTAATACAATTATTTTGTACGTTCTATATATATATATCTATATTATAGTAACAATGGTATTATTGAAAAATTGATCAGTATCCATATTTACTATGATTATGTACTTTTAGTATTGACCACGCCGCCGGTCACCGGTGGCCCCCACGGCGCTGTAGCAAAGTCGAGTGCCGGTCACCGGTGACCCCCACGGCAGTCAACGTGTTAATCTCGGAGATTTGTAGAAAGCGAAGGCTAATAGAGGACGAGGTTTATTCTCGATGATTCTACAAGACCACCTCGACGAACCGTTTCGCAGTCCCGTTTCCGGAAGTCGATCACGAACATCTATCTCGACACCGGTCGACAGATCCGCCCGAGGATCCCCGTTGATCCTCGGACAGGACACGGCCCCGTAGGATCCGATGTTTACACAGGGGACAAAAAGCTCGGGCACAATGATGACGTTACAGTTTCGTTGTCGATCTGTCAGACACGGTTACAAGCCCATAACCTTCCCCCGGAATGATTAACCGGTCTCTCTCTCGTGATCCGATCGACGGGCTGATCGCTTTCGGATGAAGATCCGGTTGGTAAAAAGGGAACGGAAGATCGGTGAGGGAGGGGGAGGAGGAGGAGGAGGAGGAGGGATGGAGAGGATAGAGGAAGAGGGGCTGATCGAGGGCAACGGACTGCCTCTTTTGGAAAGATAAAACGCGGCCAGGCCAAATCCTCGACGGCTACCGACGGCGTTACTGTACGCGCAACTATAATGCTCGGAACCAAGCGGAAAGGGCAACGGACGGAGGAACACGATCAGAACCCCGCGGTGCAACGCCGCTCGATCCAATCGACGAGCAAGATTGATGGTTTCTTAATAACCGAGAAAAACCGGCAAAACGATCGGCGCAACTTCGCGCCACGGGTGGCCGCAATGCGCATTACACGCGAACGACATGGTTTTTCATCGCCGACACGACCGATCGGGATATTTCCTCTACCTACAACGTCCCTGCTGACTCGCCCTTTCGCGCGTTTCTGCTGACACTAGGGCCGCCGCTGACGTTCGAACGCTGAATTTCATCCTAACGACGAGTTTTGACTCGCCGATTCGAGAGTTTCCTTTTCCCAGTTTCCGTTACTTTGGATTTTATGCTGTTACGAACAGTCGTCGAGCTGATCCTCTTTCAGACTTAACTCTTTGATGTAGTAGGACGTCTTTTGACAAACAAACGCCGGTGTAGCGGTCTAGTATTACGTTTCTCTTGAATAAGAATTTAAACATCGTGGCACTCCACTGACGCTATGCAACCCAACAAATTTATTTCCCACGCTTTACGACCTTAACGCTAGGTTTACGGGGCACTAAAAGTGACTATTTTTAAAATAACAAGAACGTATCCATCTAAACTTTTAGTCACTTTTTTATAATATATACTCAAAAATATACATTTTTGTACTATATTAGTAATTATTACACTACGGATGTTTATGCAATTTTCGATTTTTGTAGACGAATTTTAAGAAAGTGTATTTTCTAAAATATGTTTTATATTTTAAGTATATTTTAAGAAAGTGTAAAAAATTGTATTTTCAGTGGGAACAGCCTTTGTAGATCCAAAATATATATAAATCGTACCGATTTCTATCGTATTTCATGTTCTCGGATTTTTTGAAAATTTTTATAAGCCGTGAATGCATAAAGTTCCATAGTCTAGTAATTATTTATGTTAGTAATACCTACTAACTTTTTAATAACCGTAAAACAAACGATTAGAACCTGTCATTTCGACGGGTCCTATGACGCTGTATTTAAATTGTTCTGATAATTATTTAATCCTAAATATTCATGGCTTTAAATAGACTTTTATTACTTCGCCGCTGCAGAATAAAATAATCGATATCCATTTACCAACTCGAGAAAAATGAATATTAAATATACTAATTGACTTGGCTGAATTTTTTATGTCCATTTTGAAAGATCACTTAAGGACTAAATATAATCTACCAATCTGTAAGCAAGCTATATGCACTACCTATAGTGTATTCCGGTAAGAGAAATAGAACTATGGATTGAAATAAATAAAAAATACAAAACATAATGTACCACCGTTTTACGTTTAAGTAAATTCGATGACATAATATATGAAATACAATATCCTTCAAATGACCACCACGATTGCGTTTGCTGGAAGGAACACGACAAACCCTTCTTTCGATTACTGTGGCACATAAATCAGATCATAATCTCGCCGATAACACGAATAATGTTTACTTGGAGACCGTCAACAGTTTATGGTGTGTTGGAATAAACGGGAGACTTAGCATGGCCCCACAAGAAAAAGTATGATGGCGTCAAGTCCCAAGATCTTGATGGCCAGCTGACAGGTGCATTTCTCGAAATGATCCAGTCGTTGAACTTTGATCTCAATAAAGCGATAGTTTCAGCAACAGTGTAGCATGTGACATGGCCTCTCGTTGATGACGATGGCTTGTCAAGAAATACTGAATACCAACGACACGTGACTCTGACAGTTGAACAACACACATGGCGACTGAAAAGGATGTATCCCTCTAATTGAAAGACATTTCGAATATGTTTCTTGATTTTACGGCTCTATACAACTGGCGCGTCCACAAGCGTCTCAATTACAGTTGCACGCCACGCTATTTCCAAACTGTTGTTAAAAAATCTTGCGAACACGGTGTCGGAGGGTAGACGCAGTTCAATAACTCGTCGCGAAGTTACACCGGCGATTATCGATAATAGCATCGTTTACACGGACACGTACACATGTAGCCGAGGGAATTTCTCGGGGGACGTCCAAGACGTTTAACGATCTCGCTACGTGACAGGAATCTATCATCCGCGGCGGGGCCCGTACGACGGTCGGGCCCCAAACAGACCGAAAAAACGTTCCCCGGTTTCCTACACGCGTATCGTATACACGGGGCTACGGGTCGGTGTCACTTCCACTCGTGTCACCTGTCAAACGTACCGCTCGCACCATGAAATTAATCGATCTACGGATCAGATAGCAGTACGGTCACGCGATGCAGAATCCCGGTTTTCGCCGGGAATCGCGCTCCCGTTGCAGAACAAAAGAAAAAACAAGAAACCAAGAACGAGGGAAGCTAAACGAAGGATAAAATATCGAAACGGATTCGTAGACACCTGAACGCGAGCGATCGAGAGAGACTTTCCGCTCGATCGAAAAGGCAAGGACACGTGACGCGAATCCATCATCCCTGACGGACCCGAAATCGCATCGGAGGCACGCTTGACGGACCCGGAGCCGGAGGAGGGCCCGAAGAGGAGTGTTCGGCCGTCTCACGACGCACGATTCCTGTCTTACACAGGACGGCTGTCAATTCGAGTCATGTCAAACGTCAAACGACTTTCGACCGGATCCGTGGCTAAGGTCTCTGTCGCTCTCCGTCGCTACCGTCGTCGCCCGGATCCGTGGGCCTGAATTCCATCGGCGGGCCTCCAGACGAATTTCACCAGCCACCCTCCCCCCCCCCCCCGCGTACCCCGGGCCTTCTGCCCCCTCCATCCCAAGGTTCCACGCAAAAAAGACCGCCCCACAGCTGTAACGAACGACGAACGATTCCAGCGAGACCGCTGGAACGAATCCGCAACCACGGCCGACGACTCAATCCGACGGGAGGATCCGCGAGTCCCCGCGACACGTATTAATTGCGGGCCGCGGCGCGTGTAATTAGTTTCGTTGAACGATAATATCGGACGATGGGGGCGATCCGCGGCCGATACCCAGCGTCGCGGAGCCCACGGGCCCTGTAATTATTGATATGTGTAATTAAATACGGACGGCGCGGTCCGCGTAGACGCGGTTAAGTCGGCCCGTGATTAACCGTTCGTTATTCGCGAACAATGCGAACCGCTCAATGGAAGCTCAGGTTGATGACTACTTCATCGTCCTTGATGCCTGTGCTCGATCGACGGAAACAGATTTATTTATAGTTTGTTTCAGGGTGTTCGCATTAAACGCGAATTTCTGAACGAGCACATGACTTACAATTACCTTGAGGAACGTGCAATATGTATAATAGAATATAACTGACATTGGCATTGGAATATGTAGCATAAAAGAGGAGAAGACTTTGAACTACGTGTACAACACAAAACTATAACGAGTCGTACAAATCAATTAACTGTAACATAAGTAACGTGCAATACCCAGATAGCACCCGACGTCTTAAAGACGTCTGTTTTACGTCCATTTTTGGTCTGAACGTTTCATTTCTTGACGTTTCAGTCATTCTAAACTGCTAGAGAAAAGCTTTACAAACTGTAATTGATTATCAAACTGAATATTCCATCAACAAAGGAGTGCACAGAAAAGTAATACATCAAAATAAATAGATAAATAAATAAATAAGTTAAATAAATAAATAAAGCATAAAATGTTAATGTTCGCGGATATGCTGAAAAACATTCTTTTAATTTTTTTTTTTTATTTATTTAGTTTTTTTGTTATAACAAACATTCAATTTATATTTCTTGTACATGTATACAATATTCAAATTTAATATTTTTCTCATAAGAAAAAATGTGGCTTAAAAAATATTTTTCGGGACGTCTTGAATACGTCTGTTTCGAGACGTCTTAAAGACGTCTGTTCGAGACGTCTTAAATACGTCGAACGGACGTCTTAAATACGTCGAACGGACGTCTTAAAGACGTCTTTAAGACGTACAGTTTTTTCACAAAGACGTTCCAGAGACGTTCAGAAGCCGTTCGGAAGACGTTCGTAGCACATTCAGACGTCTAATAGACGTCTGAACGTCTTCGACAGACGTCTTAAAGACGTCTTTAAGACGTCTCTGTGCTATCTGGGTATGTATAATAGAATATAACTGACACTGGCATTGGTATATGTAGCATAAAAGAAGAGAAGACTTTGAACTACGTGTATAACACAAACCTATAACGAGTCGTATAACAAATCCTATAACAAATCAATGTTTTTGAAGAAGAGAAGGACGTTTCTGATATTGCCAACGCTTAGGTTCATTAAATAGAGGTACAAATGTCTTCGCAGTGACGCCATCTGATTTCCTGACGGAGCCTGAATCTGTTTTGACCCAAAGTATCAAACTTTAATTACTCTGATTTTAGCGGTTAAATTAGGTGAACAGCTGTTATATTAGGATTCACAGAAAGACTAACCTATCTGCAATAAGTGCCACCAACAATATATTTACCACTTTGATTAACAAACCAGAACCCTAAAAAATTCCATGAAATCAAAGTAACTTATTTGATATTGAGTAGTCTCCCAACTTTCTTACATTTTGCAGATCCCGATCAAATTTGATACAATGAATATATTAATGTAAAAATTCATTTTAAACCTGGACAAATAATTCCGTCACCCACGTATGGGTGACATGACGGTCAACGTGTTAAAAAATTGATAAATAGAGCAATGTATAGTCTAAAAATGCTTCGCTGTCCGGTGCCAACAGATCCTGTGAAACTTCTGATTCGAATAGCGAACGACAACGGAAATCAACACGAACGACGGTTTTCGCCGCGTATTATTCACGAGGGGGGTAAAAAAATACGTTCTCGAAAGAAGCTTGTCTCGCGAAATTCCTGCGTATCAGATTCCCGAAAAGGCGAGCGCGGGCCGACAAACGACAAATCGATCGGATCTACTTCGATTACCGGCGCTCGGCGCAAAGTCCCGGGCCCTCGCCGATCGAAAGAATCGATCTGCCCGTGACATCCCCTAATGAACGCAATTAGTTCCACGGGCGAGTTGACCGTTCAAAGATGCATAGCTCGGCCGTGTCCGCGCAATCTCGCCGCAGCTTCCATTGAGACATCGGAACTCTTAATTGCAAGCCGCACGGGCCCCGGCCGAGGGTGTAGTCAGGGTGGCGAACGGGCATAGTGGAAGATCTTCTTCATCGACGGGGCAAAGACATTCGGGGCAAAAGGCTCGTAAATCGTGGCAGGCCAATGGGACGTGGCGATGGTACCGTCTCGCGTTCACGATTGGCGGCACCGGGCAAAGCATCCGGCTCCGACCGGCTTGTCCAATCCCGGCGTGGTGTGCCCTCGAAGCGATTACCTACGTAGCCTGGGTCCCGATCGCTCATGCTAATTTCATAACAACTACCCTTGCGCCAATGGGCGAGCCGGGCTTAGAAAAGAGCGAAAACGACAGCCAGCCAGCCAGCCAGCCAGCCCGGCCTGGCCACGGCCACGGCCAGCCGCGAGGGACTTGAACGACCAAATAAAAAGAAACGAAAAAGGGTCCACCTACCCGGCCACGGCCACGGCCACAGTGAAGAGGCAATGAAAGCCGCCTATTCTGTTCGGCAGCCGTAGTGCGTCCACGCGTGTGTATGTAGGCGAGTCGTAAAATGGAGAGCTCATCTCGAGGTGGTACCCGATCGTTAGACGGCCGCCAGCGAGGGTGCCGGGGATGCTCGGTTAGGGTACGCTCGCCGGTTAGGGTACGCGTTGTCATCGCGGCTGGGAGTCGTGAACGTTTAAAATTAACTCGCGCACCCCAAGGATTTATCGGGCCAGTCCCCGGTCCTCATCGTCACGCGAGCTTATATCAGGCAGAAATGTTAGTTACAAGTCCACACAGCTCAAGTGATCCTCGCCCGGCCATGGTATTCGGCAATCGTGCACGCCAGCCCCGTGGATTGACCCCCGTTGTTTCACCTATTCTCGAGCCTGCTCGATAGAAATGAAAATGCTTAATCATTTACACGACCGTCGATCAACCGTTCCCGTGGTTGATAAATCGGTTCGACGGTTTCCATAGATCGAGTCCTTCGCGCTGTATCTCTGCTGTAACGTTAACCCTTCAATACAGTGGAACATCATTTACGTCGACGAAACGTTACAGAACTATAATGCGAACTACTGTCGAGAGTGACTCTAGGAAACTATGAGGATTTCGTTTCGAATGTCTATCGGTGTTCACGATTCTAAAAAAACCTGCTAGAAAGCAGATGACGATTCAGAATTTCTGCAAGCTTTCCGAAATGGTAGGGGGTTCATGCGAGAGTAGAATCACGTCGGGCCAGCGCAAGAATGGACGACTTCCGGGCCGTGAGCTGGCGAAATTAGGTAGAGGAAGGGCACGCTGGAAGTATTATCGACGGTTGGCCGGGCCGAAGGGAAGAAGGCGGTGCCGGGCAATAATATTTCGCGTTCCGCAATTTTTTGCCCGGCGAAGAGAGTTCCATTCGGGGCTCATCGGCGACTCGTGGTGCGCCGTGGGTATTAATTCCGGGAGAGAAAGAGAAAAACAGAAAGCGAACAAGGAGCGAAGCGGCGCGGCCGCGTTCGACCGTAGAGGGGCGGGAGGCGAAGAGGTACAAGGAGAACAAAACGATGCAGAAGACCATCTATGAGATGAGAAAATAATAATAAAGTGGAAATGAGCGAGCCGGTCCATAAATTGCTCCGCTCCTTGTTAATGGTCTGGGGGCCCGGGGCGACCTCAGCTAAACGTGGCCCGGTCTGACCCGGCCTCTATCTTTCTCTCCTTCGCTCTCGTTCACCGTTGGTCTGCTCTCTTCCACCATGGTTGGGCCCGACCGAAGGATCTGGTCCGACCCGTTCGAGACGCTCTTGGAAGGCTCATTTCTGTATTTAATGGACGCCCAGAGATGGCCACCGAGTCCCTGGGCTCCCGAGAGTCAGAAAGAGGGACTAAAAGGGTCCGGAGGACACAAAGGATACACGTCGAACCTTGGTACTGGCTGTGATTGGCGACCAGGCGTGGCCCCGCCAACAGATATTCTGCATCTCTTTAAACGTTCGTGGACCATGCTCGAGCCAGGGACGCTTATATTTTACGTTTTTGCAGTTTAACGGTATTGGGAAAAAAACTGAGAAATGCTATCTAGAAAAATTACCAGCCGCCTGGAAGAAAAATTTGCATGATACGAATGAATTTACAAAGTAGGACTATGCTGTGTATATGCGAACGAATATATGGCTTTATGACTTCAATTTATTATTCATAAACATTTGACATGTCATTGTATTGATTTCATTACACTTTTGTATTTTGGAGTGTGTTCAATTATAATTAATGTTATTGTTACAATTAGCTTATCATAGCAATCAGATATATATAATAGTCATTCGTATCTGTTTATGAATGTTATGAACTATCTTCTGGTCAGAAAATGTAAAATGCGTTTCAATAAATGTTCTTTTGAATGTTACATCGGCTTATCTTTGCTGCCTTTGAATCTACAGTAGCTGATAATATCGATAGAAGAGGGCAGCAGCGATCAGACAAATCCCAGCGACATCTATAAGACTCTCGCTGATACTAACCGTTCAAGTTGACGTGAACGATGTTATCATTGCCGAGTTATGAAATCACAAATTCGAAATAAGAACAGATCTAACGACAGACTTAATGTATTATTTTCTTATATACTGATGGGATTCTAAACTCCTATGCTCTGTGTCTTACTAACTGTAAAATTCTGGAGACAAGTCATCCGGAAGACCATTTTAAATTCAAATTTGATTATGAAAGAATAAATGTGAATTTTTTAAAAATGAAAAGGTTATTCCTTTCTTAAATGAGCTAGTTACTTTTAGACCAACCTGTAAATGTATTGCAAGTTCGTAATCCAACAACGAATCCAATAGTAGACTTAGAACGAAAAGTTTGCTTTTCCTCCGAAACAAACTCGATCCTACCACCACGAAGACAGCAAATAGCGCCACTTTTCGGCAACACGATCAAACTTGTGGAACACAAACATTATCGACAAGCGACAAGGCTGTCGTTTTTTCTGAAGGTGGTAACATAAAAGAGGTATAGGAGCACAGACGAAGTATAGGAGCACAGACGAGGTATAGGAGCACAGACGAGGTATAGGAGCACAGACGAGGTATAGGAGCAGACCAATTACCATATGAGCATAATCGAGGCACCGACGAGATATATTTAAAAACTGCCAGCACCGACGAGGTATAGGATAGACCTATCACCCAATGCATTTTCGTGGCCACGTTTTCGGGGGTCACGTAACCCCCTTACCATTTCCGTGTCACATCCTGTATTACCAACTGGAACTAAAATTTGCTGACAGCGTCCTTAGTGGTAGAAATTGAAATTAAAAATAGCTATATATATAGCTATATATATAGTCACTACAGTCTCGCGAATACAATAGAATATTGTTTTCTAAAACGCTTCAACGATTTCAAATACTAATTTCGATTATGATTAGCTAAACTTTATGTTGGGTATAAATAACAAATGAATGAAGCTGTACGTACAATAAAGAATATGTTTAACTGCAAAATTCGAAATGTTGTAAACAGCCAAATATTAATATGTACTTTATAAATTTCATGTTATAGGGTGACATAATTTTGTTCCTATTATTAATTATCTTCATTGCTTTGAACAATAAGAAAAGAAATAAATAAGAGTGTTGTTATATAAATCATATGTGCATTATATAGCATGTGGTTATTATGAAAATTTTCATGAACATTAGAAAACGAATGTTTTAATAACTTACTAAAAACTACTAAGTAAGCCAAGCTTTATATTTATATTTGAAATTTGAACACCAATTATTACTATATATGTTAACAATAAATAAAAGATTCGTCTTAACATCAACTACAACAATATGTAATAAAAAATACTTAGTTCTATATTTACTTAAAAAATTAAGATGACCATAATTTTTTATTAAAACAAAATATTTTGTAATTTTTTTCTATTGGAATTTATAGATGACTGAGTATCGATTAACTGTTGTTAAAAACATTTTCCCACCAGATTATCCGAAATTTTTAAAACATCCGTAGATGCCTTCTTTTGGGTCGCTGATGATAGGCCCAACAGAGCTGTGCATTATTTAGATAAAAAATTATTTGCATTGATACGTAATGTTACGATAAAAATTACTATCTTATTGAAGACGGTCCAAACGATGTCGTGTTTGGACTCATTTTCATCCGGATAAGTTCTACAACTTATTCGTATTAACAATATTATTTTGATTAAAAATATAAAAGTTCAAATTGCCAATAATGCTCGATTCTCCATCTGTTTACATTGTAGGCTGTTTGTCAGTCTCTGTGTCTCCGACGTTCGGCACCCAACGGGTGTTGTCGGCCGTGTCGTCGAGCTGACAAAAGTTATCCGAAGATTTAGGGTCGCCCCAGACAAGACAGGCAAGATGCCGAAGTTGTTTGGGTGCCCAAAATCGTCACCCATAAGGGCTGAGCGTATCCGTTGGTCGCTTGAGAGGTACTCGATGTGCTCGCAACAAAGGCCAAGTGCCGAAAATCGTCTCATTTGCTAACAGAACCCCAGTACCGTCCACTCCCCTCTACACCCCTAAGATGCCAATGCTGGAGCGTGTCGGCCACGGGCAGGTAACAGGCCACAGACAAAAGTTAGAAATCTCTGCCAACACGGACGCAGTCACGGTGCAGAATTTAATGAAAATATTCAATATTCGTGTATATCACGATATGAAATACATTCCTTTTCCATAGAATGCGTATGAGGATGGAAATTGTTATTAATAATTATATAATAATCATTTCCATGCATAATACAATTTTGCAATAATTATATGTCAATCATTTTTATTTATTCCCAATTTGCTTTTACTATATGTTTTATACCTATTCGAAAAGTAATATGAATGTAAAGATAGATCGAGATTGTTCTTCCAAGAACGTGAATGGGGATCACATTGAAAACACTGAGAATGAGTCGGATAGCGAATAATAACTGAATGTTATTCGTTCTGAATGTTATAGTTATATATAATAGTTTTTTCAATAATTGTTAAAAAGTGTTACTTCGATACTTCCCCTTCGAAATTTCGTTTTTTAATTTTGCGGAGCCTAAAAAATTGCGGTCAGGTAAGACCGGCGAAGGATGCGGCGTTCGGCGATTCAGGTAGCTAATTGCAAGTGCACCGACTGATCGACCCCTATTCACCGGCAGGCTTGGAAGAACCAATGTCCTTTGTACTATGGATTGCATTACCTTTACTGTACACTCGGAGTGCACAACACCCTAACAACAGTTTAGGTAAAATATGTAAATGAGATCCCCGATAACTGTTTCAGTCAGAACTGTTATATATGTAACAGTTTGAAACAGCTATTTGCAGAACATTTTCAGTCCCTATCAGAAAAGTATAATTGCGAGGAACAAGTGAGAACGAACAGACCGATGTACACATATAATGTGTATCAATATATCATTTCTTTCCTTGAGACTGTCTACATTCTGAATCCTACATGTATTACGTATGACTTTTTAATTAATTTATTAAATACATAAAATGGTACTATTTATTACATCCTGTGTTTCATATTAGGTACTGATATTCTAATTGCAGACAATTAATAAAAATGTGATTATTAATAATCACTGTATTATTTTGTGGAATTAAATACAATGTATTAAAATTCCTCCGTTTAAATACAATGCTTTCTGTTTCTATACTCATTTAAATTTGAATAAATGCTTTTTCAATTTATATAAATAAGCTTTTATTTATTGATAGTAAACATAATAATAATTGTTGTTGAAAATTGAAATACTTGAAATAAATAAATTGAAATAAATAAGAAGATGATGATGATGATGATGATGATGATGATGATGATGATGATGATGATGATGATGATGATGATGATGATGATGATGATGATGATGATGATGATGATGATGATGATGATGATGATGATGATGATGATGATGATGATGATGATGATGATGATGATGATGATGATGATGATGATGATGATGATGATGATGATGATGATGATGATGATGATGATGATGATGATGATGATGATGATGATGATGATGATGATGATGATGATGATGATGATGATGATGATGATGATGATGATGATGATGATGATGATGCGACGTGTCTATTATTATATATCATCATCATCATCCTCATCATCATCATCATCATCATCATCATCATCATCATCATCATCATCATCATCATCATCATCATCATCATCCTCATCCTCATCATCATCATCCTCATCATCATCATCATCATCATCATCATCATCATCATCTTCTTATTTATTTCAATTTATTTATTTCAAGTATTTCAATTTTCAACAACAATTATTATTATGTTTACTATCGATAAATAAAAATTTATTTATGTAAATTGAAAAAGCACTTATTCAGCTTTAAAATGAGTATAGAAACAAAAAGCATTGTATTTAAACAGAGATGAAATATTCAGGTTGAATTAATCATGTAATGGCTCGTTTGGTTTAGTTTTCCAGAATGCGACTGTAACTTGGAAAGTAGCTGAAATACGCGCTGTGCATTACACGTCAGTAACAGTAAATTGGCAACTATGCGACGAATATTCTCCGATGTGATTTGGCAACTACGCCTTCGATGTCTGTAATTCAATATAATTCCTAAACTCACCACTCTAAATCGTAGAGGGCATACCAAAACCTCTGATTTTTTGAAGAGTCGGTATTTCAGAACGTGAGACACGAAGTCCCATAAGATGATAGGTCTATCCTATACCTCGTCGGTGCTGCCAGCCCCCCGTGTTAAACTGCGGGCACCGACGAGATATATTTAAAAACTGCCAGCCCCCGTGTTAAACTGCGGGCCTAAAGTGGTTGCTGAGTGGGTGCTGGGAGCGGTCGGTAACGGCCCCAATGCCGAGATACTCTCATCGGTTGTGGAACTAAGAACGTGGAACTATCACTGATCTCAAATACCAACATCACTAAACGTGACGCTCTCGCTACCTGAATAAATAGAACGTTTGCTCGTGAACTACGGAAGAAATGTCAGTGACATCGGTTGTAAATAAACACATTCTGTAATGGCTTGCAAAATAATTACTTTTAATTGTGTAATTTCATTACACTGTTATTGCCATTTTATTTTCCTTATTGTTGACCATTGTAATCATTGTTTTATAATCGATAGTTTATAAATGTAGGCAATATGAAAGTAACATTAGAAAGAAATATCAGAATTTACATTTAATTTGGAAATTATTCCGATATAAAATAATTATCCAACAAAGAATATTCGTTGAAAACTAACGTCGAGAAGAAATCATGTCAAAGAATCATTTTATTAACACAGCCATTGGCTCGATGTGATGGTCGATTTTTAATATTTTATAGAGCAATTGGTATAATCATTGCTCAACAAAATATTCTAAATCGAGAATCACACCGATTTCCCAGGTCTCACCACGTGGAGGTTGCTGTGAGGGAGACCCGCCCACCCACATAGTATTTGGCGTCGTCCAGACATGGCGAAAAGCGCGCAATTTCCGCCGTGTTTGAACATGGCGAAAAGCGCGCAATTTCCGCCGTGTTTGAACAAGGCCAACAACGTCCCACCCGACGGAAAGTTAACAAAATTACAAAATAATAAAAAAAGCCGTAATTTTGTCCCCACTCTTCCTAATACACATTTGACAGTGCTCTAGTTTTGATCACTGTGCAAACGAATACCAAGAAGAGCTCATTGCAAAGCCTACCCGCCGAATTACTACCTGCCTAGTCTAAACACTAATTTTTTCCCCAATATGCATATTTAATTATTGTTTTTTTTTCAAAGATTATATAATCTTTATTTATTTTATGCCTATCAAGTGTTTTGTATTGTAATTATATGTGTACCTATTAGGTACCTAATGGGTAGCTAACCCAAAGCTGAAATAAAAGTTCAATGAATTAAATAGAACATGTACGAACACATACGACACAACCCGCAACCATGTACAAACACATGCGACACACCATACGAGCATGCACAGATAATAATTACATAAAACAGTATAATTATGTGACAATCAAAATGAACATATTTGAATTATAAAATTTCTCTTAAAGTTAAATTTGTTACGTTGGTTTTACCTTGATTTTACCTTGGTTTCACCAGTTTCATTTTTTATAACCACCGCATAATCAACATTATGCACATCCTAATATTATTAGGCAATGGATAATAATTATAACCTGTTCTCATTTCGCTTTCCATTGCCTACCAGAAAATCAAAATATCTGAAACAAACTTAATTTTAAATTAGTACATGAAAAAAAATAACAAATGACATTTAAGAAATACAATTTACATATTTCAGAAATTAAATATTTTGAAAAATAACAATTGAAAAATAGCACACATTTAAAAAAAATAGCACATATCAAATATAATCAATATTAAAAATAAAACATTTAAAAAAAATGAAAAAAAAAAATTACACATTTGAAACATAATTGTCCACTCGTATATTTGAATCAAACCCGCGAGTGGACTATTTTCTCGCAACGCTAAACTAGAAATTACGTCTCTTCAACGTTTCAAAAAAACAAACGCGAACAGTGCATTTCTATTCGTGAGATTAATTTAATAGATATTATAATACGCAAAACTCCCGTGCACTTTTATTCTTGTACGCAACTCTATATTAATTTTAATATTGGCACATGAAAAAAAAAATGTAAAAAAAGACATTTCAAATATTACATAATATATGAATCAACATCATTTATTGTTACTTTGTTTTTCTTACCCTGTCAAGGAATGAAATATCTGAAACAGACTAAATATTGCGTTAGCACATGAAAAAAAAAAAAATAAAAAAGAAAACATACATACACAAAATAATTGTCCACTCGATATATTTCAAACAAACGCGCGAGTGGACTATTTTTGCGCAACACTACTCTACAAAAATGTCATTGTATATCTCCAAACAACGCGACCAGTGCATTATCTACCGCAACACTATTTTATATTTTTCATAACAGAAAATTCCCGTGCACTTTCATTTCTTTTTCCGCAACACTAAATTGAATCGCGATAGCAGCCATTAAAATTTATGGGGAGGGAATCAAGCCGAATTATTCTTTCGCAACGCTAGTATATTAATAATAAATAATAAATATAACGAAACAAACGCGACCAGTGCATCATTTATCGCGACACTAATTTATTATATTCGATATAGAAAACTCCCGTGCACTTTAATTTCTTTATGCGCAACTCTAATGGGGAAGCAATGGCTGCGGGGGGTATTTTGGGAAGGGGGTGGTCACCTATCCAGAAAAAAATTTTTTAAATAAAAAAAAAAATTCAGAATGGTTGTCCACTCGATAAATTTCAAACAAACGCGCGAGTGGACTATTTTTGCGCAACACTACTCTACAAAAATGTACATTGTATATCTCCAAACAACGCGACCAGTGCATTATCTACCGCAACATTATTTTATATTTTTCATAACAGAAAATTCCCGTGCACTTTCATTTCTTTTTCCGCAACACTAAATTGAATCGCGATAGCAGCCATTAAATTTATGGGGAGGAAATCAAACCGAATTATTCTTGCGCAACACTAGTATATTAACAATATATAATAAATATAATGAAACAAACGCGACCAGTGCATTATTTATCGCGACACTACTTAATTGGATTCGATACAAAAAACTCCCGTGCACTTTAATTTCTTTATGCGCAACTCTAATGGGGAAAAATTGGCTGCGGGAGGTATATTCAGGGGCAGCCACACTGGCTGCAGGTGGTCAGGGGGCAGTCATTCGGTGCAGTGCGGCATTTCAATCATCGCAACCCTAAAAGGCGGGATTTTCTACCGTTTGCATATCGGAAAACATTCGTATTACATCGATTCGAATCACTAATTCTTACTATATCACGCGAGTAGGGAAATACACTTCGCGGTCCCCACTATTTTACAAATTCGAACATTGCAAAATCAGTTTTGCATGGTGCAACGAACACTAAGTTCTATCGAAAAAATTACTGCGCGGTCCCTACGTAAAGATACCCCGTCTTTTACCTTGCGGGCCGACGAGGCGTTCGATACGCTATACATACACAAAGTGTATGTCTTCTAACCCGATCGGACCGCTACGTTAAAAAAATACATGCTTTGTAAAACGCAGTGGTAGGTTCATAGCATTTAGCGCTCACACACCATCAAATGGCTAAGGCACACGTCGCTACGTTCAGGTGAAGCTACAGTGATTTCCGCCATCGTAAGGCACGTCAACACCATGGCTCGCACCGCATTAGATGCTAATACAATGGTCACCATGGCATTGTCGTGCGTACCACCACAGGTGACGTAACTTAATACGTCTTCTTTTTGTGTATGGTACTGTCATACGAAAACGAATACACTTGTTCCATTGCTGGAACGACAAACGAATTGTGTGACAGGGCACACCGCGAGTAATCGAACGTAGCAACGTGAACCGTGATTTTGCGCTAACTGCGACCTGAGAACGTACCAATACGTTTCTTTTCTCGACGTGTAGCAGTCCGGTGGACACATGCTCCACATTGCAAAAACTTTAAACAGAACTCGAGCAATATAACTCGAAAATCTAAACAACAAAATCTTTAGAATTCAATGTTCGTATGCATTATTGCGCAACTAATTCTGCAATGTTAAACATTTACTTTTATATACGCGGTCGCGAGTATAACCATTAAATCACAGGTTTTACGTTTTCCAATATACAAGTTAATCCTACCTTAATACAACGCGTTGGTACTTTTCGCAACACTAAGACAATCGCGATATCAAATTCGCAACGCTAATTTTTCAAACAGAATTGTTTTTATTAATTGATTCGCGAGGCATGCAGGAGGAGTGACAAAGTCTATTGGTGAAGAGACCCGGCTCATCCACCATTTTACTTTGTCATTAACAAAAGCGGTAAGTAAACAAATTCTGTTTTATTTTTTCGCAACGCTAATTCAACCCGTTGAGATTTTCCGCAACTCTATTCGAAAACGCGAATGCCTGCACCACACCAGGGAGGGTTCGTTGCAGCTCGAGCATGGGCGCCTGAAATATCGAAAATGACTCGAAATCAAACGCGATTCTTTTTTGCTGCGCATCGCTAATTCAACGAACAGAGGAATGAAAAAAGACTACTTTACTTATAAAAATTCTTATATAATTTTACTATCTTAAAAAAAAAAATGAAATAAAATCGAAATCGCGACTATTTAATTCGCAACTCTATACAGAATCTAAATCGCGATTCTTTCCGCAACACTAATTTTAATCCTCTGTTCAAAATGGACTAATGCAACACGTTTTCTTTTTCGCAACGCTACTACAAATCGCGAACGTGCCCATCTCGGCTGATCGTTGGGGCGGCGAGGCCTGCCCATTGATGCGACTAACTACTTTTCTACAACTACTTCAAATATTTCTACTGACGAGTATAGTGACAAGGTAGTAACGATAAAACACATGCAGTTGCTGCCCTCTTGAGTGACAGTTTGTCGGGCCTCTTCTTTTTCTTCGCGGTCCGCCGAACATCTGAAACCCTAAACGTGCTCGCAGGGAAAACGATCGACGACTTCCGAGACGAATCACAAGTTTCGGGAGAAGCCGATCGTTCCCCTGGTGCAATCGAGCAGGTGCGAAACGTTTCGAGGACCTAATCCGCGCGCGTTTACCGTTCGCGTCCCCGTCCGCGAAAAGCTATGCGAACAAGAAGAATCGAAGACGAATCATCCATCGAACGTCATGCCTCGTTCGATTTCGACTCGTGAACGAAACTTCGAGCTCTTCCAGGAACTGACTACCGGTCGAATCGCGGCCTACCCGAAAGAGAAAACGGTAGCCAGCCCCGGCCCCTACCTACTTAAAATTAACATTCACACACACCGAGAAAGTAAGCTACCTACCTACCTAGTCCTATATTTAAAAAATGGCAAAAAACACAAGCTCACCAACACATTCACTCAACGATTCCCATTCAGACGCCAGGGTGCAAAAGCCTAATACCTAGAGAGTACGTCCCGGGACGCCTCCGACACCCTAACGTCGAAACCTCATACAAACACAGTTAAGGTACGTACCAGTTTCACTGAAATCGACTGACAATGATAGTGACCTTTGCGATATTAATTGGTAAATTGAAATAACAAACTATTTTCGAGTCTCAATTGAACTACGTGTAATTCTGAATGTTACAAACGTAGTTTTCAGAAAAGCTACTCGCGAACATATTCCATGAAGATCTATGTAGCATGTCACAGATCGACAGGAATATGCGTTATTGAATCTAAGTGAAAGAACCGACGCAATTCCACTGCCTAATCGCACACACACACAAGTGGAAAATACGTCGTGCACGATACACTGGCCATTGTCAGCCGCCACACATATATATTATTAAAACAATGTTCCATGTGCCCGTTGCTCTCACCCTCCCGAGTAGCGCCTGGGCACGCGAGAGGATTCGAGCAACGAACAGGGAACCTCAATATCCTGAAAATCCTATCTAAAAGAATTCATTAAATTTTGTAAACGGTCTAATATTTATTTATTCTTCAAATATGACTCTACTTTATCACAAAATTTAATCTGAAATTCTAAATGATATATTGAAATATTGAAAAATATAAAATTTGTGCTATTAATCAAAAAGATTAAAGAAGACTTTAATTTATCTTATTTATGCATTTAAAATCTTTAATAAAATATTTAAAAACCCTCGGACGATCCTTTCAACAAAGCAAAGTTTCGAAAAAATGAAAACAGCACTTTACCAAATGTAAAGTATGCGTAATTACTTTGTTTCAAGGATCTATCCGTCGCGAATCGTCTTTTTGTACGCAAAATCTAATACTTTCAATAAATTACAACTGATTTTAAAATACGTTTTTCATTTAATTTACAAGTAAATTTTCCATTAGAAATTATTTCTTAGTTAATAATAGCATACCAAATTCCGGAAGATTTTTGTCTTCTCGAAATTTGTTGACACCGTTATACAAATTGATTCATTAAGAAAAAAAACGCGACGTACAAAAAGACCCTACCTAGCTAGGAAACAGATTACTACCCGTGGAAACGCCTGGCGTTATCCACGGTCACTATACTCGTCAAACTCAACTACTGTTCTAATCAAATATAATAATAAAAAAGTTATTTTTTGACTCACTACTTGTTGGGGGGATACGAATGCTGCGTTAGAGTCCTGGAATCAAAAAATGAAACAAGATGTTAAAAAACGATTCGTACAATTCCATCAACAAGATAGTTTATTTGGAAAAATCTCTTTTCTTACTTACATTCTCACCCCCTTGAAGTCAGCGACCGTTGGCTCTGAATCTGAGCATTGATGCGTTGTATTACATTAGTCTTACTACCCCTGTTTTCAATATATCTAAAGCGCATTATCAGCAAATTCTATTTAATTTGGTAGAGGCGAAACGAGACGGCTAGCCGACTGGGTTTCCAAGCCCATAGAATCAACCCCGGATTCTTACGCGAGGCGACACCATCCACCTGCCTGGACGTCGTAACGCCAGGACAGATGCGCCCCTTCGCTTAAAACGTGATTCCAACTCGCGAGTATACACTCCACGAGCTGGCCGCTTTAAGTATAGACCGAAGCCTAGTAACGCTGGCATTATCTGCCAGAGATGGTGCGCTGCGGTCTTTTGGCTGTGAGGTCACCCCTACTTGAAGAGTAGGTGCGGACCTCCACCGTCTCGATCGAACTTCTCTACTAATATGATATCAAATATATCCTAACCTCTAAGATAATGCAACTTTCGACACATTGAAAACAAGGTTGGCTAACGTAATAATGGAAGTGGAAGTTCCCCTCCTCGAGTTACGGTAGCCTACAACATATAAACACGAGATATATAGAATTCGTTTAGTAACATACAACAAACGTATACAATACAATCAATAATGTAATAATATAATTGATTCATAAAAAAATATAAAAAAAGGCCGAAAAAATTAGGTTTGAAAAGGTTGTTTCAAACGAATAATCGAACAGTTTCACAATAAGCTTTTTTGCACGACAGTAAATTAATGATAAATTATTCATTTTTCATGAATAATTAGTAACGAAAATGTTAGACAACAAAGTTTAGTTGGAAAGATATATTGGTACTCACACATTCTCTCTTCCTTGAAGAAGTCACACTCTTCGTGATGAGCAGGATTAATACTTCTACCACGATTATTACGTTAGCCTTATTCTTTTGTTATCAATGTGTTCAAAGCTTAAAGCAGAGGCGAAACGGGACGGCTAGCCGACTGGGTTTCCAAGCCCATAGAATCAACCCCGGATTCTTACGCGAGGCGACACCATCCACCTGCCTGGACGTCGTAACGCCAGGACAGATGCGCCCCTTCGCTTAAAACGTGATTCCAACTCGCGAGTATACACTCCACGAGCTGGCCGCTTTAAGTATAGACCGAAGCCTAGTAACGCTGGCATTATCTGCCAGAGATGCTGCGCTGCGGTCTTTTGGCTGTGAGGTCACCCCTACTTGAAGAGTAGGTGCGGACCTCCACCGTCCCGATCGAACTTCTCTATTAATCACAGATATTCAAATCTCTAACAAAATACAACTCTGAACACATCGACAACAAAATTGGCTAACGTAATAATCGGAAGTACTTCTTCAACTTCTTGCTTCGAGGTTCTTTCTTCTACGATGAAATTACTACAGCCCTATTACTCTTGTTTCCAATACGACTACATTACCAGCATGCGATAAACGAAACGAATTTAGATATAAAGAAGTAGAGGCGAAACGAGACGGCTAGCGACTGGGTTTCCAAGCCCATAGAATCAACCCCGGATTCTTACGCGAGGCGACACCATCCACCTGCCTGGACGTCGTAACGCCAGGACAGATGCGCCCCTTCGCTTAAAACGTGATTCCAGCTCGCGAGTATACACTCCACGAGCTAGCCGCTTTAAGTATAGACCGAGGCCTAGTAACGCTGGCATTATCTGCCAGAGATGGTGCGCTGCGGTCTTTAGGCTGTGAGGTCACCCCTACTTGAAGAGTAGGTGCGGACCTCCACCGTCTCGATCAGACTTCTCTACTTAGACTTGAATATCGAAATATTGAATATGAAAAATATCGCGGGAATCTACATGCTGGCAACCAAACCTAGCTAGCTCCCCATTCCCCATTTCTATCACCGAAAAAAAAAACAATAGTGTAGAAAAAAGTGAAATACGCTACGAGCAAGTACACCTAGTAATTCGGAAAAAAGTGGTAACGCTATTTGAGAAACCTTTACCGCATGTTGGGACTCTACAGAAATGTATATCAGACCGGTCTGCGCGCTCAAAGAGGAGATTCTACAAATTCCAATGGCCGGGCACGAATAGGACGGAGACCTAAGGCTTACGATCGTACTTCTGAGCCCATGTGGCATGGCGCATTCGGGGAGACACCATGCGACAATATCTCTACAATTACGATTATACGCGATAGGATACGAGACCAGAACCACCACCGTCCTCGGCAGGAGTCCACCTATACCCTTGTTCGGCGCCACAGTAAGCCAAAGGAATCAAAAGAATCAACCTCCGGGCTGCAAGCAGGTGATTGCTGGGTACCAACCGAAGCCAGCAATCGAAATCGAATGTACCGGGTAGAAGAGCGGGTACATATACATCTAGTGTAGAGATTATCGAACCACATTACCAACATTCCGATAAAATGACTATTCCCAAATACCGACTAAATAATTTAAACGAATTTTAATTATCGCATGACATTGACCTCCAAATGTGGAACCTCGACTGATGTAGGCGCTTTGGGGTATGACCGGCGTAATAGCCGCGGTCTGGTTTGTGCAGGTCTATTAGGCGGGCCATGCCTATGGAATTAGCTTACCCCCACCAAAATGAGCTAAGCTAGCGACTAGTGGTTTTTCAGGCCACTCGGATTACTATAGTATTTACTAGATCCGTAGATCTAGATACTACATCCGTACACTGCGGCAACATCCACCCTCTGGTCGTAGTTAACGCCAGTTGAGTGCGTCCCCTCCCTTCGCCCAGGGCAGGAGTTCCGCTTCTGGGTCAAAGGGGAGGAGCGGTTGAAAGAGGCCAGGAACGCTGGCTATGCCAGAAATGCTACCACAGCGGTCATGAGCTGCGAGGTCTCTAAACCTCCACTTAGCTAATTTTGGCTCGTCTATTTTAGACAGGAGGTATGAAATAGCTATGGCAAAGTCGAGTAGCCAAGTCTTTTATGCGATAATTTTCCATGAATCTTTGTTTACAATGGATCCAGCTAGGCAAAGGATAGATGCAAGATGCATCAACCAATGCACCCTGCCCGATACAACAACGTATGCATCGGAAGCGTGACTGGTTCATCCATCTTGCATCTGTAACATCTGTGTGACTCTACTTTAATGCGCGAGTATTATACCCTCGAACAAAAACAAATGACTCTACTGCTGGATCGTTTTATCCGAAGTGAAATGGAGGATCGCGCTCTAAGAGATCGTTACAATTATGTCGGCTGATAGTAATATAATTACGACGCGGACCTGCCGGTAAAACCTCTGAGTGTCGCAAGGGCCTCAACAATAAAGCCCACGTTGCCTAAGCACGGCCAGATTGTGTACGCCTTGTTGAGGCCCAAGACCTCGCCTAATCCTCTAGCTAGGTCGAGCTGTACCATCGCCAGCTCTCCGATCTACCCGACAGAGGGGTACGCGTAAAAACTATCCTTCAAACGACTTGTAACGATCTATGATTTCCATTAAATTCAATGATTTTGACAAATCAAAGATCCATCCATTTCACTTCGTCGCACCTACCTACAAGCTTGGCACATGTTATAACATGTATACATTTAATATTTAATCGCGGGTTGAACATATATATATATTACAACATAAATATAATATATATAATATATAAATATATTATACATACATATATAAATTATTGTATATATATATATGTCATATTCTCGACCCGGGGTCTCGCTGGGTTTCCCCAAAAAGCCAGCGGCGGAGTAAGTATTTACACCGGGGAAAACATGTAAGGGATGCGGGAGATTGCGGCACATGACGGCAACAGCTCAGTCCCCAGACCGACTGCGGCCCATAAGGACCGCAATACTAAGTACCGGAGACCGCATGTTACCCCCATGGGTCACAGAGTATCTCGAGCGAGGCATTGCGGCACATGACGGCAACAGTTCAGTCCCCAGACCGACTGCGGCCCATAAGGACCGCAATACTAAGACCGGAGACTGCATGTTACCCCCATGGGTCACAGTACCTCGAATCCCAGACAATTTTCGATATCAACGAATGAAGCCAAACGCATATCGGCGAGTGAACTCAATCGGTTATCAGCAAACCCCAATAATGTAAATACATACCATCCACGCACAAATTCCTTTAAAGACATCCATAAAAGGAAATACCCGAGAAGCGGGTGGAAATAAACAAACAAAGCCAAGCAATCAAACTCTAATGATATTTTTAAATTTTCCCGAACCCTAACAATATCATAAACTCTAAACGTATCCTAATCCCTACGATATGGAAACAAGAGTAATAGGCTATAGTAACATTGGTAGCGATGAATAGTATAGATGAAGACCTGTTGAACACAAAATACAAATTCAATTGATCTCTATTAAGTAACAAGCGAGGAATAAATCAATGTCAGGGTGAAGTGTGGCATTTCATTTATCGCAACTCTAAAAGGCAGGATTTTCTACCGTTTGCATATCGGAAAACATTCGTATCAGATCGATACGAATCTCTATTTCTTACTCTATCACGCGAGCAGGGAAATATACTTCGCGGTCCCTACTATTATTACAAATTCGAACATTGCAAAATCAGTTTTCTATGGTGCAACGAACACTGAATTCCATCGACAAAATTACTGCGCGGTCCCTACGTAAAGATACCCCGTCTTTTACCTTGCGGGCCGACGAGGCGTTCGATACGTTATACATACACAAAGTGTATGTATTCTAACCCGATCGGACCACTACGTTAAAAAAATACATGCTTTGTAAAACGCAGTGGTAGGTTCTTAGCATTTAGCGCTCACACACCATCAAATGGCTAAGACACACGTCGCTACGTTCAGGTGAAGCTACAGTGATTTCCACCATCGTAAGGCTCGTCAACACCATGGCTCGCATCACATTAGATACTAATACAATGGTCACCATGGCATTGTCGTGCGTACCACCACAGGTGACGTAACTTAATACGTCTTCTTTTTGTGTATGGTACTGTCATACGAAAACGGATACACTTGTTCCATTGCTGGAACGACAAACGAATCGTGTGTTAGGGCACACCGCGCGGAATCGAACGTAGCAACGTGCACCGTGATTTTGCGCTAACTGCGACCTGAGAACGTACCAATACGTTTCTTTTCTCGACGTGTAGCGGTCCGGTGGACACATGCTCCACATTTCGACGGTAGCAGAAACTTTAAACTTGAAATACAAAACTCGAGCAATATTACTCGAAAATCTATACAACAAAATCTCTAGAATTCAATGTTCGTATGCATTCTTGCGCAACTAATTCTGCAATGTCAAACATTTACTTTCATATACGCGGTCGCGAGTATAACCATTAAATCTCAGGATTTACGTTTTCCAATATGCAGGTTAATCCCGCCTTGATACAACGCGTTGGTATTTTTCGCAACACTAAGACAATCGCGATATCAAATTCGCAACGCTAATTTCTCAAACAGAAATGTTTTTATCAATTGATTCCCGAGGCATGCAGGAAGAGTGACAAAGTCTATTGGTGAAGAGACCCGGCTCATCCACCATTTTACTTTGTCATTAACAAAAGCGGTAAGTAAAAAAATTCTGTTTTATTTTTTCGCAACGCTAATTGAACCCGTTGAGATTTTTCGCAACTCTATTCGAAAACGCGAATGCCTGCACCACACCGGGCAGGGTTCGTTGCAGCTCGAGCATGGGCGCCTGAAATATCGAAAATGACTCGAAATCAAACGCGATTATTTTTTGCTGCGCAACGCTAATTCAAGGAACAGAGGAATGAAAAAAAAACTACTTTACTTATAAAAATTCTTATGAAATCTTTATATTTTAAAAATTGCCTCAAGTAACAATAAAATTGAAATGAAATGGAAATCGCGAGTATTTATTTCGCAACACTACATTCTACACAATCTAGATCGCGATTATTTTCGCAACACTAACTTTTATCCTCTGTTCAAAATTATTTAATGCAACGCGTGTTTTTTCTTCGCAACGCTAATGCAAATCGCGGATGTGCCCATCTCGGCTGATCGTTGGGGCGGCGAGGCCTGCCCATTGATGCGACTAACTACTTTTCTACAACTACTTCAAATAATTCTACTGACGAGTATAGTGACAAGGTAGTAACGATAAAACACATGCAGTTGCTGCCCTCTTGAGTGACTGTTTGTCGGGCCTCTTCTTTTTCTTCGCGGTCCGCCGAACATCTGAAACCCTAAACGTGCTCGCAGGGAAAACGATCGACGACTTTCGAGACGAATCACAAGTCTCGAGAGAAGTCGATCGTTCCCCTGGTGCAATCGAGCAGGTGCGCAACGTTTCGAGGCCCTAATCCGCGCGCGTTTACGTTCGCGTCCGCGTCCGCGAAAAGCTATGCGAGCAAGAAGAATCGAAGACGAATCATCCATCGAACGTCATGCCTCGTCCGATTTCGATTCGAGAACGAAACTTCGAGCTCTTCCAGGAACTGACTACCCGTCGAATCGCGGCCTACCCGAAAGAGAAAACGGTAGCCAGCCCCGGCCCCTACCTACTTAAAATTAGCATTCACACCAAGAAGTCAAGTTACCTAACCCTACCTAGTCCTATATTTAAAAAATGGCAAAAAACACAAGCACACCAACACATTCACTCAACGATTCCCATTCAGACGCCAGGGTGCAAAAGCCTAATACCTAGAGAGCACGTCCCGGGACGCCTCCGACACCCTAACGTCGAAACCTCATACAAACACAGTTAAGGTACGTACCAGTTTCACTGAAATCGACTGACAATAGCAGTGACCTTTGCGAGATAAATCGGTAAATTGAAATGACAGTCTATTATCTAGAATTAATTAAATTACGTGTGCAATTCTGAATATTGCGGATTTAGTTTTTGAAAAAGTTATGCGCCAACATATTCCACGAAGATCTATGTAGCATGTCACAGATCGACAGGAATATGCGTTAATAAATCTAATTGAAAGAACCGACGCAATTCCACTGCCTAATCACACACACACACACACACAAGTGGAAAATACGTCGTGCACGATACACTAACCATTGTCAGTCGCCACACATATATTATTAATACAATATTCCATGTGCCCGTTGCTCTCACCCTCCCGAGTAGCACCTGGGCACGCGAGAGGATTTGAGCAACGAACAGGGAACCTCAATATCCTGAAAATCCTAACTAAAAGAATTCATTAGTATACGGGCTAATATTTATACAAACTTGCAAAAAAAATTGAATCGAAATTTAGTTATTTGAAGATCATTAATAATTCAAAGAATTAATAGAAAACATTAATCGTTAAGCAAAAAGACAAAGATTTTAATTAATTTAATTTAATGATTTGAAATTTTTAATAAAATATTAAAGAACCCTCGGTCGATCCTTTCAACAAAGCAAAGTTTCGAAACTATTGAGAGTACTATACCAAATGTAATGTACTCGAGAAAATAATCCAAGTTAAATTGATATGTGTATATGCTTTGTCTCGAGGATCTATCCGTCGCGAATCGTCTTTTTGTACGCAAGAGACCCAGTGCTTCTGAGCAATTCGAAATAATTAAAAAAAAACGATCTGTATTGAATTTTAAATGAATTTAAAAAATCAATAATTATCTTAAAGTTAAAAAGCAACTTTATTTCATTTCAAATATATTTCAAAGATAAATAATTATTTTGATAATAAAAAGTGACTCTAGTTAATGGTATACCAAATTACCTTAGATTTTTATCTTTTCGAAAGTTGGTGATACCATTATCGAAACTATTTCATTTAAAATAGAACGCGACGTACAAAAAGACCCTACCTACCTAGGAAACAGATTACTACCCGTGGAAAACGCCTGGCGTTTTTCACGGTCTCTATACTCGTCACAAAAATTAACTACTAATCAATTGAACTAATAAAAAAGACAGTTCTTTGTGCACTTACTACTTGTTGGGGGGATGCGAAAGCTGCGTTAGGAATCGTTCTGGAATCGTTCTGGAATCAAAAAAAGGAACAAGATGTTAAAAAATGGTTCGTACAATTCCATCAATAAGATAGTTTAATTGGAAATATATGTCTTTTGATACTTACATTCTCTCCCCCCTGAAGACAGCACTACGATGCGTTGTATTACGTTAGTCTTACTGCTCTTGTTTTCAATATATTCAAAGTGCATTATGAACAAATTTTATATAATTCGGTAGAGGCGAAACGAGACGGCTAGCGACTGGGTTTCCAAGCCCATAGAATCAACCCCGGATTCTTACGCGAGGCGACACCATCCACCTGCCTGGACGTCGTAACGCCAGGACAGATGCGCCCCTTCGCTCAAAACGTGATTCCAACTCGCGAGTATACACTCCACGAGCTGGCCGCTTTGAGTATAGACCGAAGCCTAGTAACGCTGGCATTATCTGCCAGAGATGGTGCGCCGCGGTCTTTAGGCTGTGAGGTCACCCCTACTTGAAGAGTAGGTGCGGACCTCCACCGTCTCGATCGGACTTCTCTACTATATGCAACTTTTAAAAATATTGAACACAAGGGTGGCTAACGTAATATTCAATGATGTTTTCCTCGAGTTAGGATAGCCTGTAAAATATAAATATGAGATATATAGATTAAAATTCGTTTAGAAACATACGACAAATATATAAAATGCAAATGAATCAACAAATAATTCACGTAATTGACTTGAAAAAAATATTAAAAAAAAAGGTCGAACCGCGATTAAATAGTACTTTGGAAACTACTGTCATTTGAATTAAATAATCGAAAAACTTCACTATGAGCTCTAAATTTGCTCGAAACGCGACCAGTGTGCATTGTTATTCGTGACGTTAATTTAATAAATATTATATTATGTAAAGCTCCCGTGCACTTGAATTTTTATACGCAACTCTATGTTAATTTTACATTAGTCCATGAAAAAAAAAATTAGGAAAGAATAACAGATTTGAAAAATAGCAAATTTAAAAAAAAGCACATTTGGAAATAGCACAATTGAAAAATACCATATTAAAAAAAAGCACATTTGAAAGATACCATATTTGAAAAATAGCACGTTTGGAAAATAATATATTTGAAAAATAACACAATTGAAATATAATATAAAATGTTCAATAACTAAGTTTAATTAGTAACATATACTGCTGGTACTCACATATCCTCTCCTGCTCGAAGAAATCGTATCTCGAACCTGGCTATCGATATATCCTATTGGTGTCGAAGCCTCTTTTTCCCCTCAGGTTCTGTAACATAAAGAACAAATTCGATTAATTTCAATCAACCAGCCGTCAAAGAATATATCCGAATTAATAGAAAATAAATAGTCCAAGTTGAATACAAAGTCAAAGTTAAATAAACATGATTTATCGTCACGACGCAACAGTAAATTATCGCGAGAAGGCAACACGATTCGAGAATAAATTGAAATCCATGAAAAATAAATAATTCACTTGAGCACGGTATTAATTTTAATAAAAATTACGATAAATAATCTTAACTTCTAGCGAATGATAAAATATAGAAACGGTACGTACCATGTAAAGGTCCTTGTCTTGCGTCGTAATATATCCAATGTATCGGTGAGAACCGACGCGGTCGACAAGGACGAGGGTGGTTCGGAGATAACGATCACTTACACACACGACACACAACCGATCACTTTGACTTTCGTTATTAGAATGAAGTCGCGGTCGGATCGTCGCGGCCGCGGGGGTAAGAGTGGTGGTGGGGGACCGAAGGCCCGAATATTGGGGGCTTCCCGGAAAATCGGCGACGCGTCAAAAGTGGGATCGGCGCAAAGGGTAGGGGCGTCGATTGTTACGTGACAAAGGCAGGTTCTTACCTGTTTACGAGGGTCGCTGTGCCGCCTTTTTTTTTATTTCAGATGCTATTTCCCTTACATTTAAATCAAGGTTCTCACTTGTCGCGCATAAATTTACACTGTGACATATTGACTGTTTTTCCGCAAATTGTTCGCAAGTATACACTAATTTATATTTAACTTATTCGCAATAATTTCCGGCCTACATTCTCTCTTATAGCCGCCTTGCCGTCTTGCCGACTCTGTGTAATCACACGCTCATAGAAAAAACCCATATACACAGGCTCACAAAGCTATTCGAACGCCTTTGAAAGCTGTGTAACTTTTTTTAAATTGGTCAAAACGACCAGACCTTTCTCGAGCAATTCGAAGAATTGGTTTACCGAATGACGTGCAAAAAAGGTTTTTAAATTCAAAGTTATATTAATTCATCACGTAATTCTCTCTCAAACTATTTATTATTCGAAATAGTATGTCAAATGAACGTTATCCTGGTTTTCAACATATTTCTGTTCCCACAGATCGATTCTTGGAACAATTAACTATAAAAAAAAGTGTAAGGAAATAATGCTTGTTTATGAAATATTTTTAAATTACAAATTGTGCTATCGTTAAATTATGCTTTAATACTTTCTTACGTAAAATATTTCTAGGAATTTTTTGTCCTTGATATTAGTTTTACTTTTAATATTTTACGTCTTAGAAAGCAACACTAAAAAAAATATCTGTTTAATTCGAATACGTTCGTCGGAGAATGTAATAAATAATCGATATGGTTCCGTGATGATTCACCTTCTCGCCGACGAGAATTTCCTTAGTGGTCTTCTGCACCGACGAAATACCGTAGTTGGCCTTCTGTTTCTTACTCCAGACAAAATATATTCTAGAGGGCGGTAGAAAACACCGTATATTTCTAGATACACGTTCTCCCGTAAGGCTGGTAGTCTTTAAGTATATCTCGTCGGTGCCCCAATGCCGAGATACTCTCATCGGTTGTGGAACTAATAACGTGGAACTATCCCTCGAGTTAAAACTGGCAGTCCGTAAGAGTATATCTCATTGTTAGTAGCGGAAACAGACGGATATGGAGTTAATGCCAACGGACGCGGTCGTCTGGCGCCAATTTTGCGCCAATGTGGCGGAATTTTGTTTACTGGCCTCTTTATTCATTTTTTGCTAATAAGCATGTTAACAGTTCCACAAAACAATTCAAACATTTTGATTCTTCTATCGAGCAATTAGAATTAGTAACCTAGCAGTTATTGTAGACATAAGACAATATAATAAATAAAGAAAAAAGATCAGAACTACGAATCAGGTTATGAAAGAAATTAGACGTTACGATTGTCTAACATTTATTGCCCAAGTATACGGTAAAGTACATTGTATTTACAATGGAGGAGGACGTCGTGTGGTCACAAATGCAAAAACTAATACAACATTGTTTTACAGCTTAACGTATTTACATGTCCCTGAGGCTTAGTCTACTGTCGTTATACACTCGTTATTATTCTACTGTACAATTTATCCTACGCGTTGAAAGCGATCATCTACGCCATACAGATTCGAGTATCACACTTTCATGTACACAATACATCGGTTGTCGTCGCTGACGCATCTAAGCAGCACTAAAGAGGACCGTCATGATCGTTCAGATAACGCGAGACCTGCGTTGTCTGGCCGACAACGGAACCTTATTTCTATAGGAAGTCTTGATGTAGCCATATGGCCGGATTTGCGATATTCACATTTAACGCTGATAGAAAAATGCCAGTTGATTTAACAAGTAATAGGTCTCAACAATCAGAATATGCGATTCTCACACTTTGCGAGATATTCATCCCTCTTGTGGCGAAGTATCATGTACACTGTCGGTACAGAGGATTTACAGGCTCGACTCACTATTCTTATACTTGATTATTTTTTCCTTCAAAGAATCAAACGAAGGCAGAGCGAAGTATAATCGCTCGTGGAGACATCGTGATGTTCTTAGTGAGACAATAGACGAAAATATTAATGACAGACGTTGGACTACTGACGAATGGTAACGAATGATAAAGCACTGTTCGCCATTGTTACGATTTCTTATGATTTACTACGTCGTTCTCCGTCTGAGCTATTACCAAACATTTTAGACTTTCGAATCTATAGTGTTACGGACAGTAATTACCTGGGTGTATTCTGGGTATCAAAAGGTAAGGTAAAACGTAAACAGAATTATAATGGACCTTTATACATCTGTGGCTACAACCTTGTAAAATATGAAGAAGCATTTATATTAATACTTTAACGATGGATTTACTCTCGATTTGACATGGAATGCAAATTTTGCAAATTTTTTGCTCAAATACCGAGCCCAATGCGGAAACAGATGGATCGGAATTTGTAGACAAATTTTGGCGGCAAATTCATAGCAAATTGCTTGCTGGGGATGAATTAACCCCTTGCTTTAAGGTTTAACTTGTCCTTAAATAAACTGATTATGTGGGAGGCTGCACTCTTAAGAAAATCCAACTTAATTCAATCATTAAGTTTATGTTAATGTTATAATAAGAAATAATAGACCATTTAGAAATTGTCAGGAAAAATTTTATTAACAATTCGTCTGGTGGCCTAATATAACTTTTTCTCGATGAGTTAATAATGCAGCAATACAATTTTAAGTAATTTTGTGCAAATAAATGAAGGCCACATTAGAAAATTAGCTTTCTTAACCATTTACTGTCAAAGTCTGAGGATATGTTAACATAATTCTGACTGTCTTTAAATTCCGAAGAAGCATTATATTTCGCATGAATTTCTTATCATGTTGATCGTAAATATATTAATATTAAAAACTTGAGAGTAGGACGAAATCGGAAACAAATATTCGTCGTCTTATTGAATATCAAGGTTGAATGTAACTGATAAAAGTACATCCGTGTTATAAGGCGAGAGATGAATATCCTCATACATTTATGACCTCGTCAGGTATACATTTTCAATCTGTTTCTGCAATCGATTACACACAGTAACATTCGTACATGGGGTACATTAAAATATTACCCGGATCGTCGTTGTGTACATTCCTATACACTATATAATTCGTTTTTTCTACTTTGGTTATTGTATTATCACTAGACTGCAGAAGTTTATATAAATATACAATTTCGTAGAGAAATCTAAAGTATGCGACATTGAATGAAATTTAATATCCTTCGGGAACAGTTTTGATCAAGTAAAACGTAGCAAAACTGTATGAAAAATGTTCGAATTTTGATTTATTGGAGATTTATTTAGGTCGTAAATGTATTAAGTTCCACAGTCTAATTGTCGCTAATTGTAAGCGTTAGAAGATTCATCAAAACTATAATATTATAATTTTGTTAAAGAAATTAGATCACAGACCTTTTTACAAAAACATTTCTTGTGTTCGTCGTGACAGCTTGTTGTGTCAATATCAAACTAAACATAAAAAATAATTTTCAATAAGTAACATTGAGTACTGTTACAAATCTTTAATTAATCTGATGATGAATGAATGTTTTGTAAGGAAATGTATTACTTGAGTAAGAATAACTTCTTGTTTGTTACAATGTTTCCCATACATTACGTTAAAATGATAAAGTCAATGTTTGAAGCTGACCGCAAGAATTATAAATTATCGCAATAAATAATTTTGCTGTATAATTAATTGAAAAATGCTTTCATAGATGAACAAGCATTTAGTTAACTTTAATTTTTCGTACAAGCATTTAATTGACTAATTCCAAAATTGTTTCTCCAATAAAAAAAGAGTCCTAAAAATTTTTGCAAAACTTCATTTGAAACGAGACGTGATTACATTTGCAACGAGGATTCGTAACTTTGCATCTATACAATATTTACATATTTCTCCTAAGCATTCATCTCGGTCCTCGTTAAGTAGAATATGACATCATATGTCAGGCACCTACTTTTAAGCTACTGCATATTTCACGAATATGTACGGAACATAAACGTCAATTTTTCAAAGACGGAATTAGTGTTTTAGTTGCTTGAATTTTCACAACATAAGTAGAAAGAAATTTGTTTATTTAAGCTATTTAATTACTGACACATATTGCATAGAAAGCTAAATGCGTTAGATATCTTTTAAAAAATGATAATGTTTCTCGTATGATCGCAGTTACACATGAATTAAAAGGTGCAAAATTGTCTTTTGGCTTTCATCATAGTCGTCGTGAACCAAATTGTTGAAACAAATAGAACATCTATATTTATTTATATTACATTGGACGACTGGGCATTGGTTTTAGATTCTTACGAATGGACTTCACTATCTCAGTGTTCTGACATAAACGAACTATTTCGGAAGAGAAAATCGTATGCACAACTGTTTGACATCACATAAACTTCATGCGTTACATAATGATATAAAAAATATTGTAAAGCGATGTTATAATACATCTATGTTAGGTGTAAGTAATATTTACAATGGGAATTACTTTTTTCTCGCAGTCACTATTCATTTCGGACTTGTGATACCAACAATGTCATAATTATTTTTATAAAACACTAAGAGAAATTATTATGGAATAACTTCTTCTAAAGAGAAGAGGGAAACGGACGTTTTACCTGGATTATTATACTTATTTTATTTGTTGATTGGTTCCTCTAGGAAGGGCTAAATCAGTGATCAATTAATGGTTTCATTAAACAGATCTCTTGTACTGTACAGTGACAGGTTTATGAAATATGAAATTGAAGCAAGTGTTTTTCTTTTTTTCTCCGATAATTCAACTTTTTCTTTTAAAGCTGTCTTTTGTTATGAACATTGCAATGCGATTAATCTACTTTCTAGGTGTAATTAAATAAATCACTCATGAATATGTGTGAGAATTGATCGAGAAAACCAATATAAAAGAAACCTGTCAGAAGTCAAATCGATCAGCTACACTTTCTGAAAACTTCATCGTTTTACCAGTCCTTATACAGAATGACAAAAAAAAAAGACTCAAATTCTAAAAAAACATTCAATTAACCAAATCGAAAAATTTATATCTTCCAAGTCAAAGTTGATTTTCTAAAATTTCATAAATTGTCGTATTTAAAAAATTCATTTTATATTGTAAACAATTTTAAACATCGTTTCGTTAATTATTTTTTTGTATCATTTCGTAACTTATTGCTACATTTTACGTATCCTAAAAGTTCTAAGCTCTGCTTTTATCCTCCTATATGCTCATTCAACCGTTGATTTATAAATAAACAATTCTTTAAACAATTGTGCACTTCCTTATATTTCATAGTAAACAATTAAATGTGAAATGATTGGATTACCAGCTTTTTTTTACCAAAAATAAGATAAACAACACGTACTTAAATAGCTTGAATTTCAATTTAATTTCTCTCCTCTCTTTATGTGTATGTGCATACACACTGGCCACTATCACCGTTATTACTTTATGTTCCATGATATTTAATTTGGCTTCTCAGTTTGGCTTCTAACAAACAGTCCGAATAAAAATAACTTTCTGTATCAGCGTCGAATTTGTACAAAAATTCACATTCTAACAATACGTAGACTACATACACACTCACGGTGGACGTAACGATCTGGCGTAGAGTAGAATACAGACGGGAATAATAATTGTGAAACGATTTATTCAACTCTTCAACATCCATGAAATAAATTTCCATTTATTTCCCGTTCCCGTAAATCAGTCTACAAAACTTTGAATTTACATAAACCTACGCAACTATGGTGAACAATTCGCAAAAATTCGTTTCCTTTAAAGAGGTATCCTAGTGTAACAGATCCAAAAAGATCGATCTTTTTTTGCGTGTATCGAAAGTACAGCATATAAAAAATATGCTCCCAGAGTTTTGTAATCGTGTGCAAGGAATCGATGAAATTATAGATCATTTAGTGTGACGCGTTTTAATGGGTTTCTCTCGAAACTATGTTTTTCCAAATGATTTCCACGATACCTTAGAAACTACTGTACCAATCGAACTCTAATTCTTCACGTATTAAAAACAAAAAAAGTCGAAAAAAATCGGAGCTTTATATTCCAACTGCCATCATTCTTTTAATTTTTAACATACTTTTCTCTTTTTGGTACAGACTACAGCCAGACGCATACTAAATAAGAATAAATATTATTTTTCATTATTTTCTATGGGGCTTTCACCAACTTATTCGTGGCATTTTTCTGATTAAAATAACATAAAACACGATGTAATTTTAACTATATTTAAAGATTCAATACGTTCAGCGCGGTCACAAGAAAATAGTAAGCCCTACACGATCTATGTCACATCACGAACCCGAGGATTGGGCTTAGATCAAGACTTCATTGTATATAAGAAGATGGTTAATGTTCATAACTGGTACAGTATTTTATCAAAACATTTGCAAAAAGGCTTAAAGAATGTTACGCCAGACCACCGTCTTAAAGGAATCAATTTCAACTAGAAGACATTGTTTTATGTACACTGGTTGATGAAACTACTAGAGCCACGGGTCTGAAAAAATATATTTATTTTCAACGTAACAGATAATATCGCTTGCAGCATTTCCAAATGTACCTATATTTCCAATTTGCAGTTATTTAAAGTTTCATTTAAAAATTGATTATACAATAATTTGGTCACCCACAGAAAAGCTGCATACGCAAATGAAACTGTATAAGAACAAAAGGTACGTGTCTGACTGTTTCGCGTTTCACTGCTTGATCGTACGAGATCAAGCTTGACGCTCGATGCTTGATCGTAACACCACGGAATCCGTAATTTCTTGGTACATCTAGCGATTGGTTGCGCTATTATAGTTTCGTGTACCGAGGAAGAAGCTTTCGGCTGGTCCTCGGTGCTTGGAAAAATTAGCCTTCATCCGTGTATTCCTCGAATTCCATCGTGTTCGAAGATGGAACTCGCGGCAGTGCCGGTCCCGGACTTCGCTGAGACGCGGAACAAACAGTTCTTAGCATAATCGCGGCCACAGAGATACACCACCTACGTCGACAATCCGGCGAGGATCGCCGTGATCGCGGTGATGCCGAGATTCGCGAACAAATGTCGGTGGAACGGCGACGAGGCTGTCGCCGATTGAAAATCAATCTGCTCGTCATCGTCGTCGAAACCTTTCAGCATCGGTTCGTCCTTCATGCCAGCTGTCTTCCTTTCATGACTGTGATCGATCTTCCAGGCTTTCTTCGAGTCCCGCCTCGTGCTGGGCCTACGAGTTGTCGGCGGCCGATCGATCTCTGAAACACATAACGGTTTCGTGCGTTGGAAAAGCGATATCGAGATTGGAAAGGTTTCAAGCCTTTACGAACAGATTTTCTTGTTTCCCGATCAAAACTACTGATTTTATTTGATATTTCCCATTATACATTTATCGTATCGTTTCGCTACGTTTTTAATCTCTCTATCGTAAAAATTGCCGTTTCTAATGGATTCATTAGATTGCCTTAAAAAATACAGATGGAAAATTGTGTATTCTCCCATATTTACATTGTTGTGTTATGAGTAGACATCGGATGTTTATGCAATTTCCAATTTTTATAAAAACATTTTAAGAAAGTGGAATGAAATAAAATCCTATTTTTAATGAGGACAGCCTTTGTAGATCCAAAGCAAATAAAAATCGTGTTAAATTCTCTCGAATTTTATATTATAGCATTTTTTTAACATTTCCATAAGCCATAAATGCATAAACATCCGATGTCTAGTTATGAGACTTACTTCTGAATCTTCTGTACCTCCGTCGGATCCACAGCACACAATTATTGACTCGCGAGAATAGGTCCGAACAATTGAACAACAACCACTAAACAACACACACAACACATTTTATAAAATCGTGACAACGAAGAAAATAATACTGCGATTTGAACAATGATCCCTTCCACGGAGGTGGTACGGTCAGGTTATCCTAAAGGTTAGACGCTGATACAAAACCCAGGTAAACAAATTATGGCGGGACGCCGACCCTATTTCCCGGAATTCCCTGTTTTCGTATCACACGTCCGTGTGGGGGGGGGGGCGGTTAAAATCGCAGTATTATTTTATTCGTGGTCGGAGTAACATCTTCTCGTCTGCTGTCACGATTTCGTTAAGTGTGTTGTGTAGAGTTTAGTGATTGTTGTTTAATTATTCGGACCAATTCTCGTGGGTCAATAATTGTGTGCTGTGGATCCGACGGAGGTACAGAAGATTCAGAAGTAAGTACACTTTACATTATTATTTTATAATGTGGTTTGTAGTACATTAGTATTATATTTTATTATTTGTATGTAGAATATTGGATGCAAGGTTTTCTTTCATATTTTGCAACTTCAATGTCCCTTTAACACTAGATTTACAAATCACTAAAACTGACTACTTAACATTATTTGGTAATTATTTACATTAGAGGCTTCTTCACCGATTTTGATCACCTTGAAATATGTTGTCAAGGTCATCATCATCTTTCCGAGTTTCCGGTTCTCGCACACCCTTAGTATTTTAGTAAGATTCTTCTTCTTCCTTCGTTCCTAACGTTATTGTTTTAATTGTATGATTTGATTCTTTCCATACAGCGTGACGCGTTTTACAGTTTTGTCGCAGTCACAAAAGCGTATTTTCATTTATTATTGAAGTTCTGTGAACCGATGCTTTAAATTGGGCGTAGAACTGTATAGAGTGTTACTATATGCTGTAAACAATAACGTTGGAAATGAAGGGCGATAAAGTTTCTAACTAGGATACACTTTTTATATTACATCGCGAAATCGTAAATGTTTTTGCATAGACATTCAAGTAGTAGGTTTAATGGAAGTAGTGAGTGAAGATTGAAGTACAAAGAATACTTTGGAATTCATTCCGACAACGAAAAATGGAAGAGAAAATCTCATTGTGAGCACAGTTTCCAATGCAGCTACGTAATAGTTTGGCAAAACGAGTGACTGTGGCAGTGGTACTCTGTATGATACAGTTGTCGTTTTTGTGCACTTCAGTATGAAAAACCATGGTACGCAGTGTACCACTGACGGAGCCAATCGTTTTGCCAAACTATTTCGTTTCTGTATTGGAAATAAAATGTGATTTGTAACTTCTGTCGGTGGCCATGTAGGCCAAAAGTTCGCTGCGTATAGCGGTGTAATTCAATTTTCTTCTGCATTTTTACTTTTCGAAATAAATTGAAAAATATTCACAAGCATTCACTCGTTCTTTTCACTTTAGGAAACGTTTCTTTTTGTTTCACTGAGATCGTTGTTCTCAAACTTTTAAAATGTTTGCGTTTTTTACAGCGTAAGATCAAACTGTAATCCTCTGTTTTGTTCAAGAAATGCGCATGATTTCTAATGTTTTATTAATTTTAATTACTAATGTTTTATACGGAAATCGTTTAAAATATTTTCTTAGTCAAGCCACCCATTTATAGGAAAAAATGGTTTAGATCACGTTTGAAACCGCTAAGCGATAGTTTGTGATGTCTGGTCACAGAAACGTTAAAGAATGATTTAGAAATTTGCCTATATTACTTCCATCGAATTATTTTGATTCGAATACAACAATTTTACAAATAATTACTATAAAATAGGCAATAATTATGGATAAATGCAATTATATTTATTTCCATGTACAAAAACGTTAATGAATGAATACAGTTGTACATTTCTAAGGCTAAAGTTGAGTTATATTGAATAGCTTTCAAACAAGGACAACTAAGTAAGTAATATTTGGAGATCGATTCTTTTGTTAGTATGATTGAAATGATTGTACTAATACATCTAATAAATTTCTACCTTCGTTCCGTTTATTGTACAGAACGCACAAAAACTCTAAACATAGATCGATGACTTTATGGCTTACCAGTTTCTCATAAATTCACCATTATATACGTCGTACTGTAAGTTCATCAATGTTAGTTTAGCGCGCCATTGCTCCGCTATCATTAGTCCCGATACGAGATTGAACTTCGTCCGAGTTAAAAGCTCAAGGAAAATAAAACTGAACAAAGAAAAATCACTTCAGGAAAGAAAGCTGATTCTCGTTGGGCAGGGTTCGGTTGTTTAGTCCTTATTGTATTGTCGCATCTAACTAATTTGAGTCCTCGATCATTGAGTCGTCATTCTTCCAAATTTAAACTTCTATTCGTTTGGTAGAGGTAAATGTAAAACAAAATTTAACTTCTATGAATCTATTGAAAAATTCAAGTATAAGTTATATCCCTCGTTAACTACTCATTCTTTATTTTTAACAAAAGCTAAAAATCTTCGCACAGATCTATATTCTTTTTCCTTTGTTGTTCCGAGTTCGTTATTCTTTCAGAGGTGGAATTCATTGCGACTCTAAAGATTCATGCAAATCGTAGATAGTTCAAATATGCAATTCGAGATCAGAAATTAAAACCTAATTATCTTTATTGTTTTTTTAATACATGTGAACGTTGCATAGGAAAAAGTCATAGAAAAGTCAGTCTTTTTATTCATGATTGAAAATTTTCTGATAAAACGGTTTTGATACCAACGATAAACCGCATGGAGGAAGACCTACATCGTAGATGATGATGTTATTTGAGGTGCATTGGAAGCAGATCAATATTTAACAACACGTGTAACGTCCCGAACAGCAGAATTCTCGAATGAATTTCGCGGGCTCGCAAATTCCGTGTATTGTGTGGTTGCAACGATGTACTGAGATTTTTAGCTTATGAAATTAATGATAAGTACACTACGGATTTTTATATAGTTGTAGGCTACAAAATCCATGGAATAAAACAGGAAAATAACTTGTTCTTGGAAAATATATTCACTTGCTGAGGTTATTGATACACGAAAGATTCTATTTATAATCGAAACCAAATTTGCCACACAAAGTGACACTGCAATGGACAGTCCCAATGGTAATTCGATTGATACCGTTTGAAACTTGAGTTCACTTCGTTCCTTCAAAATAGCATCGATAGAATTGCATTCGATAATTCGCCATTAAATGCTGCATGACGTTTGGTGAATTCCTTCTATTAATATTTTAGCTGGGTGTCTTTTCGATTATCAACACTTTCTAAGACGTAACGAAAAACAAGTAAAATTCAAGTGACAAAAGTCTCACTACTATGAAACCGTTATTCTTGGAGTTAACCCCTTGTACTATAATATCTAGTCAAACTCGTGATGAAGATTTCGAATACAAACTACTAAATATACAGGGTGTGGCCGGATGGGTGATACAACCGAGCAGGGGATGATTCTACATGTAAAAATAAGTCCAAAAAGAAGAGTAACAATTTTTCGTTTGTCGCCTCGTTTTCGAGAAAATCGAGTTTGAAAATGCAGCGAATACGCGTGCTATTAAATATCAATCGTCTGACGCATTTGACCATGGCCAACCAATTCTACTTCGCACGCATACCGAAGCACGCGAATGCGATTGATCTTTAAACTCGATTTTCTCGAAAACGATGCCTCTAACGAAAAAATGTTATTCCTTTTTTTCTACTTACTTTACATGTAGAATCATCCCCTGCCCTGTGGTTGTACTACCCCTCCAACCACACTCAATTATAAGTAAACTTCGTGGGAAGTAATCGTTTTTCAAAATCATATAGAGCGTTACTCGAATGTTTTCCCAGGTGTATCGGACCCCCCTCCAACCACACTCTATACACGTTATTATTAATTTTTTTTTATCAATCTTAGTTTTTCCAATCAATAAAATGCACAGTCTAGTGAACACAAATGCCTATTCTTCGCTTTCAATGTATAACTTCACGTCACTGTGTAAAAACTTTAGAAAATAATCTGTAAATAATAACGACGCTTAAAGATTGCCGACTACTGCCCTCAAACGTTCCTCACAATGAAAGTTCACCCATTGTGAAACCATTGATTTCTTTCTGTCAGCGTTGTGAGATATATTTCTTTAAAATGCGATGGTACGAATAAAGCATAATCTGTTGATTTAAAATGTGAAGCAAAAGTGGATATTATCCTACTATCGTTTATGCAACTATGACTGGTACAATTGCCCTACAAGGGGTTCAGAATAAAATGAATAATTTCGGAAAGTTGACAGCTCGCTCGAATGAACGAGCCCGTCATCCGTCAGTTATAAAGGTTAAATTCGAACAGCTAGAATCGCGCAAACCACAGTTGGTTCCGAAACGAAGGATCCTTTCAATCTTGCTCCTGCCGAAATTCGAGTAGGAATCAATAGGGCCGGAGTTTCACGCGCGAGGATCGCACAGGATATTTGGCCCTGTGAATGTAACGGCTAGTTGGGCGGGGATAGTAACACATTATCGCTGATCTGTTCATTAATAAAGATGAGAGCGCTCCGGATCTCATCATGCCATCAAGTCTAGGCGAGGATTTAACGGCCGTCAAACTGTATACCATGGGGAAAGCCGCTTTGTGTCGGATCACGTACAAACGGGCCTTGTCGGTCGGCGCGAAAATGCCGCGCCGAGATACCGCCGCGGCGTGGCCCGATGCTACCGAGTAATCACCGGAAAAATAATCGGCCAAACGATTGGACTTCCCCGCACACGATGCTACCGGCGGCTTTGACGTATTGGAATGTCGTCCAGCTGGCGTCCCGCAAAACCCGGAGTGCTGTTGTCACTTGCACGCTTCGTCGAAATGTCGAGTGTTCGCCGATGATATTCATTCCGCAGCGCCGTGTTTTCCCCGGCCAGCATCGACCGACCGACCGGGCTGCACCGCCTCGAAATACGCTTCTTTTAATTACTTTTTCAAAAAGACAAGATGACAACGGGCTGTCTGGAACCGGGCTCGCCCCGCGGTCGATCATCGAACAACTGACAGCTCGCGACCAACCCGCTTGTAATAACCGATCGCCGTTATATTAGGTCAGCCGAAAAGTTCGAGCCCCGTCGCGTCGATCAGATACGTCACCGCACCGCACAGTGGTCCAGAAGCCCGGTTTTTGTGGCCAAAATTCAAAATGTTGTCATAATTTTCTGAAAGTTGGTAATTAGGAGTTTTTGGAGTCGCTGATAACGAATCTGGCATTAAAAATTAAAAATTTGTCGTGGCCCGATTAAAAAATTTTGTAAATCGATGTTTTTCATCATTTTCATAGAACAATATCATTGAGATACTTAATGCCATGTTTTAAATTAGTATAACTTAATACAATAATACCTTTTTAGTTTTCAGTTATTCGATGGCCCTCGAGGCGTCAAGAACGCGTGAATAAAAGAGACCTTCCTACCGTAACCTTTATTTCATAATCCCGCTATTTTGTAGTTCTATTTGAATATAAGGTTCCCTTTAAGAAAACATCACAGTTATGGTCCACAGACGCCGAAACAGATAAGGCGGGTTCAGGTCCCGAACGCAACGTCAAAATACCTCGGACGCCTTTATTAAAATTAATACAGAGTTAAAAGTCGCAAGAGGGCGCAGCTAAACTTAGCATATTCTTTTTAACAAATGTTTAAACTTTCGTAAAAAATAAGTCCAAAGTTTAGCACTTTCTAGCATTTTTTTAAAACCCTTCTTAAAGCTTAAATTGTTACAAACTTGGAATATTTGTTTATGGATTAAAAAATGTTTATGATGGCATTTAGAACTTAAAGTACATCTACTAACATATAAAAAATCGTAATTATAACTTGTTTTCTGATATCCTATAAGTGGTATTTAAAACGTTTAATAGAATGTTCAATTTTATGATTTTGTTTTTAGAACGCCGTATCTTATTATACAATTACCTAAAATCAATAATATTTTGGATTTAGGAGCTTTGAAGAGTTATCAGTTTATAGCAAAAAAAATTTTTTAATCTATTAACCTTGAAAAATTGAATTTTGGCCACAAAAACCGGGTTTCTGGACCACTGTGCACCGGTCCAAAATCATCACAATCCATCCATTGCAGTCGAAAATAACTTTGCTATAAGATTATTTGTAATCACGCTTCAAACATATGCCAACACACGAGTAGACTACGGGTTTTATGGATTTTTGTTAAACATCAGTAGGTGAAATGTACAATGGTATAAATATATTAAAAATGAAAGTCAACGCGGTAGGGCGGAAATATTAACTTCTTCAGAATACAGTGGAAAATTGTTCGAATCTAAGAGAAAAAGAAGAAGAGAAACAGATGATAAAAAAAAATAATCAAAAAACATCGGAAAATCAACAGATATCGTCAAATGATAAGAGAAAATTGGGGATTCGTTTTAGAGGATTGTTTCTTTCCTATTTTGTTTATTACAGTAACGTAAAAATCAACAAAATATAACTCATCGTTAAGCGACGCGCGACGGTCACTACATACCAATATGGCGGAATCGTTACCTGTCAAAAATACTGAAAATCGCACGTCTTTACGCACGCATAACTTTTGAACCAGTCATCTTCTAAGATTGAAACTTGGTTTTTTGGTATTTTCTCGCCAAAATCTACAGGATTAAATTAAAAGTGGATAAAAATTTCTGGTGTCTTGAGGTAATCCCAACTATGTGTAATGATCACGCGTCTGCAATAGGAAAAAACGAAATGAGACATGGAAAAAATTCTTATAGAATCCATAAATCGTAACAAACAATCATCAACAGAACGAGCGATGTTAAAATATTTACGTTATCAAGAAATGTTAATTTTGACAATACTTATCGTTTTGAAAAGTTAAAAAATGCTAATTCTGACAGTGTTTGTTGTTAGTAGTGTCGTCTAGTTTAAAACGTCATCGAAACACTTGAAACTTGGATAGGCATTACAATTTTCACTTTTTTGAGCTTTTAGGACGCTGTGGAGTAACATCGACATTCGGAAGTATCATGTATGAGGGTAAGAAGACAAGTTGATGAATCGATTTTTAATCATCGTTTGTAATCACTGTCATGGCATTCGATACGATTGCCCAAGATGAATTTGGCGGACGACAATCACATTCCATGTACATGTTAAAGTATTTTCCTCGGAAAATACTTTAAGCCCTTATTGAATATCGTTTGTTAACCGTTTAACGTCAATTCGAATTTCTTCGAAAATGATCAATGGACGATGGACGCTTACTGGGACGTCCATTTTAGCGCGTCTATTGGAAATCGATCTATTGTAAATTGCTTCGCAGATAAATATTTAATTGCACGCGGTTTGGTAATCAAACTTGCCCTTTATTTATGCAGTTTAGCGTTGTTAGATTAAGTAATAAATAACTATTACACGTTTACCCGAGTGTGCACATTTATTTTTGTCCGGAAAACCAACTAGTGAAATAACAGAATCATAATTAGTAGTTGTAGTTTTCGTGTATGAGATAATTTTTTTCTTTTTTTATTTAAAATCCAACACAGCTGAATATAATGGGTACTTATAAGTAGAGGACATAATGCCATATATCTTTAATCTACGTATCCTTTTAGAATTCCAGCTGATTATCGTAAGAATGACACAAAGGAAGAAAATTTCAAGAACGGTAGCTATTATCTGCGTAAATAATGCTGAGGAGAACAAAGGCTTCCTCAAAGGAATTCCATTTAAACCTTAAATGCTAAAAAATCTTTGAAAATTCGGAGAATTTTCCATCAGACGTATAAAACAATTTTAATAAAACACGGAGGTACAACATTATTAAATTGTGCATTAAGGTGACAAGAGCTACACAGTTACTAAAAATTCTGTAAACGTCAGATTATTTACAAGCTTTTCGCGTACTTCGTGTAACGTATTTGTCATAGCGCGTTTGTTTCTCGAACATCTATCTATACAATGTGAGTATTTAATCAGCGAAACGATGCTAGCGCGAGTAATGAACAGCTGCATTTAATGCAACAATGAAAGTCGATAAAATTCGCTTGAAATAACTTAAACATTTATGGATAAATTCTGTGTCACGTGTCCCGAAAGTCACTTTGGTAGAAACGAAATAATTATTGTCGAGAATTTTACTGTTCCGTTCGAACGGTGTTACCAACGCATAGCAGTTTATATACATACATAGCAATAACAAAAAGTCCGAAAAACACATGAATCTTGTATTACCGATTAAACTTATTACGATGCAAGTTTCTTTTTGCGATAAAGTTCGTACGAAAATATGCAAAGACTTCTGGAATGACCTGATACCCCACGTTAGAAGAGTACGATAAAATACACATTTCGTTTTACTGGCACGTTGCCATATGCAGTTTGCTACTTCTACCTTTTTATGCTCTTCTACCTTTTTAACATGGTGACCGCCGAACTAGTAGCTATAAAAATTTTACAAAACTCAAAGTAATTTATCTAATGAAGCAGAAAATTGGAACCTACGATTTATCACAGTGATCTGGAATCACTGGTTACTCTTGTAATTCTTTACAATACCGCAGGTCTAAACCAAAGGTATTTTCAACACGAAAGTTAATCTTTAAATTTTCTGAAGCACTTCTTCTTGAGACATGTTTATTTTTACTGTCAATTAAATATGGCAATTCAAATATTAGATTCAGCAATTTTTTGATTCTTGTTAGGGAAATAATTTAGGGTAAACTCAGGCCATTTTCGGTAAAATAGCAATTAACTCGGAAGGTGATTGTTTATGTTAGTTTCTCAGAAGCAATCATTTATATCAACAGTTGATTTGTTCTTGAAAGTAAAATCTTTGTAGATCTATTAGTGTACAAAAGTTGAAAAGTAGAAGGGGAAAATAGAGTGAGGGAATAAGATCTGGCGACACTGGCCCCACGATACCCCGCAGTAACAGAGCTAATTGGAATTGTCTAATTGGAACTGTATATGCAACAAGTAGAATCGGTAGGTCATGATTAGATGCATCAGCCGATTCCTGTCTAATAGCGTGCGTATTCGCTGAACTTTCAAACTCGATTCACTCGAAAACGAAGCGTCGAATGAAAGATTTTTCTTCTTTCTTTTCGACTAATTTTTGCGTGTAGAATTGCTTCTCAATCAATTGTCCAATACTATAGTTACCTATCATAATATTTCTCAGCTATTTTACACAGACTACCAAAGCTACATATGGAAATATAATTGAATTATATGTGCGATCAGGACACACCAGACCAAGTACGTATGGAGATTAGAAATAGTCGGAGGGTTCCGTGGGTGTGCGCGTTAGCTGATCATTTACTACCAGTGAGGTCACGGGTTCGATTCCCGTTGGCGGGATTTCCTCTTTATCCTGAAATCCTACAAATATGATGTTAAAGCAAGTATTGAAATGAAAGAGAGAAACCACTGCGGACCACATAGGGTTAATCCTTGCGCGAGCATGACTTTCATAACCGGCCCCTTGCCCCGGCATATTTCATTCATTTTTCTGGCAAGCTTGGCTCTCGTCGTCGGCTCGAACACGGATCGTTATCGGAAGTTAATCGACTCTAATGAAGCATGTAAGCCGCGATTCGCCCCCCCCCCCACTGCTAATTATTGCTAACGCTGTTAAACGTTAGACGATGCGGAAATAGAAGAAAAGAATCGAAGGAAACTCGGAAGTGGGGTGTTCCACTACGGCGCACGGCGGTGGGGAGCGTGTTCTCAATGGAACGCTGGCTAATTCGATTAGACGACGGGGGCCAATTACTCGAAGAGCTCGCGGTGACGCTTGCATGGCTAGTCGCGCGCTTGATTTACAATTATCGATAATTAAGTAGCTGGCCGAGCGTTCCTCCCCCTCTCTCTCTCCCGCCATTCATCAATCGTTAAATTCGCCCCCCTCTTTCTTCTGTCACTGTGCACGCTTGTTTCCGTCCTTGAGGCTTATCGATACTATAACCAGACAGAGGATTAATTACCACGTGGAGCTTGCAGGATGCTCATACAGGGCGGTTTGCTAATTCATGGCGCGACTGGAAATCAGGCCAGCTACCCGTGTAAAAATAAATAAGCGACGGCAGCCCCAAACGCTTTCTGAATCCGGCCGCTGTTAATGAGATACTCGATTTTGAACGTTCGCCGTACATGCACTCATTAAAATACATCGGAACATCCGTAGTTCAGACGAATAGAGCGGTACGAGAGTTTCAATGAAGCAACTTTTATCTTTCTCTGTTCATACACATATATAAAACAATTGGTTTTCCGGTGCTGAACTTTGTTCTACCATCGTGGAACGTGATGTTTCTGCAATCCAGCGGAAATAAATTCACTTTCGAGAATGGTCCCGATGTGTGGAATTACATTATTAACCCTAGCACTCCAAAGCTTCAAGTTCCGTCACGCGGAGTCCTGGGCGGGGTGGGGCGGAGGGTGGGTGAGGGGCTCTTCGAGCGCATACTCTTCTTTACTCATTTCTTCCATTAAAATAGTTTAAGAAGTTTTGTAATATTTAAGCATGCGATAAAATAGAAAGTAGATATACAATTCCCTTCTCTCAGAATGAATTGTATTCGCTTGTGATTGCATTGAATGCTTCACTAAACCAGAAATGCTGTGGAGTCCTCTCGCAATCAGTTCTGTGATTCGCTTTTTAGTTCTGGGATTGTTTATTATTCTTTGGAAATGAAAGGAACGTTAGAGCCGCGATGCGTAGTCTGGTTTTTCCTTTCTACACACTGTAATTTTTTCCCTATACCAACGCGGACTTCTGAATATTAAACGTAAATGTACAAACGACAATAAATAATTTTCTGAGAATCATTCAGCGAAGAAAAATAATCCTAGTTGAAAGTTTTCCAATCTGTGGGTTAATCGGTAGTAGAATATTCAATTTATTAGAAAATATAGGATTGAAATTTGATTATTCAAAGTTGGCTTTGAAGATTCGAGCTTCTCTTTCTGCGCGTAATATTTTCTTAGCGTTTTAAAGCTTCGTAGCATTTAATATACAATTTAACTTCTATTTAAAACTATAACCAAATTTTCAGCATATTATTCCTGTTTATACAGAGTTTATGTCTGTCGGTATTTGAAACTAGAGTCACAGTATTACAACTTTCGTTCGTTGTGAACTTTTTGCTGTAATTTCGGGGGAAAATAAAAATTGAAATCTCACGTGTAATCGGGTCAGATTGCGTCGACGAACTGCGACACGGATGCACGATGGTTTTTTGCCATTTTTGACATGGTGTGTCGCGATAAGACACGCGACGCCGCGCGCATCCATCACTATCCAAAGTTATTCAAAGCCAGGCCGAAATTCGTTGCCTCCGTTTTTAGTCGAGCTTCGGTTTCCCTTCTTCCCAGAATAAATTACGGCGCTAACGTCGTTAGCTAACGAGAAACGCTAGTCTAAAACATCGTCTTTTTTCGCCTTTTCAAGATCAGAAACTTCTTTGAGGGGAACGCGAGCAACGACAGTGAGCAAAAAATGTTTCACTTAATTTTATCGTTCAAAATGGAGAAGGCGTTCACTAAACATTCAAGTGCACGACATATTTGTTTGTTTTATCCCGTAGTTAATATAGAGCGCGAGATATACATATATATATATACTAGTCTCACGTCGAAAATACGCCAAAAAGAGTCACGTTCAACGACCATGTTCCACCGCCGCGAGGAACAAAGCCTACAAAAGCGACTTTATAATGTAACATCAAAATTGTGCAATGCTCCGATTCTTTGGGCTGTTCGACAGTTTTATTTAATGAATTGTTCGACAATTTTCTCAAGGTAAATTGCACAACACCGAGGTGGTCTGTGGAAATAAATAACCCGTGAATGCTTTGTCATCGCTCGACGGTGTCTGTCAATCCAATTAATTTAATATCCATAGACTCTGGCTCTTTCAAATAATGATAGGCATTCAGATTATTCGAGAGTTCCTAAACAACATGAGAGACAAGCTGAGACGGATTTCATAATTGTTAATGCAAGCTCAAAGGGCAATGTAATGAACAGACAAGTTCCTTAATTTACACTTCAGTAATTAAGGCGATTAAAAAACTAAAATTGTCTACAACGTTTGATATATTTTCTAAGTAAATCGTATTTTCAACGCTTAAGTGGATCTTCTAAATGTACTTTAAAACTGCAACGATTCCATCAAATTATATCTAATACTATACTTATGTTTAATATTCGCCCCTACGGAAATAGTAAATAAACTGAACAGTTTTTCATCTAAATGCACAGATATTATTAATAGTTAATAATAGATTATTAGCATAATTTTGAGTGGGATCGCATGGTAGTGAACGTGTAGTGAACGAACTATTCGGGGATCCACTTTTGAAATATACGAACGCGAACATGCTTGTTCAGTAGTGGTGGTACTGTTCGAGCGCGATGAAGAAAATGGCGAATTATCGAGAATGATATCGAAATATAATTCGCATTCGAAAAATTAAGAATGACGTTTTAGCCATCACTGCTCTTCACTCGCATGTCTTACAATTAGCTTCGTGTGTGCATAGAAAAGCTGAGGCGCCTATTCCATTAGCTTCATTGTGCTCCCGCAATAAGGACCGAGAGCGTTTGCAAGTAATCAGGTTACTGCGGAGTAAATGCAAATGCATTTCGCCCTGGCAACAATGTGTAAATGATTTGAACAATGTTAAGCCACCGCGGAGCAGTCGATCGGAATCAACGCGAGTTCCTTTTCGGTCGTTTAACTTCGCGGAGCGTTTAAGACCCTGGTCGGAAGTCCATCTTTGGTTCGAAACAATGGCCCAAGTGGAACGGCATTTATTAAGTTGAATTAATTGACTGCGATAGAGTGGCTCGAAAAAAGTCGTGCTGAGCGGCTCCGAGGGTCCGTCAACAATATTTCAAGTGGGACTACTTTCGATATTATCGAGTGGCAGCAAACCTGCGTAATTAACTGAAGTTACGATAACGAGAGGATTTGGCCAACTGATAAGTAGAAAAGTTCAACAGTTGGGAAATTTCCTGCGCGACCCTGAGAGCACTGAATAAATCATCCTAAAAATAAATCTGTCTGATTGGACAACTTTCGAAATGTCTCATATCGACGCCATTATATTTGCACACGTCTGTGCAGCCGCGAATGTAACTTTCGTCCAACCGAATGCACTTTCTAAACTCGTTAATTTACTCAGGCGTTCGTAAAATATTAATTTTGCCTCTTCACTTTGAAATCTTTCATCGAACCAGGAAAATATGAAATATTCCTTAGGGGGGGGGGGCATAACGCTTCACTATTAATTCATTAACGACCGTCTTTTCCGTTTATTTTCCACTTTCGTAGTCGCCCAGTCTAATGAGGCATATTAATTATACTTATATATTAAGTAAATTGAATTTATTTTTCAATTCTAGTCGCTCCGTGACGAAATCACTTTTTCTCAAGCGATATTTGCCTGAATTATCAGATGAAAATGGTAATTGAAGTATTTTATGTTATGTTCTCTATGGTAGCATTATTTCAATATTATTGTAACAATTTTTAATAAAACACGTGAATTAATCACGACACCGTGCTCATTTCGCGCACCGTGAAATTAATCACGACTTCTTGATTGGCGGGGAAATATCGAAATACGTTACGTACCAATTTGGTGCTATTCAGATTTTATGACAATTATACTTACTGTCGATTTTAATTTTTCCATCAGTTTCGCCGAGTGAGTTGGTTGCCACGCATCTGAAGAACCCAAAGTCTTCGGGCCGTACTGATTTTATGGTCAGCCTCATTGTTATTTCGTATCCGTTTGGTATCGCTTCAACTTTGTAGTTGATATCTACGAACAAACCAATCGAAACTTAATAATCCTTCTTTGTTGTCAATTATACTACTGCTCGTTATTTCCAAGTACAGTGTCCACTCGATGATTGTCCAAAACACGGGTTTCGTCGTTGATTACACAAATTAATATTATCGGAATTATATCATATTTGGTACCATTTTCATTTAAAAAATGCCACGAATATGTAGGTGAAAGTTCCATTCAACGATAATTACGGGGTATACTCAGCGCTAGTAGGGACATTCATCGAATAGAGACTGTATCCATAAAAATTGCAAATCTAAAGAAGCAAATCCTAGAACATTAAATGTGCCCATAATTATGAAAGTGGTCTGTCATATATTTCTTGTTTTTTTTTTTATTGAATAAATTTAGTTTAAAATCATGTCGTGTGAAATAAGTGATAAATTCATTTTTTTTTTTAATTTTGACTTAGACCACTTTCATAATTATGGGCACAAATAATTTTCTCAAACTTTGCTTCAGTGTTTAATAATGAATGTGGGGAAGGTGGTCGACTGGTTGGAAAAGGTGGAGAATCAGATAGAAAAATGAAATAGAATTATAATTAGTATGATGTGTACGACGCATGGAAGGGTGAGTGCAGGTTAAGAAATCCGCAATTCCGACTAATTGCAGATTTCAAAATATTACTTGTCAAGTAGTAAAGTAATCCCTCTACCGTCTCAAAGAAATTTAAGTCCTTTTGTTCAATCTTAAGAAAGTGAGTGACTGCATACATATACTTTAATACCGTTTAATGATTTTAGTATTCATCCGAATTCACATTTTTGTAAATACATTTGGAAGAAGTAACGGTAACTAAACTCCATGCCGGAAAATTAATTAAGCTATTGCTCGATTTTACGAAATTCTGCACTTTTCAATTTTCTGACGATTTTTCGACGCTATCTGGCAACGTCACGACGACGCGGCGCGGCAGTCGAAAGAACTGTTTCCGCAGGCTGTGAAAGAGCGTGATCTTAAATATGATTACTCGCCATAATGGAAAACGTAATTTCCATTTTCTGCTCTCTTTTTCCGAGTTCGCAAAATTACCGCACGTCGCGAGAGAGAGAGAGAGAGAGAGAGAGAGAGAGAGAGAGAGAGAGAGAGAGCGTTAAACGAGACTCGTTGCGGAGCGAGCTACGCCTCTAATTCCGTTACCATGTAATTGCACTTGTCGTTCGTTAAAAAGTTAGCTTGTTTTATTAAGGAGAGTGGCAGAGCAAACGCCGGTTTTGAATAAGAAGAAACACGTTGGCGGGGTAAACTTGATATTTATACAGCGGGTCGCTAAACGTTATGAAACTGTGTAAAGTGGATACGCCAGCGGCTGCGTTATTTGCATGTGTGTGCCGTTTTCGCTGCAGCGTGCGACGCGTGCAGCGTCCATCTTCCATGTCCATGATGTTTTCGGTGCTGCAACGCCGGTAATGTGTAAGCACGAGGCATTTACTCATGACTTATCAGCTCATGTCGCCCGTTGAACGTTCAAGTAATAATTCTTCTGTGTTCGTACGCGTTTCTGTTTACGAGTATTCATCGGGTGCGCAAGAAAATGTTGAAAAGAACATTTATCGCGCATGTGCGAAAAATCTATTTTCTATGTTTGCGTGAGGTAAAATCATAGGATCAAGAGTAATCCTAAATTATTAAAAACGTAGTTGCTACAAAATGTATTTGAACACTAAATTTCTGATTGTGGAGAATTTTAATTATTCATCATTTTTTGATTCATTATCTTTTCATGGTTCACCGATCCGACTCACTACAGAATACAATACACGTACAGCAAATGAAAATATAAGGTAAATTATCTCAAAAGAACTTGCATAAACGAAAATAATATTTCACCAAATTTTCAATACATATTTGCGAACTGTGTTACGGAAAGTATGGAAAATATATTTGCTGTATAAAGTAAAAAAAAATATATATATATATATTTTCTATTCACGGTACAAACCTTCGGTGTATAAAATCTCGAATTAACCGCATATCCTACGGTTTAATAACTCTTCCCTACGAAAATATGACTTTTTGTATCCCCACTGAATACGAAATAGCCGACAATAGGCGGAGTGTAAAATCCAGTGGTTCTTTCATTCTACCAGTTGCAAATGCAATATTAATCATGCTGCAACGTTTACCGTTACCGCGGTGAACAACGTTTCTCTTTCACACGGTGGCACGTACGAACAACCTGTGATTTATATTTTTAATAAAACGTCATGTATTGTATTTGACAGGCACGCGGAAAATTTTACATCTGCCGGCTGCCGCGCAACATTCGTTTCTTCCTCCTTTTTTGTTATTCATTGTATATATTCCAAAAACACGTGAAGCAAAACCATTTTATTTTAAAGAACGGTTAGAGCGGAAATACAACGTGGCGTTCCGGCGCCGCCATTGAAAACCGAAGAATGAGGGGAGAAATTCTATCACCGCCGACGCGACTGTCCCGCGAAACAATTTTGCGCTCTGTTTCGTATCACTTTTTTAACACCCAGCCCCCGCTTTCATCTGCATCTTTCTTGTCGTTTGTTTCGTTCGGTTCAATCTGTAAGTTTAACGAGTTTCTGTCACGCCATCGCGCCGCGCTGGGGAACCGGAAGATTTTCGCGTTTAAACCACCGGCGACGTATCAATTAATCCGGAAATAAATGCTTCCACGCTCTCTCTCTCTCTCTCTCTCTCTCTCTCTCTCTCTCGATATATATATCCCCCTCTCCTCCCGTGGCAATTAAGCATGGCAATAATTCACGTTCCAAAGGAAAATTAAGATATGTACAGAATACCGCGCGGGTTATTATTAATTTCGTACCGGGCGCCGTGTTATCAATTAAGCCGGCGCGGCGCGGCGTCGGGCGGGGGCGTAGACAACACGCACGCGCCCGCTGCCATGAACTTCAACTCGCCCTTCAACAGTTATCGCGAAGGGTCTAAGGCTGCGTTTAAAGCGAACCAACGACGTTAGGGTGAAACAATTAGCGGAAACCGCATTAGAATTGCTCGTACGCGGACCCGACGTCGCACAGTGGGCAAAAACGGCCTTTTTCGATTCAAAATCAAAGAACTTTCGATAGGAATGAGGTAGAGCGATGAAATTTTTTTTAAATGAAAGCTGAAACTTTGTAGAATATGGGAAAAATAGGGAGATTACGGTACGAACGTTTTTTAACCTTTCGAAAATTCGTTAAAGTTGCACAATTTCAAGAAAATTTTGTTGTTGTGGTTAATACGCGCGGAAAATTGTTTTTAACATGCTATATATCGTTTCCTATAGATTTTTTCACGCTGATTTCAAATCTGTTTTCAAAATTTGTCTACGACCTCTGGTTTTTGAAAAAAATAGATTTTTGTGATACAAATTAATGAAATTTTTTCGTTAAAATGACTTGATAACACGCTAGTTTGAAAGTATATCGTATTCTCATATATAAAACACAATAAAAATAATAATAATGAAGTATTTTAACATTTTGAGTTACTTACGAAACATGAAGCATTTCACATCTCGTCATTACTTGACGCATCACTGTCATTACTACTGGCACTTTCTTGAAATTGTGCAACTTTAACGAATTTTCTCAAGGTTAAAAAACGTTCGTACCGTAATCTCCCTATTTTTCCCATATTCTACAAGGTTTCAGCTTTCATTTAAAAAAAATTTCATCGCTCTACCTCATTCCTATCGAAAGTTCTTTGATTTTGAATCGAAAAAGGCCGTTTTTGACCACTGTGCGTCGTATGTATGTATATCGTCACGAGGAGCCCGCGGTAATTATCCGAAACGAAAAAAAAAATTACGCTCCAGAAGGTTGAATAAATTATCATGCATAATCGCCGGAATGCAGCCCGCGACAAAACTATAAGACAAAAGGGAATGAATTAAATGATTCCAGTAAGAGTCTTCTTCGTCCTTCGTTCCTAATGTTATTGTTTACATAGCGTAGTAACACTCTATACCAATCCAGTTCAGCAAGCCTTGCGCTTGGCAAGGTCGTTTATCGATGCTCGTGGACTATAGATGACAACAATGTGACGTTACCGGGAAAAATATTGTCGTAGGTTGGACCGTCGAAAAGAAGCGTGGGTCATTGACCGCCAAATCGCGTATTTATAATGAGAAAAAATATTTTGTTCATAATATTAAATAAATATTATTTGTATATTAGGAAAAAATATTCTATTTCTAATATTTAATAAAGATTTGTTTTATAATGAGAAAAAAATATTTTTTTCCCAATATTAAATAAATATTATTTTTATATTAGGAAAAAATATTCTACTTCTAATATAAAATAAAGATTTATTTAATATTTAGAAAAAAATATTTTTCTCGTAACATGAAATACATATTTCCTGAATATTTAAAAAGAAATATTTTTTACTGAATATAAAATAAATATTGTATGTATATTCGAATATTAAAAAAAGATTGAATCTCTTTTTAATATTATATGAATGTGTATACAATATTTTGTGCTACTAGGGAACGTATGAATTATAAGACTTTTCAGATTCATACACTTAATAATTTTATATTCAGATTTCTATGTTGCCAGTAGATTGCGGATTTTATGAAATTGTAACAAACATCAGTGAGTACCATTATGAAATAGTAAAAAGATTGAAAGACTTTAAGAGTACCAATATATTACAATCGATTCACACTGAAATTATTGAAGGAAGAATGGAATTTTTATTTTATATAAAAGTCTGCAGTATAATTATTGCCTTAATAACAGACTTATTTAGCCGACGTCCCTCTACACGGGACGTAATAACTACGCTTTAGAATCTTTTCATTAAAATGCGATTCTCCATGTAGATACATGCATTCCAACGGCGTGTTAAAACAGAATTTTACATTCTGTGTTATTAAAATTACGAGATGAAAATTAACGTAGGAAAGAACGAAGTATCAAGAACGATAATATTTTATATTCAGTTCGAGATTTTTATGAACTGTGAATGCATAAAAGGATCCACTAATAACTGTACGTTCTTTTATAAACTAGTTCCACTTTATCATATCACAGGACGAAGAACCATACAGAGCGTGAGGGACGTAAGTTAGATTTTCGTACGTTACAGAATGACTTTGAACTGAATTTTCTCGAATTTTCCAACTTAAACATTTACTTTGTTTCACCGTGGCGAGATTACTTGTGCAAGAACTTCTTTTAAGCAACGTGATTCTGGGAAACATGAGATTTAATATCTTAATTCGTTGGATAATTATGCAGCGACTGTTAACAGGTTTGGTCGTACTACTACCCTTGTTCCTTTACATTAACGTGCTGTTATACCTAACTGAACTTATGATGTGCTCAGGGTAATGATATATGGAACTGTCAAGTATACGGTGCTGAATAGAAACGGAGATAATGTGCGAAATATCTTAACGTGTACAATGTAGATTGCAAAACTCCATGCATTTATAACGTACATAAACTTCTGAAATACGAGAAAATTGTACGTCAACGTGTACATTTACCGAAATTAATAGTATTTATTCCCTGTTTTTGTTGTGAGCCATAATCTAATCAACGGAAGAAATTTTCTCTATGTATTAACACACATGATAAACAATAACGTTTACATAATAAACGTAACGTTGAGATACAAGTTCGTCATAAATTGAAAATGCTTTCGTTATCGAGTCAAAATGGAATGTTGTTACTAAAATTCTGTTGCTTTTATTCAACGTTTATTCTTAACACTTTCATTGCCAGCATTTGTATCGTTGCTTGTATGATTACATTCGTTGCAAACATGTTAACGAGTTATTTTGTTGGATCTAGGGAATTTGGTTAGGATCCGTAACTCGCAAGAAGCTCGGGAGAGTACTTTCAGTGTTACACATCTTAACTTTACAACTTTTATTTCGTTAAATAAATTCTTTTTATTTTATGAAGTTTTTTTGCTAGCGTTCAAAGTGTTAATGTGAAGAAATAAATATATTTCCCAGTACACTATTGTTTTACAGTAAAAAAAGGATCCATTTACGATACCATTTGTTACAGTTTCATTCGATGGCCTCGTCCAATAGGTGATCGGTCTTGGGAAAGCCTCGCTGCGACATTCCAATGTAAGAGTTTGTCCCTCGTATGCACCTACCAGCTGATTCTCAATCCAAACCATAGGCTGAACTGCGGCAAGAAATTTTATTAATAAATAGATGCCTTGTAGAACAGCAGACAACTTTTTGACGCGAGGTTGCAACGGAAAGGGATGTGGTATTTATTTTTCACCGTCGTTCTAAAAACATTGAAATCTGTAAAAACGTTTGAAGTTTGCGCAACGTCAACGATTCAGTCAACACGTAACGCCCTTACACACGCAGTAGCTATTTTTCTACTTGTCACAGTTGTCATCGTATCTTTTTCCATTTGTTCGACTTCAGCAGGAAAACTACGATTTCCGACATATATGATTTGTCAAATACTATCAATTTGACAGATCCCTAAAGCATTTAATATCGAACTGGCGAGAATCGTTCATAAATCCTGTTACATTTATTCGAGTATTATATTTATCATACTAGTCCGAACCAAAATTAATGAAAAATCTTAATTATTCACAAAATGGCGGAGTTTTGATGTCAAATTACCGACTTTTAAATACTTTCCTCATTTTATAGAGCAAATGTGTCAAACCGAAACTCTGAAGCCTGTTTTCAGAAAATAGTATTTTTAAACCTGGCGGTGTGATTCACTACAAATTTTGATACAATCTTTCTTTTCACATAATCTAAGGAAGTAGGTTTTTGCAAAATATTTAAAATTCTTTTCATTATTCTTTTCGTTATCTTTAATTCTTTTCATTTCTGTTTATGATGAATTTTTCTATGAGAAATGAAAAGTTTTATTCAAAATTTTCCACAAGAATCAATATTTATTAAAAATTCTACGTACTTCTTTACTGAATGTGATGTAGGAATCAAAAATATTTGTTTTTTTTTTTTTAACTCAAACCGTGGAACCGTAATCCTCGTCGCCTACTGCGAACAGGGTCGCCCAAATTGGTGGTGCATTAAGAGGATTCCGGTCAAACCGTTTTGTAAAATAAAAAAGAAAAATATAAAATTATTCCTTAAATTTTCTACAAGGAAAAATGGCTAAAGATTGCTATGAATCTAACGCGCTCAAGGTGGCCCTTAAACCAGGAACGATCCGTGCATGAGAACGTGGCTGATAGTAAGAGCAAAGAATCACCGATTCGTGGGAACAGAGCAACGGAATTACAGCCGAAAGCATGCACTTCGAGGGTCCTCGTTTTAATCAATCCGTGACGGTGTCGACAGGCCGGTTCGTGATAGCGGCGGTTCGCCGCCGGCAGAAAATATTTAAGGCGCTACTTCAGTTTCCGGAGACAATGGTCCCCCCCCCCCCCTACATCTGCCATTCACGATGTCCCAAGTGGCGTCATTATAGTACGCTTCCGTGAGAGATCCACGGCCACGGTTGTGAGACTTCAAATTGCATTTTCGAGCATGCGTGTATGATACCTCCTCTTACGGCTCTGACGGAAATTCTTCGCGTACCTAGGTCGTTAGCGCCCGCGACAAGTTCATTTCGTTATATTGTCATGGTCTTCGCTTCACAACTGCTAAATTGAAAACTAAACAATTTAAATGCAGCAAACGAAAGTAGAACGAGCCATTCGGCTTTCCCTTCCATTTCTCGTTTGCTTTGGATCGACTTTTTGCGTGGGTTTTAACCATCCGGGATATAAAAGAATGGACGACGTTTGTAAAAGGGGAAAGATTTAATGAATTTAAGAATGTCAATATGCTGTCCTCAGTTTATTATAGTAATTTAAAAGAAACATTCTATTAGGTTCTATTAGGTTCTATCAGGTCAAACGACCTGACATTTTTTGAGCAATTAGAAGAATTGGTTTACCGAATGACGTGCAAAAAAGAATTTGAAAAAATTACAATTGCTAGGAATTATAAGAGGAAATAAAAAAGGCACTTTCCACAACTTTTTTATTTGAGCCTGTAATGAAAATTTAAAATATACCTTTTGTAGATCTGTGTTAATTATAAATATGAATAATAATAATAATATAAATAAATTCTCCTGATCTGGCGACTCCGCATAATACAAATACGAACATTTATGTAACACCGTTAAGTGAAATTTAATATTAAACTTCCACAGGAATCGAAATACAAAAGTACTTTCACACATTATTAAATTCCGCGCATTTAAACGTATAATATAATAAAAATCAGGGGGAAAAGTGTATCCTTTTGACAGTATAATAGAACAAAAATACAATTAGTTTAAATGCCTGTTGCTTCTGGTGTTAAAACATTTACATGATTCACGTGCGGTATAATTCGAATTGTATGCACAATTTTAAAGCACAGATAAAACTTTAAAGAATTTAATAAAAATACGGCTCTATCATCTCCATTCTATTCAAATTATTATAAAAAGGTATACGTGTGTACGGGTGTTGCCGTGTATTGCAATCAACGTGAACAATATTTATTTTGCTTCGGATGTCCCGGCGAACACCGCTGTGCAAAAACAAATTCTGCGAAAGAAATTTCTGTTTTTTGAAAACACATATGAAATATAAATACACAAAGATCCCCAGCGTGGTTACAATGATTTTAACCTTCCTTTTTTTTTTAATAAAAAAGGAAATAATGTCAACGGTTACATTAATGTTGAGTAATGTAAATATACATATTAATATGCTGCGACCGACTAAATTGCATTTGAGTGGAATCGAGACACTGAGACACTGTGCAGCTCTTACGAAAGGGCTGTGCGTGTTGCAGCTCTTAAAATTCGATTGTTTCCGTGCGAGTTGGAGGTTACAATTAGATGTCAAGGCAGCGAGGTGCATTAATGTCCAATTTGTTGGTTTAGGCTACTTACAGTGAACAATGAGAACAATCCGTTTGCTGACTGTTGGCGGCACTCCATTCGAAGCTATGCAGAGGTATGGTCCCATGTGGAGACGTGTGACACGCGTTATTTCCAACTCCGAGCCCTGAAAGCTTGCCACTGTAACAAAACCCATGAGCGTGTGCACGTGGTACCGGCATTGTTACGCGAAAGAACTACATGTCACTTCGAGCGACTGCACATGCACTATTTTCCTATCTGCTGCATTAACCGTTCCGTCGTGTTACGCCGGGTTCACGAATTCATATTAAAATGTAAATGGAAATTAATGGATGATTATTCGAGAATCGACAGCAAGCTTCTATTGAGAAATTGCAGGAGCTGCCATGAAACTGTTATTAGATACTGAAACATGAATTATTCCAACTTCCAGAACAACTATTTCGGCAACGCATATCCGACCAACTAGGTCAATTATTATTAGATTATCAGAAATGAGGGTATGCTTCGATGACTCTTACTCCCTTAAGTAATCGGCGAAAATCAAAAAAGTGATGCAAAAAAGTCAATATTATTGGTAAACAATACCTTTTTATTTAAAAAAAAAAAGTAAAAGAAAAAGGAAAAAATGGTGTAAAAATATATGAACGTTATTTGTTACACTTTTTATAACATTTTGAGGTTTTAAATATTTACCTTCAACATTTTTTAGTAGCCTGTGTATGTATTACCATTTCCTCTGAACGAATGAGTTTTTTCTTGTTTTCTTTTTCGAGAGAGCCGTTATATGTTGAGTATAATTTTTATGAAATATTTAACATGGTATTATTCTTATAATTACCAAAACTATATTTCAATGCTAGAATTAATCTTCTCGTGTTTCGAAACAGTTGAGCAAAGATTACTCTTCCATGGACTCGTATGGTAGTAGAATATTTGATATAGCTATATGTATGTTTAGCAAAAATGAACCGGTATTCTATGGAATGTAGAAAATGTTCTCATTTACGGACAGCATAGCGTAACATAAAGTATTAATATTCAGTTTAAAAATTTGTTACCTGTGGATCATTCTGGTATGATTAAAAAATCAGGAATAGCAAATCACAGAAATGAAGAATCGTGAACTACCAAAATTTTTATAACCGTGCACGGTAAAAAGATTTTAAAATCAGATTTAGAAAAAGGTCAGGCATAACTGAAATCGAATTCTTTGGAAGTAAGGTCCATAAATTAAACGAAGTGATCCACAAGTTTTTATGAAGGAACTTTCTTGAAGATTACGACCTCCGGTTTGAAGTCACTTCGAAATTGAGGAATCACAGTAAAAGTATTCAATATCTTTGGTAAAGATGAATATCAATTAGTTCGGTATTAAACGAAAGTTCGAGACATTTGTAAAAGTGAATAATTCTGCTTAAGGCAGCTGGAGACTGAATCTTTTAATGTTTCCAGTGTTTCCATTGCAATCCAGATACCGGCAGGCTATAATAAATTTCATTGTCGTTTTAACAAACACTCGATGCAGATATTGATAATAAAATCGTCTGCATTCGGTGGTTCAGTTTATTGAATAAATAGAAACTCCATTTTAAGATACGTCAGAGCCGCTTTATCGGCGCAGCAATTAATTGCATGCATTTTATTACATTTCAGCGGTGTGAACACATTTCGCTGCAGAGTTTAATCAATAACCATAGTAACTCGATTAATTGTCTTGGACTTTGAAATTGTTTCGAACAGCTATACTATATACGCGTTAAACGCGATCCGCACTGAAAATTTCTGTGAGCTATTCCGTAAAAGTGTAATGTAGGTGCAAAATAGAACAGTAATAATTGGAATCTCTCATTCTAAAATTTCTTATTTTACATCCAACATCTAAACGAAATAATTTTTTTCAGTTATTAAAAGCTTCGGTGACATTTTCAGCATGTGTATAACTGTCATAGATCTGTAAAACGCATGTTCCAAATTTTCACCACTGTCTCAAACAAAAAAGATTTAAAAAGTGCTTTTTTCATTTTCTCATGTAACTCACCAATTGCGATTTTCTCGAAATCTTTGTACGCGTCATTTAATAAACCTAAAAATTGCTAAAAAAAAAGAGTCAGTTCGTTTCGTCCGTTTTTAAAAAGTTATACTTGCACTGTACTTTCGATCTGTGTGCATAGAAATTTCTGTGATTTAATCATCACTCGAATAGCGTTCCTCGCGAGTATGATGGAAAATAACGGCATCTGGATTGCCATTGAGTGCAACGAGAGGTACGAGAACTGTCTGCCGGTTGTTATAACGAAAAATTGAACGAAGAACAATGTTATTTACGGGTGAATAGTAGAAGGAGCAACGTAAAATATTCGAGCACGGCAAAATCTTTCGCAGGATTCGGCCAAGAGAGCGTTGATCTCTTTAAACACTTGTTGAACGGAATATTTAACTAGTTGGGATTCGAGTCACGTGTCGAGCTGCTCGCCCTTCAGCAATTACCGGAGCATTGTCTCTAACCGTTCTGAAATTACCGACAGGAACTTTCGTCGGTGCGGCGCGCGGTGGTTCGTGCTCTTCATTTTTGCCGATCGGGACTCTCTCCACTTGGCGCCTATGCGGAACAGCAGAGAGACGAGTGTCGGAGCAAGAGGGAAAGGAACGATGTACAACGACCTACGAAATATTTTATTTTCACTCTACTTATCGCCTAATGGAATCGCGATCGAACCCAGCCCGCACCGTCAGGAGAGAACGGCCCAGGGACGACGAGAATAAAAGGAACCGACGACAAATGCTTAAAACGATTCCTCAAAACCAAGCACAGACGATAAAAGATTCATCCGGTGAATAAATCACCGGAAATTCATTTCTTCTCTCACGACCATCGCGGGAAATCCTTTCGTCATGGTTTTACATTCGCTCCGACTGTGCCGGCGGATGAAAATATTTTAGCAAAGATTCGATAACTCGGTAATTTCCTGTTACAACGTTTTTCCAAATATTTAACATGCCGTTAAAATGTAATTCCACTTACGAGAATAGAATATTCCAGGCATTCACGGTATATTGCTGGAATATTTTGAATTTGATCGACACCTCGCACACAGAGGATCGCGTATTTCTGATAGAAAAATTCAGTATGAAAATTGGTGTGCTACATCTGTTTGTTCGTATCAATATCGCTTTGCTATAACAATTTTTCAAACAGCTACATCATAAGCTGAGTTTATGACAATTAATGGGACGTACGTTTTTTGCAAAGTGATCTAATTGAACAACCAAAATCGTGTATGAAATCTCTACTTTGCATAAAAAATATTTAGTAATATTCTCTAAAAATTGGAAAATATAGTCGGAAAGTGAGAAAACGATATATTTTGTTATGTCATTGCAAAAGTTTGGCAAAAGTAGTATTGCTTTTTAATCGTTGAAACAGGAAACATAAAATGTTTGGTTGATAAATATAACTAGGCAGTTTGAAATCAATGTGGTCAATCGTTTCGTTTCAAAAAGCTTCCCAGTGGGAGCATCAGTTTCCATCTTTAAAGTAGAAAATATGAAATATTTATTCACCCTCTGAAGGTTGCTAAACATGGCTAGAATACACGAAGCCGATAAGTTTAGTAGTTTTGTTTCAAAAGCTTTTGCCCAAAAGTACCATTATTTCTTGTCAGTCTAATGTAAGGAATACAAAACGCTTATTAATATTCTCTGAGGATTATACAGTATAGCGAGGAAGTTTGGAGCCGATTTTTTCATAAAAATCTGTTTGGTATCATCTGAGAACAATCATTTTCTTTGTCCAAAATACTTTCGGAAGAATATTAACGAAGGGTTGTACTATCGATTTATACAAAAGAAAATCGAATTTTTCAACCTCACGGCATCAGGTTTCACCCTTAACGTAGAGAAGCTCCTTAAAGGTCTCTTCAAAATAGACGACTGTTTTGTATTGAGCTTTTACATAAATATTTTCTATTGTTTGGCTTATGCAATGTCAATTGTTGAAGCCAAAATACTTGACATTCTAGGAGTGAAAAAGTGGGGCATACAAAAACAGAGTACGTTATTGGCTGGCACGATTCCTGCCGTTCCATTGGTCCGAAATAAAAAGTATATTAAGATGTAAATAGAAGTAACAAATGCCGGCATTTTGAATTTCGAATTTTAATTTCTTATGTATTTTCCTCGCATTTGGCGTAACAACAAAAAAGAAATGTAATTAATATAATACTTTCCGTACAAATTCATATAAGATTTACATAAATCGGTTAACGTAAGAAACGTAACGAACATTTTATTACAAAAGTTTTACTTTGGAGAGAGGTCATTATTTTCTTTTTCTATTCTCCCGTATTCCCGATAGATTGACAAAAAATTGTTCCGGCAACAAGTTGCAATGAAAAAAAAAAAAAAAAAATTTAACATTATTTAAACTTTTTAAATGAAACTGTATTTTTTCAAATCAATCGATATCAATTGAGATAGTCTTAATATGCTCTTTGGTACAGTATTCGGGGTCTTGGATCGAAAATGAATCGCGTTCAGACGTTATTAATTTTGTCCCGAAATCCCACATAACATCGAACTCTGTGCATCGCGTCGCGTCGAGGAAACGGGGCTAGAGGAGGGACTAACCAGCTGAGCGAACCCTTTCCGCTTACGCACCTGCACACGGTACAATTCGAAACGTCCCTTGCACTTCCGCGTGCAATTAGTCACAGAACGGAGTGAACAGACGTCGGGGGGGGGGGGGCGGCTGTGAGAAAGGACGAGAGAGGATCGGAGGAATCGGGCAAAGAGCGGGCGAAGGAGAGGCGGCCGAGTAATTCGATGAAGTGCCAGGAATGGTAATTAAGGGGTAAAAGGGCGTAGAAAACGGAGAACGCTTTGACGGGTCAAAAACAGAACTGCTCTTCGAGTCGAGTCGAGTCGAGTCGAGTCGATGCGATGCAATCGGCCGCACAAGGATGCGTTATCCGCGGGCCTGCTCCGGGCCTATCGATTTCCGAATTCACCAAGAGACCAGCTTCCTGCGGCTCCGCCGTCGCGGCCCGGCTACAACGGTTCGTTTATATAATTGAAGTATCGAAGCATTAATCGAGGATCTAAGTAACGAAGCTTAATTGACAGGCTGGTTTCTACAGGAGATTAATACGTTCGAGGGAAGAACACGAGAGCCTCAGCCTTGCTAGGTAGTCAGCTTGTTACCTGAAAGGGTTGACAGCGTCGACGAGCTGTTTTCTCGTTTATCAAGGTTCTATTATTGGCATTAATGTATCGCCGGCTTCCGCTCCGCTGCCGGCTTATTTAACTTTTCATTATTCATCTTGTGACAATTAAGTTTCTAATTGGTTGTTATTGCTTCGCTCCTGATCGAAACGGTAGAATTCTGTCCAAGTTGTTTATCTGTTTAAAGCACATCTAAAGTACGGAACTCGAATGTTTATGAAACTGAATAAGGAACTAGTAATTTGCTTGACGTCGGCTGTATCGCTATTTACTACTTAGCATTTTGTTTTAAACGCGTTAATCTCTGCGCGTGAAAGTTGTCTTAACATTTCTGAATGGCATTATGCACTATCGATGCGTATATTATCACACTGCTATAGTTCTGTTGTATTTTTTGAACGACAACGACCCCTCAACACACAACTTTTTTTTTTATTGTATTACTTTGCAAGCTGTAGAAACTATAACTCGTACGGTAACTCAAAATCAGATGAAAAAGAAAAAAATTGCAAGTAGTTTCCAATTGTGAACATATTATTTAATCACATGAATTTCTCTACCATATACCGTCTCTTTAGCGTAGAATCTATTATTCTAGATTCAATTTTCAAAGAAATGAAGTGGAACCTCAATTTTCCGTAAGCTCCCCAAATCATCACACTTTCACCATGATAATTTCGACTCATTCTAGCCTGATTTTATCTCGCGTAAATCCTGCCAATGTAACCTTTGTCCATTTCGGTAATCTAAATCAAACGTCTTCTCATCAGAGAAAATGACTTTCTCTCATTCCTCAATCCAATTCATACACCTGCAGTATAATACTTATGTATATTGAATCGTCGGTTTCTGGATCGCGTGGTTCGCCTTCCACCGATGCAGTGACTTCGTCAAGGCCCTTTTCTAATCATTTTGACAGTGAACTAATACACAGGGTGCTCCAGAAATGTTGTAGTTCCTTGAAAGGGGTGATTTTGAAATTTAACGAATTTCGAAAAATTTCTCAACAGATTATAGTTCACATGTTCTACAATCCAATAAAAATATTTTTTTAAAATCGATTGTTTTTACCGCTCAAGGAATAACAAAGTTGTTCCCTTTTGAACTGCGTACAGAGACTTTCTACGAACTACAGTTACCTACAGTTACTACAGTTACCGCCAAGAAAGCAGGCCACTTGCATTCATTTTTTCAGCAGAACTTTCGAACAGTATAAAATAAACAAACAGGATGTGTGGGGACGGGTAAGATCACGCGTTGTCGACAGTCTCCCAGGAGGTCTAGCTCCGCAATAAAGATGTCTCGCAATCAAAGAAGATAGGAAAGACCGGCCGCTTCGTCTGTCACGGCTTTATTCGCCGGTGTGGTAGGGTAGAGAGGGATGGGATGGGTAGGGGTGGGGGGGGGGGTGAGCGAGTCAAGTAAGGTGTGCAGTTTGCAAGAGGGGAAAGTGGCAATATAGGTGAAACGATGCAGCGGGGGTGAGAGTGGCGGGTAACAATACCGGTCGGAGGAAGGAGTTAAGCAGATAGAGCCTGGAAGAGGAAGAGCGTTCGTCTATGGGGGTGCTGTCTCAGGGAACGCAACGGTGCAAATACTGTCAGGGCAGTACCGGCAGGTAGCAAAGGTGAGAAACAAGGTGTTCCAAGTGATCCGGAGCGGGTTCGTACCCCCGTGACAATAGTCACTTTTTCAAAAACTTACATCTTATACAGTAGAGATTCTACTGAAGTCAGTCTTTTGGTTCTTTTTTACTGACTTGTGTAGGGAACGTCGGAGGTACTCGCCGGCCGCGACTCTCTGCGTCTCTTTCTTTCCCATACGCTGTCCTCCTCTGCGTTCGAAACTTTCATCGCTCGTTACACAAGTAAATAACATCGGAATTATATAATATTTGGTATCATTTAATCAGAAAAATGCCACGAATATGTTGGTAAAAGTTTCATAAAAAAATAATGAAAAATAAAGAAGTTTTGCAATTGGATTAGTAGTGGTCTTATAGTCTCACACCGATATAGCCGACAATGTGGTGGCCGCGACACGACGGTTCTCGAGTGGTGTGAGGTGTTCCACTGTCATAAGTAGGGAACGTCGGTACTGACTTCAGTAGAATCTTTACTGTACTACCCCATTCCAATGCTGAGGTGAAAAAAATCTTTCTCATTAGTTAACGTAATAAAAAGTCTGGATAGAAATAGATGTTAAGCCCTGTCCGATTTCCTTGGCAAGTGGTGTATTTAATAAATGGCAACAAGAAACACGAAACACCAAAGGATTCACGAATGTAGTAAGTCCTGATGAAGGCGAAGGGTCATCATCGACCAATTTGTTTCTTCTAATTTTGACATCAGACTCGTAATCAGCGACCCGAAGGCCCTCATCGATTTTACTATCAATTTTAAACTAAATTGCTCGATTTATGGCCACATTTTAACGAATCCGGTCGAATGTGGGCCGTTGCCATGGAGGAAAGACCCGCTTAAGGGAGTACGAATCGAGGGAAAAAAAGTTACCCTCTCCCTGCCAGTTCCGGGTTAGTCACGTGACATTGTGACACAGACACGACAAAGACGAAACGAGTCACGTGACCGGGCCGTGACAGAAGCGTGGGGGAATAGCGCGGTAGAAGGGGGACATTAGAGTGGGAAAACAAGTCATGATCTGGCGATTATGGCATCGCGCCGGGGAGCGAAGGTGAGAACCAAGATGTTCCAGGCAGTGTGGCCACATGAGGGGAGGGAACACGAATTGAGGGGGAAAAGTTACCCTGTCTCTGCCAGTGTCGTAGTATGCACGACAGAGATGAAACGCGTCACGTGACTGGGCCGCGACGGAAGAGTGGGGAATAGCGTGGTAGAAGGGGGACATTAGAGTGGGAAACCAAGTCATGATCTGGCGATTATGGCATCGCGCCGGGGAGCGAAGGTGAGAACCAAGATGTTCCAGGCAGTGTCGCCACATGAGGGGAGGGAACACGAATTGAGGGGGAAAAGTGACCCTGTCTCTGCCAGTGTCGTAGTATGCACGACAGAGATGAAACGCGTCACGTGACCGGGCCGCGACGGAAGAGTGGGGAATAGAAGGGCAAATTAGAGTGGGGGTACAAGGCTTGATTTGGCGAGTCTGGTTCCGGGTGAGCCGTGACGGGTACGTACCCTCGTGCAAGTTTGACAGCGTGATTGTTCCGCCGGCTTCACGACGCCACGTGACCGTCGGCTCCGGGGTGCCAGTCGCGGCGCATCGTAACGTCACGTTGCTCCCCTCCTGCACCGCCATGTCCGTGCTGGTAGGGTAGTCCAGGATGTCCGGGGGTACTGAAACAATGACCACATTGCAACGGTGTCAACCCGCCTCCCTCGTGTACGAACCAGCAACGCTCGAACGCAACACTATTCGCGCTCGGATAGATGGCTATCTGACCGGCACTGGTCCGATCTACCGACGCCTCGTTGTATATTCGCAAATATTGTTCGTCGACACACTCCCGGCTCTACGACTATGCGCCGGCCTCGACATCCACGAATAGCAGTGCGTTCGGCCGCGTCCCATCCACTGCAATCCGATCGTAAAATCTCGAATCTGCTTCAACTACCTCGCGTACGAACGCAGCCGAACTTCCTGCGTTCAATCTTCTCTGACGATCGCTGGCCCGGTGCTCTTCGAATTCGGTGCATATCGATCCGAACGCGATGGATTGCACTGTCTTTCGATGACCGACAGCGACGCCGGGTTACTCAAGATTTTTATGGATACCGCGTTGCATGTGCTATGAAACTTTGGTTCTGCTGACCCATACTTCGGAAGCTTACCGGCCGAATTGATTGACCAACATTCGTGGTTTCTCTTATATCCGATTGGCAATGAACTTTGATGGTATTTACCTTTTATGTTCGACAATTATTAGTGAGTGGAAATCTTTTTCGCATTTCAGTATTAGTAATATCTTTTGAAATGTTTCAACATACACATACACGCGATATTTTTCTATAATTCTAATTATAAAACCTGTGTAATTACTTAACAAATATTTACCGTTTCTGGTTCAAAGTGTTCCCTCCTCTACAATAAAAAGTATTTAACTCAACTACGTTAAATCGAAGAAATATTAAGACTGTTTTTCTAAAGATATTTATCGTAATATTAGACGTTAATATAAAACAAGTAATTTATCATGTATGTATATTAAAATGAAATTCAATGTCATCTCAGCTCTTATCTCAAACAATCGAATTTTGTTCACGTTAAAATTATTCCGAAAGTAATTCTTTGATCAAGGCTACTTCACTATATTCTGTAACAATTAATGAAAGAACCCAGCTGGCATGCATAATGCGAGTACACAAAGGCTGCGCAGAGTGACGACAATAAAAAACCGATTGTATTAATTGACAAAGCTTCATATTTTGTTACCGTCCACTGAAATGAAGAGCTCGGCTAAAATGAAGAACCCCGCAGAGGATTATTTTCGCACTTCACGATAGGACCATTAAAATTCCGCACGGCATGAAACAAAACACTTTCCCCTTTATGATTAAAATGCCGATTAAAGTCCCCAAGCGTGGCCAATTATTGCAAGCCAATGCCGAAGAACAAAAGATCATCGCACCCCTTCGTCGACTAGGGCAAGACGGGAACCGTTGCACACGCGAGAGGGTGGTTATTGCCATTTAATTTTCCCTCTTGTGTAGCGTTTATTCCGCGACTTCGTTTCAGAGATATTTGATTCGCGTTGAGAACGTCCAATTAAAATCGTTCTACCCTCCGCTTGAATTACTGTGAAGAAATATAAATCTCCTATGTCAAGTTTATCCGCTATAACTACGCCCTCGAAATAATATATCCCTTTTTTTTTTGTTCCTTCTTCGACTTCAGCATATCTCTAATTGTTTCAGTTTGTTTTAATAAATATGCTAAAAGATTTTAGGGGAGCCATGATTGGCAATACTTTTGCTGGCATGCAATAATTTATGCGGTACAAGTGATTTGAATTCTTTTAAAAAATTAAAAGGCAATTAAAAATCAATTGTACTCGTCGATATTATACATCTGAAATTTTTCCCACACTCTCGAGTATCGGTAACGTTCAGAAATACAGTTTGTACTGCTCGAGAGGCAAAATTGCGAACAATTCGCAGCATCGAAAAGGTATGATTGGCCATGACGTCAGAAACACACGAGAAATCCCATTGATTGAATTAAAGCGAACTTTTTACTCCGCAACAAAGGAATTTATCGACGCGATAACAATTCCGCGGTAGTCGTTTTACAATACACGAGGAGCTCTGCGTTTCGACGTCGAGAAAAAGAAAATGTAATGGTATTGCAACGGTGGGTATCAAAAAATAAACAGTCACTGGCCGATCAAAGGTTACCAGTAACGAGACCGCCGACAATGAACGGAAATTAAATTTCTCCGGGCGGCGTAAAGCACCGTGACACGTGGTTCCTTCGACGTTTCATTAATCGGCCCTCGACGCACTCACAAAAGTGGTTTTTCGCGACGTGTGCGAAACCGAGGACGCATTCTTCGCAGGAACTTCGCGGCCAGCTAGGAATTTCGGCGACTGATTGCTCTCACTCGCAATCAGCGAGATCGGCAGATACAGTGCTGTGAATATTTATAAACTCAAGTACATTTTCTCCATTATGTTTCCAATAGTTTCAAGAAACCACTAATCACGCCTGTACGCGTTTGTGATAAAACAGTACCGACTTTTATATGCAATCAATTTTCCGTGGCACTTGTTTCGTGAAGAATTTCCAATTTTTCGTTATCTCAAGTGGTGTAGAATCGAATTATTTCAAGAAAAAGCGAATCATTAGTTTTGTTGATCTCAGAAGTTGCAAGACCAGCTGCAAATTTAATTAATTGATCGCAGAGTATCGGTAGAAATTTCTTAAAACTCAGCATTGCTAATTAATATTGCTAATTATTACATTGCTAATAATTACGGTTTTTGCAAGCTGTGGAACGTGCGGTTTTGAGGGAGATGTCAATAATTGGAGACAAGGAGTCGCTTCAATTTGAAATGTGATTTCAGTGTAATAGGAAAGTGGCAGGCCAGAGCCAGCAATGTTTGCAAAAACAAGCGTTAATTAAAAGACTACGGAGTTTAACATATTTACAGTGAATGTTACAAAATAAAAACCAATAAAATTTTCAGTAAAGTATAATTGCTGGCGTAGTGGTAAGACAACATAATAAATACTTTCGAAACATATTTCATCCTGGCAATATATTACTTTATCATATTGTGAATAAGGAAAATATTTCAGTGAATATTCAGATTGCTGCATACTTTAAGAGTGCAAGTGAAGTATTAAAATGGTAAAAAATGAAGAGAAGCGAAAATTGGAAAAGTGTTTCCTGATTTTATATCGAGCATTCTTGATAGTTCTATATCAATATCAGTTTCGTGTTTGGTTCTGAAGATTATCCAAGTCTCAGCATATTCCTGTACCGTTTTGATGATCTTCAAGAAAGGTCCTTAAGAGATGTTTTCACGATGGTAACTTTTACGACTTCTGCTTTTCAGGAATCGTCCGTATCTTGTTCCTCCGACGAGTTTCCAAATACGTGTTCGGAAGGTAAAGTAGTTCTATAACGAACTCTACACAAGAAAGGGTCCCCGGAGTGTGGTATAAACTTTGCAAGCAGGTTTTACACACTTACTGAACTTATTACCCTGATTAAAGTAACGGATGGTGCTACGTTTAGGAAAAAATTGCAAATTCCGTCACGTCAATTAAGTGTCCGTCAATTTTGTAAACGGCTGGAAGCACGAATCACAGTTTAGCATAATTTTATACATTACATTGTAAGAATTTAAATAAAATCTTAAACAATATAAACAGCAAACATTTTGATCAGAACGTTTACCAAAATATACATGGAGTGATAACCGCTAGTCTTTGGATCTTCATGAAAAATAAAAATGTTATTTGTCAATAATGGGAAATAGGGGACTTAATAATTTTCGATGTCTCTAAAATAATATAACGATTGAAATCGTCCAACTTTACACGCGTAGAACTTTTGAACCAGTAAACTCCGGCCATTAAACCTTACGTTTTTGACATTTTCTCGTCAAAATTTATATAAAGAAAAGCTGAAAATTTTTGGTTCTCCAAAGTGTATTGCAACCATGGCAGATTCTAAAAAAAAAAAAAAAAATAAAAATTGAATCGATGGTACATGTGAAGAAATCGTTTGAACAGTCTGTTCTTTCTGAAAAAAGACTCGATTCTTTTCAGACCGATTTTTGTAATCAATACTCAGCTTCCGATTCAGAATCGATTCGAAAATCAAACATCCCCACTCATCGACCCACTAGATACTGTTGACTACTATTACGACATTACCATCCGGTATTAGGTGCAGTCCGGCGGCGCGGCGTTAGGAGACCTCCCTCTACTAGTGTGAAAGCAGCATTCTTATTTGTCGGTTGCAGCCATCAGTGGCTTGGTGTTGTTTCCAGCATGAACAGCGGGGGCAAATAAATCAACAAAATAAGGCGGCGAATTCTTCCGGTGGACTGGGTAAACGCGAAGCTATCGGGCATAAAGCAATTCCAGCTGGCCGTCAGAAATCACAAACAGAAATATCAGGCGACACCCGATACAATTCATTTCACGCATCGGCTACGTCCTGCGCAAAACGAGGCGAGAAAAAAAGCGTCGTATCCGCAGACACTGCCTTGTATATTTATTGATACGCGGAAGCAATTGCGTTGAATTTATCATTTCGCGCGAGTTCGCCCGACAACGTGTTGTCGTTTTCCTTTTGCGATAGCGTTTCCTTTTTCTTTTATTCCGTCCCCTCCACACCTCGACCCATTCGTTTCGTTTTGTTTTGTTTTTCGTTTTTATCAGTGATCCATTTCTGTACCATAGATTGCGCGGAAAGCGCCTCCGTTCCGCGGGTTGTTCGAGCGCGACGCTGCTCGCGAAATTGCGAATCTTTCCGGGGACCATGACGACCGTAACTTTTTATTCGATTCAACCGTCTCTAACGTGACAGGCGAAACCGCAATTCTAATGAAAGAAGTCGAAACTTTAGCTTATAAACGGAACGTGACGCAGCGTAGGGGGGGATGGTTATCTCATCTTTTGCGGAGAGCATGCTGTGCGACTGTGACACGGGACGTTATGCAAAACTATAAAAATCTGCGATATTATTGTAAGACCTGGTGGAAACTGAATTCAAAGAATTTTAACCTCATAATTATAAAAATTAAGGGGGTCAATTTCATGGCACTCCTTGTCTGCTCTACGTTGCTTTAGTACAAAGACAGCTACACTTTTTTGATTATTCTGTTACATCGTGTTAAGTTGTAAAAATTAAAGTAGATTTAGTCACGAAACAAATTTTCCAATGTTTTTAGCGATTTTACCACAGTTCAAGCACAATATCTTTTTTAGAAGCAATTTTTAACACGAAAGTGTTTTAGAGATGGGGGGTGATTTGAGAAAAGATGTAACGCGAAATATGCAACGGAAATGCGTCACGCGACGATAATCTTCCCAGGTAAAATTCCCTAACCCTAGTAATCCGTTACCTGGTACTGATGATCGACAGAGTCATAAAGCGAGTAGAGAAAAGAAAAGGTGAACATACAGGTAAAGGTAAACGGACGGACAAAAAGTACAAAAATCTTTCGAGAAGGGACTCCTCGTTCGAGAGAGAGAGAGAGAGAGAGAGAGAGAGATTTACAGATGGGGGGTGATTTCATAAAAGATGTAACGAAACATGCAACGCAAAATCGTCACGCCTATTACTTAAGTGCGCACACTTACAAACGGGGGGGTTTGCACAGCTGCTCAGAAAACACTTTCGTGTTTAGTACGTGTACAGGAGTACAGGTTGTAGAATTTTTTGTTCTAAATTTGGTATCCTGAAGAGTGAATGTTACAACTGCGTTACAACTCCGCTACAACTGCTATAGAATGTTCCATGTTACAGATATGATTACACGTGTAATACTTGTTCTTCGTATAAGAGGCCACGTGAAAAAATGGTGAACGAAACTGAGATTAATGGGATTAATAATGTTGAAGAGAAAAATTATTCTGGGAGAAAAATGTCCAATATGAGAGAGAAAAGTATGCACGTAATTTTTAATCGTTTAAGCAATAACGTCATTTACGCTGCAAAATTTATGACCTATTATGCAAAAAATAACGATAGTTGTTCACGGCACAAAACGTTGTAGTTCATAATTTACGTAATCAGAAAATAATAATGCTGAGGTTTACGTATTTTTTACTTCAAAAAATCATTGGTTGTTTGATCATTTTGTATTATTTTATTTTTGGAGCTATGCATAATGCTTTGTGGAAAAACAATTTTGTATAAGGGACAATCTCTTCGTACGATACAGTTTTGTACAGTATTCTCTAATATTGTTGTAACAAAATGCAATAAAAAGATTAACAGCGTGTATAACAACTAACATCGTCAACATCTTCATCTTTCAATATTTTGAAATAGAGTTTTGTCAGAATGTTGATTTCATTGAATACTACGCTTCCTAACTCCACTGTGTAAAGTGGTATGGTAATGGCGATATTTGAGTTGGACAGGATTATCGAGAGAGGGTATAAAGCGACCAAGCCTCTTCCAGTCCATGATTAATTAAAAATAGCTGCAGCATTTTGACTACACAAAGGTAAACTAATTAACACGCCTGTAATTAAGAACCTACATAGACCGGTTGGCGAGAGGGCAACCCGCCCCTATTACGTGTAATTAGATTTTAAGTCTAACCAGAAGCGTTTAAATGAAAATTTCCTAACAATCGATACCTGGCATAACGCGTGTGTACGCCCACGCTGCTCGGCCGAGGGTGCTCTCGAGGGTGCTCTCGCTTGCCGTAAAATCGAACCTGTTCGCGATTTCATTGTTGAATCATAAAACAGGCGTTCACTCTGGACGATTAACCAATCAAATGGCAGAAAGTGAAAACGAGCAATTTCACAGTGTGCGGCGGCGGGTGTGTACCGTGGTCGGCGGGAGTAACGCGGCCCCGCGATAAACATGGAATTTAACGAGGGTTATTTGCGATAAGCTTAAGCATTACGTTCATACGCGCGAACCGGTGTGTCGTGACGCTGAAGTTATGCTTTCGCGGCACACTTAAGAGCTCGGCCTGCACTCCCCCTCCATCTTCATGCTCTGCCCTCGGTTTGTCCATCGGCCGGCTAATGGAATTTCGGGAATTTCATTTGAAAGTTAATCGCGTGTTTGTGTCCGGTCCGCGCGTTGTCTGTCGAAGATATTTAATTAGCCGCAGAAACGGTGCGCTAACTTATTTACGCGAACGCGTCCGCGCGAAGGCAAGAACAACACTCGTCGGTTCATGCAAATATAATCTTCTGCATTCACGAATTCATCACCGCACCTCTGCAGCAACGGACGCTGTACTGCAAATCGAAGGATTCGCGATGGTGGAGCCGCTCCATTGTTCGCACAATCCTCCGTGATAATGATGGAGATTATATAATAAATTAAGAAATAAAAACTTGAATTTACTAGAAAGTTTGTTTTAGATTTCAAAATAATTGATCACTTATGGGTTCCCCTGATATGTTCGATGCGATAACGCGACACCTCTGCCTCTCCAGGTAGAGTTTAAGAGACCAATATCTTAGATCTCAGATAGAGATCTTTTTCACATTTAGGGAGAGTATACTGTATTTTACTCGGTCTCGGTGCGTGCGATGGTAGGGAAGGTTGGATAAGGTGAGACCGTACGGTTTACCTAGCCATCATGTAACGGGTGAACACGATACGTAACTACACGGTACGTAAATCATATTTTCTAAATGCTCGATGTAAATTATTAAATGTCATAGAAAATGATACACATAGATCGTTAAAGTTCAACTAACAATGTGTTCATAAGTATATGCCCGTCACTGTAGACTGTGGATGAAACTGACGGCAACGGGAAACGTTTCAGGTCAGAAATCATTGCAATCAAGGCCGAACCGTGAAAGAGTCCATCCGGCCGAAGATAGAGACACCTCGCTGGTCGGCGAAGTTTCGTCGTTCTTCTCAGGTGGCTCGGATTTGTGGCAGTAGGATGCAAATATATGTAAAGTGTACACCGCGTACCAAAACCTTCGTGGCCGATTGTACTCTTGGCGGGCTATTAAACACCTTCCTGGCGACTCGTGCCCCTCGGCCTAATAACCGGCCGGCCTGCAAGGAGCCCATTTGCCAGTCGCTGAGCACGGCAGAACGCGTGCTCTAAGCGTATGGTTTAACCTAGTCGTAACCCTTCGTTAAATTTGTTCTTTATCGTTCGGAACGATCGCTCGCCGGCTTGTCGAGACGTTAGAATCGAGGGAGTAACGGTGCCGCCAGAATTGATCTGCTCTCTTATCCGAGGTTTATCCACGGATCGGATGAGACTTTTTTCATTTCCTTGCTCCCCCTACCTCCCCCGGAAATGTACCGTCCGTTATTGGCGTAACTTAATATTGAAAATAACGCGTCTATATTTTAATAATATAGTTTATTTTCCGCTTTACAAAAAGTGTTAAATAGAACGGCAAAACGAACATGTCGTGTCGGTTGCCTGCTCGGAGTTTAAACTGAACATCGCACAGTGGTCCAGAAGCCCGGTTTTTTTGGCCAAAATTCAATTTTTCAAGGTTAATAGATTAAAAAATTTTTTTTTGCTATAAACTGATAACTCTTCAAAGCTCCTAAATCCAAAATATTATTGATTTTAGGTAATTGTATAATAAGATACGGCGTTCTAAAAACAAAATCATAAAATTGAACATTCTATTAAACGTTTTAACACGTTGATCGCCATGTCACCCAGATGTGGGTGTCGGAGTTATTTGTTCAGGCTTTAAAATGAATTTTTACGTTCATATATTCATTGTACCAAATTTGATTGGGATCTGTAAAATGCAAGAAAGTTGGAAGACTACTCAATATCACACATATAATTATTTTCAATTTTTATTTCATTAAATAACTTACTTTGTATTCATGGAATTTTTAAGGGTTCTGGTTTGACACTCAAAGTGTTAAATACCACTTATAGGATATCAGAAAATAAGTTATAATTATGATTTTTTATATGTTAGTAGATGTACTTTAAGTTCTAAATGCCATCATAAACATTTTTTAATCCATAAACAAATATTCCAAGTTTGTAACAATTTAAGCTTTAAGAAGGGTTTTAAAAAAATGCTAGAAAGTGCTAAACTTTGGACTTATTTTTTACGAAAGTTTAAACATTTGTTAAAAAGAATATGCAAAGTTTAGCTGCGCCCTCTTGCGACTTTTAACTGTGTATTAATTTTAATAAAGGCGTCCGAGGTATTTTGACGCGTTCGGGACCTGAACCCGCCTTATCTGTTTCGGCGTCTGTGGACCATAACTGTGATGTTTTCTTAAAGGGAACCTTATGTTCAAATAGAACTACAAAATAGCGGGATTATGAAATAAAGGTTACGGTAGGAAGGTCTCTTTTATTCACGCGTTCTTGACGCCTCGAGGGCCATCGAATAACTGAAAACTAAAAAGGTATTATTGTATTAGGTTATACTAATTTAAAACATGGCATTAAGTATCTCAATGATATTGTTCTATGAAAATGATGAAAAACATCGATTTACAAAATTTTTTAATTGGGCCACGAAATACCGCCCTCTAGATCGCCATAATAATCCTGCCGTAAAAATTTTTTAATTTTTAATGCCAGATTCGTTATCAGCGTCTCCAAAAACTCCTAATTACCAACTTTCAGAAAATTATGACAACATTTTGAATTTTGGCCACAAAAACCGGGCTTCTGGACCACTGTGCATCGGTGGCATCGCAAAAACAAAACTGTAACGAAGAGGGCACAGCCGATTAATCGAATCGGTAGGCGCCCTCTCATTGGCTATTGTCGTGGCATAGAGTATGAAAAGCTCATATTCCAACACTTAACCCTTAGCACTCGGGTGGTGACTCGGAAGCACCACTAGAAATTGTTGTGTCATTATTTCAAAGAAATTACAACAAATATTACAAAATATTTGTTACACTACAAAATTTGTATTCAATAGATTACTAGACATTTAAATATTATATGTGGAAATCGGATCAGTTTCGTATGAATAAAATAAAAATATTCTAAGACGGAAGAAAAATTTAGTTTCAGAAAGAAAATAGTGCCGAGTGCAAAGGGTTAACAATCGAGGGAACAGTAACGGAGCAATAAACGGATAACGCAACTTTCGAGTAATTCGAGTTAAGCAATTAGAGGTTAGTAGAAATCGAGTACTGTTTTAGATGTGCTAGAAATGTCTGGTTGACCTATATTTGTATCAACACCTACCGGAAGACAATTTGATTGTCAATGACTGTTCCATGTCGAGAAGAACTGAAAAATTATCTTTCAGTGAAATGAAAGAGAAAAATCTCGAAAGAAATTGACCCTCAGGGTTTCTCGTTAGTTCTTGTCTACCATTGGCACTGAACGGGTCTTTAGGAAAGCTTCGCAAGCTTAGGAAAGCTTAAAAAGCTTTCATGGCTTGTGTTGCTTGTTATATTTTAAAGTTTACTTTAAAGTAAATTCGAAATCATTTTTTTAACGTTTGGAAAATTTAAGTTTAGGTCGAGTTTGATGGATAGCGAGTGTGAACGAACGAATGTTAATTTAACAAACATATTAAAAATTGAACAGTAGATGCAGTAGTGAAATATTAATTAAAAATTAAAAAAATTCGATATTTCATGCTATCGAACATAAAATATTTCATTTGTTCATGCGATCATAACAGTGTCACCAATTAATTAATATTATTGCCTTTCCGGTATTATTTGGAACAAACGAATGCAGTCTCGCGAGTTATACTACGTTTAAATGCCTGAGCTGAGCGTCTCAGATTTTAATAATTAACCTACTTTCAAGTTTCGCAAGTTGTAGAACTACACCATTGAATGTACACAAACTTTCTCTTGTGTATATCATACCTAACAATAAACCTGAGCTCTTCACTCTGTTCTTTAACTGTTTCAACGAATAGTTAAGATACTTCTCCAAAGTTTAATTTTCTTAATTAATTGAACTTTAATTGTTTCGTAATGTTATTCATTTCTCAGCGAACCAATCCCACCATGAAATAAATATAAATTGGCAACTCCGACAAACGTAGATGAATTTCAAATTGTTTCGCCTCTGTTTCTCATATTGTCTATACCTGTCCAATATTCTGTGTAATTATTACACATTTATGAGTATAGCAAAAGGCTTGTGAGATTGATCTAAACGACCAGGGATTAAAAGGTTAAAATACCGTAGAGCAAAGTTTCAGTTCCGGACCATCGGCTGTGCGGTGTTGCAACCGGGTCACGGTTGACCCGGTCGTCCGATGATTAACGCGGCAGCCCGCGAGATTCGGATGTACATCGTATATGTATATGTAGATATGTACAGCGGCGACAAACTGCCAGCAAAATAGTGAGGGGACCAAAGTATCGGTGTCTCGGTGTGACAATCACGGGTTCGCAGCGACACTGTGCGGGATGCTTAGGCGAGCGTAGTTGGTGAAGTTTGACAAGTTGGCGGTAACAGGGACGCTGGTACCAAGTGCCAAGAAAGTTCCGCGGAAGGATCAGTTGATGCATGGCCACGGAAGAAGGATGCACTCCTCCAGGAGAGGACGGGCGCGAGCGTAACTTACGTACAGTGTGCTATAGATGGAAAAGCGCTGAGCCCGCGTGTTCTTAGCCGAGATTCCCGGGTTCTAGCATCGCGGAGTTTCAACAGGGGAGACCGCGCGTTGCGGACTCACCGGCAATTCGGAACGCACGATTTCCCTGCAAATATTCGCGGGAAACGGTCTGCTCCGTTCCACCCGGAATTCACCGTTTCCTTAAATAATAATCAAGCGGTCGGCGGCGCGCGGCCCTAATCGCATTCACTCCGAGGCTTCAATCTCTGAGCGACCCTGCCATCCCGAGCTGAATACTACGGATTCCTTAGTAATTATGGACCGATTGTTACGAAATACCGAAGATATTCTTCTTGGCAGACCCAGCCTTCGTCTCAGGACATCGACGGCTCTGCGAAATTAGGCTCGTGTTCCAAAAATATATTTCTATTTTCTTTCCTATCAACTTGCCTGTCACCTTTTCCCGATGCCTATTCTAAGAACATTTATTAGTTGTGTTAAGTCAAGCCTCGTGCTCCGTTCAGATAACTTAATATTCGTAGAGTATATATGGCAGCTCTTGTGGTAGTCGCTTTCGCGAATATTTTAATTGTTGACGTTGGAAGTATGCTGACGTCGCAGGACAAATGAATACCTAATGAATCTTCCACGCTGAAAAGATATGCTGTCCTTTTTTATCAAATTGAGATTGGTAACAGTGTTTGCAATATGTAAAGTTTCGTATGCGGAGTCCGTCAAAACAGATTCGCGATTAAAAGAATAATGTTATTCTAACACGACGGCGAATAGAAACTAGCCTTTTAATCTTCTGTCATGCAAAAACTCGTGATAATATAAGTATTCTTGCGCGCACAATATTCACAGGCTGACGCTACATTCACTTGTTGCTGAATACTGATGGGCGCAGCCTTACTTTTTCAACTGGTTTGCGAACCGAGGGTAGGTACTTAACAAGTTTAACACTTTCGAGCAGTTTCTTACTTGATTCCTTAATGCTGCGTTAAAAAATGTCGGAAGAAAATCCATAGCATATTGAACAATTACGTTTTTGCTGACTACCATCGAGCACTGGTTTACAAAATCTATGGTAAACATTTTTTGGACGATCGGCGGGAACGGCTAACGATGTTTCAATTTCTCTCTCGAGCATTTGCTGATCATTTAAAATTTTTAATAATTTCAGAGCAGCTAGGACACGAGTAAATATCTTATAGATGTCAATGTCCCAACATTATCATAGTAAAAAAGAAATTTCAGGTTATTGCACTCAGAGTTCTAGTCTGCTGTGCTTAAACCAGTTCCCTTCAGTGGTCTTTTCAAACTCGCCGAGCGGTACAAATAGAGTGCGAGAAGTTTAAAAAGAAGTCTGACTTTAGGAACTGTGTTCCAGACCTTTTTTTATTTGGCGATCGTACCGAATCAGGGAAAAATTTCCAACATTTAATATCTTGAGCTCTCTTTAACTTGTGTACCAATGTTCTACAACGACAACAATTTCCCAGTGTAATTACAAAGCAATTTAAAAACACACAATATGATTTCGCTTTTCTATCCTATTATCAGTTCATTCTGTTCATATCACTTTTATCAGGAAAGACCTAGTTCAAGTACACATGAAAACACCCTAGATTTGGTTGCTTGTTTTTTTTTCTTTGTTAATGTTTCGCGACATTATAGAGGACATACTGTCTGTTGAAAAATGATTACGTCATGCAAATATTGGACAATTTCATAAATACTCTAAATAAGGTTTTTCAAAATTTATGAGTAGACTGCAAACTTTATGCTTTTGTGGCAAAAGCGAGTGGAAGAAATTTAAAACAATAAAAATATTGATGTATCTTTGTCGTTCTGTTGAAATGATTAAAGAAGGAATGACAATCTTATTTGGTTCCTGGTTCTTGCCATTTCCATTTTGCATAAAGATTTCCAGCCTACTGACCAAACTGGCTCCAGATCACTTTACGAAACGGAACTCCAGAATGTTTGTCAAGAAACAATTATGTTTTACTGCCATTACCAACTACTTCAAGATATGCAGTGTTGCTGGACATCGGGTCAGTGTTGACTTGGCACATGTACCCTCCCTTATCCGTTACTTTTGTATCTTTGATATGCAGGGACCAGGTGCGATGTCCACTGTGCGTAACAGCGATTCGATGATTCTTCGTGATGACGTGAGGTCCGATCGTAAGGATCGTCTGTGTGTCTACGCGAAGCCACGCCACCTGAAAAATAATTTATGAATTTTTAGATGCATGTTCTTCCAATAGCTTGACTGGTCGATCTTATTTTTGCATATTTTTCCTATTCGTATAATTTATCAATGACAATTCATAGTGCCATCTATAGATGACATAATGACATAATGATTAGAATTTATTTTATTGCACTTTTTGTCGCTTCTAAATATCTTATTCTAAGTAGACAGCTTCAGATTCCGAGCCGGAATCCCTCCGCTGTAGCCGCGCTCTGATTGGTCCATGTTTTTCGTTAATAACTCCTTAACAAAGCCGCGGAGAACATTTTTGCAAAGGAAAAAGTTACTTCAAATGACCCCAGTAACCTCCCCTTTCAATGAAGTACAACATTTTTGGGATGTCCTGTATAATAATTAGAAAATATCTATCCGAATGCCGAACCAAAAACGTTTTCAAAACTCGAAACCAAGTGAAAATTGTCCGTTCTATTCGTTACTGGCAAAAAGCGTTCAGATTTCAAAGTCAAAATTGTTCAAAGTTCGAGCTATCCTGGTCCTCGCCATAAGAAGTGATTGAACAACGAGAATTTTCAAACTATCTCGAAATCGACGGAACAGAAAATATTTCCACTAGAAAGACCGCGAAGGATCTTGCGAAACTTTTTCACCTCGCATTCATCCGATTCTCCAATTCACCGCGTTCAATCATCCTCGTACCGTTGTTAAAAACAAGCACAATATTGTCAACCGCGGAGCGGCATGAAACTGCATTGATTAATTCCTCGCTCTGCAATTACCAGGGGATCATCGAATCTATTAACCTTATTTTAATCGCGCGTTTCAACTGCAGCGCGACGACTATGTGCATAACTTCCGCCGATATTCGGACAGCATCGAAGCCGCCGAATGGCATCGTGAATGTACTGAAAATTTATAACAGGTCGAATCGAACACGCTGCCGCGGGCCCGCCGAACGACCGTGTCGTACAAATCCATACGAAAACGTTACATTCCGTTCGAAGCGTACGAAAATGTAACTATCGAAACACGTTCCGTTTCGTAATCGCTCCTCTCCGAAGCGATCATGGCTTTCCGTGTCGGCGTCGTCGAGGAGTAAAAAACCCATCTGTTAGCTAGCGAAGACCCTGAAAACCATTCCGGCAACCAGCAATCGCCTGCTCGCAAGGAACTCCGAATGCCGTTTCATTGGGCCGCGCGACTCGGATCAAAAGGAATAACAATTTTCCCCGACCCAGATACCCGGGCACGCGGTACAAAACGCGACTATTACAGAGTGCAACCCGGACCGCGGTCCCCTTCTCCGACTCTCCCCTCCCCTTTTATTCAATCCTCGCCACTTTCGATTACAACCCGGCGATATTACTTTGAATACTGTTCCCGCAACCAGGCACGCATTGTCCTTCTCCATCGTGGCCAAGACATTTTCTTAAAAGTGTTCTACCCGGGCTCGCGCGCGCGCGCACGCCTATGAAAAGTGATTCCACCGAAACAAATCCCGCGCACGGCCACCGCGTTTACAAACGTCCGTTATACGAGTCTTCTGCTTTCTCCTCCCCTGTCCTCCTTTCTTTTCGTTATTCCTTCTGGAACATCTCCTTTTCCCCGGGAGACCCACCGCGCGCCCTCCCTGCCTCGCCCCGGCCCAGACGACGACGCTGTCTCTCAATGACTCATTGTCCGAGTGCAACGACAATGTCCTCGACGTTACCAACTGTGCCCGTTTACACCGAGGGGGAAAAGAAACGACCGCGAGGAACACGAAAAAGAAGAAACTTCGTAATTAAAAGCCGTAATACACTCGTCGCCGTTTTAAACCGCGCACACTCGTTTCTCTAGTTTCGCCACCACCGCGGCTTCTCGTTCCGCGTAAACCACCACCACCACCACCACCCCCTCCCCACCCACCGCACGATTTCATCCCCCGGTTCGGCCTATGGACGGCACCATTCTCGAGGACACGTGTTCGTCGGTACAGACTGATGAAAAAATAACGGGAATCTGTGCTAGGTGAGAATATCAGGAATAGAAATAGACAGGTGATTTTTGTTTAACCCTTATGTGGGCAACCGGGGTACCCGGGTACCCCGAGCGTTCGGTGCCGATATATAAAAAATAAAGTGACAATTTTACTTTCATGCTTTCCCATAACTTTTAGTTCTTTTGTCTATGGTATACTAAGTATTGTTTTAAACAGTTTAAGTGAAGCAACTGCTTCAAAAAATAGTATAACTCAATGCTAAGATCAAACTTTTATGCTATTCGTATGTGGACGTACGGTATTTGACTCTTCGACTTACACAACAGTACAACAGTATTTAACTTTATTTGGTCACAATCAAAATGTTACAATATATTCGTATGTGCCAAAAAAAAAAAAAGAAAAGTTTGTTGTATTACTATCCACAATGCACAACAATGATAATGTTGTTTCTGGACCAAAGGGGAAACCAGAAATAGTCCACTTCTATAAGAAAACAAAATCTGGTGTCGACATGATGGATCTAATTTTGAGACGATACAGTATACAAAGACGTACTAACAGATGGCCATTAGCATTTTTTTTTTTACATAATTGACATTGCTGCTCTTGCCTCATACATCATATATATTTCTAATAACGATATGTTGCCTAACAAATCCAATAATCGCCGAATATTTTTATGCCAAGTGAGAGAGGAACTTTGTCTTCCAATAATTAGAAGTCGATCAACCAATGTTCAAGTGATGAGACATTTCTCTTGTAAATTAGCAATAGAAAACATGCTGCATAAGTCACCAACAATGACCGACGTTCCTTCAACTTCAGGCACTGTACAACAACGAGATAAAACTGGACGAAAAAGAGTTGTAGGCTCATGTTATGTATACCAAGCTGACCCTGATAGAAAACGTAGAAAGACACGAAAATATTGTCAAAACTGTATAAAACCAATTTTCCGACGAACACGCAAATACTCTGACAGTTTGTAAAAATTGTCCTATTACTGGTTAATAATAGTAACTATACTAATAATAAAATAATACCAATTGAAAAAATTTGTGTGTTGTATGATTGTGTTGTAAAACTTCCCTTCATAAGCATCCAACTACAACTTCCTATGTATGGGTACCCGGGTACCCGGTTACCCAACAACCGTATAAATAAGATTGAAGCCTTATTATTTAATATGTTTTGCATCAATTTTAATTCTGTAACCATAAATCGACAGAGAACCTTCTAAATAATGGGGATCCAGGGCGGTTTTGCGATATCTTCATAAAAACATAACAAATTATTAGAGCAAACATAGAAAGGGGTACCCGGGTACCCGGTTGCCCACATAAGGGTTAAAAAAAAATATTCCACAGGGTGCGTGTCCATTTGAGAGTAAAACTGTCGCGAGTTAGTCTCGAGAATCAAATTCGTCAGTACACTCTCTGGTAGCACCCTCAATAGCGTGTACACTGACGAATTTGACTCTCAAGTGTAACTCGCAACAATTTTATTCTCAAATGGACACGCACCCTTAAATTCAGTTCTTTTTTGGAATTATGGAGCTCTAATAGGGTAAGGGATCCAATTACTGTGCCTATATTAATTATACTCATTTTTAAAGCGTAATGCATACTAAAAAATAGATATTGAATTTTTGTCATCAAAATAAGCTAATATATATGTTATACATCCCTTTTTTGATATTTTAATATAGGCACAGTAATTGGGTCCCTTACCCTACTTGTTAACCCTTTGACTGCGGCGCGCTCTCGGACGAATCCATCTATATGGACACATATGGAAACAATTGCCGATACTTAGTTGCTATGTTACATAAGACAACAAATTCCACGTTGAATCAGTTGGCAAAACAGTAATAAAAGTGTTATAGTTGAAAAATACAGAGGGCGTATATATATACGCTTTTCGTATATATTGATGGATTTGTTAGGGCGTATATATATACGCCTTTAACGAATTTTCTCAAGGTTAAAAAACGTTCGTACCGTAATCTCCCTATTTTTCCATATTCTACAAAGTTTCAGCTTTCATTTAAAAAAAATTTCATCGCTCTACCTCATTCCTATCGAAAGTTCTTTGATTTTGAATCGAAAAAGGCCATTTTTGCCCACTGTGCGCCGCATGCCAAAAATATTTTCATAATAAAAGTCCAAGTTTCGCAGACTTCTCAGGTTCCCAGATATCATATCTTGGGTTGCAATGTAGAAGGAACATAAAGGACCCGCTAATAAAGGAGTTCCATTGGCAGAATACACTTTACAGTTTCCGTTGTCCTTACTGGGCCACCGGACATAGTTTCCACTGTCTTCAGTAGGTTACCGGCTACAGTTTCTGTTACCCTCATTAGGCCACGGATTACGGTATCCCTAGCCAACAGGGTCTAGCTCTAGCCAAATCCCTTATCGTATTTCAGCATCTCAGACCCAAAAGAAGATTCTTCCTTAACAATGTTTAACCTGAATATTTACTATTGTAAACAATTTTAGGATAGGATTTTTAGTCGGTTCAACATTGTTTGCATTAACATCGGGATTATTAGCTACCGCTCAATTGGTTCACACGAAATGAATAAATTACAAGTAATGCGAGAAAATAGCGTTCTTGAGGTTGTGCGTTACTTCGGGAGCGATACGATGGCACTAAATGACCATTGTTTTCTTAACACCCTGTACGTTCCGTCGCGGCTTGCTCCGGACACACCTTCACGCCTTGTAACTCCGTAAGTGCAGGAAAAGGATGCCTTCGAAAGTTTCGAAAGCGAGGTCGTACGGCACAACTCAGGGGAAAAAGACACGAAGTGCATGCGCTCCTCAGAGAAGAGGCTGCCGAAGATCCAGGAGAGGTGCGAGTCTTCAGGATGGAGAAACAGGATATATGGATGGGGAAAGAAAGGGCATGCAGATTGTCTGCGTGAAATGAGAATGCAGATCTCTCGAGCATGATCAAGGAGACTGTGTGAGCTGTATGTATTTCATGCATCTACACGTGGAACATTTTTACACCGTGCAGGATGCACCTAGTTGATTTGTCTGATGCACAGTCGGAAGTCCGCGATAGGCGTTTTGTGTCTTCCAGTACGAGAAAGCGGTACAGTCATGATTTGGCGAACTGGCTTTACTATCTGAATGCCTTGAAATGTGGATTAGCCCTTTAAATAAATTGACGAATTTTTGCGGGGCTTTGGTGAATGTAGGATAGGATAATATAATCGACAGAATAATCTTCAATGTAAATTTTCGATTACTAACGAGGGAATCCTATGTAAGAGGCGATATAATTTGTAAGAGTATGAATAAGTGTATGTAAGAGAAGATGTAATACGGCCAGGACTAAATAAATTGAAAAATCATAACCAAGAAATTGTTTCGTTACAAAAAAGTGATGGCACAGTAAGACTTTTATGTTAAATTCTAGCGACAAAATAAAACAAAACTTGAAAAATAGAACTAATAAATGTGATCTATAATTGATACAGCATTATAGAGATTTATTTATTTACATACACTACCGACTGATTTTAAACAACTTTCAGAATAAATACGTATCGAAATTCCTGTATCGTGTAAGAAATGTTTCTTGTGACTTCCGGTATATGCGATGCAGTCTGTAAAATACAAAAGAGAAAGAGAAATGTCAAAGTCTACTTTGAGCTGAAACTTTTTAAGTTACCGATGTACATTTGGCTGTCGCGAATAAGGGATCGACCGCAAGCATCCGAATCGTGTGCTGTGCCATAATGGTAACCCAGAAATCTACTTTGAACAGTCTGTTTCATAGTAAATTCCCTTTATGGTCATACAGAACGATGTGCTTGAAACTTCTGCAAATCTGTTAACATCTTCGTGAAAAATCGAATATGAATATTCTCATCTGATGATGCAATCAGAAAAGAGATTATACCATACTATGAAGTAAATCGAAAATATAGATTACAAGTTTTTTGATCGAGACTTTATAAAGGAATATTTCCGAGTAAGAAAATTGGTTTTGGAAAATTTAGGTACCGTCGCAGCCTCGCAAGAAATCCCTCGCTTTAACCAATAATTCGGCTAGAACCGAAAACGCGTGCGGAATGACCTAATCGGACAATTACATTCCTGCCTTTCTACCAGGGGACTTTTTATGAGGCACGCAGAGTAGTCGCATCAGCCGATTTCTATTGCATATAATAGTGTCGCTTTAAGTATCCTTAAATTTGAAACATCCCGTATAAAATGAAACACCTAACAATTAGAGATGTAGTACTCGTTGCTTGTAATTTGTAATCACTTACGTCCCGAGAAATGGTTCAATTCGCCCAAAAATACAGACGTGACAAGTTAAAGAATTGTTCGATCTATAAATTCATAGCTAACAGTAGAGTTCTTAAATACATACACTCTCTGGCTCACGAAAGTGTTCGAACGCCATTTAAAACAGTATAACTTTTTAAAATTGACCCAAACGACCTGACTTCTTTGAGCAATTAGAAGAATTGGCTTACCAAATGACGTGCAAAGATGATTTTAAAAAAATTTCAATTCAAGCTCGGAAGTTTTCCAAAACCTTTTTATTTGAGCCAGTAATGAAAATTTAAAATATGCGTTTTGTAGATCTGTGTTAGTTATACACGTACTGAAAAGTCGTGAAAATCTACGCTTTTCACCACTTTTAACTATTTGTAGCTCGTGTGTATATTAATCGATTTCAATGAAACTTTCAGCATGTATATCACGATCATATATCTACAAAACGAATATTTTAAATATTCACTACACGTTCAGATAAAAAAGTTGTGAAAAGTGCCATTTTTATTTTCTCATGTAATTCTTACCAAATGCAATTTTTTCAAAATCTTTTCATCTAACTCCTCGAAAGAGTCAGGTCGTTTGATCCAATTTAAAAAAAAAACGTTATACCGATTTAAAGGGCGTTCGAATACTTTCGTTACTCACTGTATATAAAAAGACGATTCAATGCCTCTCTTGGCAATACTCTTCGCGAACACACAGACAGTGTGGATCTACACGGGAATACCCGCGATCTCGTTGTATTGTTCAACCGTAATATCCACAGCCGTTAGAATATTCGTAGATGGTGCCGCGTTAGGTATTCATACACATAATACCTGCCTCGTGTTTATTCACATGCGTCCATAAGACAAGACAGACAACCCTCCCTTCACCTTTTCCCTTGGAAGGTATACAGAGAAAACGGTACGTAGCTACCGTCGGAGCAATTATTCAGTCAGTCCGTATATACCGACGCACACCGAAGCCAACCCGGAATAGACTTCGGTTTGCAAATGATTCGTTCCGCGGTGACGATATAATTGCTCGTCACTGTAATCTCGCAGTGGCGCGTTCGTGGTCGGAAGCCCGTTCAAATAAACAATGGCGGAATCTCTCTGTGTTTTTGAATTTCCCTCTCTCTCTCTCTCTGTTTCAGCCTATACTTCAACCGGCCTCTGCTGAGACTCTCCTTGTTTTTGCGGTCTTGTGTTGTCATGTCCCGTTTCTTTCGTTTCTATTTCTTTCGATCCTCCTCTTTCTCGGTTCCATCGTAAGGAACCAGGAGGCCGGTGAAACTCGGCGACGTCCCTTTATTTTCGTTTACGTCAGTGGCCGACGCCGCGATAGCCGTATACACTTGTCTCTCTTCCCCTCTCTCTTCCTCTCTCTCTCTCTCTCTCTTGCTGTTCCTGTTTGCCCCGTTTTTTTGCCGCTTTTATTTCCCCCTTCTTTAATTTCACAGGATACCGCAAGGCTTCCACGGAGCCCGGGCACATCGTGAAAAATAACCGAGGAAACTTGCTGCGCCGAAGAATAGCCGGCAGTTGCCTCAGGATGATCCCTCATCCCTTCGAGATCGATTCTATCTTCTATCTTTCCTCGGTTGCGTGCGCGGTAATCGAGCCCGCCGATAATCAACGAAAGAACGAATATTGCCGTGCAGTTTCCGGCGAAATCGGGAACGATCAAGAACAGCTGTCCGCGTTCCTGTCCGAATTTTCATGTCCGCTCTGTGCGTCGGACCGCACCGCACCGCACCGCACCAAAACCGTGCCGCGCCACGCCACCTCGCGTCCTACAAATATTTATTCTTATCCGGGGATGAAAACGGCCGATGTGTGAAATTCCCGGCTACCCGACCTAGATCAAATATAAGCACAACACAGGTAATTTAGTGTAAACCCGGACTACTAGTTCGGCCGACCCGCCGGTAATTTATGTAAATCGAAATTAACGTATCTATTATAATCTGACCGACGCTATGCAGTCTCATTAATTTATAATAGGCCGACGCCCGTCTCCTGATTCGAGATAGACACATCTATCCTATTTAACGGAAAATTAGTCCGTGTTATTGTATTTAATACCGAATTACTTAAAGTAATCTATCATAATACACCGCGCATCGAGTGACGCTAATTTGACGTGTCCGGTTGCTTCGTTCTGTTTGGCACGATACGGTTCACGGTGGCGTGATCATGTTAGCTGGAAAAATATTTTACACGTATCTTTTTTATTTGCAACTTTTCTTTTTTTTTGCCAGATTACAAAACATGACAAAAATATACTAAAATGTGTTAATACAATGGCAAGAATCAATATAAAGAAAATTCTAATCGATTCTTTGGCTTAGCTTCACCTTGGCAACTCGGAAATCATCTTGAAGAGAAAATGCCAAAAATCGAAGTTTTAAGACAAGGAATTTTGGTTCAAAAGCCATGCGCGTTTAAAGTTGAGCGATTACACTTTGTTGTTATCGAACAGTAATTAAAATATAAAGAATCATATGCGATCATACGAGGATCTTCACGAGAACCGACACTAGGCTTTTCGTTTAGGCGACGCGTCAGTCGACTCCGAGAGGAGATTTCTGTTTATAGATACAAACTTGCAGTTACTTAAGGGCCAGGTCTGCGGATGATTTGCGATAAGGTAGAGTGCCTACATTACCGTCAAAACATGGGTTTACGCTCCCAAAGTTTTCGTCCTTAAATAAGAATATTTTGTCGCTTGTAAAGGGCTTATTCGAAAGAGGAAGGTTCAGTCTAGTGCTGGCTGGTCAGGAGGTGCCGAAATTATGCAGATATTTGGTAATATAAGCGTTAGAAGTTAGGCCAAAAATTGACGATGTGCATGCCGTTGAATCCAAGCATTTTTATGCCATTGGATGAGTTTTCTGGGTGCTATACTGACCAGCCAGCACTGGAGGAGATCCCCAGCTACAAATTGAGCTATATTTTGTCTTGATTCTCTGCGAAATAAAGGAGAAAACTTTGGGAGCGATTTGGACGTGGCTTTCTAGCGTCAGAATTCATGATATCTGAGAATACCGATAACATAGAGCAAAAATTTAGTTGAGCTGAATTTCATCAGGTGGCGTCTAAGTCGAAAGACTGTCGACGTGGTATTGAAAGAAACTGCGTAGATTGTGGTTACGTACGACGCCTATTCGCTCATGGGGGTGTCCCACTTGGACGCCGACCGATTGGACGCGTCCCGATTGGACGGTCCCGATTGGTCGCGTTCCTTTTGGACGCCAAGCCGATTGGACGCGTTCCTTTTGGACGCCGTGAATTAGACACATTTACAGAATTTTAAAATCGCTGTATCTCCTAAACCGTGTGCCCTAGACAAAAAATAACGAAATTTTTGCCCTTAGCCCTCCCCAAATTCATTTTCGCCTCGCCAAGTCATGATTAATTTCGTGAAAAAAAGTGTTAGGGTTAGGGTTAGGAACCGTGTTCAAAAGGAACGCGTCCAATCGGCCCGGCGTCCAAAAGGAACGCGTCCAATCGGGCATCACACCTCGCTCATCAGCAACGTGCGTCTGTGTATGTCTGTATATGTATATAATTTTCTTATACATGCAAATACTCCGCTAGTTTGATGTTTTGGACTCATGTAAGCAATGTGTATCATATGAAATTGCGTTCAAATTTGTATACTGATTTCATACGTTAAATTAGTTAAAGTATGAAATTAATCAATTAATTAAATATTTAATTTATTAAATTATTAAATTACTTAATTATTTAAATTAGTTCTAAGTTATAATGTAATATGTGTATCTTTTATTTGTTCCCTTACGGATTACAAAGGATCCCGTTCCCTTTACACTGTGCTGTTTTCTTTTTTTTACATTAATCTTTCACCTATACAAAATCTATAATATCTTCTTATATTCTTATACTATCATGTAATTATATTTCATACGTGCTGGAAAGGTGCGCAAGAGAACAAGGAATGAAAGCAGGGATACACGAGAAGATGAACTGAGGGGGGAAGAGTGGATGAAAAAATTAGACTGGGAAAGAAAAGAAGTACAGGACGGAAAATATAAAGGAGAGGAAGGGAGATGAGAAGACAGGCGTGAATGGGAGAATGAGTGAGAGAGAGTGAAAGAGAAAGAAAGAAAAGATAGTATAAGAACATGAGATATTATATTTATAAGATATTAAAGATATTATAGATTTTGTATAGGTGAAAGAGATAAGGGAACAAATAAAATATACATATACTATATTATAACTTAGAACTAAATTTTTATGATACTTCAGGCAAGTTAGAGGATGTTTTAAAAAATATGAAACAAATTTTTATCTTTTATATATATTTATTGCACAGTTTCCCTGCCCCCCTCCCCCCCTACCGCCCCATCCTCCTCTTCCGCCCCATCCTCCTCTTCCGCCCCATCCACCTCTTCCACCCCATCCTCCTCTTCCTCCCCATCCTCCTCTTCCACCCCTTTCTCCCTGTTGTTTTTTTAAGAGTTTTACTGTGAGCAGCAATCTCTTGACCTGTAACATGAAAAACAAACATTATAAAACAGATCATTTTTGTTCTCATTCAATACAATAAGGAGCAGAACTGAGTCCTCATTATTTGAAGAAACATAACTTTTTTACAATTAGATCAAATGACTTGAATGTTATTGAGAAGTTAGAAGGATTAGTTTATTAGACGAGGTTCAAAAAATTTGAATTGGTCAGAATCGCAAAAGAAATAGTGAAAGTTGGTTTTCTCAACTTTTTCATCTGAATAAATTATATAATATAAATTATATAAGAATAAATTATATCCATGCTGAAAATTTCATAAATTTTGGATAATTCGTTTACGAGTTATAAACGATTAAAAGTGCGATTGTAAGTCGAAAATCGTAGACAACTGCAGTTTTTGTCACTTTTCATCGTTTGTAATTCGTAAATGAATTATCCAAAATTTATGAAATTTATATTATATAATTTATTCAGATGAAAAAGTTGAGAAAACCAACTTTCACTATTTCTTTTGCGATTCTGACCAATTCAAATTTTTTGAACCTCGTCTAATAAACTAATCCTTCTAACTTCTCAATAACATTCAAGTCATACTGTAGGATACATCTAGGATACATCCTACATACTGTAGGTCAGAAAATTGTTTACGTACCTTCTCCTCGTAGACAGCCATTTTCTCCTCCGGTCGCCTACTGACCGTAGGCGACCGTGTTCTTCTATAATACGTCGGTGGTCTCGGCGAGCGAGACCACCGACTCGAATGCGACGGCGAGCGGCGCGACCGCGAGCTGCGCGACCGCGAGCTGAGCGACGGCGAGCGGCGCGACGGCGAGCGGCGCGACCGCGAGCGGCGCGACCGCGAGCGGCGCGACCGCGAGCTGCGCGACCGCGATGGCGTCGGCGGGGATGGCGTCGGCGACTTCTTCGCCCCGTCGGATTTTTCAGTTTCAGGCATCTGAAAACAATTAGCGAAATTATAATAACAATGTTTACTAAATAAAATATTTTGATTGAATGCATTTTTTAATTTTAAATTTGTTTTTGTAGTTTGCCATGGTTTGACACAGCTTTCCTACTTTTCTGTACATCTGTTTGCACACAGTATATTCTGTGTACATGGTTTATTACTGTACCCCCCGGACATGCGGAAGCAGTAAAACCTCTGTGCGGTGCCGCATGCGCCCGCACAGGGAACCCCCAATTATGATGTTTCGTATCGGACGAAACAATTTTTATTTTTATTCTACCCTGTGCCCTGATTTTACACGGCCTTATTAGACGGCGGTGGATACGTACCGTATAAAAAGGCCGTGCAAAATAAGGAAACAGGATGGAATAAAAATACAAAACTTGTGCAAAAAAAAAACGAACCATGTACGCAGGATATACACACCGCGTGAAAACAGATTTGCAGATAAATAGGAAGGTGGGTATTACACCACAGCAAACTGTACAAAAACCAATGCATTCGATCAAATTGCATAGAAATGCGTGAATTAGTAAGAGAATGCGTGAAGGGTATACTTACGATGCTTGCTCGGTGGTGGCAACGTGCTTTCTGAAGATTCGGCGGGCGATTTCAGCGGTCTTTTGACGTATCAGCTAACTTCAGGGCACACTTTTCTCAATTTCTCTCAAGAAGAGTGAGAGAGCAAGGGAGAGGAAGGTGTGGTTGAAAGCGAGATAGATAGAGTGAAAAAGTGGGGATGTGAGAGTGAGAGAGAAAGAGCTAGAAAGAGAGAGAGAGGAGATACATCATTCAACTGTTTTAGAAAGGCCTACTATAGGTGACGGAATTCATTGATAAGTTTATTGTCGCGCGCTTTACTATACGGAACTACGAAGAGTTCCTACAAAGAGTAAAGTGTATTAGTGTGTGTGTGTAGTGTAGTGTAGTGTAGTGTAGTGTAGTGTAGTGTAATTGTGTAGGAAACAACAATGGAAGGAAGACGTGAAGAAAGGCAAAGCATCGCGAAACGATATTTAAAATTGAATCCAAAAAGCAACCATTACTCAGCATCCACGGCGCGACCGTCTAAGAATAAAAAGTGGCGAGAAAGGTAAGTTACGTCTTCTACTATGAATTTGTATACACTGTTCTTCTCTGTGTTCGAAAATTTTATCGCTTGTTAGACAAGTAAATATCATTGGAATTATATCAGGAGGAAATTTGTATTATTATTTGTATGAATAAATATATGCAAATTTAATGCATGGTTGATGTAAAATATATGCAAAAAATATGTTAAATAGTAACCCTGATGTATTAGTAACAAATGAAACAGTCGAATATAGTATAATATGATACAGAATAGTCCCTAACAGCACAAAACTATTGGATCTGAATATTGTATACATGTACAAGAAATATAAATTGCATGTTTAAAAAATATAAACCAAATATTCAGAGGATATTTAAAAAATATAAAGTAAATATTAAAAAACTGTGAATTCAATATTTGAAAAATATAAATTCAATATTTAAAAAACATTCAATAAAATTTTCAAATTTAAGAAAATATAAGAAAAATTAGAAACTATGAATATGTATTACTTTCTGCGTACTGTTTGTTGAGGGAATATTTTCTGTATTATCTGTATTAGGAAAAATATTCTACTTCTAATATGAAATACAGATTCATGTAATATTTAGAAAAAAATATTTTTCTCGTAATATGAAATAGATATTTCCTGAATATTTAAAAAAAAATATTTGTTACTAATATAAAATAAATATTCTATGTATATTTGAATATTAAAAAAGGATTGTATCTCTTTTTAATATTATATGAATGTGTAACAATATTTTGTGCTACTAGGGGTTGTATAATATTTATGACTGCTTGTAATTGGCATTACAATATGTGACGATAATTTTTTCTATATTATCAACAGTCATTTGGTGCCTTTTATCAGATAAAATTAATTTATATGCTGAAAATGTCCTTTCAACATCATAAGATGTGATGGAGGCTTATTCAAACTTTCCCCAGTATCGTGGTTTTATTTCCTTCGGACCGTCGATATTTGAAGCATTTAGTTTACACAATATTTCAAATCCTAGATTTTCCTGAAAAACGTCTTTATATTTTGCTCTCATTTTTTCCCCACAGCCAGTAGGTACATTATCTAGATTTTGAACGAAATCTGTAACTAATTTAATTGAATTAATTTAATTAATTTAATCGAATTTTAATGCTAACGTACTTGATTCTAATTTCATTATTGTAACTGGCAAAGAGGAAAAATTAGCTGTAATAAATGCTAAATCATCAATAAGATCTTCATTTTTTACAATTTCTTGGGCTGTTTTAATACATGCTACATTTTGTTCTTTGAAGGATTTAACAATCTGGAAATAAAAAAATACTTTTTTGTCGCCATCGTGCGGCATCAAAATTCTTACAGTCGAATTTGCAAGCCGTGTGTTAGAAAAATCGAAGTAAGCAAATGGTCGAGGCAGGCCATGTGGTTTTTGTCAGCGCGTTGTCCCTCCCTAAGGGAAAGTCCTTTAGCTTGGGGGTGTCATAAACAAAAAGGTATACTGTCGAAGACGTTCTCACGGCTGAGGATTTTTGGGACAGCAGGACATTCTTATCCTCTCTGACTGTCGTCGTTTACTAACAGCTACGTTTGCTATATAAAGACCCATTGTATCTTTCCTTTCGTCAACAGATATACAAATACTTGTTTCTCCTATTTCATTTCGTATATTTTGAATCGTCATCTTATAACAATCTAGTAGATAATTTTTTCTGAGCGTCGATTCATTCGGAATATTTCGATTTGTATATTTCGTTAAAAAGTTAATCCACACAGGATTATCTAAGCACCGCCATGGAATATTAGCAGCCACCATTGCTTTACACAACTCAGCGTAAAAAATATTTTTCTTCGAAGAACTGCTGCTGGATTGTGTATTGTTACACCAATTTTCTGATTTTGCCTGAACATTTCTTTTATGCATAGCAGTATTTATGTGATTTTCGATGACGTTTAATCTAAATTAAAAGATTAAAGAACGATGACATATAATTAAAGTAACACTGATAAATAATATAAACTACTAATCTATGTAGTCGCTCAAGAAAATTTTAACAAAGGTTTTTTGTTTAAACAATACATTAAAAATTTGATTTTTTCTCTTTTCTCTTATTTATTGTTAGTTCATTTTAATGTAAACTTGGGTGTGTGATCTTTGATCAAAAATAGGGGATACATGTTTCAGGATTTTTTTTTTTTGCCATTTAACAATAATTATGAATAATGGAAGATAGTCTTACATCTGCCGTGCGTAGGAAGGAATTGTGGCTTGTTTTATCGAAATATAAGCATTTAGTATAAACGTGTATAGTATTTTAAACAATAGCACTGGGTTATGTGTCGTTTATTGTTTTATTAGTAGCTAAAGAAGGTGGCGCAGGTAGCAGCGTGACGCGGGGCTAATTACCGCGGCGGAGTAAGGGTACCGACTTTTATAGCCTCGTCGTTTATGGTAGCTCTGAAAAGAGCTGATTTTGAATGCGAGGTCAGAAATAGAAGAAACATTTTGAATATTTTATACCAATGTAAAGCTACTTTTTGTACCGAAGTTGTCAGATTTTCTTCAAAATGTAGGAGGACTTTTATCTTTTTATCTTTAAAAAGAAGACATTTCCGATTATGAAACTTATTTTGCAAAGACCGTGTTTCCTTCAAACACTCGACACTCAAAGCAAACTGACTTTCATTTGGTTGAAGTCTGTCCAGATATTCTTCTAGGTATTTCGATTTACTTCGTCTTTTATTCTCCATTGCACTGCTAATAAATGCGTACCATATCCGCCTTCTCGTCCACCAAATAACAATAAATTACCATACGATACTAAGTACTAATCGGTTTTGGAAGTAATACTGAAATTCAATTTGGGTATCTGATATGGTCGAGATAAGTGATGTCATTTTACAGAGCCTCTTATGTGTCCCTTTGACCAATTTATTTATCATTTGACGGCCCCGTGCAACGAGCACGCCGACGAACCGCCAACATACATTGTATGCGCGTCGGCGACCGTCCTGCAACGACCATCCAACGACCGAAAGGCGTTCGATGCGGCGATGTTTACATCGGCGGTCGCTCACCTCCTCGTTTGTCATCGAATACGCACAGCTGATCGGTGTCGAGTGAATGACCGTTTTCAGCTTCTCGCAGGTCGCGAGATATACAGTACTGTGCAAAAGTCTTAGGCCACCGCGTGACATTTGTCTTATACTTAAATCAATCAATGTTAATGATGCTTAGTAGTTACCATGCTGTAGATTCCAACATTTGGCTGTGCCATAATTGTTCTGCACGTGGAAAGCACGTGTTTTACCGGCAAGAAAGGTCTTATTGCTTTTTATGGCATGCAGCCAGGGTCGCTTCTATGAGCATTTCAGGTAAAAATGTTGACTGCATACATTTCTATTGCCGATGTTTCATTTCTGTTTCAAAACTTTCGACTTGTAACTATCGTTCTAAGGATTCCAATATAAAAAATTTGTAACGTTCAGTTGTTTACGCGTAGTGTACTCGTGTGCCGTAAAATTATTGATCCATTTTAAAAACATTGAAATAAAACAAGTGTAATGGCAAAAATATCAGTTGCAGATAGACACCGAATCATTATTTATTATCAGGATGGGCTTAGCCAGAGAGAGATTGCCAGAAAATGTAAATTTTCAAGGACGGCGATTCAAAACATTATAAAAAAGTTTAATGAAACTGGATCTGTCGAGGATAAAAAACGATGTGGCAGGCCTAAAAAGTTAGGGGAAAGACAAGAGAAGTTTCTACGATTACAATCGTTACGAAATCGGACAAAATCCTCAACAGAACTTGCACAAGATTTGCAAGAAGCTACAGGAGTATCGGTCGACTCTTCAACGGTGCGCCGAAGTCTCTTAAAATCTGGACTGAGAGGCTGTGTTGCAATTAAAAAACCATTGTTTCGGAAAGGAAACAAACAAAAAAGACTACAGTATGCTCGAGAGCATAGTAATTGGAAAATAGAAGACTGGAAAACAGTCTTATGGACTGATGAATCAAAGTTCGAACTTTTTTTGGCAATAAAAGGCGTCAGTTTGTGCGGAGACGAAAAGGAGAAGCTTACCAGGAAGCATGTTTAAAACCTACAGCAAAACATGGTGGGGGTTTGGTGATGGTTTGGGGCTGTATTTCCGCTAATGGAGTAGGAGATTTGATTCGAATAGATGGAAAATTAATAGCCACACAATACCTAAAAATTTTACAACAACACGCAGTAACATCAGGATAACGACTGATTGGTAACAAATTCATCTTCCAACATGATAATGACCCCAAACACACAGCACGTATTGTGAAAAGTTACTTGCAAGAGTTGGAAGATATAGAAATTTTAAAAGTTAAGAACTGGCCACCTCAAAGTCCTGACTTAAATATTATTGAACATGTTTGGGATTATTTAGACAGAGCAAGAAGAAAAAGTCAACCGAAAAATGCAGATGAACTGTTTGAGATGTTGCAAACAGGATGGCGAAAAATTCCAATGGAAATTATCAATAATTTATACGAAAGCTGTATAAGAAGAGTCAACGCTGTAATTAAGGCAAAAGGAGGCCATACAAAATATTAAAGTATTTACCAAAAACCATTATTACATTAGATAATTATCAATAGTATATTGTACAAGAATATAAGTATAATAAAAAATATATGCTCAACCTAACTGTGTACGTTCTTTAACCGATAAAGATGTAAATTTTGTGATATAATGTAAGTGGCCTAAGACTTTTGCACAGCACTGTACATATTCAGATATACACATAGGCTAGGATAGAGATATGAAACAAAGTGGGTTTTTTTATTTATATTGAAAGCAATCTCAATATGATATTATTATAAATATAGTCATTTATTTAAACATTGAAAAACGATAGTTTATAAACAAAATTTGTTTTTATTGCTGGTTTTCAGTAGATGAATTCTTAGTTCAGTTCTTCCGAAACTGAAACTTTGTTTCAAACTATTATAACATTCGTCTCCTCGACACAAATAAGAGTTGTGCTAATTCATTACTAGTGGATACCCACGTACTCGCTTGCTAACCGGTTCTTACTACATATTTTGTTAAATAATAATTATACAATTCAAAGTATACTATCTTACCAATACGACGCAATCAAAATCTCAGCGGAACTTTGCGGAACTTTTTTTTTATCCTCTTTCAAAGATTAGGGAAACCAATGAAACTGAATGGTTTCATGGTTAATTATTATATTGCATATATGTATTGCACAATTTTTGACGATAAACTAGAATTAGCCAACCCTTAGCCGTCGTCATTTTCTGAAAAGATTATTTCTTATAATCGTCTTTGGTTCATAATATAACGTGAACAAGTTACGCTATGAACTGCTGTACTATTTGATCTTCGTAAAATTCGCTTACAGATTCGCTTGTAACTAATATCCTACTAAACTTTTGAATTTTTTTAATGTGTTAAACTACTATAACTTTTTTTAAATTGGATTAAACAACCTGACATTTTTGAGCAATTAGATAAATTGGTTTTCCAAATGATGTGCAAAGAAGATTTTGCAAAATGCAATTGGTAAGAAAATAAGAAAATAAAAATGGCACTTTTTACAACTTTTTTTCTACGGAAAGATAAGAGCAACACAGCGTAGATGAAAAGCTGTTCAAAGAACAATTGCAAACGAATGTCGTAATTGCACCAGTAAGTACAACACAGCGCACATGAAAAGCTGTTCAAAGAACAATTGCAAACGAATGTCATAATTGCACCGGTGAGTACAACACAGCGCACATGAAAAGCTGTTCAAAGAACAATTGCAAACGAATGTCATAATTGCACCAGTAAGTACAACACAGCGTAGATGAAAAGCTGTTCAAAGAACAATTGCAAACGAATGTCGTAATTGCACTGGCGAGTACAACACAGCGCACATGAAAAGCTGTTCAAAGAACAATTGCAAACGAATGTCATAATTGCACCGGTGAGTACAACACAGCGCACATGAAAAGCTGTTCAAAGAACAATTGCAAACGAATGTCGTAATTGCACTGGCGAGTACAACACAGCGCACATGAAAAGCTGTTCAAAGAACAATTGCAAACGAATGTCGTAATTGCACTGGCGAGTACAACACAGCGCACATGAAAAGCTGTTCAAAGAACAATTGCAAACGAATGTCGTAATTGCACTGGCGAGTGCAACACAGCGCACATGAAGAGCTGTTTTATGGCCTATTGTGACTGCACCAGCGAGTGCAGTTTTATTTGCTCTTCTGATTTCTAGCAATTGCAATATTTCAAATTCTTTTTTGTTATTTGGTAAACCAATTCTTCTAATTGCTTAAAAAATGTCAGGTCGTTTGGTCCAGTTTAAAAAAAGTTATAGTAGTTTAAAGTAGGGCTGTTACTTTTCCGAAGCTTCGACACTTCGAAGCTTCGAAGAATTCGAGGAAACGAAGGGACCTTCGAAGGTGATGAAAGACGAAGGTTCAAAGGTGCGAAGGATCGAAGCTTCGCACCTTCGAACCTTCGCACCTTCGACACTTCGAAACTTCGAACCTTCGATTCGTTTCCAGTTAACGGATAAAAGGAATAAATTTTCATAATTTGTTTCTATATTCACCACCTAAACTATTTCAATAATTTATTGTTAACGTAATATATTTATAACTTGAATTATCCTTTCGATAGTTCACTGATAAAATAATTGTTTAAATAAATAAATTTTTACAATTTGTTTCTATATTCATTATTTGAATTGTTATTTCAATTATTTATTGTTAAAATAATGGTTTAAATGAATAAATTTTCAATATTTTGTTTCTACATACATTATGTTAATTATTTCAATATTTTGTTGTTAAAATAATTATTTAAAGAATATAGAAACAAATTATAAACTTTATTTATTTAAACAGTTATTTTAACAATGTGCTATCGAAAGGATAATTCAAATTATAAATATATTATCTTAACAATAAATTACTGAAATAATTCAGATGGTGAATATAGAAACACATTATGAAAATTTATTCCTTTTATCCGTTAACTGGAAACGAATCGAAGGTTCGACCTTCGAAGCAAAGTAACAGCCCTAGTTTAAAGGGCAATCGTATTTTATATTATGTATTTTATTTTATTTTTATTGTATGTATGCATGTGTCCCTGGTTATGTGTTTAGGCGTCGACGATTAATAGAAGCAGCGTGCAGCAGCGGAATTTCAACTGACATTAACAGAGAAGTAATGGAAGAAAACGTAATAGATGAAGAAATACTAGAAGAAGAATTAAGAGAAGAAGAATTAATAGAAGCAGCGTGCAGCAGCGGAATTTCAACTGACAATAACAGAGAAGTAATGGAAGAAAACGTAATAGATGAAGAAATACTAGAAGAAGAATTAAGAGAAGAAGAATTAATAGAAGAAGTCGTAGAAGAAGTGGTAGAAGAACCACACACTGCCAACATACAAGGAGCAGAAAAAAATAATGTCGAAGCTGGTTCCGATTCCGAATGCTGCTGGATCGAAGAGAATGTAGAATCCAATACAGAGGAACCAGCAATTTCGCAAGCGATAGACTTTGTTGACTTCTCCTACGTCTTCAATAAGATTATAAAGCTTGGAGAACATTCAAAGATAGATTGCGGTACCCAGCATTTCAAAATAGTTGGATGTCAGCAAAGCGGACTAGAGAAAATCTATCACGTACAATGCCAGATGTGCAATTATAAGGAACGGATAAGATGTATTCCACCAAGAGATGACATCATAGACCTCAATCGCAGTGCAGTTACTGCAACCATATTGACAGGAGGTGGATATCAACAATTGGAAGAAATGATATGCGGCATGAATATGTCGTGCATGTCGAAAAGCTTGTATCACAAATTCCACGACGAAATAATCGATGCCTTCGAGGCGGCTGCACACCAAGAGATGGAGGATGCTGGAAGACAGGAGAGAGAATTGGCGATAGCAAGAGGCGACGTACATCCAACATGTAATCTGCCGTATATTCCGGTAGTCGCAGATGGCAGCTGGATGAAGAGGTCATATCGCGGCGGCGATTATAATTCTCTTTCTGGTGTAGGAGCCATCGTTGGATACCACACGAAGAAGATTCTACACCTGAGTGTAAAAAATAAATTTTGCTACATTTGCCACGCAGCAGCTAAAAAGAAGGAAGTGGCACGCGAGCATCGCTGCTATAAAAACTGGGGTCGCGATCAGAGTTCGACAGGCATGGAAAGTGCTGCTATTGTGGAAGGATTCCAATTTAGCATAGAAATGCACGGCCTGATTTACAACATTTTGGTTGCCGACGGTGATAGCAGCGTTTATAAGAAGATCTTGGATAATGATCCGTATAGAGATTATATGATACAAGTGCGAAAAATTGAATGCACGAATCATCTTTTGCGGAATTTTAGCAGAAAAATAAACGAGATCGTCGCAAAAGGTCGCTACAAAGATCTAAGAGGCATCGTAAAGAAAAATGCCCTCCGTCTGCGCACTGGGATAAAGAAAGCTGCAGAACATCGCTTTAATGAAACTGTACGATTATCAGATAAAATTGAAAATTTAAAAATAGATTTGAGAAACGTGCCAAGTCACGTGTTCGGCGAACACAGAGAGTGTCAGAAATTGGCCTACTTTTGTAATAAGTACTCTGACCCCGAACAAATTAATTATGTCCCGAAATTAAAAGAAACGGGCATTTATCAAAGCATCGAAGAAGTAATGCAGCCACTCTTCGTTCACGCGGAAAGTTTATTGTACGGATTAAACAATAATTCCGTAGAATGCTTCAATAATATAATTGCAAAATTCATCGCAGGGAAACGAATTAACTATGGACAAAGAGGTTCCTATCAAGGTAGGGTCTCTGCTGCTGTGGTCCAATTCAACACGCACGAAACGTTTAGTCGATTGAGTGCTGCGCTGAATAAAGAACCGACAACGGGTGCAAAAAAGTTGGAAAATCGACGTAAGCGTAAACTGGAATTGGAAATTGAACATAGAGCACGAACGAAAGCATCCTCCTTCCGACGAGAAAAACAACAATGTGACAAGGATTATGGCCCCAGTGCGTCAAAACCAGACATGGAGGAGACAGTATATGTTTCTGAATGTGAGAGACACATAACAACGCTCCTCGAGTGGCACTCGATGCGACACGAGATCGAGGCTGAAACTCGTGATCAAGGGAACAGCGAAAGATGGATGGCCTACAGAAAAAAATTATTAACGGCATCCAATTTCGGCCGAGTATGCCGATTACGAAAGACTACACCACGAGCAAATTGTTTGAAAGCTGTGATGTACCCGCAAATAGAAGGTCTACAAGCCGTACAATACGGAAGGGAAAATGAGATGAACGCCCTGAGGCAAATGGAAGTAGAATTAGGAATCTCTATTCTACCGTGTGGGCTGTTCATGGATTCTGTCATGCCTTACTTAGGTGCGACACCGGATGGACTTGTACAGGACGATACAATTGTCGAAGTAAAATGTCCATATTCGGCGAGGGATTTAACTCCCGACGAAGCAATCGAAAAGTTTCCTGCGATACGACGTATTTTTCAGGGTGATAAAATGAATAAAAGTCATTATTATTATCACCAAGTGCAAGGACAATTGCACATAACGAATAGACAAAATGCTCTATTTTGTTTATGGACGCCAAAAGGAATGAAGATAATACAAGTTAAAAGAGACGATGCATTCTGGACAGCAGAGATGGAACAAAAATTAGAAAGATTCTACGAGGATTACATGCTACCAGAAATAATAGACAGCAGATATAACAGAGGCCAGCCGTTTAGAGAACCATTATATGCACAGAAAGAAAGTGCATGCGTAACAGAACCAGGTACATCTACGGAAAAATAAGAGCAACACAGCGCACATGAAGAGCTGTTCGAAGAACAATTGCAAAGGAACTCTTATTTGTGTCGAGGAGACGAATGTTATAATAGTTTAAAACAAAGTTTCAGTTTCGGAAGAACTGAACTAGGAATTCATCTACTGAAAACCAGCAATAAAAACAAATTTTGTTTATAAACTATCGTTTTTCAATGTTTAAATAAATGACTATATTTATAATAATATCATATTGATATTGCTTTCAATATAAATAAAAAAACCCACTTTGTTTCATATCTCTATCATAAACAGAACAAAAGTTATTGAATTTTGTCCAAAAAACAGGCATTTCGGTACACTGTGCGGCGACTCCAATACAGCGCAGATGAATAGCTGTTTTATGGCCTATTGCGACTGCACCGGCGAGTGCAACACAGCGTAGATGAAAAGCTGTTCAAAGAACAATTGCAAACGAATGTCATAATTGCACCGGTGAGTACAACACAGCGCACATGAAAAGCTGTTCAAAGAACAATTGCAAACGAATGTCATAATTGCACCAGTAAGTACAACACAGCGTAGATGAAAAGCTGTTCAAAGAACAATTGCAAACGAATGTCGTAATTGCACTGGCGAGTACAACACAGCGCACATGAAAAGCTGTTCAAAGAACAATTGCAAACGAATGTCATAATTGCACCGGTGAGTACAACACAGCGCACATGAAAAGCTGTTCAAGGAGCAATTGCAAACGAAGGTCGCAATTGCACCGGCGTTTTTATAGATTTACGAACATAAATATCCGTACGTATAGTAATTCTATAATTTTTCATTTTGTATTTATCTTACGTTTTATAATTTTAATATAATAATATTTTTGCATATGTTCAGGAAGAATCTGAGGCAGAGCAGTGGAGCATTTCAGCCAAAGGATTAGCACTAAGGAGGAGTCAAGTGTAGGGAGGAGGTTTAGTGGGTAGGCCAATAGTACCATCTATTGGAGAATCCCACACTCCCGGGGGTTGGAATGGCCCCCGGACATAGTGTATAAAACATTTTACCTCCCTGCACTCAAAACATTAAAAAAAAAAAAAAAAAAAAAAATAAAACAAAATAAAATAACATATGCTGTTGATAATTTTCAATATTATTTTACTCGACTTTTCGTTGTTGTAGGTCCCCGTGGGAAGGAAAAGTGACATTTCAATGTGCCATAAATTAGTCCTCCCTCGCTACTGCCCCGACGACGACGAAAGGACTGTCATGCGGCCTTGGTGCAAAGCTCAGACATTTTCTAACAAGGAGAGTCTGAGAAATGCGAAATCGCGAATGTCGTTTGCGAGTGTCAATAGACGGACTGAACGATCAGCTGGTCGCGTCTATCCACCGCGTCCGCTCCCCCTGCCGCGTCCGCGAGGCCCGAACTGCTCGATCCATCCGTGGAGCTCGCGGGGATATCATGTTCGGTGTCATCTTTATTAGAAGAATGCTACGATTGTATTGGCACAAATTTGATGAAAAAATAATAAAAAACAAAGAAAAATATTACTGTATTAGTGTTGTCCCACCCATAAACCTATATATTCTATACATATTTATATTTTATTTTATTCATTACCAATATTTTATTTAATAAATTAGTTTTTTGTTTCTTATCTTTTTACTTCTTTTCGCAGTCGGGTTTTTTGTTTTTTTTTATAATAATTCTTGTTTTTTAAATATTTGCAGTCACATTTTTTTTTATGTTTGCTTTCTACATTGAAACAATTATCATGCCGTGATAAGATATTATATTTATAAGATATTAAAGATATTATAGATTTTGTATAAGTGAAAGATTCATTTAAAAAGAAAACGAAGAAAAGAAAACAGTAAGGGAACAGTATAGTAAGTATAGAAATAGTAAAAAATATGAGACATATCAGAATTATATTATTATCAATATCTAACTTTGCACGTCTGCATTGTAATACGCGCGGCATCTTTTCCAAGGGTTGGAGCTCGATCGCGGTCGCTCGTCGTCGTAGTATGTCTATCTTGTTCACTTTCGCTATGCCTCTTCGCTTTCCTTGTCGAACCTTCAGAGCTTGTCCAGATGAGGCAATTTGGGCACGTTTCGGATGCCCATGCTGATGGCAGTGGAAAACCTCACACCACCGCTGTTAGTGGCCGAAACTCGTGAGCCGTCACGGCCACAACATTGTCGGCTATATCGGTGTGAGACTAGAAGACCACTACTAATCCAATTACAAAACTTCTTTATTTCTCATTATTTTTTTATGAAACTTTTACCAACATATTCGTGGCATTGTTCTGATTAAAATGATACCAAATATGACACAATTCCGATGATATTTACTTCTGTAATGAACGATGAACGTTGCTCCCCATAACAATTACATTAACAGAAAAGTAGTGTAAATGTGATCCGAATTATATCGCATTTGGTATCATTTTAATCAAAATAATGCCACAAATATATTGGTGAAAGCCTCATAAGAAAATAATGAATATTAGAGAAGTTAAATTTTTCAGGCCTGCGATCACGCGAGCTTTGATCTTTGCCGGCGGCCGCGACTCTCTGCGACTCTTTCTTTCATATACGCTGTCCTTCTCTGTGTTCGTAATTTTTATCGCATGTTACACAATTAAATATCATCGGAATTATATCATATTTGGTATCATTTTAATCAGAACATTGCCACGAATATGTTGGTAAAAGTTTTATAAAAAATAATGAGAAATAAAGAAGTTTTGTAATTGGATTAGTGTGGTCTTCTAGTCTCACACCGATATAGCTGACAATGTTGTGGCCGCGACAGCTCTCGAGTTTCGAATCAATCGGCTTCAAATAAAAAATTATCTTTATTCGTCGGATAAATTCTCGTCGAATAAAATTATTTATTCGATGGTTGTCGAATAAAGATACTTTTCTTTATTCGAACCTAACAATAACGTATAAAGATAAAGTATCTTTTATTCGAATCGTTATTTAAATAATTTGTTATCTAAATAAAATAATAATTAATAATTTTAATAATGACCGCGACATATGCTAAAGACAAAAATAAAAAATATTATTAATAAAACATAAAATCTGACTGCAAAAAGAACTATTAATAATTTATACTCTATATTTATATTTTATTTTTTATTTTATTTATTACCAATCTTTTATTCAATAAATTAGTTTATTCAATTAGTTTATTCATATATTCAATAAATTAATTAAATTTTTTATGTTTGCTGTCTACATTGAAACAATTATCATGCCGTGATTATTTATAACTTTCATTTCCACGTCGGAAAATAATATTCTTCGTATTAAAATTCAAATCAATTATATTCATATGTTAACATTTGTTAACAATATATACAAAACATAATTTGTAAACCTATACTTTTCTTCTGTACATTTACATAGGACGTACACATATAATCAGGTTCGTGTGATGTATTAAAAATCCACGAATTAAAAATTTAAAAATATTTAAAAATGTTATATTCGTATAGAAAGTTTAAAAAATTAAGAAGATTTTTAAATAAGTCAATGAATATTCAAATGATCGTTTAATACAATTATTTACAATTGAAAATTCCATATTTTAAATTATGAAAGAATAAGCCTCCTAATTTCGACAGATCCGTAAGGAAGAGAAGAAACCGCTCGAACCAGCTCGAACGCTTTCGATGCAAGCATCGACGGTGTTTGTATGAATACGATGCGGCAACATTGCCCTTTTGAAAGCTGACAACGCAGTAAAATCTAGCTTCCTCGTCACACACATCTTGTGTTGCAACGTCACTCGAGTTCCTTTTCTGATTCGAAATAGAATGCGACGGTAACTCCATCTCGTGTTCATCAATCAGCTACACGTTTGTAGGTAATACCATTTCTGTAAAGAAAACTGTACGGCAGATACCGACCTCCGAATCTTGAAAAGTCACGTGACTATACCTGGCCCTTAAAGGGTGAACGGAAAGTTCGTAGACACAAGCTCCGCTCTTAACGTGTCAAAATCACTCACTTTACCTCAAAACTACGATTTTTGGCATTTTCTCGTCAAGATGTACAGAATTATATAGGAAAAAGTTAAAAATTTCTGGGTTGCCAAGGTGGTAAAATCCCAGATGTATAGAGACATTGTTTAATTTAATAAGTGCTTAAGTACGCAAATTCTCAATTGATGGTTTATACATTTAACAGCGATGTAGGTTCCGTATAAAAATTTCTATATTATTTAAAAGCCAATCTCAATGCAACGTTGCTGGAAAATATAACGGCAATATGTAACTGAAATATTGAGCTATAAATATTTACATCAAAAACTCAAGTAATGTTACACGTTACAAAATTTTATTGCAAATCCAGGATCTGGAATCGCAGAGCTTTACGATGTCAATGTTACATTGATGCATTTAAATCCTCAAGTTACATTTGTCGTACGAAATGGAAGCATAAAATAACATAAATTCATGGCAATGGTGACGAAGATTTGTGACTTCCAGAAGAAACGATTGCAATATTTTGTTTAATTCCTTCTTCTCATTATTTAACCAATCACTAATTGTGTTCCCATTTATTTCTTTCTTACAACAAACAAACATTGCGTTCAGTGTTCGACATTCAAGATTGAATACTTGGTGTACATGCATTTGATGAATTAATTAAATATTCCACCCACGAGAATTTTTTAATAATCGGTGTCTCGACGCACTCATAAACAGATAATATAATAGTTTAACGTGTACGCTTTATTTGTAGCTATTTTTCAGAAATCAGGCAGCCAATTTAGGACAGGAAGACTACAATCACATCGACAGATCCCTACCCACCAGGATTGAATCCCTCGATATGCCCTTTGCGATAGTATGACAGTGTTTGATTTCCAACTGTCTGACATACAAAATTATTATTGTCTCTCTAACAAATGCTGATGTCCCAGATATAAAAAGTCCTATTGACGCCGGACTGTATCAATCCAGTGATAAAACGAAAGCCTGAAAAATATAAAGATTATTCTGTTTTAAACATTCACCGCACCTGATCGGTTGGCACATCGAAATTACCGTGGTTATCAAAGTAAACAATTTTATTGGAGGCCAGGGATATACATTTAATACCTACCGATCCGATTGGAACGATCGAGTGAATGTCGATGGGCGTTTACAATTTTCGCGTTGTGACTTTGTTGATGGCATCGTGAGTATTTACTTTATTAAAAGATAAACTGAAATGGACGGGTGAAAGTATTAACGCGGCGATATCGATATTGTACACGTAAAATCGCATTGCGTTTAACGCGGCGGACAAATTAATCTACTCTATTCATTCATTTGTGCGTTTAACGTCGACTGGCTACGCTGTTTATTAGCTTTTCCTTCGTCAGCTATTGCGGCCATCGATGAGAATTACATTTGTTTTTATATAAACCCCCTTAATTCTCTCGTATTGCACTCTTTCAGCGGTCCTTCGTTTCGCTAGATAATTAAACACAGTATCCAGTTCAGTTCGCTATGGTATCATTGTTTATTTCACACAGCGATTATTCGATCATGGTAATTCGAACATTTATTATCGAACAATTCTGGAGACCCTTTGAATCGTGAATCCGGAATTTTAACAGCCATAAGTACATACTTGTGGCTGATATGAGCTGTAATACACAGTTTTAACAGTGAACTAAATGTCTGGTTCATTTTCAGTAGTAAAAGTCACTTTAAATCCACATCACTATTGTTAGAATGAACGTTATTTAACTATTTCTCCTGTTAATTCAGTGTTGACGTAATCGTGGCCTGCAGTAGCTTTCATTGAAGAATTTTCGAAACGTACATCGTCGTGCAAGATTATAGGAGAATTAAATTTTTGTCAAATATTTTCGTGCGTGACATTTAAAATTTTATAACTTCTTGATGGAAGATCATACGACAATCACTCAGCTCGTTTTAAAGCGTAAAGCCCCAGAGGCTAACTTTATCAATGACGTTTCTGCACCATATGGATCCAGTGGAAAAGCGAAGATGCTTTTCATTAAAAGTTCAATAAAACGACGACGAAAAATGGTACAACATGGTTCCAGAGATCGTTGTAAAGGGGAAACTCCGATCTTGAGACCTTCGATAATTTTAGTCGCGAGGAAAGTTTGTCAACGTCGGCGGAGTTTTTTTGTTTTTGAAAATTTTTCGAAAAGCGACAGTATTTCCGCTGCTACGTCATCCCACGCGAGGCAGACACGAACACCTTCAAATGAACTAACTATGATAATATCGATTCAACTGTCAGCAATTTTTGGACGAACGTGTAGCGCTCTTTCAATTTAATGTTCCAGCATAGAAACGACTAGTTTCACTACTTAATTAGTGTAGTATTAGTCGAATCGCATCATCTCCACGCACGGTGTGCTCAACGCAATTTCAACAGGGGATTTACGATTTTGCGTATATCGCGAAGAAACGAATAGGAGAGAGAGAGAGAGACTCACCACGAACGAATTTATGAGCCGCTGTACATCAACATTATCGTGAACGGGTGAAAACCGGGCAAATTGTAGTAACCACTTGCAAACGAATATAAAAGGAGTCCCAAATGCTTTTCGAATGTCTGCGCTTGCGGCCCGTTATGAAGCATTCTTACAAATGGTTTCGTCCTAGTTACGTCCCCCCATTCTTCTTCCAAATTGCTAATTTCGTGTCTAACGATATGTGTCTATCCGGGCCGGGAGGGTTGAAACAAGCGCGCGGCAGCACCGGCTCGGACATCAAAGAATTGTTGCCGTAGGTATTTTCCACGCTGTGAAAGAATCACCGAGAACGACGACAAGGTATAGCCAACAACGAAACAGGCATATTGGGTTATTCAAATTTTCTCGCGGCGTGCCACGCCATCGGAAAATATTGAATATTCTGACGTGTAAATATTGGAAAATCCCCGGACGTGAAGCATGGGAAGACTCCTGGTCCCGGCAACCGTGCGGTGTGCTAGTAATCGCAGTTCTCGTCGAACGTTTACGAGTAAAACATGTCCACGCACATGTTATTCACCAAATTCTTTTTCATGTACAGGATGTAACAAAAACAAGTGTAACGCCGGTTGTAGCTCTGAATCGGTGGAGATTTGTAAGAGAAAAAGAAACTTTTTTTCTTTGCATCGTATACTGCTCGTAACCAGGAACAATAGTCTCGTGAGAACAGTGGGTCTCAAGTCAACCGTTCTCTCAAAAAACGACTTCAAGAGTTTAAAACTATTTTCTTTCATACGTCTTCAGGGTTTCCCAAAATAAGTCGGAAAGATGGAATAAAGTTTCGTTTATCGCCTCGTTTTCGAGAAATTAGAGATTGAAAATTCGGCGAAGATCGATGTCTCCACCACTACACTGATTCGACGATTTTTTAATATATTGTACAAGTCAACATTTTGAACAAATAATTGCAAAAACTTCTTTATATATTTATTATTTGAATTATTACTTATTGGCATTTATTATTTAGACAATCTTTTAAATAATAAAATTTTATTTTCTATTTGAACAATTGTTTCGATAATGATTCACTCAGCTATTCTTGTGTTTTTGTCGATGCGAACGTTTGTTGATGCGAACGAACGCAGTCCTTCTAGCCTATGAATTCGGAATTCGTGCATCACTGCGCCAAATTATTTATTATTTGTTTTCCTTAAAATCCAAACGAGGAATTGCATTTTATTTGCAAATTAAATTATTTGTGGAATTATTTAAATGATTTTCTAATTGAATAAAAATTTAATTATTATTTGCAAATGTAATATTAATTTAATTTACAATGTGTTATTTATTATTTTAGATAAAATTTGCCCAACTGTGTATCTATCTATCCGTCTCTGTTTAGCCACTGCTCCATCTCCGGCGCTATTGAAAACGAAATGATGGGGTGAGGACTCGGATTGTTCGGACGACGATGCACGAAACCCGCCGACAATATTTCTTGCCGCTGCTCCGCGAATTATTGCAATATTTCATTGTGTTTTTGCACGAGTGCCATGTGCGCAAGAACGTCGATACGCGGTGTAATTAATAGACCCGAAATGGTTAGGTGCGTCGCGGTTCCATACGTCCATTGGATCCTCATACCGCTGTGAATAGTTTGTTTTGCGTGCTAACCTTTATTTTGGTTCTGGGAACTCGTCGCAGTGAAAATATTTTTGACGTTGACAATGGGGGCTCGATGTGTGGGCGGAGCGTTTGTAGTGTGTATACTTTTTTGATTACGAAATTTTTTGCGCATATAAACGACTTATATCATTTCCTCGGGAATCCATTCACCAGGATTGTAGTGGAAATATTTATGGTTAAACTTTACCACCGGAAACCAACAATTTTTAACCATTCTTTATGTAATCCTGTAGATTTTGGCGAGGAAATGCCGAAAATCCAAGTTTTAATCTTAGATCAGTCAAAAGTTATGTATCTACCAACATGGCGGCGCCCTTACCCGTCAGAAACGCTTAAAATCGCTCAACTTTACACACGCATAACTTTTGAACTACTGATCTCCTAGGATTAAAACTCGGATTTTCGGCACTTTCTCACAAAAATCTACAGGATTGGATAAAAAAAAATGTTAAAAATTTCTGGTTTTCTGAAGTAAAGTTTAGCCGTGTTTATTGTGGAAATGCTAAAACAACATTCCAAAATGACTGACTATTCAGCAATAATAAATTAGATTATATAAATATTTAATATAAATAAATAATTGCAGTTCCGGGAAAACTGACAGCTAGCCGACAATTATCGATTCACGCATTGGTTAATAAAACGGCAAAATACGAACGTTCAAATAGAGATTCTTACAATTTACACAATCCTCGGAACAGGATTCGGAAATATTCCTTGTATTGCGGGAATGTTCGTTCCTGCAATACAGAGTATTCGAAACGTTTGCGAGAACAGTATCAGCCGCGGTTTTTCAAAAATCTGCCGGTCAAATAGAGTAAATCTGTTTTGTTCTTGGATCGGCAACTCTTTGAAACTGAGAAGACGGAAAGCGGATAGAAAAGTTGTTTCGGCAGAGTTTGCCGCCATATGCAACCATCAAAGTGCAGAGGTGTACTCTGACGCAAAGGTCGATGATCGGGTTACTATTTAATTCGATGGGTTATCAGAGGACAGGCAGATAAGCATCTGTCCTGCAATGTCAAAGTTTGCCAGGGGCAGAGAGAGATATAGATAGAGAGAGAGAGAGAGAGACAGAGAGACTGTGCGGCGAAGGAGGGAGGAGGAGAAAGGTGAATCCGATGCAAGTACAGAGGGTTAATTAGTCTCGGTGGAGCAATCCGCATAATTATTGTCCACAGGTAGGTTTGTCCCTGTCCGACGCTTTTGCGCCTAACCGCCGTCTTTGTCCACCACGCCGGTGTTCCAGTCGAACGTTTTACATCGTTCGGCAAACATTCCGTAGCACGATCGAAACACAGCATTGTGCCGATCATCCGGGCAACAACCAACGAACCGCTTTTACCTAAACAAGGAATGCCCTGTTAATTGTAATCGCTCGGCGGCCATGGTTTGACTAATTACAAAGGTAATCATCGTAACGAATGCCGCGTGTATACACATAATCCTTTCGTGGATGGAAGCCAGAACGAACAGGGTTGGCTGCTTTCAAATTTCGACGTGGCGGCGGGTCCGCTAAGTGCGGCCGCTGCTGCGGTTTTCACCGGTGCCCGTCTGTGTCTGCAACTGACTTTCGCGAATTTTTCATTGACAGATCGCCGAAAGCGTTTCCACTTGATGAACTTGCCGCGACCTACTATATTTATCACATCACCTTATTAAGGAGAGCACAGAGAGGCTGATCGATGAACACAACTTGTCCTAGGTTGGTATCCTCGTGTATCTCTGTTTTATTATGTCGACGCGATTGACAATTTCCTGTGACAGATTTGTCACTTCATTAAAAAGTGAAATGTCGAAGCTATAACATTCTGCCTCTTAACCTTCGAGTGACGGGAGTTGATTGCGTTTTGACACAAGCTTGTAAACTGTATTTAGAACTGTATTTAAGTAAACTGTGAACATTCATTTGAAAACGTAAATACAGAAACTAGTTTTTTAAATTGAACTAAAAACTATGTATATGTCACAAAGGAAAATATTGCATTTTTCAATTGTTAAAATATGTTAAATTACATTTTTCCAAAGACGCACGTTATGCTTCCGACAGATTTACATAAATACCTTATCAAAAAAGTTAAGGAATTTAATAAAACTAAAGAAACAGATACTGAAAATAATTTAAACTATATTAGTTATATCGCGAAACTTTTTAAATTTCTGAAAAAACAGTGAAATAAGCAGTTTTAAAGGGTTTTTGTGTTTTGTCGGAAATCAGAAGTTTAATGTTTAAATTTTTGAAGCTACTGTACACAATACAAACAGCGAAGATAAAGTGATCAAAATTATTGTCCCACCATGTGTATATGAATCGATCACGAATCAAGTAGTTACGGGAAAGGTGTTGCTAATGAGCTCTCCAGTGGTAAGTACAGGAAGCGCCACCACGGTGGATTGAACACTAAGGGATCCAATTATGTTTGTGTGATTATATTTCGGCCCATATCGGTTTCCCATATTACCATCAGATTCCACTCTGTTTCATCCTTGCGTTAAAAGCATGCGTGTCTGACGAATTACATGCTTGTTCCACTAATCCGACAATACATTGATCGATTCTACTTTGCCAAATATACATACATATCGATAGCCTTTCTCCAATTAGAAATACTTTCAGCTTATTCTTCCAACCATAGGACACGCAATTACATTCGTTTAACTCCGTCGCAATCTACTACTATCTACGCCAATAGCGTTGAATTATTTGTTTCCTGGCGCATCTAATTCTACTGGCCCCGCTTTAGCCGAATCCTACTTCTACTTAATTAATTTCCAACAGATCCACTTCTACCTACCCGCCGGTACATATGAAGTCCTTTATACTTAGATAATTACGTACGGACTCAGCTTTAGGTTGTAAAGTTTGTTCACATACAGGGTGGGCCAGAAATCGCAGTACAGCCGGACAGGGGGTGATTTTAGTATGTATAGTTTGCGTGCGTTAGTATGTGCAGGAAGTAGAATTAGTTGGTCACAAACTCAATTTTCTCGAACGCGAAGCTTCGGATGCAAAATGTTGTAGCAAATTTTTATTTTTTTACGTAGAATTAACCCCTGCCTGATTGTACTACAAATAGTTTGTGCATTTTGATCGTTCGCCTAATATAAAGATTTTCTTTACAGTAAGCTGTTACATCCGTTTCTTCAAATTGAGTATTTCTTCAAAGAATGTTTCGAGGATACGAGCTTTTATAAATCACCGCAACAGACACGATAACTATCAATTGTCTTTGTCTTTTAATTTGTCTTTAATTTTAACACTATTCCTACCGACACTTCACGTATATCTATTCCTACCGCGACCGGTCAAATGACCGGTCTTTAGCACAACTTATATTTTATAATATTGAATGAAGATAATTCTTATCAATAATCAGAGATAATGCCGTCACAATGTTCCCTTAAAAATATTGCTCTTCCAGGATTAGACTCTTCTTTTACTTCTTGCCAAACAGTTCCGTCTACAGCAGTTTCGATTACCTCTTCCTCATTCTCACTATCGGAACTAACTAAAAATCTCCTTCTCTTTCGTCCTCTGCGTACGTTCGAAACATTCATCGGTGTTCGAGTCGGTCTCAAATAGATCATAATTTTCCGCATTGTCATTTTCAATATCAAAAATTTCCTAATCATCTTCAGAACACTTTTCATCAATATTATTTATTTTCTCTAATAATAAATTTACACTCATCGAACGTCTTGACATTTTGGGAATGAATATTCGAGGGATAAAATAAAAACTGAAATATAGAAATGTAAATCAAGATGGATAAAAAAATGAACAAAAGATAAAATGTGAAACTTACTACGAAGTATTGTTGGTTTGTTCACTTTTTTGAAAATGACAATTATAACACGTAATACAATATAAAATAAAAGTAGAATAATAATAGAATAAAAATACAAAATAGTAAACGACTGCCGAATATGCTCCTTGTAACTTTCACGTTTGATGCTCTCTGTTCAGGTCACAAGACTTGAATTCGTGAGAAGACATTTAGGCATCCCCTTCGGCTATGATTTTGTTTATTTTACAGTCATAGTAGATAAGACGGTGTAAGAAAATCCGAGGTTCTGGACCGCTTCGGATACCAATCAGGCAAAAACACCGCGAGGCCGATAGGCGAGCGAGAACTGTAAACACTTTGAAGTGCCGTAAAGCATTCCCTGGAAGGCACTTTTCGGCTAAAATCATGCCACAACTGCATTACCTTTCGTTTATAACGACTTTATATTTTCGGAATTGAGTCTTTGAAAGAATGCTATTAGAAAAAGATATAAATCGTTCTACCGGTCAAATGACCGATCGTGGTAGGTAAGACAGACTACAAATTTTTCTCAGAAAATAAACAATAAAAAAATAAATGAATATTGAAAAATGTATTATACGCATATTTTAGGAAAATTCGTGAAGTTTAAAGGCGATTCAATTACGTTGTATATAGGAAATTCTACTCGGAATTTTAAAAACGGTCATTTGACCGGTCGCGGTAAGAATAGTGTTAACCAGAAAGAAAATTCTACAGTGTCAGAAACTCACCGCTTACAATATCGCCCACTAAACTGTTACCCTCTCTTTCCGGCAATCGACACCTGAATATTTCGAGCAGATATCTGCTACAGCTTCGTAGAAAACAGCCGGCAACACTCGATCTGCTGCACCCTAGATCCAGGGACACAAAAGCCGTGAGATAACGTTTCTCTGCAACCTGTGCAACCAACGAATCCTCCTCGATGGATTGACGGTGGCGTGGGAAAGGGATTACTCTTGATTTCTACGGGAGCGTTCGTCGGTACGGAAAAAGAGGCAGGAGGCTCGATCCTGTCAGTACTCGGATCTCGCCTGGATGGTTGACATCCGGCTAATACGGAGTTGCTTATACGCGCTTTACACGAGATCGCAGGGTCTCAACACACGAGACAGATACCAGCGAGATATCTGTCAAGCAGCAGCCCCCTTCTGACCCGGGCACAACCCCGGTAAAAAGCATTCTCCTAGGGTGTACCTTGCCGCTGTACGGCGTTACTCACGCCGCTGTCAGACATCATTTTTCATATCTCGACCCCAGAAATATCCAACGCGCCGTGACGGCTAACATTTTCCACCCCCGTCTAACGTCGACAATGTGCCGCGTTGATTGAATCGTCGAACGTCAAGGTGCTGCTCACCCTGTACCACCAACCACGTCTCCTTTCTCTTTCTGGTCGTTTCCTTTCCTCTTTCCGGGCCATTGCCACTCCCCCGTCAACATCCCACGTAACCGGTCGAGCGAAAGTCCTCTAATTGTTTCAGACGAAATTCGCTCGTTCAACCCCCTGTACCTCAATTTATTGGCAGGCAATACCTGGGCCTAGAACTCAATTTTTCTTGCTTTTATATACAGTATTCGATCGTACTGAAATTTGCAGCTTCGTCGCGGAAACATTTGGTTTTTGCAAGCATTATTTTACAATAATTATTTCGTAATTCTTCTAAATAATAGAATTCGTTTGATTTTTCAACCATTCGTACCGTAATTTATTTGCAAACAACAACTAAGCCTAGACAATTTTTCTTGGTTCTATACAGCGGTGGATCATACCGAAGCTCCGTTGCTGAAACAATTGGTTGTCGCAAACTTTATTTTTCAATAATTACGGATGAGTGCAGTTCGTCGTTGCGTATCTGTCACAGAAAGTTCATGAAAAGCTATTATCGTTATTGTAGCGTAAGAAATCAAGAAGCTCTGGGTTTAACGTCTTCTCGCATGTCAGCGGTGATCTAACTTTAAATGTACTTGTTGCGATTGTGTGAGCTTTTGTATTACTGCTCGTTAGCAGTAATACAAATCGCAACTGAATCGTTGAAAAGAACATACTTGTACATTTATACAACGATTTATATTATTATATTTTTATACTTATATTATTATTATATTTTATGCGTTTACATTATTATATTTATGCTACTGAACGAATTCATGTTTCAACCTATAACTGTATTATTTGATATTTTTGCGTCGTTTTCGGTGAAAAGGTGTGTAGATAGAGTTTTCATTTTCCGATAATAAAAAAAATATTTTTAAAAACACTGTTCGCGATGACTGTACATACATTGAATTTTGTATATGTTTAGTGTAACCGTCATTTTATTTAGATCGTAATTAGTTTGATTTCCGGTTTTAATCTCAATCGTTCTTAATAGAATTCAACGTAGAAAGTGGCACGTTAATTGAAAATGCATTAAGTGCAAAATGAAATTGTTGTGTTACTATTATACGCTAATCTAGTGTATAATTGACGCATTCGATCAGGCATAAACATCTAATCACCCTAAGCTAGGCAGAGACAGCTTAAGCCTGTTTAAACCTAACCAATTTAGACGTCACAACCCTAAGTCAAATACCCGTACGTGTAATCTAACTAATTGATAGATAATACAAATTTGAACTGTTTGGGCATGCAGGCGTGTCTCCATTGAAATCACGAAACATACAGAACACACGAAACATAAATATGTATTTATGTATCCAAAAGTTTCTAAACAATCTAAAATAAGCCAGAGATAGCAAAACTTGTTGAACAGATGTATTTAACACTGAACGAATTCAAGTTGGAAGAGAACAAGTCAATCGAATATTCTGTCAATTATCAGAAAATTATCACGCCACTGAATCTAATTTCACAAGGGTAGAAATTTTAATATTCAAAATTAATGAAAATTAATGAGATTCGAGAGCTTTAATTATACAAAATAAGTTTTATTTCAACATGTACGAAACGTTTATATTTGTTACAAATTTCTGTCACCAACGAACCAGGAACAATAAAACACAGCTACCCCGTGTTTGATAAATTTGAGAAAATTGGAATGGACGAGTGTTAGCATTCAGAAAAAATTATTATATAATTTTCAACTCTTTCGTATTTTCGCATTTTTTACGCGTTCGATGTTAACGCGGAAAGAGTGCCTTTGGGTATGAGTCATGGACGTCTACGATGATATATTTTCTAGCCACTATAATCAAGCGGACACTGTGTGCGTTTACATTTTGTTGGGTAAATTGACGTAGATGGTAATTGCAGTCTGATACGGTGACTGGCATGTTTTTTGTGATAGCACATCTTGTTCGCCCTATTTCGGTCATGGTGTTTTAATTGAGAGTAATGACGTCTGCAGAGCGCAATGAAGTCGTGTCCAGTCCACTAATAGCTTGCAAATTGAATGATTCTCTGGAAATGAAATCTCTATTCATTTCCCCCCTATCTTATACAATAGCTAGGGTTCATTAACCGGTCGTTTTACACATGAAATATGCAGATCTCTACGCAAAATAAAATTGTTGTGCATCACATGCAAGATGCCCAAACTGAGTAAACATTTGTATCCCTCGTTAACAATAGGTTTGTGGCGCACTAAAATAAATAATAATAAGAATAAAACTGCATTAGTGAAATATTGGCATGAGTCAGAAATTCCTTCGGCATGGACCTAGAACTAGCAGGAGTGCTAGGTTTAATAGAACAAAAATGGACGAATTGTTATCATAGCCTTTCTTCTACAATTATGTTTTAGAAGCGTGCCAGAGTTAACATTTATTTACAAAAGTTAACTATTTACTTTTCAAACGCATTAAGGTTTCGTCAGTGTGTCGGTTGGATGGGAAAAACGAGAACGAAATTAAATTGGAAAAACGAGGGACGGACGATGGGCTCTAACAAGGCAGTGAGGTGTATTTATAATTGCATGCGCTTTCGAGAATATATGTTAATTAAAAGTTTTCGCGTGCATACGGAACGCGAGGGATGCTCGTGTCGTGCGTCACCGATACGTTAAAAGCGCGTCTAATTGAAATCGCGAATGGTTCGTTGCATTTAAGGAGAATTGTAACGCCGGTAATGTTCTGGACCCCACTCCGTTTGATCTCGATTTTATTGCAACGCGTAAAAATACGTCGTTCCGAGTGACCCGATCGCGAACCGATCAACCTGTAATGCTCCGATTCTCACCGGGGAAAATACTAAGAATAGCTCGGCCTGGAATTGGTCATAAAGACACGAGAATAACTGCAATCTCTAACGGGAGATAGGATACACACGAAAACCTGTCAGTACTTATACCAGCGACGTTTCTTTGAACATACACGCTCGCCCGGCAACGACTGCAGGCGAACAATTTGCGAAGGGAAAGAGAGAGAGAGAGAGAGAGATATTCAAAGGAAATAGTTAAAGCCCCCGTGAGAAGCGCTAATGGAATTTCGTTGTAACGGAAGCTTTTTTGAATGTTATAACGTGAAATTAAATGTGAAAATTTATACAGAGAGTTCCGGTGCCTGGCTCGGGCGAGATACAACCATTTTGCCCGGCAGTCTTCGGGTAATTTTTTAAATTAAACTATACCACGTCGATTCGCGTTTCATCCAGAGGAAAGCTGTATTAAAGTGCCAATAAAGTTTCCATTTAAAAGTCGATAATTGATATGCAGAGCATTGGTTTATGGTTACGCATTAAACAAACGAATGTTTCACGATCAAACGTACCACAGATAATTATTATGGGAACCAGTTTCACACTTGAACGCAAAACGGCATCCTTCGCTTTCCCGTTTGGTTATCATATGAAAAGTATATTTAACTAACTTCGCTTCCGCACTGCTCATTTTGTTGGCAATTACATTGCTCTGTGCTGCAGTGTTAGGATCATTGAAATTATTCAAAATGGTTGAAAATTGTTGAAAAAATAGGCATTAATTGCTGATCTGTATTGATCCAGTTCACGATTTGAGATGCAGAGAAATACTATTGAAAGATTCAAGCCGTTTTCTCAAATTTTAAAATAGTTACTTGTTTTAAAAAGGTGTACGAATACTTTACACCGACTGTATATTCTGAAAAATATTCTTCAAAAAATTCAAGCCGTTTTTTCCAATTTTAAAATAGTTACTTGTTTTGAAAAGGTGTACGAATACTTTACACCGACTGTATATTCTGAAAAATAAATATTCAGTACAAATTTGTTCGTAGTAACCAATATTTGCACAGTAACAATTTTGCTGTACCAGCGTTTTTCTACAGTGTAGTGTATTGCAACAAAGTACAATTTCAAATTTTCTCTGCCTCAGCAAGAAGTGTGTTCTATAAAATGAGACTTTCGAACACACCGATACGAAACACAGGGTACACTAAATATAATTAATGTTCGTATTAGTTCGTGGTAGGACATAACGAAACGAATTTCCGCAGCGACGAAGTTATGTTGCATATGTACGAGGAAGTTATGATTAAATGAGACAGAGTTCTTGCCTCTTCCAGGCAGAATAATATAACATTTATGCAATTTGTTGCTAACGGTGTTTCAATTTGTAACTGTGATAAACTTCTGGGAATATATTTAGACACGTAATATTGCTTTCCTACTAGGAATGTAATTAACCGTAATTAACGTAATTATTCGATGATCGTTCGTTGATACTTAAAATGATTATGTTTCGACGAGAAACGAACGAGGATTACGTAACCGAGTTTTATAATAGCTTGACATTTTGTTTTCTTTGCGTTATTTTAACGAGAAATTCGTCGGTATCTAGGAACACCATGCTGCGAATTTTTCTAAGGAAAAGACACACGGTTTCGTAATTTTTTGAAACATGTTTTGCGAGACGTTTCGGACGGGAATAAGAAGAATGACATTTTGCGTTACCGAGCGGTATGTCGTGTCTTGCCATTTCACCCGCGAAATGTCATTCACGAGACCGCCATGTTTGCAACCAAACGAAGGATTCTGGAGAATGTCATTTTTTGACACTGCCGTATTGTGACACCGCTATTGTTATCGAATTTTTCGAGCTCGTTATTTGCCAAGGAAGCTTTCTTTCCAACATAGCTTGCCTCTTATCTAAGCTCTTACACATTGACAGTATTATATACACAATTTATAAATTCATTTGTATTGCATATCTGTTTATTAAGTGCTCCATGCTCATACACGTTTATATTGATGACCAATTCACCATTTTCATAATATATTCATAACATGCCTTCATGAGATTGCATATATATATGGATTACGAAATAGAACTCGGTTGACAACTGAATGGAAACAAAAGACGCCTTACTTGCTTTTCATAGAAAAATCACATTTCCATACAATTTACGATGACTCATACTTTCCTCAGAGTGAAGGGATCCACTCATTTTCTTTACTTTAATCCTGTAAAATATTCAATCTTCTCTTGCCTGTAATAGTAACAATATTTTCTTAATTGTAGTAAAAAAAAACAGTGTTTGTTAACCAATAAACCACTTTTTTTAACGGACCATTTTTTTAAAATCATAACAAAATACGAATGAAGCACGAAATTTGATCGCAGCACCGTAACGAGGTTAATTGTGTCGGTCCTCGCTATCCATATGATGCTTTTCTTTTTTAAAGTATTCGGTTCCCCATTACTAAAAGTATATTCCCAAAAGAAGAAACGGGAGAATAATTGAACGCATCCCGTTCTGTAATTCTACACTAGAATCGAGTCTCGCTCAAATTTTATTTAATTCCAACTTCCTTGTTAAGGGAGAACGAGGTAACCGCTGTCAACGGGCAATGATGGTTAGTATTGTTATTACAAAATGATACGTCTTAAGTTTTCAATTTTTAACTAGTACTGTCATGCGAGTTTAAAGACTTATAAGTCAAAAGACGATGTCGTTGAAATAATATTGTCGATTAAATGATTATCAGAGATGTCAACGTTTCGGTAAACAAATAATTGCCGGCGTGCTCGGTGTCGGTGAAATAGCGACGACGAAAACATTTTCGGTGATTTGAAGGTAACCCTCGTGCCCATCGCTAACGCTGTCGTCATTTTGTGCCGCATCGATCGGCTCTACAAGTCTTCGTTTTTCGTTATCGAAGTAGATTATTGCGCGCAACACTTCCAGAACGGTATAGTAGGTTTAGCCGTCGTAGAATGGAATTGGGTAGTGCATGCCTTCGGAAATGTCGGTAAAATTACAAGACCTTCCGGACTCGGAAACGCTTCGAAGTCACGTGTGCGTGATAATATTCACACGGTCACGTTCCGTATGAGAAACAACGTAGTACCGTCGTCGGGGAAAATCTTTATAGCCGATGCAAATTCACACCGCATAAAAGTATTTTAACGGATTAATCCATCCGTGTCAATTTCTCTTCTACGGTTTCTGGCACTCGTCGCCTTTAAAAACAACTGGTTTATTCGTACGAGAAACTTCAAACCCTTATCGATTTCTCGTGCTACTGTTATTAGGGAACTGAATTTCTGAAATGGAATGTATCTGAATAGTCAGTTGTAAATAAGACGGAATTATTTCTTCGTTTCTTCATTTTTTTCTGCATACTCATAATTCAAACCAGACGGTTTATTTAGCAAATGTAATATTTTGTAGTTTAGGTATTCCAGACTTTCTACATTCTGAAGGAAAATTGTTTAAGAAAATCTATTCGTCATTGATTTATTACGTAAATCTGTTTATAGTTAATAGCTTTTTCATGGAAAACGTCCAACAGTTAACATTTTTAATAAGGTGACCGAGGGAAGTGTCCTTAAATTTGGATTGTTTCGTTTTTTAGTTGCACTAATGCTCACACGAAAATTTCAAATTCAGCAAACCTCTATTATTAACCCTTTGCACTCGAAGCTATTTTAACTCCAATTCGAAATATTGCTTCTAACCTAGAATATTTCCCTTTTACATATTTTCTTTTCGCGTTATACACATGAATATGGTGCAATTGACACGTACAATATTGAAGTGTTTAGTAATTTATTAAATACAAACAAAATTAATAATGTAAAAAATATTTTGAATAATGGTATAACAATTTTTAGTGGCGCCTTACAATCGCCATTCGAGTGCTAAGGGTTAACCCTTTGCACTCGAAGCTATTTAAACTCCAAAACGAAACATTTCTTTCGCCTAGAATATTTTCCTTTTATATATTTCTTTCTCATGTTATACATACGAAAATGGTGCAATTTACTCGTACAATATTGAAATGTTTAGTAATTTTTTACGTGCAAATGAATTTAATAATGTAAAAAATATTTTGAATAATTGTACAGCAATTTTTAGTGGTGCCTTACAGTCACCATTCGAGTGCAAAGGGTTAATATGTAAAAGAGTGGTTAATCTGCTATTGTAAAAATAGAAATACACCATTCATGTTTTCCATATAAAATAAATAATAACTTTCTCTTTCCCTTTTCGTCTTAAACTATTGTGTCTGGAACTGTGTGTAATGTCTCGACGTGCTGCTGCGTACCGTTTCCGCGTAGGTGGGTACGCGACAGCAATTAATACGCTAGAAATCGCCACAATTGCTTCATAACGATTCGCCGGGTTAGCGTAAATTGTTGTTTTCATGGAAATCCGGCGCTAACATTTAAACGGAAATTTCCAAACCGTTCGAGCGAGGTTTAGAATTGAGCGGACAGAATTTTACACACAATCACTTGTTAACGTTAAATGTACCACTGCTGGATAAAGGGACGATTTTCAAATTTTTCATTTCGTAAATTATTGAAATTATTAACACGTTCTCATGGTAAATCATTGAACAAAGTTCAATCGTGCTGTTTTCCGAAGACAATACAAATGTCCACCGTTCGCCTTTAAATATTGGCGCGTTTAGTGTTAATATGCCCCTGATACAGGATGTCGCTATAAATATTAAAAATGATACAAATTGCAGTTGTTCACGATTTTCGACCTCCGATTCTAACAAATTTCAAGATAGTTACATTTTTCAAAGCCTGTTATTTTTTCCCGATTCAACCAATTTTGACGAAATTTTCCTAACATACAATTAACACGGATCTAAAAAAAAAAGAGAAACTTTTCACATGTTCGAGATAGGTTAACATAAAATAGTTGTAAAATGCAACTTTCAGTACTTTCTCTACATTTCCGACCAACTGCAAGTTTTGAAAATTGTTCCAAGTCTAGGTCCAATATTGAAAAATGCATCGATTTTTTAATAAGCCCCAAATATTAATGGCAGTCACAGTATTTCACATAGACAGGCAGACGACAGGACAGACGACCTGATAAAGGTTGCTGATTAGCGACGCGCATCGTCGAGATCGACAAGCATCGTAAAACCAGCAGTTTAGGCTACGTCTGCAAGAGTTCCTGATATCGACATTTCCCTTCCGAGTATAGCTTGTATTCCCTTCAACTTTTCGCGTTCCCATTTCCTTCTGTATTTATCCGACAACAACAAACAAATGTTCCTTCCCATCCGTTATTATTTGATCTTTCATTTTTGTTATTTTCCATGCGATCCGGAAACCAACGTTAATCTGTTCATCTAGAAACCGGGTAAAAAGGTTCTCGATGCGAATCCGATGGATTTAGAAATAGAAATCTGATAACGGGAACGACATTGATCGGTCCCTGTTATTACGGCGCTTCATCTCTTAAAATTGAAAATTTTCTGCTTGCTCCTGTATACATGGCGGTGGGGGGGGTGGGGGGGAGCGTCGAGCTCCAAATGTAGCGAAAATGTAATACAGATGAGTTCCCAAGCATAGGGTACTTTTCTTGCAAACTATGATGCAGACCGAGCGTAAGCATGTTACGTGGGCGGAATGATGATTCCTGTGCGAAGTCTAATGAAATTCCTTTCGAATATAACATTCGCGAGTGTTCACTGCGTGGAGAACGTAAATTAGTATCGAGGAATTGACTTGGTATTATATTGGCGAGACGTGACTCAATCGCGAATATAGAGCACGACCGAAATTCTTTCCAGGGGAAAGAGAAATCGCTTATTCAAACACTGGTACGCTCACGTTCATAAGTCGCTGGACATCGAATTTTGATCGGAAGAAAATCTTGATTAATTTAACCGTTTGAGTGCGGCGCACAGTGGGCAAAAACGGCCTTTTTCGATTCAAAATCAAAGAACTTTCGATAGGAATGAGGTAGAGCGATGAAATTTTTTTTAAATAAAAGCTGAAACTTTGTAGAATATGGGAAAAATAGGGAGATTACGGTACGAACGTTTTTTAACCTTGAGAAAATTCGTTAAAGTTGCACAATTTCAAGAAAATTTTGTTTTTGTGGCTAATATGCGCGGAAAATTTTTTTTCAACACGCTATATATCGTTCCCCATAGATTTTTTCACGCTGGTTTCAAATCTGTTTTCAAAATTTGTCTACGACCTCTGGTTTTTGAAAAATAATAGATTTTTGTGACACAAATTAATGAAATTTCTTCGTTAAAATGACTTGATAACACACTAGTTTGAAAGTATATCGTATTCTCATATATAAAACACAATAAAAATAATAATAATGAAGTATTTTAACGTTTTGAGTTACTTACGAAACATGAAGCACTTCACATCTCGTCATCACTTGACGTATCGCTGTCATTACTACTGGCGCTTTCTTGAAATTGTGCAACTTTAACGAATTTTCTCAAGGTTAAAAAACGTTCGTACCGTAATCTCCCTATTTTTCCCATATTCTAGAAAGTTTCAGCTTTCATTTAAAAAAAATTTCATCGCTCTACCTCATTCCTATCGAAAGTTCTTTGATTTTGAATCGAAAAAGGCCGTTTTTGCCCACTGTGCGGCGAAGCGTTATTGCGCTTCACTTTCTATGTATAAGAAAATTCTCCGCACTCAAACGGTTAAGTGTACTTAAAGAATACTTTTTTGGATCACTTTCGAATAATAGATAATTACGGTAAACGCGCCAATAGTTGAAAAGTTAACCCTTCGTATGGTATGTCGGAATCATTCGTGACCCGTCGCGATAGCGGTGGGGATAAGCTCGAGAGAACGTTAATATGTACAATTTTATTCCGATATAAGATGACGCTTTTAATTTCGAAAGAAAAAAAATCGATAGGGAAACATCGGCGTGTATCAGAAATGTCTCCGACACAGGCCTAGAACTTGCAGGACTCCGAGGATTCAGAAAAAATTTCTACGTTAAATATTGCGAATAATAGTAAATTCTCGCTTCTCTATTAAATATTGAAAATGCTGTTTAAATTTCTTACATTACGTAACAAAGCTAACTTTTTTGATATAGTTATATTAACCAAATTTTATAGACATTTTTGAAAAGTCAATAATTGTGTTATAAGTTATGAAAATAAAAAGCACGACATTCTTAAAACTGATATTGCTCGTTAGGTAATTAATAAAAGTTATTATAGATACTGCGTGATTCTGCTAATTCTAAAGAACAATTTGATTTTAAAACCTGATTTGGTAATTATTTACATTAGGGGCTTCCTCACCGATTTTGATGAGCTTGAAATATGACCCGAAATACAACAAAAGATTATACAACAAAATTATTTTTTTGAGTATATATTATTCTTGAAAAATTGATACAAATGTGGATAGACACGTTCTTGTTATTTTTGTAAAGTAATGTTAAGTAGTCAGTTTTAGTGATTTGTAAATCTAGTGTTAAAGGGACATTGAAGTTGCAAAATATGAAAGAAAACCTTGCATCCAATATTCTACATACGAATAATAAAATATAATACTAATGTACTACAAACTACATTATAAAATAATAATGTAAAGTGTACTTACTTCTGAATCTTCTGTACCTTCGTCGGATCCACAGCACACAATTATTGACCCACGAGAATTGGTCCGAATAAATGAACAACAATCACTAAACTCTACACAACACACTTAACGAAATCGTGACAGCAGACGAGAAGATGTTACTCCGACCACGAATAAAATAATACTGCGATTTTAACCGCCCCCCCCCCCCCCACACGGACGTGTGATACGAAAACAGGGAATTCCGGGAAATAGGGTCGGCGTCCCGCCATAATTTGTTTACCTGGGTTTTGTATCAGCGTCTAACCTTTAGGATAACCTGACCGTAACACCTCCGTGGAAGGGATCATTGTTAAAATCGCAGTATTATTTTGTTATGATTGATTAACCTGCCTAGGATAACCTGACCGTAACACCTCCGTGGAAGGGATCATTGTTCAAATCGCAGTATTATTTTGTTCGTGGTCGGAGTGACATCTCGTTCGTGTTGTCTCGATTTTATAAAATGTGTTGTGTAGAGTTTAGTGAATGTGTTGTGCAATTATTCGGACCTATTCTCGTGCGTCAATAATTGTGTGCTGTGGATCCGACGGAGATACAGAAGATTCAGAAGTAAGTACACTTTACATTAGTATTTTGTAATGTAGGATTAGTATTCGTATGTGGAACATTAGATACAAGGTTTTCTATCATATTTTGGAACGTATATTAACGATCATTAATAATTTGGTATATAGTATAATTTAATGTGGTTCAAATAAGATACTACTTTAAATCAAATATTTTTATTTTGATAACCAGATAGATAAAATGAAATATTTTTATTTTGTATTTCAAATATTTCCTTACAATGAAAATAAGTTGAGCAAGTAGTTAATATTATAAATTATAATTTTTAACAAGGGAAGCTATAATAGTTAGCAAAGTATTATTTGTAGTTTAATTACGAATATGTAACATGTTGATAAATAGACTACAATATCGTAATAACATTACAGGCAACAAAATATCATAAGAATATAAGTTACTGTCAACTATTTGAAATACTATTTTACACAGTCCTACACACACCTACTCCGATCACTTTTTGAGATGTTGAAACTTTTTCGCGAATATCTCGGAAACTAAAGCTGGTAGGAAAAAGTTGTTCAGAATGATGACCTTGATAGCATATTTCAAGGTCATCAAAATCGGTGAGGAAGCCCCTAATGTAATTAATTGCCCCTGATTTTTCGGACCTGAAAGTTTCTTTACGACAACCTTGTTGAATGATGCGAAATGGAAGAAAAGAGACAAAACACTTGTCGCAATAAAAAAAAGCGTGAATTAAACAGAAATCGGAAAATTATTATAGAACGAATTCGACAAACAAACGATACAATAACGATTTACAGACGACTCGACGAGGAGTTAGATTTGCTAAATACGCACGAATCCGCGCGCTCGTACGCGCAAAGAAAGCGCAATTTTGGCGACATTCAACAATCTGTATTCCGCGAGGTTTACAAAGCCGGCAAATTATCTGCTAAAAGCCTCCGCGGATTACGATCAAATTAATTTCTCGTTTCATTCGATGAAAATCTATATGCACCCGCTGAATTTCAAACATGTAAAAAAGGAACAAACACTTTAATTCAGCGGAAAATAAAACGTCTTTATTCCGAGCACATAATTCCGTTCGCTTTGAAATCTGTGCGATTCTACTTTCCAATAAGGCGCGATATCGTTCGCATTCTTTTCAGCGAATCAGGCTTTCGACGACAATGTCGTACACGTGAGCCAGACATTTATTATTGTTCAATATATAATCATTCACTTTTTTTAAGCAACTGCGATCGATATTGTTTGTACAGACCGATTTGAATTTCACCGTTCTGTCGCGCGAAACCGTGGAATTTTCTGTTCCATTGAATTTCTTTCCAATAGAGATCGTATAATGCGATATTTATTCCTGGCGCGAGATCTGTCCGGCAATTTTTTTCCTCCGGGTTGCGGGCGCGAGTAAAGGTGGCGGTTAATGGAACGAGGAATAAGAACACGAACGGATAAGAAATGATCGCCCTGTTATTACCCGCGGAGAATGACGTTAGTCGAGTGAAGAGAAAGAAAATAGGTTGCGTGTTCCAGCATCCTTACCTCATGGTCAGGATACAATCATTTATTGTGGGTGACACTTGTTACACTGCTGGGTATCACGATTCGTCGAACACGAACAAGTAATCGAGAAATGTTCCCGGGGATAGAGAACTGGAGTAAGCTCTCGTTACATTCCTTCAGGATCATTCTGAAAATTATTTTTCAGATGATCCGCTTCTGTACGAATTTTAGTTACTGTCGTTAATTTGGCATCGGTGAAAAAATTCTGAGAAATGCAGTAATCTTAATATTTGGACACCGTAAAAGGTTAAACTTTATCTCAGGAAACCAGAAATTTTTAACCTTTTTTTTTAGGTAATCCTGTAGTTTTTGACGAGAAAATTCCGAAAATCCAAGTTTTACTCCTAGGAGATTGCTAATTCAAAAGTTCTGCGTGTATGAAGATGTGTGTTTCTTAGCGCTTTTGACAGGTAAGGATGCTGCCATGGTGACATGAAGCGATGGTCGCGCGACGCTTAACAAGCGACGTCACTACATAATGTTTGATTTCCTGAGATAAAGTTAAGCCCCACAAAATTTTGATTTTGTCGCATTGCAGTACTTTCGAAATAAAACGAGCCTTGAAGTTTTCCTTCCAGGTTATAATTGTGATATTTTTTTTATCACGGAATGATCACACTTTAAATATCGACGATTTGTCGAAAATTCGAAATGTAGCGTTCAAATATTTTTTGCATCCACAGTTCGAATGGAAAAGTAGTGGTTCTGTAAAATGCATGATATTGATATTATCATTGATCGTCGTCACCTTTTGCCCGATACGGCAAATCTGACGCGTCGAGCTCAATCAATAAACGAATTGACCGCGAGACGAGGGCGATCGAGAATCAACGCAATATTTTCCCTATCATAAAGGCGAGAATGGAGGGGCCGATGTTTTATGGTTTTGCGAGGGCGGGGGTTGGTTCTTGCGTCCCGAGGAAAATAGAGGAAAAACGTATTCGACGTGGCACGAATGTACATCGACACCGGGGCGTCGATAGTGGCGCCGCGCTCATTCAACCCCTCCGGTATTCACGCGATCCGAAACTAAACAACCGTGAAGTAATTTGGTCGAACTGAATCGTTTGACGTGATAGAGCCCAATTAATTCCTGGCAATTGCCGCGAGCACGGGGGCCGGAGCGCGATATCGTCGTAACACAGAATCGAAACGCGTCGGAGAACGAGGGGAAAAAGGAACGGGCAGGTGACGATGAAAGAAATAGCTCGCGGCTGGTATTTACGTAAAGGGGCGCTTGCCAGCAATTAGCGGTATAGATTATATTCATTAGAACCGCGCGACTTATTCACTATTGTTTACGCGAGCAATGAGCCCATTCCTGGCAAATAGGACCGAATAACAGGAAGTACGGTACCGATGATGACGCTATTAGATAAATTATTTTTTATTCTGAAACTACGATTCCATACCCTACGATTTATTTTACGGCCAACGTGATTAGAATATCTTTATCGATCATTTCCTAGAGAAAGAAGGTGGTCCAAAAATTCACCTCTTTTGAGTCCCATAATTTTGGAATTTTTTTCTACACAAACAATAGCTTATATCCAGTCATGAATCGGTGCAAATTTTCAAGTTGCGAATTAGTTTCCGAGATATCAGAGGTTCAAGTTCGTTGACGCGTCGTTCTGAGACGTACGGATTTTTAGGTTATTTTAGTAACTTTTCTTAGATTTTAGACAGAGTTGGACATCATTTAAGTAAATCTTCGTTTAAAAAATCATTTCATTAGAGAATTATTTGTTATATTTGAAAGTTTAAATAAAAAACAAAAATAATTATTTACATAGATCTAAATTGACCTTATCCATGGTACCACACAATTGTCGTGGCTGCAACAGTGAACCATTCAAACTTAGGTCCACAAAAGTCATCTTTACATTTTGATTACATGCACGCATAAAAATGTTAAGAATCGTGATATCAAAAAAAAAAAAAATTACTTACACATTACCTAGTAAACAAATCTTCTAATATCTGGAAAAATCTGAAATCATTCGGCCCAATTTTTAAAAAATGATTCGCTTATAGAAGTTGTACGAATATTTTGTATGTACTCCGGAGTGAACCATGCAAACGATAATCACAAGGTGATTTTGGTTACTGATGAGAATGTTCCGAAGTCCGACGTAGTTTATTAATTTTCTCTCGCGTTGAAAGTGTTGCTGAATCAGCTTTCAAATAGCTGTAATGGTTCTTGGCGCAACTTGCGTTTTTTAACGCGTTCATGTCCATCAGCAAACGATTTATGCCAAGCAAACACCAAGCACCAAGCGCCAAGAGCTTGTGTCCTTTGCAAAGGCAGAGATCCGCTGGTGCCAAGTCTGACAAATCATAGCAGAATCTCCGAAAGCTGTCGGAATCATTTGCACGCCACTTTTCCCAAGTCCACAACAAAATATCACAGGTTTCTCCTTAAAATTCATCGAGATTAAAAATCGCTTTAGAAGCAATAGACCGCACAGTGGGCAAAAGCGGCCTTTCTCGATTCAAAATCAAAGAACTTTCGATAGGAACGAGGTAGAGCGATGAAATTTTTTTTAAATGAAAGCTGAAACTTTGTAGAATATGGGAAAAATAGGCAGATTACGGTACGAACGTTTTTTAACCTTGAGAAAATTCGTTAAAGTTGCACAATTTCAAGAAAATTTTGTTTTTACCGCTAATACGCGCGGAAAAAAATTTTTTTTAACATGCTATATATCGTTTCCCATATATTTTTTCACGCTGGTTTCAAATCTGTTTTCAAAATTTGTTTACGACCTCTGGTTTTTGAAAAATAATAGATTTTTGTGACACAAATTAATGAAATTTTTTCGTTAAAATGACTTGATAACACACTAGTTTGAAAGTATATCGTATTCTCATATATAAAACACAATAAAAATAATAATAATGAAGTATTTTAACGTTTTGAGTTACTTACGAAACATGAAGCACTTCGCATCTCGTCATCACTTGACGTATCGCTGTCATTACTACTGGCACTTTCTTGAAATTGTGCAACTTTAACGAATTTTCTCAAAGTTAAAAAACGTTCGTACCGTAATGTGCCTATTTTTCCCATATTCTACAAAGTTTCAGCTTTCATTTAAAAAAAATTTCATCGCTCTACCTCATTCCTATCGAAAGTTCTTTGATTTTGAATCGAAAAAGGTCGTTTTTGCCCACTGTGGACCGTTCTGATATAAAGGCGGTAGCATAACAAAAAAAAAGCAAAGAATATGGCTGATGTCATTTAGCGATTCCATTGTTTATACATTAGACAACCCCCTTTCGAAACCCTAGATCCTAAAGTGTTTCGCGTTTTACACGCGAACTTTTCGAGCACGCGTTGCATTATCCCGACCCTCGCATGTTTCATACTTATCAATGTCGTTTAGCATTGTCGCGGCATGCAGTCTAATTTTCCGGTAGATAGGTTTAGAGACGCGAGCCTGTTTCATTATATTACGTCTGGTGGAGTCGCATCGGTGGGTTTTGGGGGATGATTTTTCCTTCAGGTTGAATACTATACGTACATATATTACGTAGATATGCATCGAGGAAAGGTTACTCCATTTTCCTTCGCTACTTTCCAGCTTCATCTTCACCTTTCGATTCACACGGTTCTCGGCAGCTAGATTACAAGGTGCTCTTCCCGTTGCCACTGTTGCAATGGCGCTGCTCCACTCGTAATACACGTGAGAGAGCTCGCTGGCAGAGGCGAATGAAGTTCAAGCGGAAATTCTAGCGTGTATCCAGAGAGCATCGGGCGGTGGAACGGCCGACTTCTGGCAAATATTTTGCGTCGATAAGTGGAAGTGGAAGTGGAACCAGCAACCAACCCGACCAACGTTTCCGCCTTGACGCAATACTCCCACGGGAGTATCGATGATAAATCCCCGTTTTCGAATACAGTTTTCTGTCGCGCCGTTTCCGTCCCGCTCCCTTCCGTGCCGTGCCGTGTCGTGCCCGTAAGTACTCGGCGTCCAAGTATCGATGATAAAATAAGTGGTGTGTGAAATTTCGCGTTTCTATTTTTCCACTGAATTGTTGCAACGACGAAAACTGGTTCGACCGCGGGTCCACGGGAATAGTTGTCAAACTCGGGATTGTTCGACTCGAGGAAAGCCCTGTGTGCTTTCCTTTTTTAGACGTCCACGGTCAAATAATATGTAGAAGCGAGGAAACTTATTTAGAGTTTCCCAAATTTTATGATACATTTCTATAAATGTCGGACGTAATAAGGGAAGCATTATGATTGTCCTTACCTACCAATCTGTTCTCTCGTTCACGCTTAACGCGTTAAAATATCTGAAAAACTGCCTCGAAGTCGAAGTAATTGAATTAACACGTTGACTGCCGTGGGGGTCACCGGTGACCGGCACTCGACTTTGCTACAGCGCCGTGGGGGCCACCGGTGACCGGCGGCGTGGTCAATACTAAAAGTACATAATTACGATTCTTTCAAAAAAAGACAATCGTAATAATTGCCTACAGCGCCGTGGGGGGCACCGGTGACCCCCACCACAAAAAATGCTTCAAACGTGATTTTATAACTCATATTATTTGCTGGGAACTATATTTCATCATATTATGCATCGCATAATGAAAAGTTCATGTTGGCGCCTCGGACAAACCATGGAAAATCCGTCCGGCAGTCAACGTGTTAATCAATCCGAAACCAAGAATTTATTATAGCTGGTACTCCAACACATTTACACTCTAAACATTAAACTTCGGTTTATTCGAATATAATAAAAATCCATATTAATCTATACCCTGTTGAAGATTAGTGTCAGTCATATGTGACTGGCGTGTGGCAAGTCATGTGTTAATTTCTGTGAAAGCAATCGAAATGTATAAATGATATTGGAGCATTTGAAACGTTGCGCAGAAATTTCTGAACCGTAAAGTCGTATGAAAGTGTCTCAAAAATAAGAATCTCTTTTATTTGTGTTAAAATCGTTGGATATCTGTTTACATAGAATGTCCTAATGCGTAATCATTAGACTTCGGGATAAATATGTAACATGCATATGACATTTGTGCACGAAAAATATGCAAAATATGCAAAGTATATAGGTATATATAAAATATAGTATAATAAGCAATATATTAGTATGTTACAGAATATTCACTATATACACATATATAAAATACTTTTCACAATTATTCCGATGCATTATAGTTGGCGCGACAATAAATTACGAGCATTTTTTCCAAATTTAATGTTGCTAATTGGTGGCGTTCATCTGTCAAAATTAATTTATATGTTGAGAATTTGGACTAGGTTGAACTATATTCATGCCTTTTTTTTTACTTATTCGAATATGTTTTTCACTCATTCTGTCTTGATGCAGAGTGAGAATTTTGTACAGAAATTAATTTCTTCTCTGAATAATTTTACTGTATTATAAGTGATTTAATCGAATTCTTACATTTTTCTGATATTTTTGCTGTTTTACTTTCACTCCATGTTTGCGAACCATATATTCTGAAGTGGATTCAATTGTAGACTGCCTGGAGATACTTTTACAATATTTTAGTTTATGTAAGAATCTTTCCTTGTACAAGCAGAACCTTTGGAATCATTATTTCGTTGGAAATATAAATTTTTTACTTGACATAACTCTCGTCCAGTTTCATAATAGTCATGAATATTTATATTTATTCAAGGTCCCGCTAAAAATAACGAATTTCCAATACCATTTACCTCCATAAACCTGCACATTATTATTGATCCACCTGCGTCGCGGACGAGTGCAAAATTTTAATATTCCACTCTCTGTTTGCGTTCCGCTAAATTTTATAGCGTCCATCGATTTCAAATATCTTTTTGCTTCCACCCGAAAGAATGTTTGCAAACATTATGAAATTTGATAGTAGACATGGTCTTCTTCTGTTTATTGGCTTTACTAATGTATGACTTTTTGCAGAGATAACAGTTACGAAAATTTATTAGCCGAATTCAATGAACTTGTTTTCAAAACTATTCACGATCAGTATTACAAGTTGTGAAGAAAGAAATGGTAGATTCTTTTTATTTCATCGATGATTGCACTTTCTTCTGTCCGTCAATTTCTTTTGTCTACATGGACGGATTTTATTGGTTATTGATTTTTATTTTATTGTTGTGTGCACTCCTGAATAATTTGGACGAGTTCTTTATATTAATTGTCTTCAATGTGCTCCCTAATTATAAATTCAGTCATATAGTCGTTTTTGATGAAACGAATCATGCTTCGATCAGTGTTGCTAAAAACCACACGTACATATTATATCAACAATAACAATAATACAAATTCTTAATTCATTGTTAAAGGTTTTAAGTGAAGTATGAAAATCATAGGGTCGGACAAAAATGATAATAACTATTTAAATGGAGAAGTCCCTATACACGGTATATATTTTTACCAATTTTTAGGAGTTCGTTGCAAAGAGCAAGCGAAATAATACAAAATAGATAGAACAGCGTCTTTTTTCGAGGTGCAAAACGTCACTAATAGTTATTTGAAACATACCCATTTACCAATATAGACCAATTTGTTTGACAAAAAGTGTAAGGAAATAGCATGTTTTAAAAATTTAAAAAAAGTCATTTGCCCTTTATTGATATAAAAAAGTGGTTAAAGTTATCGATTTGGTTAAAACTTTAGGTTCATGCTCTCAGGAATGTTACAACCTAATAATGTACAAACTCTGAAGTTGAACGATCAAATAATTTTTGAGTTTACCTCGACGCCAATTTTGAAAACATGAGAAAAATGCGTTTAAAATTTCAAGTCGAGAAAAATTGTACTTTAGTTGAATTTCGGCATACAACTTAAAACACGGTTTTGAATTCATTGCTATAGAATATGACATAATAAAATTATTTTAATTTTATACAACATAACCGAATGCGACGGATAGTGTGTAAACATTACTATACGCATATTGACTCGTTCTTTTAAGCGTAATGACTAGACATCGGATCTTTATGCATTTATGGCTTATGGAAATGTTAAAAAAATGCTATAATATAAAATTCGAGAGAATTTAACACGATTTTTATTTGCTTTGGATCTACAAAGGCTGTCCCCATTAAAAATAAAATTTTATTTCATTCCACTTTCTTAAAATGTTTCTATAACAAATTGGAAATTGCATAAACATCCGATGTCTAGTAATGACCTTCGTGCAAGCGTCTCGGCTTGAAATTTTCCCACTGCGAACGTAGAATTAGCCGGGTTTATCGGGTGTCGGAATATCTGATAGACAAAAGGCGAAGCTGAGTCACATTCGGCCCCTAATAATGATTATCTACGCTAGAAAGTAATTCATTTGAGTATGTAGTATCTCGCTACGCGAAACTTCGTCTCCGAACAATCTTTCTTAAAGTAATAATATTAATTAACCAATGGCCCGGGCGTCGTCGTTGAACGCTTCATCGCCGGGATCTACCCTAGAGGCCTACGCAAATTGCACGTTTTCACGAAGTTATTAGCGCGGCAACGCGACGGTGTTGGTGAGCGTAATTCGCGCCAACATCAGACTTTCGTTCGGCAATTTCCTAATCGTGCTATCGCTAACGTAAATTTAATAATCATGATACAATTGCGAACTTCATACGAAGGCAAGAGAACGGTGGCGCCAAGGCGGGTAAATATGCAAATTCAACGGCGAAATCGTATTCACCGACACGACGACATACCGCGCTTCATCCTACTTAGAATGCCTTCTATCCTTCGCTCCCGCTAATAATTGCTCCATCTACCAATGGTCCTTTGGTTCGACATAAAGGCTCGAGAGCTGCATCTCAAGTTCTATTTCATGCCTCCGGCGAATTGTTCCTACACAGCTGAAGCAATTAGCCTTATCACGGTATTAATATCAGCATTCTGCTTTGGTAGAACTGGCAAATCGTGCCGAACGCAGAAAGCGCGCGCGTACACGCGCACCCCCGCGATGCCATTCTTGAGTTTTCTTCTCTCATTCTCATGCCAGCTGTCTTTCCTCGATATAATACTCCTCTATTCGATCGTGGGCGTCGAACTCTCCGGATTACCAGCATCTCTCACAACGTTTCTCAAAGTTTTCTCGCGACCAAGTATTTTGCAAATTCTGCAGCTTTAATACGTCGAATGAGCGTTGTAAAATAAATGCTTATGAATACAGTACAACCTCTTTCATAATAACCTCATTAATACTAGACCTCACAATGCAGGGTGTCCCGCCTGATTTTCACAATGATTAAACACGCATAACTTTTGAACCAGTTAATTCCTCCGCTTGAAACTTCCATTTTTGGCATTTTCTCGTCAAGATGTACAGGATTATATAGTAAAAAGTTAAAAATTTCTGAGTTGCCGAGGTGAAGTTTAACCTTTTCTACATTTCGCTGCCAAAGCTCTCGACTAATACTTTCTAGATAAACTAGATTTCTTAATGAATGCGAAAAAAACTTGGGAACTTCTCAAAATTTATTGTTTAATGACAATTATTTAAAACAGAACCCATAGAAACAGTAAAATACACTAGCGTGTATATGTATACAGGGTGGTCCTTTTAAGTAAAGCCACCTAAATATCTCTTCAGTTTATTGTGATGCAAAAAATATTTGTTACGTAATGCTCCGTAATAATGCGTAATGTTCCGTTTTCAAAAAACAGAGATGACCGTCATATCTCCTTGACGCCTCCACCTATCAAAAAACTAGTAACATCGGATACTCAACCTCTCGATGCCAAATAATTTTGGCCTGATGCGTTTTTTCCTATCACCAATAGCAAACAGGTTATTCAGGTGGCCGGTTTTAAGTGCCTCACCCTGTATATAGATATTGGGTTGGCCAGAAAAAATATACTTCGAGGAATTTCCTATCGCTCATGTAAGTAACAAGTTACTCTCTTCAACAAATTCTTTTTCTTTTGGAATTTTTACTTTTACAGGTTTCCGTATAAATCGGTTTCCGTTTTCTATGCACGTAAATATGGACGTAAAAATATGGCGCGTAGGGTAGGAGAATCGTTCCTTTCAGACGCGGAAACAGGAGAGCTTTGCTTAACGTAGTTGCCGATGAATATTGGAGAACACTGTATGACGCGGTGTGCTTCTATTAGTAACTATTTCGCGATATCCTAAGAGGAAAATTAACCTGGCAGTGTAGTACACAATTTACGCCGATCCTACATAGATCATGTACAAAAACAGTAAACATACCATGCATCAACACGTAGCATACGCATCACTTGTCTCGTCTTATTACATGCGGATGAATAACCGACATGGAAACATACCGAACCATCTGACATTGAGGGAAATTAGGTATTTCCTAACATCTCGGGAGCTAGAGAGCACAGTGAAGATTCCTTTTTAAATTGTTTGGTTTTGAAGTCTACGTTCTGCAGATGGCGGTCGGTGGAAGTTTTGCTTTTACAGCAGAAAACAAATAGTTTGATAAAACAAGCAAAGTTAGCAGTGATACTGCTGGTGCGGCGGTGATTTTTTATTTTGTCGACTGTCCGCGTTGCGGTACCATCTTTTTCTACAGTTCTCTTAATTTTACAGAAACTCTTAAGAACTATCGATAACTCGAGTATTTGCTGAACAGTATCATTCTAACAAACTTCTTCGTAACAATTCGTCGTATAATTTTTTAAGGATTATAAAATGAATAAAGATTAAATATAAAAATATAATAGAATACCTACCAAAATTTAAAAATTTTTAAATCGCAAAAGCGACCTATTATTTCAATCACCTTCTCTATTAATTACCATTACATCTTCTAAGTGAGAGAGACAGGCTGACACATGTATGAACATTTTGCTTGTTTCGAAGTTTTTGGTAACGTTTCGTAAAGTAAACATTGAGAATATTGATACGTTTCGATGACAACAATGACGTACTAGAAAGCTTGGAAACTTTACAATTCAATACTGATGGAACCTTGCTTTCTTGAGCTACCAAACTTGGTCTAGAGTTGAGAAACATTAAAATTTATGGCCTTTTTTGTATTTAAGAAATATAATATAGCTTTGAAAGTTTCGAAAATGTCGATGCCTTAGCGTTTCAAAAGTTTAGGAGACCCTTGTTTCGAAAAGTCAAAAGGCTCTAGAAGTTTTTAAAATTTCAACAACTTCGAAGTGCTCGAAGAGTTTTCAGCAGCTCCGAACGTTTTGAAATATTAAAACGCTTGGAAGTAATTAGCTGCTAATTTTTAATGTTCTACATTCTTGACCGAATAATTATTATTCAACCAGAGTACATAAAATATTCCAACGATAATTTAATATGAATGAGAAAATTTAAATAAGTTAACGATAAGAAAAAGTGAAAAAAATATTAGGGATTGTAGAATCCGCGGAAATTTTTTAGAAACGCAGGATATTACACTGCTAGTTAGAAACACTTGAGGTACAACTCAATAAAAAATTGATAGCTAATTTCAGTGTTCGGTACTGCAGTAGCTTTTAATATTTCAGGTCTGTTGAAATATTGAAATCATTTCATTTGGATTTCTCGCGAGTTAATTTGCTCACATCATTTTTCTTAATCATTCAGGGATCTCTTTATCCGTGTATAAGTGAATCGAGATAGTTCGAAACTGTCACTACCTATTTCCGTAACGGAATCTCGTTCATCGTGGACTGATTGATAATTCGTTATCCACTCCCTCTCTGTTATTCCTTTCTTTAATAATTCTACTACGGGAAGTAATGATTGAGAATAATTCATTGAAGTCGCAATTGAGGCTTGAGAATTCATGATTGCGAATTCATTCGTGCCGGCTCTGCGGATTTACGAGTGCCATTGTATTTTTATTATGATAAAAATAGCTTCCGTGACGTAGGATCTTACAGTAAAATCTTTATCGATTGTGCTCTCTATATGAAAGTGGAATTGTTGCGAGAATGAATGGAACATTGACGTCATTGTTTTATCGTGCACACCTTTCACAACTTATTCGAGTTATAACCTACAATTGTGACACGCACAATGCATTTATTTCTAATGCTAACAATTCACGAAACATGTGTAATATACATACATGTATCGATCAACTGCATTACCATTTATAATTCATTTCAATTTTTATTCATGAATTCTCTGTGTTGTTACCAAAACGGTTTTACGTTCGATTCTACTATATTTTTTGCATTAAAATTATCATCAAGTCATTATCATCACAACATTGACAACGTTTTACCGATTTATTTGAATATACAAAAGAATTTCAAAATGAAGAATTAACTTGATTATACTGAATATTATTATTTTAGTCCTAAATTTGGACCTTTTTTTGGAAACCAAATTGACCAGTTCTTAAATGCCCATTGCGATATTGACGTGTCAGTTGTAGACACATGATTCGACTATGAAACCATTTTGGAATCGATATTGGACCGAAAAAATAATAGTTACTGACACGCAAACCGAAACTGGGAACCATAACAGAGGTAGATAATGGTTGGAAATTTCGGTTCTTCCTCAAAATTATTCGAAGCGAAGAAACTTGATATCCGTTTCAGAATTAAAGTGGATATTGCAACGGTTTTCGAGTTTCCCGGAAAAGCGGTACTTTACACCAGAATAGACGGGTTAATTCCGATTTTTCGAACAAAGGAGAATGCGGTTTCACGCGAGATTAGCCCCTTTAATCAGGAATCCGGCGAGTCATCGTTGATGCATAAGAAGTTCCAAGACCCGTGGGGATCCCTCTCCGAATGCCTGGTACGTCGTAACCATCAGTATTGCGAATAATTAATACGGCGGTTTGTTTGCACGAGCAATCACAGGCCGGCCCGTGCACACAAGTTCTCGAAGCTCTTCTGCAACCACCTCTTGCTTCTCCACTTCAGCTATTGACTTCGAGACGCGGGATTCGCCCCACCCCCACCCCCGCATTCTCCAGGGTTAACCTCCTTGCTCCGAATAACCCGGCATTAGAAGCCATGACAGCGGCTACGCAACGGCAACCGTGCGTCTGGCTGGCATGAGATCTTCGGGTAATTACGGATTCTTAATAGGCCGAGGCATTTAGCCGGAGATATATACCTGGGGGGATGTTTCTCGACTCACGAGTGAAGATGAATTGCGCGCAGGGAGCAGGCAAAGAGTGCTCGACTGTTTCAATCGCATTAACCTTTTGCCGTATGATTTTCTTTATGGCTTCGCAGAAGATGAACGGAAATCGGAGATACAAGATAACAGTTATTTTTTCAAAGCAAAAAGTCGTTCAGTGAAAATTAATATTTCTGTAGGATCGGGTTTCGAGTGGTTTGATTGAATAATTATAACGCGACTTCGTTGATATACAGTGAGTAACGAAGGTATTCGAACGCCCTTTAAATCAGTATAACTTTTTTTTTTAAGTGAATCAAACGACCTGACTTGTTTGAGGAGTTAGAAGAATTGGTTTTCCAAATGATGTGTAAAAAAGATTTTGAAAAAATTGCAATTGGTAAGATTTACATGAGAAAATAAAAATGGCACTTTTCACAACTTTTTTATTTGAACCTGTAGTGAAAATTTAAAATATGCGTTTTGTAGATATATGTTAGTTATACACGTACTGAAAATTTCATCGAAATCAGCAGAAGCAGATAAAAATGGCACGTATCAAAATATGTTAGAATCTGAGGATTTTACTTTTCACCACTTTTAACTAGTTGTAGCTCGTGTGTATATTAATCGATTTCAATGAAATTTGCAGCATGTATATAACCAACATATATCTACAAAACGCATATTTTAAATTTTCACTACAGGTTCAAATAAAAAAGTTGTGCCATTTATATTTTCTCATGTAATTCTTACCAATTGCAATTTTTTCAAAATCTTTTTTACACATCATTTGGAAAACCAATTCTTCTAACTCCTCAAACAAGTCAGGTCGTTTGATTCACTTAAAAAAAAAAGTTATACTGATTTAAAGGGCGTTCGAATACTTTCATTACTCACTGTAGGTAACGATATGAACGAGGTATGATGCTAATTATATTCGGTTGGCAACTAAGTAATTGCCGATTTGTTCAATGAAATAAAAGAGTTTTTTTTTACTTGGAATGAACTTTAATCTATGATGTATTTTGCATTTTGTTCGATGACCTTTTGCCATTTTTCTGACAACTTGAAAATTCCACGCTCGTAGAAAGTCTGATCATTTTCGGCCAAAAACTGAATCAAGTTATAGTTTCATCTATAAAACTGAAATCGGCAATTACTTAGTTGCCAACCCAATATATAAGTTAGATAAAAATCAGGTGACCGAACGTTCAAGCGTTTTTGCATAAAAAGGGCCACATCGATTTACTTTTCCGCGGTGCGAAACTGCGGACAGAAAGAAAAAAAGATTTATTCCGCGGAGAATCATCCTGTTTCCAGTTACATTACAAATTACTCGTGTTTATCGTTTATTCGCGGGATTAATTTATTCTTGTTTCGGTTCCTGTTTGCCACGTAGCGTTCATCCTGGCCGCGATGTATTGTGCTGCTCATTGAATATGTAGGGACCGGCGTTCGTGCCCGCACGCTATCTTCCGACGTAATATTACGTATTACCTGCGACCGTGAGCTTTCGAATTGTATTTTTGAACAGCGTCGGCATTATTCGGACGTGGAACCTTGGCTTCGATTGTTTCAACGTGGTGCACGGGTTGGCCGTGTACGTCGAAACATTTGTCGCGAGCTCGCCGGAACAAATTCTTCTCGTGCTTGGCACTCGATATCAGGTCGATAAAGTTGCATTCGCGAAAACAGGATTACAATACATTTCGCTATATATATATATTCGTGTAACCATTTGGCAAACTCGGCTGGCTCAAGCCTGTAATCTGATGGGCCAGTCAACTGCGCGACAAAATGTGTAGACGTTTTGTCAATAGGTATAAACAAGCCGGCCTAGCGTTCACCAACTTCCAAGATCACGAATTTCCGTGGCTGCTATCCGATCTGCTGATTTGTCTCGCAAGGGAACGACTTCCGGTGTCCAACTTCGAGTTTAACCATCATTTCTGCGATGACAGCGCAGTAGAACACACAGTCATGCGAATGTTCTAAGCACCTCATGTAATTGTTCAAATTTCAATTTTCATGAATTTTTTGTAAAAGTGATGACACGTCTTAGATTATGATTATTTTTGTAATTAATTTAGTTAATCTATCGTCATACGAAAACTTTATACAGTTTTACGTTTATGCCTCGTTGGCATTAGCCGAGCTGAAACTCTTTTTTTAACGTTTTTCGTTAATAATTTCTTAACGAAGCCGCAGAGAACATTTTCGCGAAAGGATAAGTTACTTCAAACGACATCAGGAATTATCCCTTTCAAGTAACCATAGCATTTTTAGGGCACCCTGTATATTTCGAAAATTACATCAATTTTCTTAGCCTGTCAACTCACGCAAACACTCTGCAAAAATACGTCTTCATTTCTCAAAAAAACAGTCGGCGCGTAGCTCGTCGTAACGCAAACAAAGCTGTTTGTAAATCTAAGTTGAAAACGCGAAACGTGACAGAAGCGCAGCTGGTACTTTCCTTGAACGAATTGCAGCAAGAAACGCACGGCTCGAACTCACTATCACGCGTCGAAGAGCCGTAAACAGAGCGAGAGACAGTTTCTCGCGCTCTAACAGCGTGAAACTTAGGTCTTTGTCGATGGTACAAACAAAATGTTGCTAGAACGGATCTCAAACGAATGATCCTTTGTACGAGTCTCGTCCCAAACACACAATTTAATATTTATGAAAAATCCCGTATGTAGTCGTAAAACTCTTGTAAATGTACGATCATATGTTCGTCACTTCTCCACACTTAATTTGCAATGAACAAGGTACTACAAAGTCACAAAGATAATTAATTTATGAAATTCTAAAGATTCCTTTACAGGAAATTTATTTAGCCAATTTATTCCTCTAAACATACATACATTTTAATAGGAATTGGTACGAATTTGATTAAATAAATTCGAATTATGTTTATAAAATAATGTAAAATAGTCACTTTTAATGCTCCATTGATCCAGTCTTGAACATAAATGGAACGATCATATTGGCACAGTGCAGCTGCGTTAACAATTAGGAACAACATTTTTGGCAGAAGTCCAACTTTTAACAGATACCTGCATAGTATTCTAATGAGAATGAGAATCGTATACATGATAGTAACACGTACGTAAAAAGTTAAAATATGCTCGAGATAACATGGAAAAGTATTTCCGGGAAATTGGCAAACAAAGTTTATCAACATAGAATTTTGAGGAATATTATATCGAATCATTAATTTCCCTTCAAAATGTCTTTTGCACAAATTCGTACATTCCGTCGAATTATTTTTGTCGTCATTGTGGCTTTATGTATTTGTCAAAATTACCATTTTTGTTGTACGAAGCGCATGTCGAGCTTCGTTAAGTTAAACAGAAAATAAAATTCCGGTCCTATTACAGGAAAATTTATGCAGAATTAAGTGAAGTGAAATCTGTTTGCTAGGTAAATAAGCTGGAGCTCATTTAAAGGCAGCCCTTCATCTAAATAAACACATTTACTGTGCAAATTGGTAATCATTTTTTACATTTGCTAGAAGATTATGCATTTTCATTAAGATAAGAAAATAAAAAATCCTGATCAAGATGTCCGCGTTCGCGTTATTTATCGCGAGAAACTCTGACGAACGGAACGACTCTTACTTCCTTACAACGCAAATTTCGAAATGATTCACGATGGGAAAGTATACTGAGCGCTATAATTATGTTTTTTCCTTTTCTTTTTTATATGCTTGTAGCAAGTAGGAAGAGCGGTTTAAAGTTTATCGATCGATGTAAATTCTCTGCAACTACCAATATATCGAGCTGGAACATATTTTCTGTTAAAATTACTGGCTCCAACGTGTCGCGTAAATTCTGACAGAACAATTTTAATAACTTGTTCAGTGCAGTAAAGAAATTTATGCTGCGGCAAATTTGACGCCTAAAATATTTGTCAGGTGAACGTTATCATTTTAGCTCGAATGAATTTTGGAAGTGGAGCGCGTCTGCAACATAGTCAATGTCACCTTTTAAATTTGTGTTTCGAACACTAACTTCTATAAAAAAATGAAAAATGTAATATGTATATATTTTTGACTGCAAGAAACTATAGATTGTTTGTATGTTCTAATGACTTTTTAGTAGAAGAAATTGTTTTATCGAATTTAGTCTCGATAGAGAAGAAAAGAGATGAAGAAATAATTGGAGAAACTTTGAGATTTATACACTTCTTAGTAAAAATGGCTTCCCATAGAAATATCTTTATCGAGACTAGCGTGCCAACTTATTCGAATTTAAATTTAAAATGAGTGTTACATATATGTATATATTATACATACATATACGTGTATAAAACCATCAATTTAACGTTCCAGGAAGTTCATGAATTTATTAGAGAAATATATTTCAATTATCTGCGGGTGGTCGAAATACTAGCCCTGGCAAAAATTATTCGATCAAACGAATGCAATATCATTGTATGTCATACTTTCAATGTATAAAATATTTACATTACGATAAAGACAAATACATAAATAGTAAAGTCATATATATATAATAATCGTCATATCATATAAAGAAAATATTACTATGTACAAAAATGAGTGTTCTTTTCCTCGTTAGAAATAATGAAAGTGTTCTAATGCTTTTATATGCTATTACAATTATTTCATAATTTTCTCATGAAGGTAGAAAGTTTATTTTCCATTTGGTAGAAAGGCAAAAGAATTCGTATGTATCAAAAAACCGATGGATTGGAATAAAATAATAAAAAAATATTCTTGTCAGATATTTGGTCCATTGACACCATGCATATTACGTAACAAATATTTTTTGCATCACAATAATGTGAAGACATATTGAGGTGGCCTTACTTAAAAGGACCACCGTGTATACGTATATCACTGTTTTTCGTGTCTATTATAATATACGCTGGAATAATTCATTCAACAATCATAATCACGATTTTGATCGAATATTCTTTGCCAGGAGTAGTACAAGAAACTATCGGACTTTAATCGGAACGATTATATTCGTCGTGAAAACTTTGCACGACGCGACGCTAATCTCCCAAACGCCGACACAATTCGAGGGTTCCAACTTCAATTAGGTTTGGAGCCGTAAAAATACGCAGCGCCGGGATTCCGGCCCCTCCCGGCTTGCTGCTGCCTCCGCAGGAAGTAATTTCGACTCTTTAATGAAATTTTTAAATTTCCCGCCAACTTCGGATAATGTGCAAATTGTTTCGTACCGTGGTCCAAGGTTTTCACCTTTTCCACGTGCAATCAGGATGTCCCATTAAATGGCTGTTGATGGATTTGCAATTAGTTTATAAATACATACGTCCCCATTATAATAAACGAGCAACGACGAATTAAAACATAAAATAATAAATCTAGGCGATAACGTGGACGTTTCCTTTCGTGATCATTGGTTTGTAGATGGGGATCTTTATGCTAAATAAAAAATCTCTGTATCGATTGCAAGAAGCAGGAGCTAAATAGAAGTACTTGTTTTTCTTTAATCATTTTAACCCTTAGCACTCGAATGGCGCCACTAAAAATTGCTTTTTTACATTATTAAGTTTCTTTGTATATAATAAATTACTAGAACCTTCAGTATTGTATGAATAAATTGCAGAGCGATTTTCAATCTTTTTGTAGTACAGCACCCTGAAATTAATTTATATCATTAAAAATTCGACTTTGATCGAGTGTTTAATTTGGTTAATAAATTTCGGTGGTAAAGTAATAAAATAATCAAACCGGTAAAAAGCCACTGTGCTATTCTATTCTTATCAGTGACTGCGAAAATGGCCAGTAATAAGCAAATTAAGAATTCGTTTCTGATCATTTCTTTACGTGCTTGTGTTTCTAACACGAACGATAACGTGTCCGTAGATAGAGACATTTAGTTTAGGGTTCGTAGAAAAAGAACGGAAACGCGAACAACCCTGCGTTACAGACAATGGCGAGTGTGGCGATATTTCACGAAAGGATGTGCCGGAAATGTAGAATAATGCTTTCTCAGTCGAGATATTATTTTCGGGAGAATTACTTGGAAAGTTTATTGAGGGCACGTGCGCCTGACTCGATGTCACGGATCTAATACTTCTAAATTCATACGTACGACACCATAAAATTCAATGTTTTACCGAAGATATTATAATTTATTGCTCTAACGTAAAGTTCGAAGTAACAAAGCATGTAGGTGCTTTCAGTTGGTTTTAATGCGATCAGACTGAACTTGGTATAGGTTGGATGCTTTCAATTTTCCTAAATGCTAGACGAAGTAAAGGGCATTATAATGCTTGCCGCATCATTAATATTAAATTATTCATACGAAAAAACTCGTGCTAAATAAACAAACGTAATTACCGTTCATAAAATGCTAACGAAGTACATATACAACCGACCAAGCAGAGTAAAAATCTACAGGATCATATAAAAAAAGTGAAAAATTTCTGGATTGCCAAGGTGAAGTTACGCCCGTATAATATTTAAAAAAATAAGGCTCGTTTCGAGTTATCGGATATTATGGAATTTCTTCCAGCGTTCATTTCACTGAAAACAACCATTTGAAATTCCAGTTTTAAATGGTCCATTCTGAGAAATGTGAGAATTAATTTTTCATCGCCAGAATTCGTATTCCATTAAAGAATAATATTTATTCTGTAGAATTTTCATTGTTAACTGGTACTAAATATTGATGAATAGTTCTACTACCTTCGCTAAACGTCACTGTGGTAGAAGGTAAATTAGCCAGTAACGAAGTCCATCTAGGATAATATTTAATTATCCTTCAAATATACTTTGATGAGATATTCTCTTCCTACAAAATATGTTTAATGCTTCTTCCGTTCGTCGGCTAATTTCAGCACGAGAATTGTTTATTAATGGAGAAAGTTTCCTTCAGTTATTTATATGCTTAATGCGCTGAGCATAAACCGCTTGCGATCATGCCGGGAATGTTAGTTTCGAAATTGTTGTAAACGGCCGTCTAACCTGATCTCATCGTTTCCAAAGAAATTAGCGGTGACACGAGCGTGTCGAACGACCGATAAAGTCATCAAAGTTACCGACTCGTCTATAAGTGTCCTAATTATCGTCGAGAAATTGACTTCGCGGAACGCTGTATCTTCTAAAGTAACGCAGTATATCCGCTTGTCGCATGAAGTTTACGTGACGCGATGCTCGTCATCGCCTTTCCAGTAAATTCACTCGAAACTCCGTTTCTTACCAGTTAATCAAAACTTCTCTAATTATTAAATCCGCCGACGCTTCCTGTACTTCTTGCGGAATATAAAATTTAATCTTTCTTAATGATTCTCGTTAAAAATTGCATATTTAAACATAATTAATATTTCTTTAATAAAACGCCATTTCCGATTCCAGTTAGCCTTTGTTCTATTGGCGTTTAAACGGAAAGTAAATATATTTTTGTTATTACTAGACGATAATGAACGTGTCGGATAAGAAACTGTAAAAACATTTAATAAATTTTAAAATTCTGCTGTGTCATTTTTCACCGAATAAAATTATTGATTAAAATTTTTATTTTATATATTTTTTTTTATTGAAAAATAAAAATTCACAGTCTAGTTATTACATCTTGTACGGTACTGAGTACATTTCACTGTAATTTCGTGTATGTTACGTGTAATTAATAACACAGGATTTAATTTGCACTGTGTCAAGTGCATTTGCTAGATGAATGCAAATATATGGGGTGGTTTGCTTTATTCTAGTGCCTGAATCACAGTCATACGAGAACCGATTCAATCTCGAATAATTAAATTGCGAACATTTCTATATATCTTTCTATACGATTTCCACTTTTCGTTGTTCAACGTTTATTCATTGAAAAAAGAGAAGTCACAATTTCTCCAGGAAGTAGTGTTATTTTCTTTATACTTACGTACCTAAATAAATTGTTTTATATTACAACAACGATAGTAACAATTATCACGTGAAAAAGTCCGTATTTATCGTATTCCATTTTTTACGCTAAATTAAAGAAAATATTGACACACTTCACAAGTACTTGACAGAAAACCAGAAAACAAATGTACTGTTGGATCCCATCACATGTTGGCATTGAAGGGAACGAACAGGCGGACGAAACAGCAAAATTGGCCACTTCCAGTAAAATCAGAACCCATCACAAAATTTACTTTCCATCAAGACCTCCAAAAATATTTGAATAAAGCGGCTATGAAAGCATGGGACGAAGAATGGATAAACTCGAAGACCACAAAATTACATAACATTCGAAATAGTATTAAGGACACCAACCCTGCCTTACTGCTGAACAGAAGAGACCAAGTCATAATAACACGGATTAGAATAGGCCATACTAACTGGGCTCATTCCCACCTTATCACCAAAACTGAAGCAAGCTCTTGTGATACCTGTAATGTTAAAAACTCCATAGAACATATCTTAGTTACCTGCCCAAAATTCAATGCCAAGAGAGTACAACATAACGTGCGAGGATCGTTAAACATTTTACAAGCTGAGGAATCTTGTAAAAGAATCCTTAACTATCTAAAGGATATCGGATTGTACCATTTAATATAAACATTTTCCAAATCTTCGACATATCCACAGGGGTCACTAATAACCGTAGTTAGGTTCATGTGACATTAAACACGCAAAAAAAAAAAAAAAAAAAGACCGACTCTCGTAGATTTTTCCAGACATAATCAATCGGATATGAAGATTCTGAAACCGACGGACCGGATATCGCGGATCCCGTCGGAGCGGGTTAGCGATGCCGCGGGTGCCGCTTCGATTATCGAGAGTGCAGCTCTTTGTGCCGGTAAAGCGGCACTCGTTTTCATTTTCCCAATTTTTTTTTTCCTTTTTTGACATAGTATCGGGGTTGGGACCGGCGCGGCGCGGCGCTCGGTATTTTCATTTCCGGAGAGGTGTCGTTGACTACCAGCGTAAAGATAATGCATCGATTCCATTCCCGAGCATGCTCCGCCCACAGACACGCGGACCTTTGTGCGGGACCATAAAACAATTCCGGGCGCATTTTTATTGGCGAAACATAGTCCCGGTCGCCGGGGAACGGCCTCTATCTGGAAAACTATAACTTGTGCCGTTGCGGATCGAGCGCGAAGAAGGACCCGGGCTAAGAGGGTTAGCAAATCGAAAGGGGCGCCTTCCGAGAGGGATGTTCAACCCCCGGATGAACGAGAGAGAATGAACCGCGGGGAAAGAGAGAGAGTAGATAGACGGGGGGGAGGGAGAGAGAGAGAAAAGGAGAGGAATAGACGGATAAAAAGTATTGGCGGAGGAAGGAAAAAGGGGCCAAGAACCGCTTAACAAACTGCTGAACTCACACCCCGCGGGATTTTATTTCTACTTAAATGGAGTTGCCGAGATACGCATTGGATACGGATTCTTACCGAATCCTCTGGCTGGCTCTCCCCTTTATTTGTACCCGTTTGTTAACCCCTTCTATCTTCACTTTCGTTTCCGTTCTCCGCAGAGACTTTTCTGAAATTTCTCCGCACCGCCTGATGGAGCCGGATTGTTTACGGTTATTCTTTGCAATATGCCGCGAGATTATTATGCGGTATCGTATAGCCGCGACTCTTTTATCGAAGTCTGAATGGAACGCGGAACCAGACGTTCGTCGGAGAATATGCAGCGGAATTTATTAGACGACGATATCGCGCGCTGGTAGCGAGGGTGACGTACCCCCACAAAAATTATGCTCATCTGGAAAACCGACAAACTTTTACAGTCGGTGTTTACTGCATACTTAAGAAAACTATTACCACCGATGCGGCCCTGCTTATGTTTATACCAATAATTATTTAATTTGTAACTATTAATAATATAACTATTTGTGAATTCAGATGAAAGGGTATAGCCGGATAAGGAGGTCAAAAGTACCCATTAACCAAATGGAATTTGCGATAGACCATTCCATAGCTTATCCAAAGAAAATGCTTTCTGCCAATTTTCAACCCTGCATGTGACATGGAGGGCATTATTGGGGTGACAAAGAAAATCAGGTTTTGCTGTAATTTCTCTTATCCTCTTCAACTGAAAATTCTGAAAAAAGTCAGGCATATTTGAGCTATCAGAGAATGCACATTTTATGAATTTCTTCAGAATTTTTAGCTTCGAAACCGAATTTTAAAACATAAAAAAATTTTGAAACGCCAATTTCGCGTAGAACTTATGAAATACTAAGTTTATATTTTTACAGTTTTAGCATCTCATTGTAGTTGTTAGCAAACGCAAATACTTTTTTGTAAAGAATATGAAGGAGCATCAGCTGATGTAATAAAAAATATATGATTCCATTTAAAAAAATCATTAATGACCTTCATATGTCCTTTACACGTTCACCTACAAAAAAAAAATGTACCATCAGAATGTGCTCCTCTCAAAACCATTCAACTTCGTCTAAAACATCGTTTGCTATACGTAATAATAATGACGTAAATCTAGATGGAAAAATGTGGTGACCCACCCTGTATAAATTAATATAGGTGTATAGATTCCAGAAGGGAATGTTCTCAAGATTTCCATATTAGGAAATCGTACGGTATTGTTACCGAATCATGCTTCGTGCCAACTGCGTCCAGCTGGGGCATAATCATCCCTTCTATAAACGAAGGGGTCGATCGAGACATTTTTCGTTCGCAGAAAAAAGATTAGTAAAATTCTAATCGAGATAAACGCGGAGAAAACTTCTCCGTACGTAACAATCTAAAAGAATGACTAACCAATTAATCTTGATAATGGAGCAGCCGTTACCAACTATTACGCACGTACGAGAGCGTAATAAACGGATGCTGCGAAATCTATCATACTAGGTTTCAATCAAGTCTAACTTGACAAGTCTGAAATGATCCCAGAGGGAATGGCCTGGTCGTGAAAAGGAAAAATGGTAGGCGTGGGAAGACGTAGTTCAGATGCATCGTAAAGCATGTTATTATTTTAAATTCTTTACATTTTTTATACATTCTACTGCAGATACTACAGTACAATATGGCAAACAGACCTTCAAGAAGTTGCTGTCTTAGACGAAACTAGAAAGGCTAAAGATAAACGTAAACCAGTTACAAGATTACACTGTGCTCGGTATTCCTAATATTAGTATCAAATATGTATAACCATATTTTAATAGTGTTCATTCAGGTGAAAATTATACATTCGATCTCATTTACTTTCATAATTTTTTGGTGTTGGCAAGTTAAAAAATATTTCTTTTGTATAATTGATCATTAGAAAAGATTTTGAATATTCACAGGGAATTTCCCATAAACTTAATTTTAATTTTAGTATAATTATTTTTCGGCCGAAATTCTTACGTACCCAACATGGATCATGCTCGATATCGGAAATTAACATAATGCGATGTCCATTTAGAAGGTACAAGATATTCCTCGATTTCATTGAGAAACAGCTTTTAAAATCAGCGTTCCATTTTAAGTGCAGTTATGAAAATATACAGTAGTATATTGTTTCTTTCTATATAATTAAGGAGTATACGTATAGAACTGTGTTTTCACAGAAGTTTCAATTCACAGGATTTTCGAGGAAAAATGGGTCTTCAGTTTTTTCCCACCCGCTACATTATGCGGAAATATGTTAGAGAAAAAATCAGGAATTTTCTTCGAAAGAAGCTTCAAGCTCTAAAATGAGTCGAAGTTAATTTTTGTAATATTGCATTTCTTACAAAATTACCACAGCTTAAACATTGACAATTATTGAGAGAATCCGAAATTTAGTGTTCCAATAGTTTTTAGTTCCACCGTATGTAGTCGCTGATTATCTGAGCTTTCGGTGAAATCGTGGCGTCTATTAAAGTCAGTCTACGCGTATAATATGGCGGCCATAATCGTGGAACAGTTGCAGCAGCGCGTGGTAATGGGGATGCTCGAGTGTGGAGAACGCGTCTTACCTTGTACTGGTTAAGGTTTTCGACGATGCAGGTGAAAATGGCTTCGCGACCCACCGAGATCGTCACGTTGTTCAACGGTTTGCCGAACCTGGGTAAATCTGCAACACGAAAGGCCCTTGACTTAAGTATCCCGTCTCGGCGAACGCTTTACATAGCCGCGGGTACATATACTCACCCACTCGTTTACTTACTTATTGCTACTTATACTTATAAACCCACCTAGCAGCCTGCACAACTTTGCAAAGTACTTTAGAAACTCGTCTGTGAATGGGGCGAGTTAACGTAAACGGGTCAAGCAGAGACTAAGCCTAACCTCTTTAAATTTTCAGACGAAATCCTTATCCTATAGACTTCCGGGAACACGGTTCGATCATCTCGGAAGTTAGGGTCGCGGTCATCGTCCATTTCGTGCTACCAAATACGAAGTTTCAGGGAATTTACCGAGTACGGTAATTTAGTTTCGCGGAACACTTAAGCTGCAGTTTTCTATTGTAGTTTCATCAATCCCTTCGCGTACCATTTTTTCCCCAACTAATCAGAAAAGAAAATTTATATTTATCGCATGTGTACCGTTTAATGTAAAAGTGGCATAATTCAATATTTGTCTGTTTGAATTAACACCACATTTGAAGGGTTCAATCGACATTAAATAAAATAATTGTAATATAATTTTAGCGTGGCTTGCATAAGGCAAGCGTAACATCCGTCAATATTATGGTGTTTTATAGAACTTTTAATTAATTCCTCATTTTTTAATTAAACGCCCCACGACTAGATTTATTTTGAAACTTAAATATTTATAGCAGAATACAATTTTATTTTTATATTATAAGTAACACCCATTATAGTAGATCCTGTTTGAAATCTCCATTCCAAGTCCAAGACCAAATTATTATTATATAGCAAGGGGTTAATATTTATCTTAACTTTTTATTATCTTCAATCCTGTACATCTTAACGAGAAAATTCCAAAAATCGAAGTTTTAAGGCAAGGATTAAATACACATAACTTTTGAACCAGTGACTTCCTCTCTTAAAACTTCGATTTTTGGCATTTTTTCGTCACGATGTGCACGATTATACATAGTAAAAAGTTCAAAAATTTCTGGGTTGCCAAAGGAAGTTAAGCCTTACGATGTAATATACGTCTGGGATCTACTATAATGAGCGTTACTTATTTAAAAGAACCCAAAAAATTTCGACGAAATTCATCATGAAGTGTATTCCTTTCTCGAATTATTTGTTCGTTTGATTTTATTTGTACGAACCAAAAATTATTTTCACTCGTCAGTTTGTGATCGATGCGGACGTGTTCGATGTAGGATTCACGTAGGAGAGAAGAAATTGATTCGGACAGTGTTGTTTTTGAGGAAAGCACTCTATCTTATTGTTAGGTAAAGACCTTAACGGCAATTGAGTTATTCAAACTTTCTCGGGACACTTTCCGTCGACCCATCCTCAACGGCAATTAACATATCGTGAAACCTGACAACGCGAGGACATTCAGAAGGATTTATAGGTCTGTTTTCCCTAGAGCTAAGCATCTATAGATGTCATAGCTTTGGGGAAAACACCCACGCATTTCTTTAAAGCTTTTCATATCTTTGATTGTGCGCAGGACATTTCGAACGATAATAGTTTGAATAAAATTTTGCCTGTTAGTTTAGGGGACGATATTTTTTCAAAATGCATGTACACAATCTTAGAAACACCTAAATCGACTTTATAAAAATTACAGAATAATTTCGAATCTAATAAGAATTATGTTTTAAAAATTCGCATGCAAGCTTAAATCACTTTTTACGTTATTGCATCTTGATACGTTGTCAGTAGACAGTAGATCTTAATGGAAAATAAAAATTTGCTGTGTCAATCTGTAAATTACTAGGATCAAGAAAAAATTTATTTCTTCCCTTAATAATTTCAGTGTGTATGGTAGGAGATCCAATTACTGTGGGAGTGCAAACTACTAATTATTAATTATTAATTATTTTGAAGCATAATGAATATTAAACAAGAGATATGAAATTTTTTCATTAAAATTTGTTAATATACATATACATTATATATCTCTTTTTTAATATTCATTATACTCTTAGAAAAAGTGTAATTAATAAAGGCACAATAATTGATACCACCACAGTAATTGGGTCCCTTACACTATACGATAATATACCCATTCATATTTTCATAAAATTCGCAGCATCGCAGACGCAAATAACACCTGTAAACAATGACAATAGAATATCAATATAATCTTTGTTTTCAATTCATATGGAGACGTATTTAATTCTGTATTTGAAACACCAAGATTCGTCTATTCGAATATATATATTACCAAATGAAGGCTATTCCAATTTTAACCACCGAGCATACATAAAATCGATCACTGTCAGTCAAGGTAGTTTTGAGAATCCTTACATTGTAAGCCTGGAAGTTTTAGGCGGACTGAACAAGAAGCGTTTGAGTGAATAAACTGGTTTAATCAAGAATAGTTTATTCATCCCCCGGCCGGATTACAGCGGTCTGTTGAAAATAAAGTTTCTCTCGTCGGTGCTGTGCCGTGCGTTTGGTAATTTACAAGGATTTATTCGGTGAAATAAATTCCCAACAATCATGCAGGTTTCTTCTTATAGGTTAAATCTTATTTGAAATGGCGGCGCTTCACCGGGATACTCCACACATTCGTGTTTGAAGTTCTGAACACGATGGAACGTTAAGAAAATCGGGATCCTGTAGCGGAACCTCTCCGGTATCATAACGAACCGTTCAGGCTAAATTCCTGCGATATTACGCATAGCTTTCCTAAATCGTACCACGTAACGATCCTGTTGTTCAGCCAGTAAACGATAATTAGACGTGGATCGTCTTCCAAAGGAAATATTGATCCTCGTAGAAGCTGAGACACACTCTTAGACGCAACCTGCTGCCTATAAGCATTCATTTCCGGAATCCCTCCAGACAGCCAATTTTCGGATTGTTCATATTTGCGATGTACTCGCACAATCCGTGCGTCGATATCGTTTACTTTAAGGGAAAGGTAGCAACTGGTTCACGTAAATCGGAAAAATGGCAAAAGTTTTGCTCGTTACGTGATTATGCTCGCACGAAGCGTCGTATCATCTGCGTGCACGAGTTGCTTCGGCATTTGAACTACTCGAAAAAGTAATTTGCAAAACGTACTTACAGATGTACCTCGTTATGGGTTCATTTCGCTATGCATCGTGCTGCAAAGTTTTTTACAGACGTAATCAATTATAAGGGTGCTCGTTAATTCGGACGAACAATGAAGTGTTTTCATGAATTCATTACAAGAGAAGTAACTGGCATAGAGCTGTAATAATAATTTTTCCCACGTGGTACGGCATCATTTGATTTCAAAGACGAAATTTTATTTCGTACTGTATTTACTGAAACACGCGAGTCTTCGTAAAATTGTCTAAAATCAAAAAGCAAAAATTAGTTTCAGATTTGGTAAGGTGAAATTACAAACTTTAAAAATATTTATAACGGAAAAATCGTGCGTTGAAATACTATAACAATCTACAGAGTGATCCACGTAACTCGCACACCTCTATAAATTCCAAAGTATGCGTTGTACGAATACGTTTGTACACAAAAGTTGCATGGTTTGTACGGGTACATTATGTAGTGTATTTATTTTTTTTTATAAGTTAAAGCGTTCCGGAAATTTGAAGGTCAACTTTGCTTGTTTAAGTGGAATACTATATATTTTATACGAAAATATGGAAAAATGTTGAATTCTGAGTAAAACAATATTGACCTTCATTTGCCCTAAACGCAATTATTAACGAGTAATGTCACTTTATTTCTTGAAAATTTTCTTCGCGTAATTGGGCAAGTTGCGTCGACCACCCTTATATGCACATTTTTACACGTATTTATATGTATATTTTACATTTATATTTTTTTTTTATTTTCATCATCTATCTGTTTCTGTTATGTTATCTATGTATTTCGATACACGTGAACACGTGAATACGTGTATCCCCAATACACGTCCAAAACCGTGATCTCTAGTTTAATCACCTGGAAATGTAATGAAATTTTTCTTGGAAATTTGATTTTTCGATCAATTACAATTGTAAGTTCTTGTGATTAATGTGTCGTAAACTTTTGATTGTAATCCGTGAAACAGTCAGATATTGGATTTGTATGAGAATTTAATAACTTAAAATTCTGCAGTGTTTCAAACATTGATTGCAACACTCTCGACACATACGTCTATTAAAATCAATTAAAACAAATGTTTGTTTCAACGGTATTCAGCGGAATATTCTGGTCAAATTAAAGTGAATGTGACACATTTAATCAAGAATATTGCTACCAAAATGCGTTGCGCGCTAATTTTCTAATTAACTAAACATAGTGTTTCAAGCCATCGTTTTCGAATCAGCATAAAAGTTTCAAGCTCTAACTATTTTACTGGCTGCCGATTATTTTTGTATTTGCAAACCTGAAATTGAATTTGCAGTCAAGTTAAAATATTTAATCATTTTGCCTTCAATTGCTTATTATTGTTTTCTATAATTATTTCTCTGATAACGTTATCATTTATTCTTAAAAGAATATTTAATGTCCAAATTAAAAATTAAAAAATTATCTTATACTGTAGACTTTATGAATTAATTAAAGAATGTTGGAATAACCAGAACAAATGCTAGTTAATTTGTTTTCATAAGGTTTCAGAAATATGTAGGGAATAATAAGTAAATGAACACCCATAATTACAAAAAAATTCAATGAATTTGATATGTTTTATCCAATAAATTAAAAAGTTGAAATGAAAAATTTTCGAGTAAATGAATTAAATAATGGAACGTTGTTATAAACTAACAAGGTACACGGTAGGTCTTCGTATATATTTATTATACAAACGTTAATTACGTAGTTGTACGAATAACCATTGAAATGGTTCATTTTTATTATTGGAAACGTCTCGTTGTACCAAAGCTATGAGAAATTGCATAAAAATCCGCACTTGGTGAATAATGAATTAATTGTTCCCAAATGAACAAGTTAAAAGGTGCGTTTTAACGATAGATACGACAAATAACTATCTCATGTCACGTGGCAGACACGAAGAGTAGCTATTTTTAAGGGTGCAGTGGCCGTAAAAGGTGTATAAATTACATGAGGAACGGTAATAGGCTACAATTGCAGTCATAAATCGATGTTCTGTCAATTGGGGGCAGCTGTTTTCGAATTTATGTGTAATTACGGAACACTTCCCAACACTTATTACGCTATTTCCAGCTGGTCCTTTTATCATTAGAGAGAAAATACGATAATCGTGGCAATCGTTGCAACATTCCCTTGGTATCAATGCAACCACCTAAAGGGCACTGTGATACGGATCATCCAATTATCTCAGATTTGTGGATCGAGTACGTACGCAGAGCACATACGCTCATTTACAGGGCAACGTATCACATACACGATAATTATGCAATGAGTATTCTCGTAGATTGTCAACCAGTCTTGCGTATTCTGATATCCTGGCTTAAGCTTCTTTTAAGCAATTTGATCTCGTGCCTGCGATTTGGACACATAATAACACTGCTCACCAATGTGACGCGATTATTATCAATATATTGCTGTACGGACACCTCCAACTGAATCTGTTACCGCTTGTTCGACTGTATTTCTGACGCTTACATTTTGAACACCGTTGCTATGAAATGATTAAAGTTGTGTAAGCTTAAAATGATTAGGATGTCCACTTAATTTTGCTCCCCATTCTACATTCTCACCTGCTCATTCTGATCTAAGTCCTCATTATCGTCTGCAAACTTTACTATAAATGTAAATTTACTATAAATTAGACACATAAAGGTTTCACTGGGAAAGTGCATTTCCATAGATAAAGAAATATTAAATTTAATATTCTCTTAACCCCAAACAAACCACTTTAAAGAAATTCTGATTTTCAAGAAATATCATCGCAGAATTTGCATCAAGCACGTCTGATTCACAATTGGACAAGTGCATCGAAATGTATTGATCCAGTAATCCCAAAATCACAGAGTTTCCAGTTTAGGATTGATTCATACAGAATGACACAGTATACTGGTTTTTTATACGCTTCGAAGAACTATAAGAAATGCAACGAGTACTTCTTGTATAAAATAAAAATAGGAGAAATGTCTGCACAATTCTGATTAAAATCATCCACGATATTCACACAGATGATAATCATTATAAAATGAAAAAAATAAAAATTTTAATATTTCATCATGACTTGTAACTTTCAATGTAAAAAGAGAAAACAGGTATCAACTTCCAACTTAGTCTATAAAAATTGAGCTACTTAAACATATACATATAATTATTGGCGCAGCTATTTTCATTTTCAAAACTATCTTGTGCAAAAATTCGGACGTGAATATGAACGATTTATGAATACGAATATTGAAGGGAATTTCGGGGTAATTTTGGTAGTAGCAATCGTAAAAAATTTCGTACTTTGAAATATTGATTCTCTTCTGAAGCTTTGATGATTCTCTAAAAATTGGGACTGAAATGGATTATTTGGGCAGGACGAATATGTTGATACAGAAATCGATTGGCGAACTTTTAATTTCGTATGGTTGATCAATTTGAATTCTGACCAGCATAATTCCGAAACAAGACGCATTGTACTCGGCGTTCGCAAAGATAACGTCGCCCGTCAATTTCAGCTTTCCCATTATTTTCGTGCGAGCTATTTCAGAAAACGCGGAGAGAATGCGCGGAGAGTAAACTGACGTAGAGTGAAAGGATAAACCAGGACATTGTAAATATTCAATGGCTGGTAAGTATTCAAATAGTCCGCGTCGCAGAAGATACTATGCGACGTATTCAAATAACCTAGAAACGTCAAACATATGCAATATTCTACTTATTCGTTCAGATGAATACCTGCACGGGAAACACACCTACCGCCTGTGTGAACTTTACTTCATAAACAGTCTATCAAGCAACTCGCATTAATTCCGTTTACCATCAGAATCGAATAGCTCAAAATAAACTGCACGCTCCACAATGTTAAGCGCTGAGCAATATTTAGCATCTCTGCCCGCGTAATTCGGGGAAAGCATATAATGACACGAACCATTTACTATAAAAGAGATGTACGCTGCATGCACTTAATGTTGCGTAATTGCAAATGAAAATTGCCCGATTTTTAACGATAAAGTAACATTGCTTTTACTAAGTAAAACTTATTGATCAAGGTAAACACCATTGTAATCCACACGTTTCGTCAACGAATTACAACTTTTTGAATTGTATGAGTACAAATAGAATTTTATGGCCGTTCACGTTCTTCATTTGCGAGATTTTTTTTTTTTTCATTGACGCATAGTGCGTTTATTCACCGCCACGGTGAAACTAAAATCGGACATTTCATATATGCACCAACCAACAAGTGAATAGCAATTTTAATGGTTCTATATTCAACATAATTAAATAAAAAAATATGCATCATATAAGTCGCGAATGATTTCTGTGCTGATGATACAAAAATTAAAATATAAGAATGTTTTCATTGTACGATGATTATTAATGTTGTTGGCACTTACACTATCAGAGTTCACTGAGAAGAACAATTACATTCGGTTCAATGGTCCCAATATAAATGTACTTCTTCCGGTCGAGATATTTTTAAACTAGGTTGACGAGAAAATCTGCCTCTTCAGAGTTTGACGAGGATTTTCCGTCTTGTAGACGGAAACATCGATTGTTTAGCTATTTTTAATTCCGGAAGTCCCTAGAATATACTGACCAAGTGGTTTAAGAAAGTTTTCGATACCACAATAACTACACTGCGGATTTTGTGTAACTTCTAGCAATGCAAAGATTAAACGAATTTCGGAATATCGAGTCATTACTTGGAGCTCGTTAGGACTATTAAAATATTGCAATTGACACAAAGAATTTTTACTTCGCGTAAAGATTCTACAGACCACTTCCCGTAATTCAGTACATTTTTATTCCGCATAACAACTGCAGACTAGTGATTAAGAATGATATTTGGTTTACTTTATTTTTCATATATTCCAGATTATGCAAATCGATAGATTAAATCGACAGATAAGAATGATTTGAATCGCAAAGATTTCGCTGAAAAAGTTTAATCTGTAGACTAACGCTTTCGAACCCCCGCCCCCACTAGCATACGAGGATTCTATTAAGCAATCAATTAGCGATCCTCCATCGACAGTGAGGCGTACTCGTGAAAAGTGGGCGCTGAGACCCGCTGAAGCCGCAAAGCACACAATAAACGCCGGTTCATTTTACATTTTTTTGCCGAAGCGGAGTCAGCTCCACTGTCGCAACGGAATTCCCTTTAAGGGAGAGTCTCGTGTAGACTAGGAAAAAATTCGATCGGTTTTCTTTTTATTGTATTATGTAAAAGTATAGAATCTTAAAAGTATTTTTCCGAAACGTTATGCTTGAAATTCACTGAAATGAGTAACGGTTTCGCCGCAAAATTTTAAACGCGTTTTTCTCGACACCTACTTTTTTCGACAAAACGATTTTACGAAAAAAAAAAAAATATTGAAAGATGTGCGTGACGAAAGGAGAGGTTTCAAGCTTTGAAACGATTCCAATTGTATTGTTGTAGTTTATTGTTTTACGAAATGATCATTATTCAGATATCGAACATTTCTCAAGATTGGGAAATTTATTGTTTAAATGCTTTTTGGTATTTTATTGTTTAAATGCCTAGACATAATACCAAGGGAAGTCGGTTATGGTTTCAATGAGAGACACGTACAAGCTCTCGGCTAATTATTTGATAGAGAAAACCGTATCTAATTGCGCAAATCGGATTTACCGTCTGTTACACCGAGTGGAACGTTTAAACCAGTTTTTTAACCTACTTCGACTCGCGTACGAGAACTCACATACAGTTCGAGATTTTAATGAATTGTGTTTTAATAGGTTCGTTCCGGGGTTGCGCAGCTGTCCTCGAGATGAAACTTATTGCATAATTTCTGTATTTCCGCCACTGTGGAAAGTTGACTCACCGATATACACCTGTATTCGATGGGATCGGATCGTGATTATGCAAATTGACCTGCTTCGGAATCCGTGGTAATTAAAAGTCTAGGGCCTCGTATGGGAAAATTAAATTTATCGTGGATGTGGGGACGGGGAATGAAGATGAGCTTGAAAGTGTATGTCGTGTAACCAATTTTTCGAGCGGAGTTGGCAAACGAAACTTCTTTAATTAATGTCGCTAAATAATATGAAAACTAAGATACTGGTGTTATCAATTTCAAAGAAATTAAAGTATAATTGTAATTTAATACGGATAAGATAAGAATACAACAATGACAATTCAATATTTTTTAATGCACACTGGCGTGCTGCTTTGTCGAAGAATGGCGATATTTAAACTGCTGTAACTTTGTGACAACGAATCTTGTAACGATCATTCTAGACTAGTTTTAAATTATAAATGACTTTGTTTGGATAATTACCATTCACTGGTAATTATGGTTTCGCTCATTTTTCATTTAATCTTATGCCAGATTTTGAATACAAGATGTAACCATCAAATATTGTTAGAATTGTGTTCTAGAATGTGAGTATTTAACAATGCCACAGCCTTTTTATGGAAATAGCACTGAGGAAATGAAATAACGATTTGCGAATACGAAATTTAACGGACATGCAGCTTAAGTAATCATTAGACAGCGGATTTTATTCATTTATGACAAAAATGCTCATGGTAGGTGTAACTGAAACAGTAAAAACATTAGTAGAATTAAAAAATACTGTTATTTTACTTTCAACTTATTAAACGTATTGAGAAAGAAAATAAATCTCTATTTCACTCCAATTTGTTGCAATTCCGGTAGAAAATGTGTATTTTCCATAAAGATCCGCTGTCTAGTAACCACATTTATTAAATATTTGACAAGAGTTTACTGCTCCTTTAACTGCGCAGGTGAAAGAAAAAAATCGTGAAAAAGTTTCATACGCCATAATCTCCATCAATCAATTTTTAAGTTCAAACAGAACGCAATTAAAACGCAACTAAAGTGCTGCAACATTTATAATTCATAGTAGATCTAATCATTCGGGGCAAGGTCGGGCCGACCATATTGCTATCCGGGGGAGTCATCTCCTTGATGCTATCTTGGATTTCGTGCGTTGCAATTATATTCACGCGATAAATAGCTATCGGAATGAAATATAAATGTGCTTTACGTCCGCGTAAGTGAAGAAAGTAATTCTCCGTTGAAAATTCTCGTGGCCATTAATTTCGGAGCGTCGATTCGTCGCCGTAAATCGCACCTTCTTCCACAGCCCGGGGAAGTTTATATTCCGTCGAGGACGGCGTCGATTTATCGTTACGAATTCTTCAATGTTGAAAAAAAATTTGTCAGCGAAAGTGCGCGAATTTACCGTGCTGTAAACAAACACCGGATCCGTGCGAATCGACGCGAAGCCGGGCGTTGAATATCGTCGTGATTGGACTCAATCAAAAACACAAAAACAATGACCGTCCCGCTGTTTATTAACACGTCGTCCGCATACGTAACCTCCATTCATATGAACTAGAACATAGCCGAACAATTTGTCGTAAATATTTAATCGAGGGTACGCTACTCTGTGCAACAAAATTCACCGAGTGATTTTTTTCTTTACCATTATCTTGGCAACGATCTCCAGCGATTCTTTAGAGCGAGAAATATTGTTTGTAGTCTTATATAGATAAGTTTGTTTACAGAAACAAAGTTTTGCGAACCTGAGATAAGACCATTGCTTCTTTCGGTCGTTAAGCGTTTTGAAAAATGTCCGGTGACTTTTTTTAAGAAACAACGTTTTATTGCAAAATTTCTGGTGTAACTCGGGAAGAAGGGAACTCTAGTGGTCGATATGCTAAAACAAGCGTATGGAGAGAGCACTGTGAAGCCAGCAAGCATTAGGGTTCAAGAAGAAAGAGAAAGAAAAGAAATCGATGGATTTTCCATTACGGCAACGTGCCGCGTCGACTCACGCGTCAATTCTTGTCCGTGAATTTTTCGCACGTTTTAACGTGACCGTTCTTAATCCCCCTCCATATTCGTTCGTCTTAACCTCATGTGACTACTTTTTATTTCCGAAGATCAAAATGTTATAGGCGGTATTACGTGGAAACAATACAACGGAAAACGACGAGAGTCCAGAGCAGCGTTCCACAAGAAGATTTCCAGCACTGTTTTGAACGATGGAAACGCACTGGAGTAAAAGTTTAAACATTCGGAAGGGGACTGCTTCGAGGGGAATACCAACAACTTGGAAGACAATTGAAGCAACGAATTTTGTTAAACTTCACTTTGGCGACCCAGACATTTTTAACTTTTTGCTATATAATCCTGTGTATATATTGATGAGAAAATGCCTAATTTTCAGGCGATGAATTCACTGGTTCAAAAGTCATGCATGTTTAAAGTTGAGCGATTTTAATACGTTAAGCGCGGAGCTTGTATGTGTATGGACTTTTCGTTCACGCTGCAAGTATATTGTAAGTTTGTGTCTAAACAGCGTCTTCTAAACGAAAACTCTAGTGTCGGTTCTCGTGGACCGTCTGAATAGAAAGTTTGATGTCTGTCCCCTGGGACCGACGAAGTGCTCTTGACAGATAGGGGCACCGCCATGTTGCTGTGTGCTCGGTATTGCGCGTACTTTGACGAACAGAACCGCTGGATAGCACCACATGCACGCGCTGATGTCGATAACGTACATTTGCAAGTGTGGTCTAATCCCAACCAGCTTGGATCTTCTCTTTCAGATCCTGTATTTTAATTCTCTGTATTTTAATTACTGTTCGATGACAGCTTGTTCCAGAAAAAACTGTAATCGCTTATCTTTAACCCTTATATATGTGGGCAACCGGGTACCCGGGTACCCTTTTCTAAGTTTGCTCTAATAATTTGTTATGTTTTTATGAAGATATCGCAAAACAGCCCTGGATCCCCATTATTTAGAAGGTTCTCTGTCGATTTATGGTTACAGAATTAAAATTGATGCAAAACATATTAAATAATAAGGCTTCAATCTTATTTATACGGTTGTTGGGTAACCGGGTACCCGGGTACCCATACATACGAAGTTGTAGTTGGATGCTTATGAAGGGAAGTTTTACAACACAATCATACAACATACAAATTTTTTCAATTGTATTATTTTATTATTAGTATAGTTACTATTATTAACCAATAATAGGACAATTTTTACAAACTGTCAGAGTATTTGCGTGTTCGCCGGAAAACTGGTTTTATACAGTTTTGACAATATTTTCATGTCTTTCTACGTTTTCTATCAGGGTCAGCTTGGTATACATAACATGAGCCTACAACTCTTTTTCGTCCAGTTTTATCTCGTTGTTGTACAGTGCCTGAAGTTGAAGGAGCGTCGGTCATTGTTGGTGACTTATGCAGCATGCTTTCTATTGCTAATTTACAAGAGAAATGTCTCATCACTTGAACATTGGTTGATCGACTTCTAATTATTGGAAGACAAAGTTCCTCTCTCACTTGGCGTAAAAATATTCGGCGATTATTGGATTTGTTAGGCAACATATCGTTATTAGAAATATATATGATGTATGAGGCAAGAGCAGCAATGTCAATTATGTAAAAAAAAATGCTAATGGCCATCTGTTAGTACGTCTTTGTATACTGTATCGTCTCAAAATTTGATCCTTCATGTCGACACCAGATTTTGTTTTCTTATAGAAGTGGACTATTTCTGGTTTCCTCTTTGGCCCAGAAACAACATTATCATTGTGCATTGTGGATAGTAATACAACAAACTTTTCTTTTTTTTTTTTTTGGCACATACGAATATATTGTAACATTTTGGTTGTGACCAAATAAAGTTGAATACTGTTGTACTCTTGTGTAAGTCGAAGAGTCAAATACCGTACGAATCCACATACGAATAGCATAAAAGTTTGATCTTAGCATTGAGTTATACTACTTTTTGAAGCAGTTGCTTCACTTAAACTGTTTAAAACAATACTTAGTATACCATAGACAAAAAAACTAAAAGTTATGGGAACGCATGAAAGTAAAATTGTCACTTTATTTTTTATATATCGGCACCGAACGCTCGGGGTACCCGGGTACCCCGGTTGCCCAACAACCGTGAAAAGTTTGGTTGCCCACATAAGGGTTAAACACGCATAATTTTTGAACCAGTGACTTCCTTGCCTTAAAACTTGGATTTTTGGCATTTTCTCGTCAAGACGTACAGGATTACGTAGTAAAAAGTTAAAAATTTTTGGGTTGTCAAGGTGAAGTTAAGCCACGAATTTTTTGGTCGACATTTTTGCGAAAAAGGCTTGATGTGGCGCGAAGAATGTTCGTGCGAGCAGGGTCGACTTTCGGGAAACCAATTGAGTCCGGTTTATCAGCGCTTGATACCGCGATGAAACGGGACGGACCTGCTTGACGAGGAAATTAATTAATTAAGAATTTCAGTTGGTCGTCGCTAGAGGGTAACGGGGCTCTCCGATTCGTGTCAGGACACGAATCTATTAATACCTATGAAAAGTACGATGGACTAACATGAAAAATTAGGAGCTCATTTCCTCGGGGCTCCTTAAAGAGCCATCTAATCTGATGTCTGCTAAACCGAGTAAACGGAAAACAAAAATTAGCACGCGAAGATGAAACGAATCGATAGTGCCAGGGTACTTGGAACGACGCTAATTATTCCAGCCGGGGAATGAACGTGGAAATTCATTCACTGCTCGGCCGGAATGTATACCGCGGCTGCGATTCGTTTTTAATTGGATGCCTTAAACTCCCACTTCACGGCAATATTCAATTCTTTTACGCTGGATAACCCACTTAACCTCTTGCCGATCCTCTGGTTGAGGAGAAAGGCGAATTATTTATTGATGTACACCCTGAAGAGATGTCCATTAAAAATATTCCGGCTTTCATCTAAGATTATTTTTAGATATACGAAACGTTCGAATCAGTGGGACAAATTGTGAGTAATGTGGAGCAGTGCGATGTCCCCGTTAATGAGGCAACAAATGCTACATTTAGTTTCGCTGATTTAATACGTAATTACATCGGTAATCGAATCTTCAAGACTGTTCCAAAACTCTTTACGAATCCGGAAATTTTAATAAAACACTTTGGATATTTTGTAGGGTGAACAATAATAAGTAAAATAAAGGAGCAAATCTAAGCGTTTTAGAGAAAAACAAACTCTTATTTCTGAATTATAATTATTTCAATCAAGACACGTAAAAATACTCAATTGAACTGGTGTACACAAGGTGTTCACGTTATTACTTGTCAGCGTCTGTTACAAATAATAAATATTAGACAAAAATTAGATGAGAAAGTAATACTGCTTTTTGCAAGCAACGCAATGGAGTATGTAATTTTTTTCTGTTTGCACTACTTCTTTAGAAATGAAGGTGACCTCTAATTTTTTAAATGGAATGCTATACGTCTTTTTTATATCATATGAAAGCGTGTGTCAAGACAGATTCATTCGTATATGACACACTGTCCTTCAAGGTTGTATAAGGTCATAAATGGAAAAAACATTTTGAATATTTCGTACTAATCCGTCTACAGATATACTTTATCGACGAGGCTACAGTAAATGATTTCAATTTTATTAATTTATCACGACCAAGCAATTGCGACGGCTAAGTATAAATGCCTAAGTATTTCATGTTGGAATTTTATCTTAAATGTGGTAATACGGAAAATGTTATACAGTCTTCAGCTGGCTCTTACTTCCACCATTGTAACATTAACCAAGCAGGCTCTTTCGTTCACTCTTCGAAAGTTAAAGCAGAAGACGTATCTTTAGATTCCACTATCTATAAACTCGAAACACTTCAAAGTATCAGATGCAGGACTTTGTAACAGACAGCACACTTACTACATGGCGGTTGATTGCATGGTTGCGACATAAACACCAAAATGCAGAATGTACTTCAGAGTGTTAGGAATATTTGGGCAGATTATGATTTTGTAACTTAGTGGATAATTTACACAAACAAAACTTTTTGTAGTTTCCTACATCTACTTATCTTTTACAATATCTGCAAAGTTCCAAGTGTTTTATATAATCATTTTTATAAAAGTATTCTTTCCGTCTCTAATTCTTAAAAAAAAAAATTGCTCAATTGTCGCCGTTCTGTATAGTTAAACATATAAATTGTTATTTACATAATGAGCAATGTCGTTTGCATTAAATCGACACATCTAAATGTACATCACTTGCTCGTCTAGAAATTTGTAATGATCCAAAATATGAATGAAGTATAGATATTCTGTTTATCAGTTATACCGTTCTCGTCACACAGTATTATCACAGTTCTCAATAATTGTCATAAATACTGAATAGTATTCAATGAGTAGCATTACAACGATATTAATTATTATTACCACTATTCATTTTTAATATTCTCGTGTATAATTCACAGGGGTCGTTGATGTGTCTTTTACGAAGAAGCTTTTAATAAATATCCCAAAATATTTTTTTTCATAAAACTTGGTTGCCCAGGTTCTAAAATATCGATCCCATTAAAATATTACCTATAAAAGTTCTTAAGGGTAACATTTCATCCAATGAAACAGAAACAAAATGCGAGCATAATTTTTTGGAACAATAAATAAATGTTTGCTTCGATTTCTAGCTACAAGCATTTATATACGCAATTACATAAGTACTGTGTCAACAGTTTCACTGGTAAAAATTATTCTATCTTACAAATCGAATCTCTACCATTGTATCTAAGTACTCATACTTTCAATGCGGAAAACGTTTCTATTAATATAAAATTAAATGTAATGATCAAACTCGTCACATAAATAATCAAACTTCCGTCAAGCTAAATTTAAATGACGCTGTTGGTATGCAGGGTGCAGAATCCTTTGTTCCAGTCTTGCGTACAGAAGTGTTTTTATGAATTTTTTTATTATACAATTGTTTACAATTTTATTTATAATTATGTTTCTCTTTCTCTCTCTCTCTTTATGAATACAATCTTTATTAACTCTCCGATCGCGGATAATAACTATAGAACAGATATTCTTCAAGGCAATTTATAATGTTATTTAACAATTTTTTCGAACGTAGCTTTCAAGGTATTTTTTCTAAACTATTGCCTTATGGAAACAGCTGATAATTGCTAAATGATTTACTAGAAACTGAGCAGAAAAATGGCGATTTTTATTGCATGAATCAAAATGAACCGAAGCTCGGCTGTCCAAGGGTTAAACCGCAACATTCGATATACATCCAAATAATTGCTCCAACAGTTTTATTCAGAATTTTGATCGAATATTTTCTGCTAGGGGTAGTATTTTCGTCCAGCACAGTATTTTATCCTACGTCCGAAGAAAACGATGTTGCAGAAGTACCATGTCGCGCAGAGGATATCTGCAATGTAAATGCACGTTCTGGCCAAAACAAATCTCGTCTTAAAATCCAGATGTTTCACAAGAAAAAAAAAAAAAAAAAAAGAAAAGGAAAAGCGAAACGATCTTCACCGGAGGCACTCTGCCAAGCCCGAGTTTCCCCAGGGGGTTTGCAGCAAGGACGAATCCCAATTTCTCAGCGGGAGCTAATCGAACGAGAAGAATTCAATGTGAAACGAGCACCATCGGATCCTTTGTTAAGGAGAACCGAAACAATTCGACCATTTGAGCATGTATCTACGGGAACCGTAGGAAATCGTTCGCACGAGGACGTCCGGAGTTGTAATCCGCAGCTTGACCCAAGGATCTATGTAAATCCCTAGTCGGGAAGAATGGAACGGATCGAAGGGGGAGGGAGGGGGGGGGTGGGAAAGATACAGGGGGCGGGAAAGGCAAGGGATGATACGAGTTTCGAATCCTGGCACGTCCGCGTATTACCATTGATGGAGGCTCGGGGCCCTCCTCTAGAAATAAACGTAACGATTCTATCTAAGATCGAGGGATCAATACGCGCGCCCCGATGACCCGTGAAACGGCGTATTCTGAGGCGCGACCGAACCATTCCCGGAATCATGTTCATGAACAATGCAATGCGTACGCGCCTTAATCTGCATAGTTCAGTTTCGAAAAATGAGCGAAAGAAAGCTCGGAAAGCTCTTCTGTCGTTCACACCGACACACAATGGGACAAACTAGGCATCCAGGCGTGCGAAAAAAAAAAGAAACACTTTTGTTTCTCAAATTGATTTAGCATAACAAACCATAAAACTGTTAGGCTTGAAAGTAGATTTCGAACTACGTCTAATGTTTATTTTAACACGTATGAAACACGTTTAACACTATTCCTACCGACACTTCACGTATACCTATTCCTACCGCGACCGGTCAAATGACCGGTCTTTAGCACAACTTATATTTTATGATATAGAATGAAGATAATTCTTATCAATAATCAGAGATAATGCCGTCACAACTTTACCTTTCATAATATTTCGTTTACTATACCCTGTTGGGCCTGATGTTCCCCTAAAAATATTGCTCTTCCAGGATTAGACTCTTCTTTTACTTCTTGCCAAACAGTTCCGTCTACAGCAGTTTCGATTACCTCTTCCTCATTCTCACTATCGGAACTAACTAAAAATCTCCTTCTCTTTCGTCCTCTGCGTACGTTCGAAACATTCATCGGTGTTCGAGTCGGTATCAAATAGATCATAATTTTCCGCATTGTCATTTTCAATATCAAAAATTTCCTGATCATCTTCAGAACACTTCATCAATATTATTTATTTTCTCTAATAATAAATTTACACTCTTCGAACGTCTTGACATTTTGGGAATGAATATTCAAGGGATAAAATAAAAACTGAAATATAGAAATGTAAATCAAGATGGATAAAAAAATGAACAAAAGATAAAATGTGAAACTTACTACCAAGTATTGTTGGTTTGTTCACTTTTTTGAAAATGACACTTATAACACGTAATACAATATAAAACAAAAGTAGAATAATAATAGAATAAAAATACGAAATAGTAAACGACTGCCGAATATGCTCCTTGTAACTTTCACGTTTTGATGCTCTCTGTTCAGGTCACAAGACTTTTGAATTCGTGAGAAGACATTTAGGCATCCCCTTCGGCTATGATTTTGTTTATTTTACAGTCATAGTAGATAAGACGGTGTAAGAAAATCCGAGGTTCTGGACCGCTTCGGATACCAATCAGGCAAAAACACAGCGAGGCCGATAGGCGAGCGAGAACTGTAAACACTTTGAAGTGCCGTAAAGCATTCCCTGGAAGGCACTTTTCGGTTAAAATCATGCCACAACTGCATCACCTTTCGTTTATAACGACTTTATATTTTCGGAATTGAGTCTTTGAAAGAATGCTATTAGAAAAAGATATAAATCGTTCTACCGGTCAAATGACCGGTCGTGGTAGGTAAGACAGACTACAAATTTTTCTCAGAAAATAAACAATAAAAAAATTAATGAATATTGAAAAATGTATTATACGCATATTTTAGGAAAATTCGTGAAGTCTAAAGGCGATTCAATAACGTTGTATATAGGAAATTCTAATCGGAATTTTAAAAACGGTCATTTGACCGGTCGCGGTAGGAATAGTGTTAATAAAAAAAACTGCTCATCATTATTAGCTCCCAGACTTTCGCACGGCTAGACGACGAGTATCGTGCCACTGTGCGACACCGGAAATAAAAGTGGCATTGCCGAAACTGTAACATTGTTTCGAGGAAACTCATAGTCAGCTCTCTTCGCCCCACGTGCCCCGCTCATTTCTGCGACGATCATGTTTGAAATAGACGCCGGCGGCCCCTTCGCCAAGCAACTTTTCTTATGAGATCCGATTGGGACCGGTGTTCTCTGGATGTCTCCAATCCGGCTCTCTACTTTTCATTTCTGCCAGCTCGAGCTGGAACTGTTCGCTGCTGGCGGTCGTTTGCGATATTTCTCACGTGCGAGAATCTACTCGGAAGTTTCGGGCGTCTTCGCTTGTCGAAGCAAATTTTAGAGTGATCAACAATCTAGGAAATCCCTGTTCCCCCATAGTATTTTTGCTCGGCGAAAATTGTGTTTAGCACCGAACGTGTCGAGCAACGAGAGCGAAACTTTATAAATAACGGAATCGAATTTACTTTGACTTTGCGCGACTTTTATTGGAATGCGTGCTCGGCCATAGAAATGTATCGATTCATTTCTCGCGAAAGCATCTTGGCAATTTCAGTAAATAGAAAATGAAAACTTTCGGATCGGTCGTTCGACTGGTATTGGTATGTTTAGCGTTAAAAGTTTATAACACCCACGAGGTTCAGTCTGCAATAGACACTTACTTTTCCTGTGTTTCAAGCGTTTACCTTTTAGCTGTAGCTATCTTCGTTACTGCCTTTCAAAAACTTTTCGTTTTCTTTTTAATTCAACGGGTAACATTTTTATCTCGTTCTCCTATCTTGGTATAAACTGTATTGTACTTCATCGTGGTAAAATTTTCGTTATCGCAATTTAACTTGTCCGTCATTACGTCTTCGTGAGTGTATATGATTAAATGATCGAGTGTGCGATCAATGCGCTAAACGTTAACAAAGAAACCGCGAAACGTCTGAAATCCTTTAACTCAACCTTGCACGTTTTCCTCGCGAAGCAAGGAACATTTATCATTCAAATAATTCTTTGAACGGAATTCTATTCAAACAACACTCGTAGCCTGGCTTTTATGCCGTATCGCGAAGACGAAAGGTGGTATGATTTATAGATACCGTTTATTGTAGAATGCGCCTCACGTAGTCCGTGCCAAATTTATTCACGATAAATAACCATACTTAACAGTTCTTTAACATGTACCTCGTTAATGACTTTTTCGAGAAAATTACCGACCATTCTTCATTAAAACACGTTGCCGTCTCAAGAAATTGAATCGGCCGCACCAAACACATCCACCAAAATATATATACCGGCAATTGTTGTATGTAGGCCAGCCTATGCACACACTCACGCACTTACGCGGTTGAGTCACGAATTCCGCCACGGTCCGGTCACGTGACAAGTTTCGTCTCTCATCGCGATGTGTCCGATGTCGTGTGACTACAGCAAATTCTCATTTTAAGGCAGTGCCAACCTCCCATGCATAAGGCAGTGGAAAACCTCACACCACCGCTGTGAGTGGCCGAAACTCGAGAGCCGTCGCGGCCACAACATTGTCGGCTATATCGGTGTGAGACTAGAAGACCACTACTAATCCAATTACAAAACTTCTTTATTTTTCATTATTTTTTTTTTTAATGAAACTTTTACCAACATATTAGTGGCATTTTTCTGATCAAAATGATACCAAATACGATACAATTCCGATGATATTTACCTGTGTAATGAACGATGAAAGTTGCTTCCCATAACAATTACGTTAACGGAAAATTAGTGTAAATGTGATCCGAATTATATCGCGTTTGGTATCATTTTAATCAGAATAATGCCACAAATATATTGGTGAAAGTCTCATAAAAAAATAATTAATAATAAACTTAAACTTTTCATTTCAAGGCCTGCGCTCACGCGAGCTTTGATCTCTGCGGTTCTTTCTTTCCCATACGCTGTCCTTCTCTGTGTTCGAAACTTTTATCGCTTGTTACACAAGTAAATATCATCGGAATTATATCATATTTGGTATCATTTTAATCAGAAAAATGCCACGAATATGTTGGTAAAAGTTTCATTAAAAAAAAATAACAAAAAATAAAGAAGTTTTGTAATTGGATTAGTAGTGGTCTTCTGGTCTCACACCGATATACCCGATAGTGTTATGTTACACTCTTCGCCTGCGACGGCTCTCGAGATTCGCTGTCAGCACCTCCGTACAACATTCTATCGGAGACGGATGCTTTTACCGTTTGGAAGGCAGTATCGTTTGATGGCATGGGTTTCATGTACCTTAGAAACGGACTGCCACACAAATTTCCAGTGTGCCATGTGTATTTCAAATGGGACGCTCGGCGAGAACCTCTGATCTCGTATGGATGGCAGTAAGGAAAACGTCGAGACTGCCTTAAAATGAGAATTCACTGTTTTCCCCTCAATTCGTGTCAATTCTGTAGTAGAAAATGCTGTAGTCAGAATCGAGTGAGGTCACGAGTCTATACTTAGCGTAGTCCAGGGGTGACGAACAAGTGGCTCGCGAGATTAGTTGTGGCTCCCCTCCCTATTCTTCTCTCCGGCTTAGGCAAAGGAGAATTGCACACTCTACTTGACTGTTGAACAGAGGTGGATGAGTGAGGCATCATACCCATCACTCTGGCACACGGGTTACGTCGGAAGTGTGAGAACTGTTCTCTTCCATGGTGGGAGAAGAGAAGTACGTCAGTCCTGGTGTACTCTATTTCAGATCGAGGGAATTTTTTAGGATGGGGAAATTTTTAAGTAGTGGGGATGGGTCATCGCGATTCGTGCTAGTTACCCTTGCTATTAATACTTTGCTGGGACAATTCTCGGATCGTGACGTCATGTAATCCTTCAGGAGGACTTTTTGTGGCAACGCTGGGCACAATTTTGTGGAACATTTCAAGAGATTCCCCCTCTTAACACCGTTCGAAGGAGGCGTGTCATCGATTTCGCCCGGCGTCGCAGGCCCACGAATTATTGTCGCGTGATAGAAACTCGGCCGAACGGGTAGCTGCACGGGTTCTCGTTGATGTTATCTGTCACTCCATCACCGGTTCCACCATAAAAAGGATGCGGAATCTAATCTGGTCTTCCACGCATTAGCATCGGAATTAACGAGACCTTCGTTTTGATCCCACTTATCCGTGCTCGCCCTTTGTACCATAACAATTGCGGCTTTACGGGAACCACCACGAGGAAATCGTAATTACCGACGCAGGGTTCGGATGTTACCTTTAAGAACCCTTTCCACTGTACGGCGAATCCGGGCTCGCAACACACCGGCTGCGACAAAGGATTCATTTCGCGACGTTTAGTGGCACGATAATTATGCCCTGGTCGGCGAAAACAGATATCGGCGCTACTCGAGTACTACAGTGGCTCCAAAAGATATTGATACACGACATTTCCGATTTCCGGCTCAGTTTAATCCTAAGGCGATTTTCGGGTCTTTTTCTACCCATCGCGTTCTTATTTATTTAAAAACGCAATGAAAAAGTGCAATGAAATTTGTATGTATATGTTCGTTTTCTTTTATTCGATAACGTATAAAAAGCATATTATGTGAATTCACATATCGCATCATAAGCGATCATTACAGAAGAGAAGAGATTGTTTAACAAATTGGACGCTTTTTAAAAATCATATAAAAACAGACCGAATAAGTTGACGATGACAACTAACTTTTTTCTATTAATAAACATTATGTGATACCAAACTCCATTCGGCGGAAAATTAATTGTGTTTATTTCGTTTCAATCTATAAATTAAACTGTAAAACTGCAAAAACGACGTCGGGGAACACTATGCGCAGTTTCGATGTACAGAATCGTGGCGTATCTTTGCAATTTACATCAGGTTTTACGAGCAATTCTAGTTTTCATTTATTTTTACAATTCCGTTTCGTTTTCACATTAAAACTTTTATTCTCTTCTCCATAAAACACGCTCGTCGAGATATTCCAGAACGACTTTTCATTTTTCGAAGTTTCATCACCATCCTTTTTGGGCAAACTCGAAGCATGAGTTTTTCGAAGTGAAACGATCTTATCGAAGTAGTATAATATTTTTTCATATACGTCTAACAAGCAATAAAACACAATTTAATTTACGTAGCGTATGCAGGTATCACAATTTTTAAAAACCTCCCTCTCATCAGCATCGCTGGCTAAAAATTATTTTAAACGATGAATAACGGTCGACGCTGTTTTAAAGCGTGCGCATAATAAAAATTAAATAACATGTTCGTCACCGTTAAATTTTAAAATAGTGTTCTATTCGGAGAACGTTGAAAATGATGAAGTTTTGCATCGATATAGTTTTGTTTAGCTTTGGTGAATTGAATATACGATCTACTTCTTTAAATATGAGTGATTATTTTTATTTAAAAAAAAATGTTTGAAAAAAGCAAATGGATTTTTAAAAACATTAAGCATAAACGAAACGGATCTTTTACATTTTTTTATATTTGTTAAAACTTCATCTCGATTCTATAGTAAGCGAATAAATCGCATTTAACACGTAGAAACTGTTTTATAACGTTTTGCATCAAAACTCACCATCACCAGTAATAATATCATAATTAAGCTGTAGGTATGATGCATTTACGGCATGAACAAAATATGAAACAGTGAAAACATCAGAAAATTTAACGAAATCCGTTATGTCACTTTCAATTAATTAAAATTATTAAGAGTAGGAATCCAATGTTAATGAACACCCGTTTCTCTTTTAATTGAAATTATTTAATACTAAAATTCTCATAAACTGCGCAGCAAGTGTCAGTAAATAAATTGAATTACAGTTTACAAATTAATTGCAAAAATTGATAACGGAATAAGATTAATTTTATGAATGGAACAAAATTAAATCTACAAAATTGAATAAAAATAAAGTAATTTTATAAATGACTGAGAGCTCCGATTAGAAATTAAAACTATATAAAAAATTGCTCTGTATGACGAAAGAAGTAGCTAAAACAATGGCAAAACAAATTATAACGTAACGGGTACCACTACGTTGAAAAATTCATGAAAATTGTTGAATTATTTATTAATTTATTGCTTTAAACCGTGCAAGGTTTATATAGCACATACAATATATGTTTATGTTACGCAGCGTTTACACGAGACTGGATCCAAAAAATAGAAAAATATTCGAATTCGATAAAATAAGGTTGGGAAGCGAATTCTTCTTTCCTGTAAAGGTCCGAAAGTCATGGCTCTGCCACGTATTATTTTATTTCCTGGTTTCAGGTGCAATGACCATACAGAGGAAGTACAAATGTTTATAGTGCAGCAGCGAAGATCGTGCTGTCGGTTGTTATCAGAAAGAAATCGCGGGGCATAACATTTTATCCGTCGTCCTAAGGGCTATCGGAATTCAATAGGGTCCCGCGCTACCGGGAAGTGCCTCGGTCGCGGGCAGTCCTATAAATAATATCCGGGCCAAATTGGAAAACAATCTCGGCAAGCATGATTTCTTCGCCGGGTTTTGCACCGGAGAGGAAGTCGCATCGCGGATGCAGCCGGGCCAAGATGAAGTTGCTCGACGCGCAGCTTACGTGCGGTGCATTGCACCTTGCACCGGGCCGCGTGCGGCGTCCGGGGAAATATCCAAAGAATGCACCGCCGACGGACCAGTCACGGGCAGAATTTTAAACTGACGATAATTATGTCGTTGTCGGACAAATACCGCGTGTCCCCGGCCCGGCTTAAACGCTGCCCTTGCATTCGAAATTCAAACGCGGCCAGACGACGACGCTGTGAACCGATAATTGAGCCGTTTATTTTGAAAGTGGCCTAAGTCCATTTATCTTAAAATCGAGATATTTAAGGGTTTGCGTTTCAATGAATTTAAAAATATACGTATAGGACATTAATGAGTCGCACTGCTTAAGTGTATCTAAGGGTGTTAAATTTATAGTTCCTATTAAAATAGTGGCAATATATATTATTAAGTGAATAATATGCGTTTTCTTATCAAGAATGGAGTTAGGCCACTTTCAAAATTAACAACCAGATTCATTATAAAATTTGAAGGTGCCCAAGTCCATTCAACATAATTTAAGATGCTTCAAATTGAAAAAAAAACAATACTGAATTTATTTTACATATCCTTAAAACACTTCAGGAACATAATTTATGCGATTCAATTAACTACATAACGTGCAAAATTACAAACATAAATTTATTACAAAACAATTTACTACTCATCTACATTTTGTGCGTGTAAAAGGGATTTGAAGTAATCATGATGTTCCGGTGGTATATATCGTAATAGGTCCATCATGTCCTTGAATTTTGTTGTTGTAATTTGTCTGATATTTTTATACAGTGGTGTCAATACAATATTTTCGAACTTTTTTGGTCTACCCCGAAGTGGTAATAAATTCAGGACTTTAAAATTTTCATTCTTATTCATTGATGTCTTATAGAAAATTTTATACGGTTCATTTCTGACAAAGCGCATCCAACATATATTTAGCCAGTTTATTGATTCTCCATTAGAATTTTTTACTCTTTTCAAAATTCCATCTTCTAATAATTTTGTTGATACAAAATCTTCTTGTCTCATTTCATTTACAATAAAATTATTGATTATTTAAGTATAAATGGAGTTAGGCCACTTTCAAACTACACGGTTCGATTATTAAACTAACTCTGAAAACTTATGTGTCAAGAATTATCGTATTTGCTCGGATTATAAGCAACCTGAAATGATTTACTGATAAATAATATAAAGTTGTACACGTAACCATGATAACCGGAAAAAACTGAAAAACGGAGTTAGGCCACTTTCAAAATAAACGGCTCAATTACACCGAAACGACTCACTCGATAATGTTGCGTGTAAATCATTTCGCTAAAGCTGCACTTCAAATTCACACAGAACTAACAATTTTAATCAAAATTACGTGTAATTTGCTTCGACGGTAACCTAAGAGATGCAGTTATGAAATGTCCGAAAGGAAACAAACGCAACGTGAACAGAAGTCAATCAAACAAAACATAACACCAGGTATTAGTGAAAACCGAAATTACTTTCTTGCCAACCTAATAGAATCTCATCAAGCAAATTCGTTGCTTTAATCGATGTTATTCCCTTCAAAGTTTCTGTTGCTCACGAGAGCGCTGGAAGTCTTCATGTATAACGCTTTCCAGAACTCTCGTCGCTTCCTGGTTTATTGTTTCGACGCAATCCTGCCTGCATGACATTTTGATCTTTGAGATTGAAAATGACTCCGACGGAGCTAAGACGGATAGACATGGAGGATGATCAAGAACGGTCACGTTAAAATATGCGAAAAGTTCAGACACAAGAATCGACATGTGCGCCGGCGCGTTATATTCGTCTCTAAAGTCTCGATAGACAATTTTTCGTTTCCATTTAATTTTTGAACTCAAAGTTCATTTCAAAGTCATGTAATGTACATAACTGAACGTATTTTTACATCAGCTACACGATGCAATAAAAAAAATTATCATACGCAAAAAAAACATCGATAACCTTGTAAACTCCGAAAAAGATTACCCTAGAAAAAAAAATTTTTTGCAATAGAATGGTTTTTTCAAACCATTCAAATAGCATACAAAATATTTTTTGTACCCCCACAATTAGAGGAGACATTTAGGTGGCCTTACTTAGGTGGACTAATCATCGTACTGTACATATTGTATTATATCAGGCAATAAAATCTCGCAGAACAGAAGTTGCAAAAGTAATTTGACGATGATTATTGAATTAACATTTTTACTTGAGCATGATTTTAATTTCATTTAAAGCTTAATAAATCGATAGACAAAATCGTGGATTGAGTTTCACGGGGTCTTCGTACAGGGGAAACCGTGAAATCGACAAATTTTCGTGAATTGGAAATGTAGTGGGTAATTAACTCCTTTTTGTATCCACTGGAATTACATAAGCTTATGTAGAATCCACAGTATATGGAAACTTCATATAGTAACCGTTCCGAGGCAGCAGCTATACATGTATTTCGCTAAGCTTTTTCTATGTCCCTATGGTCTTCCTCCAGTGACCCGATTAACTCCGCGGTCGAACTTATGGAACCGGAAATCTTTTGAGCCTCGCGAATTAAGACAATCGGTGGGGTGGTTGGTCCTGTCTCTGTGACCCTGGGCCCGCGAGCGTGATCTTTCTGATTTATTTTATCACCGGCAGCTGAGAATATCCTGTTGTTCAATTTCTCGTGCCACCGCCTAATTCCTCGATAACGGGGGAAGCATTGTGCTCGCCCACAGAATAACAATGGTCGTTCCCCCTTGAAATTCTGGCGGGGCTACGTTTAGCGGTTCAATTACTTCAAAACTCGATTCCGGTTACACTCTCGCCGAAAAATTGTCCCCCCGAGGAACGACCTGTGCCCAGGAAAATCTCGTTCAGAGCCGTGAACAACGCATCCGAGAACTTATGATATCTTCTCGATCGCGATAGCTCCGGGAACTACCGACGTGTGAAGATCCTTAATCTTCTGGTTTTTCATTTTCAAAATGTCGATATTTTTGTGTTTTTTTTTTTTCATTTTCTTTGAGTATAAGTGCCGCAGAATATCAGTGCAAAAAAAGATTCGGTTGAATTCGTGAAATTAATGTAGTTACAGGCGTTTGAAGAACGCAACTCGCTTGAGGTAAATTAATTTTTATTTCGCTCCAGTTTGTTGCAATTCAAGCAGAGAATTTTTATTTCGCGACAATATTATAAATATTTCTGTTAATCATTCAACGAGCCGCGCCGAGGGAAAATTTCGTTCAGAACCGTGAACGACGGATCCGAGATCTTATGATATCTCGATCACGTTAGTTCCCCAGGTACCACCCGCGGGTGAAAATGAAGTTTGGCAACCCGTTGCAAAAGTACTTGATAACGCCTCCTTGCGGCGACGTGGTGATATTTCGCGAATTATGGAAAGTAACCGACTCTAGCATTATAACTTAATTTTCAAACAGTTAGAAGTGTTCACATCACTGAGGTAATTTCTAAGATTTTATCTGACGATTTATAGTGTACACTAAACTCTCTGATATTCGTGAACAATATTTTTGCAGGTTACCATATTCGGGGAATGTTCTATGCGAGCCAGAATCGTAGGAAAATTTATTTATTTAGGTAGAAAGTTTTTGGTTCTAGTTACCGCATGTGTCTACTTTACCACTCGGACTCCTGCGAGTTCTAGGCCTATGCTAGAGTCATTTCTGACCCACTCCTGCTATTTCACTAATACAGTTTTATTCCGATATAAGACGATAAATCCGGACCGGGTTTCGTCGTATTTCGGATGAAGAAGAAGAAGAAGGAATGGCGATTTTCTACTTTCGAAATAAAAAGCGTCGTCTTATATCGGAATAAAATTATACGTATTGACGGTCGCTCGATCTTATCCCCACCACTACCGCAACGGATCACGAATGACTTCGGCATAGCATACGGAGGATTAACTCCCTGGCTCGTAAGAAACACAGTATTGATGTACATTTGTCAGTATAGTCGAGATACATGTAGCAGCACTTACTGTAATTCCGGTGTATGTCGCACATTGAATTAATTATGTAAGAAGATTGCTGCTTTAAGTGCTTCGACTGACTGCACTGCCTATGACGCAATTGTGTCTAAAGGAGACAATAATGAAGCCTGAGTGCTCCTAGAATTAATTAGCCGACTGCTAATTATCGAAAGCCTGTATGTTTCAAATTGCCCGGTCCTCTATCGATAGGACATGCAAACTGTATCACTTTGAAATTGATCTAACGCGAATACGACGGTAGTACTTGAACCGTTAAAATACTGCGTGCTTTATTGGTTCGATTAATTATTCTCTATATTACTATACCGGCACACTTAATGCTGTAGCACCTGTCAAAATTCATCTTAATTTATTCAGTCTGGGTCATATGTTTCAAAATCACCTCCGGACATTCGTAGTTTCAGTTGGAATATTAGAACGTTCGGAAAATTCTGGACGTTTCCCACGCGGTGTCTCGATTAACCTTTTTATCTAGCAAATGATCTCTCTTTTCCGATTCATCTTTATCGCAAATTCGATTTCTTCTGTTCAATATTCTCTGGAAGATTCGCAGGAAAATAATTAGCACGTTCGCTACCAGCGTCACATATTATGTAACGACCAAAATTTTGTATTTCACGATAAGAAGATTTAGTTAATTTTGTGCATATCGTTACTCGAAATTACAACGCGTAGCAGGATATTCAGAGAATTTACAACTTTTTCGTGGCTATATTTTTCTACATGTTTCATATATATAATCATAATCGTAATCATAATCATTATTCTTTTATGTATCAATCAATATGTTATAGGAAATGAGGAAACATTTGTAGAACGCTAATGGTTATACTGCAGATTTTATGCATTTATGACGAAAACGTACATAACGAAAGTACAAAACTGTAAAGACTTTAAAAGAACTCGAGAATTTTGTTATGCTACTTTCTCCTTGTTAAAATTTCTCAAAGGAGAATTTCATTTTTATTTCATTTCTGTTTCTCACAATAGACTTAGCAAATTCTCATTTCGCATTTTCATTAGTTATCACTAGACAGCAGATTTTATGCATTTATAACAAAAATTAATAGATTTCATTTAAAACAGTAGAAAAATTAGAAGAATTGAAAAGTATTGTTACACGATTTTCAACCCATTAAACATATTAAGAAAGAAAATAAATTTCTATTTCACTTCAGTTTGTTACAATTGAGGTAAAACAATTTCATTTTCCGTAAAGATCCGCTGTCTAGTTATTACCAATAACTTATTAGACTATCTGATATTTCTATTATCTTATATTCTGCATCTTTCTGGGCTTGCAAATTAAGTTTCAATACTTTCGATAATTTATTCGCACTTGTTTTATACATTACAGCACTCGCACGTTGCTTTTACTCCAGTTTCCACATCATGATGTATCATCTAAATTTCATGGAATCGCATTATCGCCATCCGGTGAAAATACTTCCTCATTACCTTCCATACTGGTATAGTGTTAGCTATGCTAGCTTGTGTTTGACAGGCGCATATCCGTAGAATGTAATCTAATAATGGAAAATTCGAATCATCCATGTTCGAATGATAGAATATAATTATGATCGAAATTCTGTTTAAAAAGAACGTATTTGCGTGATTTTATACGTAATCGCATATACAGGGTGTCCCGTAACTGGTGGTACAACCGAACAGGGGATGATTCTACATGAAAAACTGAATCGAAAATGTACAATAAAATTTTTTGATACGAGGCTTTGTTTTCGAGAAAAATGAGTTCGAAGATTTGTCTAGTGCGCGTGCACTCGGCTCAACGGACTTTATTCTGAGTTACCTCAACCTTTTTGCGCAAAGGTTTTCGAGGTTTGTATACATCGAATAAATCGAAGGTCGAGGTTACAATGTTAGAATTACCTTTGAGGAATTCGTTTAATTCATAAATTGCTGGAAGTACTGTCCACGTTGTTGTAGACATAATTGTGCTCTTCGTATTAAATTCCTTCGAACCTCTTGTAATGTGCAATTATTAAGTGTTCGAACGCTATCACAATTTTTTGTTGTAATTGTTCGATGCTCGTTATGCCATCACTAGACAGCGGATCTTTATGCATTTATGGCTTATGGAAATGTTAAAAAAATGCTACAATATAAAATTCGAAAGAATTCAACACGATTTTTATTCGCTTTGGATCTAGAAAGGCTGTTCCCATTAATAATAGGATTTTATTTCATTCCACTTTCTTGAAATTTTTCTATAAAAATTGGAAATTGCATAAACATCCGCTGTCTAGTCATCACGATACACAATCGATTTCACCTGACCCCACACTATTAAGCCGAGTGCACGCGCACTAGACAAATTTTCAAACTTTATTTTTCTCGAAATCAAAGCCTCGTATCAAAAAATTTTATTCTATATTTTCGACTCAGTTTTTCATGTAGAAGCATCCCCTGCTCGGTTGTACCACCAGTTACGGGACACCCTGTATTTAATGTCGTTATAAACGACTTATTGTTAGCCGAACATGGAATCTCGTACAGCTCCAATATTTTCGTCCACCACCGTGGCACCAGCTTTGAAATTCATGAACGAAAATAGCAATTATTTTGTCGCCAAGCTAATACCAGTCATTCACTGTTGGTGGTTGGTGGCGAAGCGATTAGTTGTAGTAATGCGGGCGAATATGTGCTAAAATTTCGAGCAAAGTATTTCTTTCCGTGAGTGTGACATCTTGATCGGGTGAAAGGGTTCGGAAGTGGCAGTATTATTGTGGAGTGGCAACATGAAGGTCTCGCCATCGCTGTTCACCGTACATTAACCCAACGCTGACGGATGGCGTGGCACGGCAGCACGGGAATTGATTAAGCATAAGTTCGTGACGACAGAAGGCTGGAAATGCGTGTGCGCGCATGTTGACAGAGATCCGCGGCCGAACCGTGTATCGGCGAGGCAAATCAGATTAATTAGTGAATATATTGACTAACGGAGCGAGGCACGAAGTCTCGCTTTGATAAGGTCTCCGTGCCGGGAGGTCGAGAGTCACTCCTTGACTGACTGCGATACGAGAACGGGAAAGGATACGATCGACAGAGGGAACAATTCGCAAATCTGATGACGTTAAAGGGTGCCCGTGCCACCCGAACAGCACTCCCGGCTTTGATCCTAATCCGTTCGAGGTTCTAGACATTCTAAGCTGTCAATGAACTAATTGTGTTCCGTGGGTTCCGACTTGCCCTGTAATCAATGACTGGAAATTCATATCGAACCTTCGAACAGTTAGTGAATCATTTCGACGTGATCGAGCCACTCGTTCTGTCAACCAGCTACGAATATTGCTTAACGCTTTACTGACCGGAAATTGTCTAGTAGTGTTCTTAACACGTTCCGTGTGTCGCACAGTAGGCAAAAACGGCCTTTTTCGATTCAAAATCAAAGAACTTTCGATAGGAATGAGGTAGAGCGATGAAATTTTTTTTTAATGAAAGCTGAAACTTTGTAGAATATGGGAAAAATAGGGAGATTACGGTACGAACGTTTTTTAACCTTGAGAAAATTCGTTAAACTTTCACAATTTCAAGAAAATTTTGTTGTTGTGGTTAATACGCAAGGAAAATTTTTTTTTAACATGCTATATATCGTTCCCCATAGATTTTTCCACGCTGATTTCAAATCTGTTTCCAAAATTTGTCTACGACCTCTGGTTTTTGAAAAAAATAGATTTTTGTGACACAAATTAATGAAATTTTTTCGTTAAAATGACTTGATAACACACTAGTTTGAAAGTATATCGTATTCTCATATATAAAACACAATAAAAATAATAATAATGAAGTATTTTAACGTTTTGAGTTACTTACGAAACATGAAGCACTTCACATCTCGTCATCACTTGACGTATCGCTGTCATTACTACTGGCACTTTCTTGAAATTGTGCAACTTTAACGAATTTTCTCAAGGTTAAAAAACGTTCGTACCGTAATCTCCCTATTTTTCCCATATTCTACAAAGTTTCAGCTTTCATTAAAAAAAAATTTCATCGCTCTACCTCATTCCTATCGAACGTTCTTTGATTTTGAATCGAAAAAGGCCGTTTTTGCCCACTGTGTGTCGGACCTACTTTCGATTACAGTGTTGCCGCAATATAAGTGATCACCTCGGATCCGACGCTTCACAGATATCGTGTAAGAAAACGATTCTTTATTTTAAAAAAAACCTTTATTTACAGCAATCTCTCGATATACGGGAGATAAAATATGTTTTTCGGATATGCTGTTTTAAACATTAATGTCGACCCGATTTGCAACGTTCTGTTGGTTCAGTCTGCGATTAGAATAAAACTTCCCAAGAAATCTTTCACAATCGTTCTCAGAAAATATGCATATTTAAGAAGAATATTTCTGAAGTTTGTGAAAAGATATTGTTAATACCAACATATACTGAAATCCTGAGTGAATGGCTTCTAGTCGTTCGAACGCTCGTGGCAATGTCAGTTTCTCGAATTTCAAAAAATTCTGTTAGAAATCTGCTTTCAATGGTTCTAGCCACTCCGAGGTTCCAATATCTGCGGAAATTAATCCTTTGCGAGTAAAAATTACTTAAATTCGAAACGCATATACACAAAAATAGTATAATTCACCCTGCTTTTTCGCTATTAATATTGTATTTGTAAGCTGTCATTACGGCCACTGATTTTTCAATGGCACGGCGTGTGTACGATTTCGACTTCAATTAACCAGAATTCAGTGAACGATGGAAGATACGAATGATATCAGGTTTTAAGTAAACTGCATTAAAACAAGCTGCATGCTGTTGAACAACAATCCGGATCCGAATGTTTCAAGTACTCAGTGTTATCGAAACGTTGTACATTATGGATCTTCATGCTCGGAGACAACGAAAACAAACAAGATATAAGCTTCATTCTTGTTGTTGGTACATTCACGATCAATAAGCTGTATTTGTGCTCTGTTAACCCCTTGCCTTACGATTTCTTTCACGATTGTGCTCATCGGAGCTACTTTGTCGTTAATAATTTGCTGGCTGGAAAACAAATACCATATTTATCGTAAATCTCCGCTTACCTTAACCCTTTAATAATAATAAAATGAACATAACGTTTGTTTTCAATCTAAAAAAAATGAAGTAATAAGTGATATTAATATTTGGTAAAAATCAATTTAAAATCTACTCGATAGATTAAAAGTGTCAAGATGAATTAGATTTATTAAGTGCCACTATGAAATTAAAAAGAGACACAGCAACGTGAAAGAAATTTTATTTTCTGTTCGTCACAGGAAATATGAATTAAGATTGATGTTTTTATACATACAAGAACGAATAATTTTTGATCCCCTGTAAAAGCAAATATAAGCGTTTTAAGGGAAATTATTCTTACTTTATTTTTGCTTTACACGTCTTTCAGTTAAATCTCGAAATCTCGCATGAAGGTAGGACAAATCTGTGTAGGAAAAATTTGAATCGTATGGGAAGGTCTATTTTTTGCTGCTTCGCTTTTTCCATAAATGCCTTTACAGTAGAACTGTACAGGCAACTGAACTCGTAAAAAGCAGATATTCAAATCAAATCAAATTTTTCTCTCTGCAGCTGTATTAAAGCAGATTTGAACAGCTAATAATTATTTTGCACGAAATTTATTGAAGTCAAGAAATGGAGAAAAGGTTATTGAATCAAATATTTCAGTTAAAAATTATTTCGGGCATATTTCAATTAAACATCGTTAATTGTATGATTTTAATAAATAAATAAGTTCAAGAAAATGCGAAAGTCGCGAATTTAGTGGCCAATCCAATATTTGAACGAGCAGGTTGAACCGTGGAATCATGCTTCCCGGATTTGCATTTTCGACCGTTCAGCGAAAACAATTTGAGTTTATGTCGCGCGAGCATGAAATACATGTCCGATGGACACCGAATAAACATTGAAACGTCGCGTCCCGTTGTTCCCCGTGAGTTGCACGGTTTTATCACGCGGGGACGTATGTACGTTACGTTAGACACTTTTATCCCGATTTCTCCTTTTGTCGCATTCCTACCGTTGAATTCCATCGCGCTCTGACGCAAACAGCGCAGCGCACGGTGGCGTTGAAATGCCCGTTTTCTCCAGAAAATTTCATTACTCGAAAGTTATAGGTGATACGAAAAAATATTTCCGACGAAAGCTGTAGGATATACACGAGAGACCTTGAAAAACTTTGTAGACATTACAGTTGAAATTTTTAGTGGAAATTTGTATTTTTGATTATGCATTTTCAAAGGTAACACCATGACGTTTTCAAAACACTAGAACTAAAAATTTTCTGTACACACTAATATAAAAAAAAAATGGTTAAAAATTAACGTGCAGGTTGGAGAAGACGAGTCTTGCATAATTTTTTACAGGATATTGGGAGTATTTTTTAAATCCTTAATGCAAGTTATCACCGTACCCTTTAAACGACTATTAATTTGATCTTTATGTGGAGATAATGAAGTTTTCATTTTTTTTAAACGAACACATTGACACAATCGGTAAATGAATTTCAATCAAAATTTTAAAAAATGGTTAAAAATTAACGTGCAGGTTGGGGAAGACGAGTCTTGCATAATTTTTTACAGGATATTGGGAGTATTTTTTAAATCCTTAATGCAAGTTATGAGTACCGTTTAAACGACTATTAAGATAATGAAAAGTTTTCATTTTTTTAAAACGAACACATTGGCACAATCGGTAAGTGAGTTTCCATCGAAATTTGTTTTAATATCATTACATACCATCGTAACAAATATCTGGGAACTGTGAAGGATTTAAGTATCGACATATGAAAGCTGATTCTTTTATTTTCGTCGATTGTCAACGCACTGTGCAGCGTCGCGAAAATTCGAATCGATATTCTATTTATGACGGTGCTGTGTCAACATGTCGGCCGATCAACGAAGTTGCTCTCCGTTCGCGGAAGGAGGAGGTGTGCAGTCGCCGGAGGCCAAAATTTCCTTGTAAAATGAATCGGAACAAAGTTCAGGACCGCTGCGAGGTGAAAGCAAAGCACGCCTATTTCAACGGAAACGGGCCGGTGCGTGCGAATGCGCCAACCGATACCGGAAACTTCGAGCAGCTGCGGAAAGATCGATGCTCCGCGGCGATGCAAACGGGAACCCTTTTACTATTCACAGTTCTATTTTCGAATCCTTAAAACCTCAATTAACTCGCCCCGGCAAGCAGATTTGAGCTATGCACACTTAGTGCTGATAGAAGCCGAACAAAATTTACATAAGAGGTGCCATTACTGTTAGAAGCTAAAAGGATTGGACGTGAGAAATCCACGAGCTACGCCGGGTAGTCGTCTAGAGCTTATGCCCGTTCAAAAATCAATTTTTCTATTTTCACGTCTTCTCGGAGAGAACTAGAAAAAGTTAACGAGCAGAAAAATTCAGTATTCTCGATACCAGAGAATTGTTATTCCATAATAACGTTGTATCGATTCAGTTTTGTAATCACCACGAATAACGATTGGAACCACGGATTACATTTTTCTCGAATTTTTTAACAAACTTGATGTCAAATAGAACGCTTTTAATCCGTTCATTCGGTTATTGACTTAACTCCACCTTGGCAACCCAGAAATTTTTAACTTTTTACTATATAATCCTGTACATGTTGACGAGAAAATGCTAAAAAAAAAACGAAGTTATTAGGTGAGGAATTCGCTGGTTCAGAAGTTAAGCGAGTTTAAAGTTGAGCAATTTTAAGCGTTTTTGATATGAAAAGGCACCTGTATTTCACGTAGATTAATGATCTAAGATTGAACGTATTTCCTTCTAATATCTTTTGCAAGAAATCTTTATTTTTAGTTATCAATAACAAAAGTGATTTTTTTAAAAAGAAAATTAAATTTCCCTTGTCGGTATTACCACTTCCAAATATTTTGATAAATTTTTCTTAGCGATGAGAATAATGTTTAAAACTGAATGTTGCAACTGTTTCATAATGAACAGCTTAGATACGATTACTAACATTGATTTCAAACTGTACATCTAATTGCTCAGCTTCTATTAATCGCTGTAATATATAATGTAATATGTGGTCGATGTCACAATATTGATTTCATATAAAATATTAGAATTACTAATTAGACCCCCTACATCCGTTCCAGTGGAATTCATGAATATTGCACGAGTCTGTACAATTTTAGATGCCTTCGAATTGGAGTCGTTCTACTTTCCGTATCAACTATGGGCAACCTACGTTCACGTCAGCTTTGCCAGACAAATTAAGCTTATAAATTTTCTGACGCTGGCTTAGAATCATTTTGCAGTAGTTATGAAACAAACAACGTACGGGAGTTTAGTTACGACAGTAACTACTGCCCATTTGACGCAGACAACGTGTAAAACGACAGTTTCCATCATGTTTTCACATGCACTAACTTGGATATGAACTTCTATAGAGCCACGTTAGAGAATGCCGTTAAACGCGCCATTTTTATCTGACAAAATGCGAGCACTGAAAATGGTGGATTCTATTTTGAAAAAGTTCAATCGACTTCAATGTATAACCATAAGAACAGCGTAACGAGAATATCTTGTTACATTTTTATGACCGTGTGCTACGCATCCTCTCGCTCTTCGCGTTAAGCAAATTTTTATGAGGGTAACCGATTCAAAACGGGGATAAAGAATGCAAGAAGTTACAAATTAAATTATTCAGAAGATTATTTGGATTTTTATTCATCGAATTAATTGCGAGAAGAAAACTACCTGCCCGTGAGGCATGGTCGAATTTCTTCCAGTTGGATCACGTTATAGGCTTCGTTTAATCTGTATAGGCTTCGTTGAACTTCTGATATTAATTTAATGAACTGTCTACTTAAGATTTTCGAGTTATAGCGTATGTCACTTTATCGTTCATATCCTTGAAGTCGTATTGCGGTTTCTACTAAAATGGTTCATACCGATGTATAAATCCAACGAAAGGTACTCTTGCGTATGTTATTGTAGTAATCCTTTAATCCCATAATCCCCCATTTAAAGGATTTGTATGTTACTTTTCCTCATAGCACAAATTTATGTTAACGCTTCTAGCGATATTGTAAAGCTGTTCGATCACAATTTTTGGAGTTCCACGTCCAACAGAAAATTATTTTCTTTCACCAAGAATTTGTTTTCAAAACTAAAAGATCGCTTATTGCAATTACAAAGTACATTATTAGACATCGGATGTTTATGCATTTATGGCTTATGGAAATGTTAAAAAAATGCTATAATATAAAATTCGAGAGAATTTAACACGATTTTTATTTGCTTTGGATCTACAAAGGCTGTCCCCATTAAAAATAGGATGTTATTTCATTCCACTTTTTTAAAATGTTGAAATTGCATAAACATCCGATGTCTATACATTATGCATTCATGACACAGATGAAAATTGAAGAAATACGAAACTGTGACGTATCAATGTGACTGCACTGATATATTCTTCAATTTTTCGGACCTATTTTTCGTTAATTATACATGTATATCAGTGCATGGTACGAAAACAGTTGAAGTGACTATAAATGGTCCATCTACTCTATGTACAAAAACAAAAATTGCTATTATCCGAACGTCGATCTCTATTGTCAAATAAAAGCCGGAAGTGGGAGTAGTCCGTGAGCTTCTGGTATCCGAACGTCTTTGTACCCGGACGTGTTTGTAATTTCGCAAAAGGCGTGAACTCACGAATTGGAAACATAAAAATTCTACAGAGCCTAGAAAATCTTTCTGCGTTCCGAAACGCAGAGGCGGATCTAGGCATGTGCTGTATGGGCTGTAGCCTAGGGCTCCGTTAGATGAAACGGCCCCCTTCACGGCAAAAAAAAAAAAAAAAATAAGAAGAATTCAAATTTAAAACTTACGAAAAAATAAATTCTACAAAAATTTTTGGTACTCGAGTAAATTTGAGTTAATTGGGTAGGGCCCCGAACAGTGTTAGCCCAAGGCCCAAAAATTAACGGTCCGCCGCTGGCAAAGCGAGTATGTGCTGATGGACGTCAGTTTAGTTGAAGCGTCGAAGGTAATCCGTCAGTCGTAAGGTGTATCGAATGAAACGCCGATATTAGGCAGCCCGGACAGGTGGACTTTTAAATAAAATTGACAATCGGTAATCCGTGGACGGTCACGGTCAGTGGTGAGCAATGACGTTCCGTATCAAATCGACGTTTTCGCCGGTTGCCGGTTTTCGATCTATACAATCTCATTGTCAGCGGCGTCGGACGCGCTGATCGATGAGTCATTTATCAGGTGGGTGGGTGCCCTGTGTTGTCCTTGTCCACCGTGTCCGCTCCGAGGATAGAGAAACCGTTCTCCTGCAGATAGGTGCTGGCGAAAGACCGCGATAAGCGCTTATCTGCTTCCTGAATTTATTGCCGCAGCAATGAAAACGCACCTGCTGCCCGCTCTTCCCTGCCCATTCCGATGTTAATTAGCCAGCGCCACGTTCGTGGCATATTCTTAGGACCTTATAGATTATGGTTACGACGTCTATCAGTGGCCGCGGGTACAATAGCGAACGACGTGACGACGTTGGCACAGTTCCCGTGTCAAACAGCCGAGCACATCGTTCAGCGGAATTGGATAATTATGTGGCTGATGAGACCCGCGAAATCAACCCGGCTGATTTCGCCGGTCGGACGTGATCCGTAAGCGATCAGGCTACTCCCGTAAAACATCGGCCCGAGTTGTAACTAATTTCGAAGTCTGATGCGTTTAATAAATACTTCGAGGACGTTGTAAGTTGTAACCATTCGGATCTGTGTTTCGCACATTGCAAAACGTGACGAATTTTAGTTAAGTAACAAAAATGTGTTTGCTTAACAATCGTCTAAGTATATCGATAACTACAGTGAGTAACGAAAGTATTCGAACGCCCTTTAAATCAGTATAACTTTTTTTTTTAAGTGAATCAAACGACCTGACTTTTTTGAGGAGTTAGAAGAATTGGTTTTCCAAATGATGTGTAAAAAAGATTTTGAAAAAATTGCAATTGGTAAGAATTACATGAGAAAATAAAAATGGCACTTTTCACAACTTTTTTATTTGAACCTGTAGTGAAAATTTAAAATATGCGTTTTGTAGATATATGTTAGTTATATACATACTGAAAATTTCATTGAAATCGGTTAACGTTGTCATGAGATACAAACGTTTAAAGATGATTACATAAGGGCGAAATTCCCTGGCAAGATCAAAAATCTGCGACTTTCACCCTTAAACTCTCATTTTGAAATGTTTGTAGTTTATTGCAACGTTGACCGATTTCGATGAAATTTTCAGTACGTGTATAACTAACAGAGATCTACAAAACGCATATTTTAAATTTTCATTACAGGCTCAAATAAAAAAGTTGTGAAAAGTGCCATTTTTATTTTCTCATGTAATTCTTACCAATTGTAATTTTTTCAAAATCTTTTTAACACATCATTTGGAAAACCAATTCTTCTAACTCCTCAAAAAAGTCAGGTCGTTTGATTCACTTAAAAAAAAAAGTTATACTGATTTAAAGGGCGTTCGAATACTTTCGTTACTCACTGTATATCGACAATAACTGTCGGTTATCTTTTATTTGAAAATTTAAAATAATTTTTTCCCATCTCTGCTACATACTAATCCTGCACTATAAAATACTAATGTAAAGTGTACTTACAAATATTTCCGAATCATCTGTTCCTCCACTATTATTGAATCACGGGAATACGTCCAAATAAATTCTCCCAGTTTTTCGGAGCCTACACTACACTACACTACACAACACACTTTAAAAAATAGTGACAACGATCGAGATGTTACTCCTATCACTAACAAAATAATACTGCGATTTTAACCGCGTCGCACCCTCGAACGTGTTACGTCAGGTCATGCTAGGCAGGTCAGACGCCGTGGGTTTTGTTGACGCTAGATACAAAAACGAGGTAAACAAATTCTGGCGGCAGGGTGACCCTGTTTCCCGGAATTCCCTTTCTTCGTATCTATTGTTTATGGCGTCTAACCTGCCTAGGATAATCTGACCGTAACACCTCCGTGGAAGGGATCATTGTTAAAATCGCAGTATCATTTTGTTCGTGGTCGGAGTGACATCTTCTCGTTCGTTGTCACGATTTTATAAAATGTGTTGTGTGTATGTGTGTTGTGTGTGTTGTTTAGTGATTGTTGATAGTGAAGTACAGAAGATTCAGAAGTAAGTACACTTTACATTAGTATTTTATAATGTAGGATTAGTATTCGTATGGTTCGTATTCGTATTCGTATGCATTCGTATTCGTATTCGTTGTGGTTCAAATAAGATACTACTTTAAATCAAATATTTTTATTTTGATAACCAGATAGATAAAATGAAATATTTTTATTTTGTATTTCAAATATTTCCTTACAATGAAAATAAGTTGAGCAAGTAGTTAATATTATGAATTATAATTTTTAACACGAGAAGCTATAATAGTTATCAAAGTATTATTTGTAGTTTAATTACGAATACGTAACATGTTGATAAACAGACTACAATATCGTAATAACATTACAGGCAACAAAATATCATAAAAAAATAAGTTACTGTCAACTATTTGAAATACATACTATTTTACACAGTCCTACACACACCTACTCCGATCACTTTTTGAGATGTTGAAACTTTTTTGCGAATATCTCGGAAACTAAAGCTGAGCGGCGGTAACATGTATAGGAAAAAGTTGTTCAGAATGATGACCTTGACAACATATTTCAAGGTCATCAAAATCGGTGAGGAAACCCCTAATGTAAATAATTACCTTCCTTAAAAATAGGGTTACATATTACGCACGTAAACTATTACATTCACGCGCTAAAAGAATGATAAAATTTTCGGTTACGTTGAAACAGAAAGCCTCCTTAACAAAAGAAAACAAGTTTCTCCGCGACGATAACTCTCGTCCCCGATCGTGAATGAATTCCGGATACACAACAAACGCCATTTGGCAAAGGGTTTCCGCGAGTTGGCCCCTTCGGAACGAGACGATTATCGGTACTATTACATAATCTTGTTTTAGCGTTTTGCTCGAGGAAAGCATGCAGCCTGTCGGAAGGCGGGTGTACACCGTGGGGTTCGAGAACGAAGAGGGTGGGTGGTTGATTGCAATACAACGACGAAACTTTTCTCCTTGAATATTCGCGTTTCGGTCTCGTGCTTCGCAAGTTCCTTGACGCCAAATCGGATTTGCCAATGAACAACAGACTTCGATATTCATTAGTAAATTGCGAGGGTTGGGTGGGGTCGGTCTGGTAGCTAGGTTAGGCGAGGCGAGGCGAGGCGAGGCGCGCTGCCACCGCATTGATGAGAAGTTGTTCATGCTGAAGCAACATATTTTACACCGGCTGCAGAGGCTAGATAGGTAAACGCTGACGGCGAATAAGTTAAAGTGCATCGCATGCGAGCCGTTAATTCATTTCACGAACAATTAAGGCTCGGATCGGGTGATGGGTCAATCCCGGAGCCGGCTTATCCCAATCTTAGCGCATCGAAAAATCGCTCGGTTTCTTCTTCACGCGAGATGGCTCTTGTTCGGGACGGACTCTGTCCACGTCGATCGTTGTTTAGTTTTCTGGATCGTTAAGCAATCGACCGCCCTGTGCTCGTCCGTTCGATTCTTTCGACTCTCCTCCGCGCTGCACGAGAACCGCAATTGGGACAAGTTCCGATTCGAGAGTATGGTCGGGGCGAAGCAAAAACTTCCAGGGCAAAAAATTAAATGGTATAGGCGAGTTATCTTGCTCATAGCCGTTCTTACAGATTGCGGGTCCTGCGATAAGCCTGGGCTAGACAGAGAGAGACAATATGCGATACTTGTCCCAATAATACTTGTGCCATTAAGCAATCTTGTTAATTCATGAATTAATTAACGAATTATTTGATAATAATTTGATCTGTTCTAAATCTATATTGATTCTCAAACTCTTTCTTTTTAGCAGAATATTTTTTCCAAATTAAAAATGTTAATATATCACAATAATGTAATTGAAGTAAGAAGGAGGATGTTTGTTCCAATCAGTGGACCCTTAACAATACTTTTAACACATTAGTGTAGGAATATGAGTGTATGCATGTTGTATGTGTATGTGTGTGTGCCCGCGCGGTCGGGCTGCGACAAGAGGGCACTGATACGACGTAAATATTTTGAAGTTGCGTAGCAATAAACATTAACATCGAAATAACACATACGTTTTTGTCAACGGACGTGTTTTTGTTCAGTCGCGCCGGAGAGATCGATCGAGCGAGTCGGAGCGAGAGTTGGTTGTTGATATAAAATATAGCATTGTACAGCAAAATCGTTAATAAATTATTATATCCGTTACGCTTCACCTAAACGTGTAGGAGTTACTAAAAATATTCCTACAAATTGGGGGCTCGTCCGGGATTTAGAGAGAGAGGTGTCCGCGTAATCGGGTACGGAGTTTTGTGCGAGTGAAGACTGGAGAAGTGATTGTGAACCACGAAGCATGGAAGTGACAATGTTTACGGTAGTTGAGTTAAAGGAAAAGTTGAAAGAGATGGGTTTGGCAACAACTGGTAACAAGCCGGAACTATTAGCACGATTAACAGGTGCGGATCCGTCCGAGTCATGGGCACAGGATCTGTTGACGGCCCGGAAAACGAATTCAGAATTATTCCAAGACGCTGAAAACGATGTAGATCGTTCGCGAGAAACGGAAATGCTGGAAAGAGAGGTGGCTTTGTTCCGGCAACAGGCCGAAGTCAATAGACAGGCCAAAGAATTGGCCGAGCGGGAAGCAGCCATCCTGAGACGAGAGCTGGAAATAGTACGTCGTGCTCAGCAGACGCCTCTGCCTGAGGCCACGCGAATTCTTGACAATCAGGTGACACCGTCGTTCAGCAATGATTTTCTTCAGGGTGGCCTGAATGTAAAGCTCGTCGCTGACCTTCTCAATAATTATAGCGGGGAATTGGGCGAGTACGAGAACTGGGAGGAACAATTGCGGCTGCTCGTCCGGACGTATAACTTGAAGGACGAAGAAACAAAAGTGCTGATTGCCATGAGGTTAAAGGGAAAAGCACTTCGGTGGTTACACTCGAGGCCAATGCATCTAACATTGTCCGTGGAGGCGTTGTTATGTGAGCTAAAGGCGATGTACCGACATTCCCCTGGAATAATCGCAATGAAAAGACAGTTTGAAGAACGTACGTGGAAAAGAGGGGAGACGTTCCATGAGTATGTACATGAGAAGATAATTCTGGGAAACCGGATAACTATCCCAGAAGCCGAGATGATAGAATACCTCGTCGAAGGAATTCCTGACCCACAATTGCGGGACCAAACGCGGTTACACCGCTTTAAAACAAGGACGGACCTGCTGGCAGCTTTCGAGGGCATCCTACTGCGAGGGCCGCCGCCTCGCCCAGTACCACCTCAAGACAGAAGGGGCCAGTGGACTACAACTGGAGAAGGAGCAACAGGGACTCGAAGACAGACGTACAATGGGAACAACGACAGGCGCCGTTGTCATTATTGTAACGCGCCGGACCATCTGGGTTACGATTGTCCATCAAGAAATGCAGGCCCAAGATGCTTCCGGTGTAACGAGCGCGGGCATTTGGCGGTTCGCTGTCCGAAGGCGCAAACTCCACCTGAGCGTGTCAACCTGATCGAGGAGACATCATGGAGGAAGTGCACAAAAGAGGTAAACATAAATGGACAAACTGTGACCGCGTTAATCGACACGGGAAGCGATATTTCTTTGATGCGCGCCGAACAATACGTGAAGTTAGATTTGCCGCGATTAGAAGAAGCAGAGTGTAAATTTCGCGGAATAGGGTCAAAGGAAAATGTTCCGTTGGGAAAATGTCACGTTCAGGGGCTTATTGACGGCAATGCTTATACGATTACCGTTCACGTAGTATCAGACACCGTAATGGATTACAAATTATTGTTGGGCACTGACTTTCTAAATAAAACAAAAGTAATAATGGGTCGCGGGAATATTTCTATCCAGCCGGTTTGCCCGATTCGCGACGCTGTTGCCGAAATATGCCTCATAGACGTAGACACCAGCAATAAAGTAGATTTAAGCGATATACCTATCGAGTATCGGCAGCCCGTTCGAGAATTAGTAACCGAGTATGAACCTCGGGGAATTAAGGAAGTCCCTGTAAAAATGTCCATCATTGTTAAAGACGAGGAACCCGTATATCAAAGACCGCGAAGATTGTCTATTAGCGAGCGAGAAACTGTAAACGCGCATATCCAGGAATGGTTAGATCAGGAGATAGTCCAACCGTCGATATCAGAATACGCGAGTCCGGTAGTATTAGTAAAAAAAAAGAACGGTGATACGAGACTGTGCGTCGATTACAGGAAATTGAATGCGAAGATTGTGAAGGACCGGTACCCACTGCCACTGATTGAAGACCAGTTGGACCAGCTCCAGAATGCCAAATATTATAGCACATTAGACTTAAAAAACGGATTTTTCCACGTAGAAGTAGATAAAGCTAGCTGTAAATACACGTCATTTATAGTACCTGATGGACAGTTTGAATTTTTAAGAGTACCGTTTGGACTTTGTAACTCCCCGTCGGTTTTTCAACGGTATATAAACGTTGCATTCAGGGATTTAATACGCGACAAAACCGTATTAACTTATATGGACGACTTAATCATTCCCTCTGCGGATCGTAGTTCCGGTTTAGAAAAACTCGGGAGAACGTTGCGTGTCGCAAGCGAATTAGGGTTACAAATCAACTGGGGAAAGTGCAATTTCTTGAAGGACAGGGTAGAATATCTCGGGCATGAAATATACGGGGGAAAGATTCACCCGTCACAGCACAAAACCGAGGCTATTCGAAAATTCGCGCGGCCGACCAACCTTCGCCACGTACAAAGCTTTCTGGGGTTAACTGGATACTTCAGAAAATTCGTTCCTCAGTATTCCCTAATCGCGAGACCATTAACTGAATTGTTAAAGACCAACGTAAAATTTATATTTGGCGAGCGGGAGGAAAATGCATTTTCGACATTGAAAGAAGTGCTGTGCGACAAGCCGATCCTTAAATTATATAGAATCAATGCGGAAACAGAAGTACATACCGATGCGTGCATGTATGGTTACGGTGTGATACTATTACAAAAAGACTCTGAGGATAATAAATTTCACCCAATCTATTATGCAAGCGGAAAAACGACAACAGCCGAACAAAAATATACCAGTTATGAACTAGAGGTATTAGCCGTTGTAAAGGCACTTAAAAAATTCAGAGTGTACTTATTAGGGATCCCGTTTAAGATTGTAACGGACTGTCGCGCTTTCACGTTAACAATGAATAAGAGAGATCTATGTGTTAGGGTGGCGCGTTGGGCTCTTCTTTTGGAAGAGTTTAATTATACCATAGAACATAGGCCAGGTAGTCGCATGCCCCACGTGGACGCGCTGAGTAGGCGACCTTTGCCACAAGTAATGCTAGTTGGCGAATGCCGCGGTGGTTTTACCGAAAGAATGCGAAGAGCCCAACAGTCAGACCCAGATGTAAAGAGGATATTAGATTCGGTCCCGAGCGGTAATACGAGCGGATTCGTAATAAAGGGAGGGCTTCTGTGTAAGGAGCTGGACGATGGTTTGCGTCTGGTGATTCCGAAAGCTATGGCGACGCAAATCATTCGCAATGCACATGAGACCGGTCACTTTTCTGTAGCGAAAACCGAGGCTTTGCTGGATCGCGACTATTGGATTCCAGGCGCAAAACTGAAAATAGAAAAAGTCATCAGGAATTGCATTCCCTGTATTCTTGGCGAGAGGAAACACGGAAAATCAGAGGGGTATTTATGTCCATTAGACAAGGGTGAAGTGCCACTCGATACGTATCATATTGACCACTTGGGTCCTATGGCCTCTACGAGAAAAAATTATAAACACATACTCGTAGTCGTAGATTCCTTCTCGAAATTCGTCTGGCTGTACGCGACCAAGAGTACAAGTTCGGCGGAGGTAATCGCGAGACTCCGCAAACAATCATATATTTTCGGAAATCCGCGTCGCATAATTTCGGACCGCGGAACAGCGTTTACATCTAAAGAATTCGCGGATTATTGCACGGATCAAAAGATCGAACATAGCCTAATAACCACCGGTATACCGCGTGCCAACGGTCAAGTCGAACGCGTTAATAGAACGTTAATCCCGCTGCTCACCAAGTTATCCGAGCCAAAAAAGGAAGAGTGGTTTAAATACTTAGAGCTCGCGCAAGAATACATGAATATTACGCTTCATCGCAGCATAGGTATGTCACCTTTTCATTTACTCTTCGGAACACAGCCACGTTTTCGAGAGAATCCTCACATTCGAGAACTAATAGAGAAGGAAGCGGTCACTACGTTCCAGGAGAATCGCGACGAGATAAGGGAACACGCGTTACAAACTCTCGCCAAGATCCAGAGAGAAAACAAAAAGAATTACGACAAACGACGAGTGAATCCAATTGTCTATTCGGCAGATGATTTGGTTGCGATAAAACGGACACAACAAGCGCCGGGCATGAAATTTGCGAACAAGTTCTTGGGGCCTTACCGAGTAATTAAAGTTTTACGTAATAACAGATATGTAGTGCGCAAAGTAGGTGAATGCGAGGGCCCACAAGAAACTTCGACAGCGGCGGATTATATGAAGCCATGGGTGAATGAACAAAATGACCTCACAAGTGAGGAAGAATTATAATCAATGACCTTCGAGGGCGAATGTCCGGGTAGAATGGCCGAGTGTAGGAATGCGAGTGTATACATGTTGTGTGTGTATGTAAGTAATCAATGACCTTCGAGGGCGAATGTCCGGGTAGGATGGCCGAGTGTAGGAATATGAGTGTATGCATGTTGTATGTGTATGTGTGTGTGCCCGCGCGGTCGGGCTGCGACAAGAGGGCACTGATACGACGTAAATATTTTGAAGTTGCGTAGCAATAAACATTAACATCGAAATAACACATACGTTTTTGTCAACGGACGTGTTTTTGTTCAGTCGCGCCGGAGAGATCGATCGAGCGAGTCGGAGCGAGAGTTGGTTGTTGATATAAAATATAGCATTGTACAGCAAAATCGTTAATAAATTATTATATCCGTTACGCTTCACCTAAACGTGTAGGAGTTACTAAAAATATTCCTACATTAGTGTGCCCCCAATTAATGTGCTCGTCCATATTGATGTGCCTATTTAAACACTGTTCCCTTAAAAATCGTTATTCTCTTTACAACCTATCATTCATTCGCATAAAAATTCCATGGGTACAAATAAATTTCCAAATTAATCGGAGGATTTTGCTCGCAAGTCCGAGCAAAATTGTTTTAAACAATAAATAACTGTTTGCTTCGATTTCTTGTTATAAGTATAAGTATATAAATACATGCACAATTGCGTAAGTACTGTGCCAATACTATTCTTGGTAAAAATGTCAAAAAATGATAAAAAATTCGTAGCTTCGTCAGGAATCTTTCGGTTTTCTTTTTTAGAGTTACCACCATGATAAAATGTACTCTCTTCCGTTTCTCTCGTCCGAGAAATAGAAGAGCAAACCTGTACAATTGTAGTCGATGGCTGGAATTTAAAATAGAGCAGTGAGATAAAAACGATTTAAGACAATTCAGCGTTGTTGTAGGATATTTTTTGCTCACGAAAAATAAAATTTCAACACCTGTTCCATGAAAATGAAAATTTTAAGGCACATTGACAGTATAGTAATTCGAATGACAGAATCATTTAATAGGACAATACATCTGTGGTTGTTTTTGAAATAATTCATCGAAGTAATTTGTTAGAAACAATTGCTACATTATGATGAGAATTATAAATTCTCATCTATGATTCCAATTGTGCATTGTAAATGATAATTAAAGCTTTGAATATTCTATAGAACGTTTGTTCAAGTAATTGTTATTTTTGTTACATTAAATTGTCATTTTGTAATCAAGTTGGTATCGATCGAAACACATTTTTATTGAAAGGAATTTCCGTGCGTTTGCTGTTTAAAGAAATCGATTGTTCGAAGTCGACAATTGAAGGGGTAAGAATATTTTCATGCAATTTACAATTTCCAATGTTCCATTTTCCTTTATGCGTGTTACGATCATTTATGAATGATAAGTAGTAATTAACTCAACTATTCTCGGTTTGTTATTTAAAAAATGCAGCGCGAAATCTCACAGGAAAATATCTGTAGACGTTTCACAATTCATTTGTGGTATATATGAAATTTCATATCTTTCATAAGATTAAATTAAGGTTGATTTCATTTCGATTTTAAAAGCTCGTGAATGTCTGGAGATTAATAAATCCCGCGGTTGCCTCGAAAGTTCATAAGAATGAATTCACAGATTTCTAAATTATTGCATATACATTTCAAAGTATGTGTAACTTGTCGGCCGTTTTCGTACGGGCAAGTCAAACTTCACGCTGTGAATCAATTACAAGGAAAATGAAAACTTTTCTGATATTGGTTCAATTAGCGCGGATCAAATTAAAAAAAAAAAGAAAAAAAGAAGAGTAGAACATCGGATAATTGGCACAGGAAGTCCGGGAAATTACTTTTTAAAACTTCAACGATATTCTATAGCCATCGATTCTAAAACGACCAAATTTCAGACCAGTTTCCAATTACACGCCGAGCGCAGCGGAACATATATTAATTTTTATTAATTCCAACAAATTCATAGTTACTAATTGCAAACGTTCACTTGCAACGAAGAATTGATATCGTTTTATCTACACGGAGAAGAAAGCACGAAGCTGAAAAGTATCACTTAATAAACCCTGCAATAACATGATTGATTTTCAATAATAGTATAAATGTCGCACAGGATCGATCAAAAGTTAGTTATAAATATTAGTTTGTAATTCATAGACTCAATCCTACTAAATCGAATGCTATTTTAATCATTCGCGGAAAAATTGATTATTATCAAATTCAAGTTATTGTTATCGTGAGATGAATTCGATCCACTTTGAATCGGCCATTCTGGTTTTCGTAATTTTAACTTGAAATCTGTAATTGACCACTTTAAAAACTCCGGGATAGGAATTTTGTTGAAGCTGAAGTTCAAACGTTGGTGTTGGTATTTTTTTCCGGAATTTATGGATTTCGAACCACTGTGCGACGCACAATTACGTGGTGAACCGAAGTGTCGTAAGCAAAAAGCGGATGCCACAAGTCTGAAGCGTGAGAAATAGAGTTCCCCAGGCTACGATGACGAAGTTTCCAGTGTAATGAAAAATTTACATTCCACGGGAGCGGGCACGACGATCTGACGGAACAATGACCGGGCAACGTCAACAACAACGATAACGACGTATTCAAATTTAAGCCATGCACCCGCAACGGTCGGGAATTGTCGCGAGATTAAATCCCCTACGACTGTCGTAATCAGATTCAGGTAATAAACTCCTCTATCTATAAACTCCCTTCCGGGTCTTCCCGCGTCGCGTCGCGGCCCCACACTTCTGCACCTGACGTCGCACCTTTTCACCAGCACATTCACGCGAACGCACGTACACGTATGCACGCGGACCCACACAACGGCGATTTTGTTGTTCGCGCTCCCAGTAGTATACTTTCGCTTGCCACAGAACAATTACGGCGCATTTTAATTAAAAATTCTATTAATGCATTGCTGCCTCGTGCGAACGGTCCCCGGGGAAACGAATAACGCCGTTTCGACGAATTAAACGATAGTTTTAAGGCCGAAGAACCGTTCTCGCGTAATTTTCGCGGGGGCTGCTCTCTGCCCGACCATCCTCGAATAATGTGTTTTTTTTCCGGCTTTCTGCACACTATCTATAAATTCTAGGTGATCAATAAACACAACTGGATAAGAGGTACGCTTCGTTTCTCTTCTTATACTACCTGGATGAATCGTGTGAAATTTCGTGTGGAGAAAAGACAAATTTTTAGTTACAAGAATTTTTTCATCTTTAACCGTAAAAACAAGATGAATCATTCTTGGGCAGGACTCTCTCGAATACAACGGTATATTCTTTTATGGCTTTAGAAGAATTTAAACATATTTAACAGTAAACCTACCACGGCCAGTCAAATTGACCTTCTTAAAGTTCTGCGTACAATTTCGTACATACAACATGATCACATCGCTATTTATCTTCACGACTTTTTTTAAAATATATATACGATGTATTTTTCCGTACTTATTTCTCATTTTATTTTTTTCCCAGAAATATTTGTAGCCTGTCCTACCTACCGTAGCCGGTCACGAGATAATATGGTATTTACTCTTCTAAACCTAAACAATCAGTATAAAAGAAAGGCTATTCTCAATGTAGCATGGCCTACTTTTGAGTTAAAAAAAAAAAAAATAAATAAATAAATGAGCCGCCTTATTGAACGAGACGCTATCAAATTACGCGCGTGCCTGGTTGATAATACTGTTTCATAGCAAATGCATCCAAACCGCAAAAGTGGCCGACACATTACAATTTTGTAAATCGAGTAGAGAGCATGGCAGTATTTTTTATATAATTGAAATTATATATAAATAAATTTGTATCGTCATTTATTGGAAGTCGTTCATCTTCTAATTCATTCAGCAACAAATTGACTATAATCTACGTTTAATTATATTAGGAATAACTTTTTTCAAGGACCGGTCATTTTGACCGCGTACGGTAGGAATAGGTGTACAAGAAGTGTCGCTAGGTTTAGTGTTAAGCAATGTTTGTAAAAAGCAAGAAGCCTTTAACGCTGTCATTTTGTCGGACGTTTTTCAATTTATTTTGAAAACTATGCAAGTTACAATAATAAGTTAGAACACAGATTTTTTCTTCAAAATAGTTTTACAAAATCTTGTTAGTCATTCCAAGTATAAGAAAAATCTATCTGTTTTATCTGATATGGTATTTCTGAATGACAATCAATGAAAAATCAACATCAAAGATCGAGGAAAAATCTTTGCACAAGATAACCAAAAAAATGTAATGTAAGCAATTGAGACACATTAAAATAATTTGTCGTTAGACTGCCGCGGTTATTTCAATCTCCGTTATCTTTAAATTGTAATTTCTACCGTAAATGTGGTTTAAATTCTCCCCCCCCCTCCTCTCTCCGGGAAGGTAGTCCGAACACAAATATATGGTTCTATTTAAAAGAATAATAACGATGTTGAAGTCTTAAAATGTACGATCTCGACCTTCTCCACTGTTTTACCAATTTCATTCGATTTTTCTTGGTATCTTTGCATATCTATTGTACTTGACATATTTTCCTATCTTCAGTACCGGCACTTTTCGACCATACAAGTAACACATCTGCGGAATCCAAATGCATTTTATAAATAATCGAAATATGCGCGCAATATCACTTCAAATTAGTTACATTAATTTCGAAGCAAAATCAGGAAGCGCAATTAGTTCGTGGCAGCATTTTAATGAAAATGGCTCTTTAGTGTACCTACCATTAAGACATGCATAGTTAATGAGTGTAGCTATAGATTCTGTACGAACCAATGTATTAAATTTATATTTTTATACTTCAAATAAGTAGCTGATTTCGCCGGGACTAAACAAATTACAAAACTTGTTTGTTCATTTATACTCTTATGAATCCTTTACCAACACATCCGTGACATCTTTCTAATTTAAATGAGCCCACGCATGACACAATTTGGAATACATTTTCAAGCTCACAATCAGTCAACGATTTAGTAAAACTCGATTATTCGAATCATCATGGTCCGCCGAGTACAGTATTCTCTCTGTATAACTGTGGAAAAGATCTCTACCGTAACTGTTATAATTTTATCCTCACCACTGGGGGGATCCCCCTTCGAACCAGTCAAGAGATAAACACGCTCGACGACCGAGCCAGCGAGGGGTTTTGTATCGGTGAGACTCACACTAATGCAAGCGAAGAAAAAGATTGCAGCTTTTCTAATTTTTCGTTATTTTTCATGAAACTTTTACCATCCTATTCGGCTCTTCTTCCTGATTAAAATAACATCCAACACGATATAATTACGATTATAATTACTTGTGTAATAAGCAATTATAGTTTCGGGCGTGAAAAAAGACGGTTAACGGAAAATAAAGAGAGGCAAAGACTGCAGTATCTCTTCTATAGCTGTGACTCGGCAGACCCGAAGCTTCCACAGTTACGGAGACAATACTGTAGTCCGGATAAATAGAGTTTCCGACAAGCACATACAGTGGCCGAAATAATTATAGGTTCACTTTAATTTGTTAACATAAACATGTGTTTTATATAGAATTTTTGCTTTAAAAATATTAAACGAACATGAAATATTTTTGATAATTTTTAAACTGTATAAATCTGTATACTTACCATACAAAAACGTTGAAAACATTGCACTATCAATAGTATGTTTTATATATTTCACCGTGAACCTAAGATTATTTCGTATCTTGTACCCGAGAATTTTCAGTGTTTTTGAAAGAAGTACGTCTTCACACTACCGGTTTTAATATTCGACTGACTGCTCATACAGTGTGTAGGGCACATTCTTGCGGAATAATAACAAACACCACATTACACTTTCGACAACGTAAACAAAAGTAGCAGCAGTAAACCAGTCAACGTGATTAGTGAACCTATAATTATTTCGGTCACTGCACCGATCCTAGTTGTATCGTGCTGGGTGTCATTCCAATCAGAAAATCGTGTCACGAATATGTTAGTGCAAGTCTCACAAAAATGTAATCAATAACAAGAAACGTTTTGTCATCAGTAGACAGCGGATCTTTATGCATTTATGGCTTCTGGAAATGTTCAAAAAATGCTATAATATAAAATTCGAGAGAATTTAACACGATTTTTATTTGCTTTGGATCTACAAAGGCTGTCCCCATTAAAAATAGGATTTTATTTCATTCCACTTTCTTAAAATGTTTCTATAAAAATTGGAAATTGCATAAACATCCGATGTCTAGTCATCAGATTAGTATTGTCTCACCGATTAATTGTGTCAATGTTTTCTTTAATCGCTATCAATTTCTCTCTATATAATATAAGTGACATTTTAGTCCCGAATCGTTAACATGTATCGATACATAACCGTATTGCTATCGCAATTGAAGCACGAGTCATCTTCGAAAATTCGCGCTTCCTTCTCTCAAATCGATTTTCGCCTGTTCGAAGAATAAAGATAAGAATTGGAAAAATTGTTTATAGATTCGTATTCAGGGGGAGAGTGTGTGTGTGTGGGGGGGGGGTGATCTGTCGGAAACGTTTATTCATGGTTATCTGATGATCGGATATCCCGGATTGAAGGGGTTGCGCGCATCCGCCGTTCGTTCCCGATTTGTAAAGCGGAACATTATGGCGAGACACTTAGCGGGGATAACGGTGCCACAAGAGAGCCGCGGTGGGGAACAGCGTAAAGTTTCAGCTTAAAACACAATTTAGCAACAGCGTGTCTTCTATATCCGTCACGGAACAGGTAAGATAGCCCGTGGAAACAAGTGGGGCGAGGCAGCTCGTTCGAAGGAAAATCGTTCTTACGCTCTGCTTTTTCTGGGGAGAGAGATTCACTCCTCCGAGGTAGTTCGCCCGCTCTTCCATGGCAGCTCGTTAATATTTATATTCCGCATCATCTACTGAGCCGCATTTAACCTTAGAATACAAAACATTCTGCAAGCTCGGCGGCTATACCAGGGCTGATCTGAATCCTGGCCTCATTCTCCTTTCGCAACTCGCGGTGATAAGGCAACTTGTATTTCATTCTAATTTTAGTGTTTATCATCGATGCAGAACAATGTTAGAACCGTTTAATACAAAAGTGTGGTAAGCCGATATTATTTGTCTGTTCGGTTTAGTACCACATCTCGAGAGTTTAACCGTTATTAACCCTACGACGACGGTGCCTGGATCTATTCTGACCCAAAGTATCAAATTAATTTCTAACAATTAAACTAAATAAGTACCTGTTGTATCGAAGACGTCAGACAGATTAATGTGTCTGCAAGAAATATCGTTAGATATAAAAAATATACAGGGTGAGTCACCAAACGTTACCACCTCAAATATCTTTGTTGTTTCTAAAGATACGTAAAATATGGTAAGGACAAAGTTGAATGGTACAATGGGGCTGACACGATGCAAAAAAAAAATTTTGTTTTTATGTCATTTTTTTGGAGATATCAAGGTCACCTTGACTTTTTTTAAATGGAACCACCCTTTTTTAAACACCTACAATGATAGTCCCTTTCATTAGGAATTCAGTGACTATAATTAGTCCAAGGTCATTCAAGGTCAAGGACAGAAAAAACGTATAAAACTAAAATATGGAAGCAAAATACGTTTATCACGGTTGAGACGTTTATCGTAGTTGAAGTAAACATACTAAGGTCTCTCAATGTTATTCAGCATTCTTATTTACTATCAGTATGTTTCCAAACGCGATTCCGCTATGTTATATTCGATGACTGAAAAGTGTGATATGATCACGATTTTCTGTGAATGTAGAAAAAATGCAGTGCAGGCCTGACTACTTTATGAAGAAAGGTACCCCGAGCGAAACACTCCTTCTAGACGTACTTTCACTAATACGTACAGGTTGTTTCGAAGTACTGGAAGTGTACATGCAAGACAGTACAAACGGAAGAATCCCACGACTAATAAAGACAATGAAATTAATATTTTAGCAGCTATAGCTGTCAATCCTCACGTGAGTACGAGAAAAATTGCCCGGGAAGCAGGCATAAGTCAAAGTAGCGTAATACGAATTCTGGCCCGACATAAATTTCATCCGTTCCACATATCACTCCATCAAGAATTGCACGGGAATGATTTTCAAAATAGAATTAATTTTTGTCAATGGGGATTGCTTCAAAATCATTCATTTTTTTCTAATGTCTTGTTTACGGACGAAGCAACATTTACTAATCATGGCTCAATTAATCTACGGAACGCCCATTATTGGTCTGTGGATAATCCGCACTGGCTGCGAGAAATTGATCATCAAAGACAATGGAGCGTAAACGTGTGGTGTGGTATTTTGAACGACAAAGTAATTGGACCATATTTCGTTAACGGAATGATGACGGGACAGAAATACGCTCAATTTTTGCAAGAAGATCTGCCAATTTTGTTAGAAGATGTCCCTTTACAAAATCGCTACGATATGTGGTACCAACATGACGGTTGTCCTGCTCATTATGCACGAGTAGCAAGAGAAACGTTGGATTCTCGATATCCAAACCGATGGATTGGACGAGGCGGAACAGTTTCATGGCCAGCACGATCGCCTGATTTAAATCCACTGGATTTCTTTTTATGGGGTCTGCTAAAAGAGACCGTGTACACGGATGCTCCAACAACAGTTGAAGATATGCGTCAGCGTATCATCACAGCATGTACGAATATCACGTCGGATACACTTATCAGAGTTCAACATTCCTTCAGAGCTCGTTTACAACAATGTATCGACGCAGACGGCCATCATTTCGAACATTTATAAAATACAGGTATTCTGCTTCCATATTTTAGTTTTATACGTTTTTTCTGTCCTTGACCTTGAATGACCTTGGACTAATTATAGTCACTGAATTCCTAATGAAAGGGACTATCATTGTAGGTGTTTAAAAAAGGGTGGTTCCATTTAAAAAAGTCAAGGTGACCTTGATATCTCCAAAAAAATGACATAAAAACAAAATTTTTTTTTTTGCATCGTGTCAGCCCCATTGTACCATTCAACTTTGTCCTTACCATATTTTACGTATCTTTAGAAACAACAAAGATATTTGAGGTGGTAACGTTTGGTGACTCACCCTGTATATAAATATATTTATTTTAGAAAATTATTAATTACAGCTGCTGCAAACGGTTCTGAGAATCGTCAATTATTTGTACAGATATCAAATCAAGTCGCTTTTTCAGATTTAGAGCAACAATAATCTTCAATACGATTGATATACATGATTCGTATACATTTATGCTTACGCTGCACAGATAACTTGAATGTATTAATTACGCGTACAAGTATATTGTTGAGTTCAAAATAATATAGAAACGTTTGAAGTAACAATTTCTGAACGGGAACTGAAGTAATTTAGCATTTTTTTAATTTCCACTTAGTATCGTATCAGGGCACGCGATACCATTATTCGATCATTTAAATGGCCCTTCAAACGTTTTAAAATAAGTGGTAAAATTACAATTGGAATTTTCATTGTACGTTGACCGAGTGCTTAAAACTTCAACATAATTAATCAAATTTTCACCGCAGACTCGGGTCTTTATGTCCGACGAGTGACTTGTTTCTGAATTCACGTTAGAATTCTCGACAGATTATATTTTTCTACGAGGAGGAACGTAAACCTCAGATCTCCGAGTCGGCGGGATTCACGACAGAGTCCAACTAAAAATGAGAAACTTTTCCACCAAAGGGAATTTTTAAAGCATTATTTTCTTTTTGATATGCTTCTGTCCTCTGTTGGACCATCGTTTTGATAAGGTGAAAAGATAATATTTAGAACATTTAGAACGAAAGTTCAATACAAAATCGTTTCATTTCTTAATCATTTTAATAATCTGCATCTGGATAATATCACACTGCTCTTAAATTCTTTTAATATTGTCACTGGTTTGTGCTTAATGTACTCATTTTTATCGTATATGCATAAAATCCGCAATCTAATGATTAGTAAATTAGCGCTTAAACAGTTTTTATAAACTTCCATTATAATTATTGACAAAGAATTGTTGAATTGTTGATTATCCTCTTACTTATTCACACAGGAACGATGCCTCGATCAATCTAGATCTGACGTCATGGTATTGCTATTTATAGGAGTGCATTAAAAATGTGCTGTGCGAGACTGTTTCAGTAAACATGAAACTACACACTCCGCAGGGAATTATTTTTCTGAATGGCGCAGCTCACTATGAATACAAATTGAACCAATTTTGCGGCGTTTCTTTGAAACCGCACCAAAGGATTACGCTTTTATTTGTTTAACTGCTGAACAATTTTCATTCCGAAAGACGGACGTTTAATTGAAAGAGAAACGCATTAGGACAACAATCTACAGATGTAAAAGAAAATGGATAGAGAAGTTCATGATGTTCACCGCTTTGTCAAACAAAAATTTTATGTCTTAATGAAAAAAGGCAGAGGGTTTATTTCATACAAGTAATTTGAACGAATCGTCAATACTGTATATTCGCTAAAATGACGAAATTTGAAAAGTTTCCGTCGTCGACCCGGCAGTGTCAATTTCAAAACTGCAGAATGTTCGAGCACTGGATCAATTTGAGTGATCAAGTGAGTTCGAGCTCGTGATCTGCAGTGCATACGTTTTCCTTTCTGATCATCATTCACTTCCAACCAGGCCGTCCATCAGTATTTCCTGTGTTACAGGTAAAACGTGTTTTCCGTAGTATTTTATTCAATTCGACGATTTCCAAAAACTATCACCTTCGAGGGAAACGATTTTTTTCGACGCGAGGGATAGGTAAAAGGGTGATCTATATATCCTACGCGCTTCGTGTAATATTTAACGAACTATAGGGACAGCCGAGCTGCGGCGATGCACCGGAAGTGTCCAGATTTCGTACGCGCGTATGCAACTTTGATTAAAAACGAAGAGATAGCGCTCGTAAATCTAATGAAAAAGTCAACTATTTTGAACTTGAGTTTATTAGGTGTTAGTTTTAAGGGCTCCCTGTAAAACTAGTTTGGACACAGTCACAAGCAAAATTGAACCAATGAAACCATTTTTCCATAACAGCATTATTTATGCGTGCGCTAAAACGAGATCACAGAAAACTTAAGGGGCACATGATTTTACATTCATATTTTAATTCTGTTACATTTAATTTACTAGTTAAAGTATTTTACACCTGACTCAATTTTGCAACAGCCCAAGATATTAACCATGCAATATATTTAATAATTTATTTAAGAACCTTGTACAGTGTCATAAATCACAATTATTTAATTGTCCCTTCGAGATAGCCTATATTATTCGACTGGATTTTAGTCTGCGTTTTATGTTGGTCAATTTAGATTTTTAAATAGCTGAGAATAAAAACAATTTTACCAGGTTTTGCACCTGTGCAACATACTTTCCGTAATACTCTTCGGAAATTATGTTTGCCACTTCCATCGGTCCGGAAGATTGTCTATAGGAGACGATTCACAAAATTTAATTGTTTACTCTGTTTCTATTTATCATACGTTTCATATAAGAAAGCACACTGTGCTCGACTGAAAACAATTTTTAACATAACAGAGAGCGGGCTGCTGTTTGTGTATACACAGCCGTGCATTATTGTAAACTACCGATAACAGTAAATAAAGTTCCAACTGCAGGGCGGACTGCAACATAGCGGGGAATATATTTTTTACAAACATGCCGACGTTGTTTATATAAATTGGTTGACAGAACGGATAAATCTTGATAAACAGAGTTAACGAAAACTGATGTTATTGGTTAGGTTTTATGGAATTTGTTACTTAATTCGAGGAATTATCTGGTTATACATCGCCGTTTTATCAATAACATATTCTTAGTGATAAAACCAAGTGTTTTGATATATATAGTCTGATAAATGTATATTATAATTCTATTGTATTAAATTTTATAAAATATTTTAGGAATTTTGTAAATTATATTTGAGTCGGTTTTACACAAAAACTTCAATGGAGAACACGGATTTTTAAACTATATAATAATGGTATTACATTAAAAATTTAATTTAAAAATAATAAGAGAATTCAGATTAAAAAGTAAATGCAAGGATACTTGTATCTTTCTTTAACAAACATAAATTTTGAAATAATCGATGTTTGCTTTACAAATCGATTTTTTCCTTCCGCTTGAATAATTTTTGAACATGCTTACAAATTTATTATATTAGATTAAATTTCAAACTTTTAGGGTTATACATAGAAGGTGCGAGGTCAGTTCGGGAGGATCATTTTGTATCCACATAAGAAGAAGTGTTAAGATCTTGTATCAGATCATTTGTCATTTCAAGCGGGTGCTTTAATCCACTCAAATAGGAAATTATGTGAAAATACTAGATTTGAACTTTACGCAAAACAAGAATCAATTCAACACTTTATCAATGAAATTGTGATTTCCATATCGTATCAAACAGATTGTGCCCAAGCCTGGTATTAGCGTCAGCAGTGTAATCACCGTCTGATAGCGTAGATAATAGCCCGCATAATAGCTAACAGCCTGCGGATTTTACGCATTTATGATAGAAATGAGTAGATGTAATTTAAAGTAATGGAAAGCTTAACAGAGAATTTACGAGCGTCGATACGTTAAATTCAACTTATTAAATTTTGCAACAAGTGCGGACAATCCCTGTTTTGCATAAAAATCATTGTCATCGCATAAGAAGAACGGTCGCTAATTAGAAGTAATTTCCCGCGTCTGTCAATAAATCAAAAACACTATCACTAAAAACTGACAAAAAAATACACGGGGAAAGTTCGTCGATCACCCGATAGCGCGGTACTTCCGTCGGGTTTCGGTTCGATGTGGGACGATCGGTAGTTAGTCACATCATATCTCGATAATTCTGGTTTTACGGTAGAACTGGAGCTTCCAGCCGATTTCTCTCGTATCGCGCTCGGCGATCACGCGGGTTTCTGTTTGACTCGCAATTAGAGGTCGCGGTACGCGCGAGAGCAACATAGACAATTACAACGGCCCTGCGAAAGGGGTGGAAAATTCGAATGTCCGAACGAAAATCGATTTGACGAGTCAGCGGAGAAGGCCGGGATACCGGTAATTTGTGACACGCGATCTCGTCTGCGAATGAAAACTTGATGCCGTTGGGCGGACCGACTTGGTGCCATACGAACGTTCCGGTTATTTTATCGAGCTGCCTGGCCTTCCTGTACACGGCCATCCACTTCCTGCCCTTCTCCCCACTTCTGTCTACACCCCCACCTCTCCCCCCCCCCCTCTCTACTATCCTCCTCTTTGCGAAATAGGATTTGCGAGTGTCGATTCCGTTTTTAAATGGCATCGATCTGGATTGAATTTCCCTTCTGCGCCCGAAGGAACAATGACGTTCAATAGGCCCCGGAAACAGTAATTACCACGATTCAATCTACCGTCTGCACGCTCGGAATTATAGCAGTCAGAAATTTCATGGTACAAGCATTTAATGGCAATCGAGAAGTCTTAAAATTATCGTGGATATAATAGGATTATCGGATACTCGGATTAATTATTTCTGTGAGTAGAATAGATATCAAGAATATCAATGTAATGTTTCCAACTTAATTAAATTATTTAAAAAAATAACTTCCGTTCCTGATCGTCAAGGAAAGAGATATTTATTTTGCATAAACAGTCCGATAATGACGTCCACAGAATGACAAATATACTCGTTGGGATATAAAGGTATAAAGAGGTGTAGAGATTTACTTCAATAAGAGACAAATTTGATGTATCCTACTCGTATGAACTTGGAAACATCGTATGTCTGACCATTGCTGGTTACTTCTACTTGTTATACAGGGTGTGGTCGGACGAAGGGTACAACCGAGAAGAAATGATTCTACGTGTCAAAATAAGTTGAAGAAAAGAAATAACATTGTGTTTGGGCTCCTGAGCGGGACAGAGACCGATGCCCAAAAACAATAAACAGTTAAACAAGCGAGCGATAAAACGGCGTTGCGTTCAAGACGGCGATTTGAAACGCGATCGAAAAGTAACCGCGGTCGGCGAAATATAATAGACGATTTAGGTGACTAGGCGATAGGCGAATAAGATTTGGTGTAGTTCAGTTTAACTCAGTTTAATTTAATCTGTTCAGTTTATAGTTTAGGTTAGTTATTTTATGCAATCGTGGTTTTTAAATATATCGTCATTTTAACGCTATCTTCCTTGATCCTACAAAATTTCTTCGTTTGACGCCTCGTTTTCAAGAAAATCGAGTTTAAAGACCCGTCGGGTTCGCGTACTGTAGTATTGTATATGCAGCAAGTAGAATTGGTCGGTTATGATCAGACGCGTCAGACGATTCCTATCTAATAGCACGCGTATTTGCTGCATCTACGAGTACAATTTTCTCGAAAACGGGACGTCAAACGAAAAATAAATTTATTGCTTCCAAATTTTATTGCTTATTTTTTATTTATTTTTACATGTAGAATCGCCATCTGCTCGGTTGTACCCTACGTCCGATCACACCCTGTATATTAAATATTAAGTTTGATATGTATGACGGGGAAATTTGATGCAAGTGGGAAACGTACAGTGGTATTTCAGAAACTACTGAAAATTGATTTGATACACGCGGCTGCTAGCATGTTCACAATAAGTAGAAACGGCAAGGAATAGTCAGACACGCTAGCACAATCCCATTCGGTCATCACGCGCGCCTACTGAATAATCAAATCTCATTTTCTCGAACATGATACCTCGTATGAAAAGGACAGCATGAAAAAACCATTACGTAATGTCGCATTGAGTGAATGTTATTGAATTTTTTAAGAGGTCTCGCTCTTTTGACGACAGAAAAGTTGAATTTTTTTGCTTCATATTTTATTGACATAATCGTAAGTCGTTTCAAGGAATGCGAAAATTTGACGACCAAATAGACTTTGAAATGCAGCATTCTCGTAAATTTTGTAATATTGTCTTTAGGTAGTTCTTTTTCTTTCTTTTTTTTTTCTTTTGAAACAGCAGTTCTGCAAACTCGCAATTTGTTATTTGCAATTACAACCATTTGATTTATTTCGGTCAGATATCTTTATTATGTATTTATTCTTGATAGAGTTAGAACTAACTCAATATTTGCAGAATTTAATTTTTACGAGTTAAACAGTCGATGGATATTTTGCAATATCCAAAATTTTACAGTTGAGACACTATTAACTGCTTGTCATTACTTGACAGTTTATTAAGCATAATTTCATATTCTTCATTTACTGTTATAACTTCGTGATTAGTCACACCAGAAGAGATCACGAATCTCTTTAATTTTTTGCTTCAATCATTAATACGAACCACTATGTGTACAATCAGTAAATTTGTACACATCAAATTTCTTTATATTTTATATAGACTAACAATTGTGTAACAAAATTCAAGAGTGATGCATCTACTAATTATTTTATTCATGTCTATTAAATGAATTAATAAATTAATTTATCAATTATTACAATCGAATTATCAAAATCAGATTGAAGTGGACGTATTCATATTACATTTATCATCACAATTATGAATTATAAATGTCGTCTGGTGAACGGAAATTTGAATTATTCATGTCAACAGAAGCTAGTGTTGAACGTAGCAGATTCAGTAGAGAAAAAGTGTTTGTACTTCGGTAACTGTCTCACTTAACAATGCTATTGTTAAAGGTATAAACTTGTCTTTTTCATATAAGTTTATAATAATCTAAAACGAATTTCTTTTCACTGTTTAAAAGTGAAATCGTATACAGTTTTCTTTCTACGTTCCTTTCTACGTTCTTTCTAAACTCTCTATTCTCTCTTCTTTAAGAACTAAAACATTTTCTTTCAATTTTTTATACCGCTATGTTGTATTTTGCAATTAACGACCAAACCACATTACTTTATTACGTGCAAATTACGGCAACTTTAAACAAATCAGGCGTGCCATTGTGTTTCTGTTTGCGGAGTGACAAAATTGTGTAACACTAAACTTCACGTAACTCTGAAAACCGAGCTCGGTATCCATTTTCTTCTCTCCACACGTACAGAAAAAAAAAAGAAAAGACGTTGCAATTTTTATCGTCAGAAAGATTCAATTCTTCTGCGGGAATTTACAACGACAAGTTAAAGAACGAACGTGTCAGGTTCGAAATCTGAGTTAGCGGAGCATTAGTCACCCCGCAGCAGCCGTAGAATGTTTGATGGTGTTCGTGTTTCCTTCTGGAGCTCGTTACTTACGATACTCGGTGGTAACGGAAGTAGGAGGTGTTAAGCCAGATGTTGCCGTGCCCTAAATATGAATTTGTATAGAGATACGTTATTCGAGACAAGTTACACCGGAAAACGTAAATGACGAATGCACGATAGCCTGGAAAGACCGTTCTAATTAATCGTTACCGTCATTGCTAACAAGCGATCCCACGCATCCGGAACTTTTTTAATGATCTCCTTCTGCTTGTCCGCCGCAACGTCAAGCAAAGACGAAATCAAACGGGATTTAAAGGAGGTTTCTCGTGTAACGACCGTGATAACAAGTGATATTGAAGTATTTATTTAGAATAACTATTGGCAATCGCTTAAAATCACTTTACCATAAGCACGCATAACTTTTGAACCAGTGAATTCCTCGCATTAAAACCTCGATTTTTGTAATTTTAGATCTACAGGATTAAATGAAAAAACTTGAATACTACTGTATTGCCAATATTAAGTTTAACTTCTAGTCCTGTATGTTAAAAACAATATACGGATATATTCCGAAAAAATTCGTGAAAATCACTTGTTCTCGCTGCCGTTACACGAGAAGCCCCCCTTAACGTAAATCGTTTAGGCAGGCTCGTGTCGAGAAGATCGTTGACCCAGAACCAGCAGGTGCGCGGCAACAATTAGGATTGCGCGAGGCTCTGGTGCGTCTCAACGCAACTTATGAATGAAAATTATCCACCCATTGTTGCGATTCTGGAACGGTAATGAGCACAAATGCAGCTAAACTCATTATCGGAAAGAAACGGCACAAACACTTTCCTATGTTAGTGACGAACGAGGGAAACCTGTCTGAGCGGAACGCAAGAAAATGTTTTTGTTCCGATTTACCGGGACGACACTAACCTCTTTTGTTTTTTCGGTACTTGCGAAACGTTGGAACAATTGGGAGAGAAGCGGTTCGACAATTAACGGTTACCGAGAAATGATCTATAAAGACGCCTGGCGGTGCATGCACTTTTAAAACTGCTTACGTACGATTTAACACGAGATTTACCGGCTACTTAAGTATATCTATTTCTACCAAGGCCAGTCAAAATGACTGGTACTGGTATAAGTGTCAATAACAAAAAATATATTTGTTACGAATACATATAAAATTTATTCTTTAGTTATGGCTACAAAAGTCATAATATCATTTCGGAAAGAAAATGTTACATGCAGTAGGAATTTTTAATTGAAATTGCAAAACCAGTCATTTTGACTGGTCTGGTAAATTTAGTGTTAAAATGAGTTCTGTAGACTCGAATCCATGTCCCTTATACATGGTGTTTGATAACTGGTGGTACAAGCGAAAAGGGGGTGATTCTACATGAAAGAATAAATCGAAAATATAGAATAAACATTTTTCGTTTGAGGCTTTGTTTTCGAGAAAATCGACTATGAAGATCTGTCAGGTTTGTGTGCTTTAGTATATGCAGGAAGTAGATTTGGTTGGTCATGATCAGACAGTTGCGTCAGACAATTCCTATCGAATAGCATACTGCATTTCAAACTCGATTTTCTCGATAACGAAACTTTGGATGAAAATATTTTATTCTATATTTTCGACTTGAACATCCTGTAAATCGTAAAAATTGTTTCAAAAGATTATGGAGTCCGCGTGCATCTTCTGATTAGAATTTAATTCTCGGAAATTATGCAACTCGCTGCATCGCCGAAAGAGCCTTTCGATTTTGAGTGAATAGCCCTTTGTTTCTGAATAGGGCCCCTGTTCCGGCACATATTTCCTTAAGGATCAAGAGTCACAAACGGAAAAGTGTTCGTACCTAGCAATTAAATGAACGCTCTCGCGTAGAGCCGTGAATTTGAAAACACGTAGGAAGCACAGCCTGACAAAGTAGTATCGTTCAAAGAGGATTACGTGTATGTATACTAGCAACGGCATAAATCGTTCGCCTATTGTCCGCGAAATCGAATAGGGGCGGGTGATAAAAGAGTTCCGGAAGTGGGAGGGGGGGAAAAAACGCGGCACCAGACGAATCTTTTAAATAAATTAATATCCTCGGTACATGTGCATCGATCTGCGAGTCACTTCAGTTCCGGCATCTCGACCATTGGAAAATACTACATACTCCGAAGCCGGAGCGCGTTTGAAGTTCTTTTGAGTCGGCCGTTTCGGATCTCTCTAACCGCATATAAACGTTTCATTCTCAATGCGGTGAACAGAGCAAAAGGATACACACTCCCGGAAACAATGGAGTTTTTTTTATCAAAGCGGATAACGGCTTAAAGCGAAACGAATTATTTCCAATTAAACGAGACGGCCGCGGTACAACAGCAAATACAACAAACTCCGAACCCGGTTCCCATTCGAAACGGTCTTTTCGAAAAAAATACCGGCTCGGAGAGAGAATGCGCACGTGGCACGGCTTGGCTACGAGTGAACGCGTATTGCGGCCGACAGCCGCGTGGCGCCGCACAAAGGATCCCATTAGAGGGCACGGGAACGCAGCTACCCGGTCCCTTTGAACGCACACGAATCGTTGACAAGTCCCCCGTATATATGTCGTGTCCTGCGGACTGGACTCCTCGAGAGAACGCGAACAACCTCGCAACGCCCTGCGTCTGTTCTGGGCCGAGCTCTTGCTCTTACAGAGAAACGGATGCTCGCTGACACCGCCAAGTACCGTTCCGATATCGCATAAATACGCCCGACAGCTGCGATGCCATTTTTCAGCTCCTTAACGGCTTCGCGACACTCTTGAACCACCTGCGATCCTGACGTAAATGTTTACAACAAACGAACCATCCCCAACTTCTAGAACCCTTCACGAAACGGTTTACAATTAGTTTAGTTGCTGGATACAACGATTTATAATCCAGTTACAGCGAGAAACGCCTTTTCTCACCTACACTTACGTGTCGACGTCGTCGCCGCACAGTGGGGTATTTTGCCAGTTTAGCCCGCTAAAACTATTACGACGTTATTAGTAATGTGAAGGTCATAATATTATATATCGTTGAATTCGTCTTAATACCAGCTACAACATTATCAAATCAAAAATACAGTTTAATGTTTAAAAAATCGAAGCAATCTTGTTTCTTTCTTTTAAACAAATTTTTTTTTATGTTTTTTGTATTGCAATTTATACGTTTATTAATACTGTTAAACTTTTATTTGAAACATTTTTTTGTCAGATTTAGAGAAATTGTTATTACAAAACCCCTTTTGGCCAAAACCCCATTTGACAAAAAGTTAAATTTCTCCATGTGTGGCACTCTGTTGCACCTAAACTCTTCAGGATTCTGTAAAGCAATGTCTACTGAATAACCTCAAAAAAAATTAGAGAGGTGTTTTACGGAGAAAAAAAGTTATTACATAATACATTTTAACTTTCTGAAAAAAAAATTGTACCATTTTCGATTGTTTATTCTATCAAAACCACCGAAGCGTTTAGAACAAAAAGCTGTAAAATTACTTTATATACCTTCCTTTACATCCTAGAAATGTTTTTATCCCGATTCCATACACCAAACTTGTGAAAAGAATCATTTCTTTAACACATGTTTTTCGACCCTTCTCTTGTTCACGAGAATATGTCACTTTCAAGTGTCTATATGTTACTAAATAGTACTATTTATAGAAAAATATTATTGTATATTACTCGCATATATATTCAGGTACACGAGAAAAAAGTTTCAGTTATTTTGAACAAACTAAAAATTTTTACTTTTGGCGCGCTAAACTGGCCAAATACCCCACTGTGCGCCGTTTACCGTAATACAAAAGTGTCTCGAATTGGACACGGAGTTCTAAACCCTTCGACCCCCGACCAGAGGCAATAAATTAGCCCAACTTATTAGCCCTTTGGCCTATGACCGCGACTCTGACTCGTGGTGAGGAATTTGTGCATAAGATGTCGCGTGTTATGATTGCAACCAGCGAATAGAGTTATTCCACATCGAGTATTTTTCCTTTGATTGTGACGTCAGTATTTGGTTTTTGTCATTTGTTTCTGACGAAACTGGACGATCTGTGTTACTTTAGTTCCCCGTAAAGCTTCGTTATGTTCTCACGTTTTAAATATAACTCTGTAGAAGGAATTAAAAAGCCTTATATCCATCATGCCAGGAAAAAGGAAATCTAATGTTGATGGTAGTAGAGAGAAGCGTGGCACTATCGCCGATTGTGATTCGATAGATCATTTTTAATATGATAGCGAGGACAGTGATATTATGCTTCATTCAATTAAAGATGACTCCGATGACGAAGACAGCATTTATCAACAATTATCGGAGCAATGGTTTAGGGAAGAAAAAAATAACAAGCCAGGTTAGGTTTTTTTTTAAGAATAGGATAAGTTAGGTTATGAAATGGAATTAGATTTAAAATCTAACCCAGACCTTCATGTTATTGCTAACCCTAGGTTGGCTTCAGAGAGATCTAGGTAAGATTTGGATTATCGGTACTTACGGCAGGAGAATTTAACTTATCCTAATTACCATAACGGTTCGATAATATGAACACCTTATTCATTAAAAATCTTTTATTGTGGTGTATTATGAAAGTTAGCCTGAATTTAACTGCGTACAGAGAAGAATGTTTTTTCAGCTGTACGCCTTAAGGCAATAAACCGATTACAGCCCTTTCAAGCATACCACTTTGCGAGCCCCCATTTTATTTCGCGTTTTCGCTTTAATTATGTACACGTACAAAACGGAATTCACGCAAAGCCACGATGAATTTTGCATGAGTATTGAAATCTTATTTGAAGTGGTCGCGTTAAAAGATTTTTCAACTATTCGCATATATGGAAGTTATACCGATCTGTTTAAATTGATGTGTCAACGTCTAAAATAGTAACATAAAAAAAGGAATGAAATTGGTCAAACAATTAGTCCTCTACTTACGTGCTCAAGAATTTTGCATCTAGAAATGAATTTCTTTTGTCAACTTTTCCTTTTGGTTCGTATAGGACCGGTTCGCATAACGTGGCAATTCTTTGGAACCTAACTACCGTGTTAGTTATAATGGTGTAACTATTTATGGGAGACACCTGCAATTATACAATTCTTCTGTTACATCAGGGGGGGTGTCGAGGGGTCTCGACGTTGAATTGTTCTTCGTCGCGTTACATAACTTTTTTATATAATCCTATAGATCTTGACGAGAAAATACCAAAAATCCAAGTTTTAATGTGAGAAATTCATTGGTTTAAAAGTTCAACGATTTGAAGCGTTTTGACAGGCAAGGTCGCCGCCATGTTGGTATTCTCAAAATCTGTACTTACCCGGTTTCTGCATCAAAGTCTCTAGTTACAAATGCACGTTTAGCAGCACCAGAGGCAACGATACTCGTTACATGATTAGAAAAAAGAATTTGTCCATACTGTTGCTCCAGTAATTCGAACAACCATTGAATTTGCGTAAGAAACGTAGCAACGGTGTGAAATATGCAAGACGCCAGCGTTTTAAGCTCGCTCGTTCGAATCGTACTAATTTCGAGGATCCCCGAAAAAGTTCGAAAGTTCCGTAGCAGTCCCAAAATGTTCAAACACTCCTGCGCGGCGGCGTCTCGTTTCCGAAGGGATGCTCGAACTTTCGTACGCGGGCCAATAAGATCATCGCACTGCGGCTCACGGTATTTAAACATCGCGTTCCTTTCACGGTATGTTCGAACTTCTCGCTCGTAGCAGTCCCGCTAATTACCAGAATTAATCACCGGGTTCGTCAAAGTTTTGATGCCATCGTCTGTTCCCGTGGAACGTCAGCAAACGGTAGACGGTTTTCGGAATGGTATACCCATGGCGGGACAAGGAGGGGACAAAAGTAAGCCCGACGCGGTTACGTCGCGAAGCAACCGTAATTTATGATAGTCTGTTTGAGAATAGAGGAAACTAGACGTCTGTGGGACAGAGAGAACGTTCTAATTAATCGCTACCGTCATTGCTACCAAACGATCCCTCCCATCCAGGCTCTTCTAATGAACTCCTTCTGCTCATTCACTCACGAGCAAAGACGAAATCAAACGGAATTCTAATCGTAAGTACTGTACGTCCGTCAGATGATTGCTAGGAAAGGTGTTTAGGTTCTCACTCTAGCCTGGCTCCCCCATCAACGCACGCACTGTTGCTATTGGCCAAAGACAATGACGATCAACGACACCGGATGATCTGCGACGATGCTGGGAACCTGGGTCAATGATCGGGTATCAGGAGTCCGTCAGTCTAATTCTCACCGACATACACTTTCACAGACTTACTTTCCCTACCGACAGATTATTAGGCATATAAGGTGTCCTAAAAATGTTACATTTCTCTTCTGAAAATGTTCTCCGTTGTTTTGAATATTTTTTTTTTATTAAACTATAAAACCCCACATGGGATTATTAGCAGCATGCACATGGCTGTGCATGCTAACATTACATTACATAGGTAGCTTATAAACTAGGATTGAGACAATATAATGAACATTTTCGAATACAATATTAACACTAAAGATATAAACAATGAGACTTAAGAAACGAATGTATGAAAAATAGAGGACAAAGAAAGGGTCCACACAAAAAGGAATCTATTGTATAGGGTGGAAAGAAACCCTTGTTGCAGAGTTTGCGAATCAAAGCGTCTCTATTACTGTCATAGATCGGACATTGCCATAGCACATGATTAGGATCCTGTACTAGACAACCACATGGACAACCCGTGTCAGCAGCAAGTCTAATCTTAAAAAGGGAAGCCCCTAGTTGAAAGTGTCCAGATCGAAGTCTATTAACCCAGCAAATGAATTCTCTGGGGAGCCTCAAGTGAGCAAACCAAGGTTTAGGCCCAGGATGATAATTTGAACTGAAAAATTGTATGCCCTTGAACCCTGCTTCAGCAAGAATATAATTTTTTGTTAGCTCCCTAGCTTGCTTCCTAAAGCTGTGGGAAAAATCAGAGTAGGGAATCAGGATATTAGAAGAAATAGCCAACAAAGATGCTTCTTTAGCTAGTACGTCAACACCTTCTCATTATGTGTGATTCCAATATGCGAAGGGGTCCAAAAAAGAAGCAATTTCTTGGATTCCGTGAAGTAGGAGTTTATCAAATTATGGATGTCAAGTAGAAAAAGATTGGATTTGGTATTGCCCGAGTAGTTACTTAGTGCAATTAAAGCACTCAGACAGTCAGAGTAGATGTACACATATTGATGGGAGCAGTTAGAAGCAAGCTGAATAGCGGTTTTGATTGCAATACATTCAGCAGAGAAGATAGTCATATTTTTGTGCAGACTTAGTAAGCGAGATTCATTTCGCTCAGGTGAAAAACATGCCGCACCAACAACTCCTAAGTCTTCATTTCTGCTTCCATCGGTAAAGATGGAAATAGAATTGGGAGGTCTATTTAAAAGGTGGTCCAGAAAAATGTAGTTTGGATCTGCTGCTTTCTTCAGAAGGGGTCCAAGCTCAGTATTTATCTCAACCACTGGATTGAGGAAAATGTATTGGGTTGGCAACTAAGTAATTGCCGATTTGTTCAATGAAATAAAAGAGTTTTTTTTTACTTGGAATGAACTTTAATCGATGATGTATTTTCCATTTTGTTTGATGACTTTTTGCCATCTTTCTGACAACATGAAAATTCCACGCTCGTAGAAAGTCTGATCCTTTTCGGCCAAAAACTGAGTCAAGTTATAGTTTCATCTATAACTGTAATCGGCAATTACTTAGTTGCCAACCCAATATTTACAGATGTAAGGAGGTTTTGAATATTTAAATGATTGGAATTATTGATTGGATTTTATCGAGTAGCAACATGAAAAAACGAATAATGACACAGAGTTCCTTTAATTTTATAATCCTTTCTCCGTCAATAACACTTTGCACTCGGTGCTATTTTCATTCTAAAACTAAATTTTTCTTCCGTCTTAGAATATTTTCATTTTATTCATACGAAACTGATCCGATTTCCACATATAATATTTAAATGTTTCGTAATCTATTGAATACAAATTTTGTAATGGAACAAATATTTTGTAATATTTTTTGTAATTTCTTTGAAATAGTGCCACAAAGATTTCTAGTGGTGCTTCAGAGTCACCACTCGAGTGCTAAGGGATAATAATCCATAATACAGAATTAGTAGTTCTGTTTTTGAACACCTTTATTTTGATTCAATGATATGCTTCTGTGCTAATAAAAATAAGCACATTTGTTACATATATATAATAATCGCATATTAGAACGGAGATTAGGAGAATATAGCGAGTCGGTAATTCAGGATTGACACTTGCCGAGCAAAGCGCAAACCGCCGCCAGAGGCGTTCCATTTTTGGAACCATGCACGTTTTAACAGGAGCGCAGGGGATCAAAGGGAAACTCGACTCGGGGCCCGTAACGTTGCGATGCAATCGTAATTTATGATAGTCTGTTTGAGAATAGAGGAAATTAGACGACGCGACGGGGGGACGATCAAGACGCGCGATGGCGTCCCGGACGTTACGAGCGTCGCGTGGAGTGTGGGTGGGAATCTCGTCTGGAGAAAAAGCGGACGGTCTGTGACAGTGGAAAATGGGATTTCGATCGTTCAGACGGAGTGGCGTGCTGAAGAACGAGCAGCACCGGCCAGCTGCGCTGGATCGTAAAGTAGAGGCAGGATAGGCCAATCAGAATGAAAGAGGAACAAAGACCTTCTGTATTATTAAGCCAGGATATTAAACGTCCGCAACGTTGAAGCCGATTGTTAGCGAAACCTCCATTACGGTCCACCATCGTTTTTTTTTTCTACCACCCCGAAGAAAAAAAAAAGGAAAACATCGGACGAACGCGGGCAAGGAGAAGACAAAAGACGGGGTGGGGGAGGGGGACGGAAGACGTTACATCGTTTCTTGGGAAGAGTTCGAATGGATCTTTCGTTTTTTACGACGCGGAAACCCGGTAACGAAAGAAAAGTGTGTCCCTCCCCCTTGATGGATTCTCATCCGAATTTCCAATCGTCAACGGCCGGGAATGATTCGACGGTAAGTCGAGGGCCGTTGAAGATGGCGATGCAACGGCGTTTACGATTTCTTCTTTCACTGTAAACGCACGGGCCCGGTACGAAATAACTTGTGTAAACGCGCGATTACGTTCACGACATGGCCGTACCGCTAAAGCTCGTCCCGCGTCACACGGCCGGCAACCGTTCCTATAAAAAGTAATGGCTACTCGAATGCCAGGCCCGCATGTTTCGTGCTTATTACTTTCCGACCGGGCAGAAATCTCCGCACATAAACTCGCAACCCCCTCTTGCTAACGATCGCGGTTCTTGGAACGATTTCCAGAACGCGTACGCGCCTCCCCGATTTCCCGTGCGGTGCCGGTCCAGAAAAAGGAGCACGAACGCCCCGGCCACGGCTTACGTGAGTTCCGGATACAGAACCGCAATCATTCGGTTTCTGCTACAACGCTATTCATTACCTTGATCAAACACGAACCCAATCATCAGGTGTACAAATTAATTCTCCGCCCCAGCGTTAAATTAGATGCGTACCACTAGGTTACAGACGGTTTTCCAATGAAAAAAAATTAATGGTAGTTATGCAGAAAAGAGGACTCCTTATGGATTTTCATGACCTTCTGTTGTTGAAATAGTAGTTTTTTTTTTTTTATAAATATCTCGAAACCGAAGGCCGAGCGGCGGTAACATGTATAGGGAAAAGTTGTACAGAATGATGTCCTTGACAACATACAGGGAGTGTAAAAAGTACTCGTACATCTCTTATAGTTTTAGAAAACTACATATTTCTTTATGTAATTGTACATTTTTTATAAAACAAAAACACAATTACGATCATTATATGTTTCAACTACAAAATGTGACTTAAATAAATTAACGAAAAGTTAACGTTAACGAGATATATTAGAAACAGTCTGAAGTCTCTCAAAATTAGCACGCAAAAAGTATTCGTACACGTACAACAAATTTGGAAATATATTTACTGACGGTAGTAAAATTTTAAATGCAAAATTCGTTGGATCTGCTTGTTTCTGCCCTGAGTTAAATTATCACATAACTAAGAGTGTTGACTGTAATGCTTCTGTGTTTACAGCTGAGTGTATTGCTTTGAATGATGCTCTCGATTTAGCGATGAACTATAATAACCAAAACTTTATTATTTTGACAGACTCCGTCAGTGCTCTAGTAAGTCTGAAATCTCCTAAATTTAATGTTAGAACCAATAGATTCATCTTGGAAATTAAAAGAAAATTTAATCACTTTCATGTAAATTTCATTAATCACTCGATAAAATTTTTCTGGATTCCGGCTCACTCGGGAATTTGGGGCAACGAGAGGGTTGATGCCCTAGCTAAAGAAGCTTCTGTTGCCAACTCTTTGAAGGTCTCTAAGATTCCATTTACCAACTTATCCGAAACTTTTAAGAAGGATGCAATTTTAAATTCAGTTAAAATAATGAAAGGGTGAAGCTTATTTTCAACGATTCTATAATGATGTTCGTTCACCTTGGTTTGGGCATAAAAAGCTAACCCGACAATGTATTGTTTCAATTAATCAATTAAACGATAATCCCAATTGTAAAATATGTACGAACACATTTTGCGCGCCAATTTAGAGGCACTTCTCATATTTTCTAATTTTTCTCATTAACGTTAAACTGTTTCAAGTATATTTATATGACAGTATGTAGTTAAAATATATAACAATTACAAGTATGTTTCGTTTTATAAACATGTGTGCAATTACATAGAGAAATACATGGTTTTTTAACCCTTTGCACTCCGAGCCATCGATTCTAGATTCAAAATGTCCCCTGAGACGGGACATCGGAGTGCAAAGTGTTAAGCCTATACAAGAGGTGTACGAATACTTTTTACACTCACTGTATACGTATTACAAGATCGTAAAAATCGGGGAGGCGTCCTCTTTCTGCATAATTACCAAAATTGAGCTGAATTAGTCACAAAAAAGTGTTATAACGTAAAACACATACACAAAAAAACACATACACATTGAAAAAAATTCGTGAAAATTGTTAAATTTTGTAGCGTTTACATGAGACTGCCCCCTGGAGAGGTTAAACGGGAGGTAGATGACCACAAGGAGGACCAACGGATATAATTCCCGTAATGTTAGAATAATTTCGCAGAGTTTCGTGACTGCAATCAAACAACACGTTAGAAGTTAGTGTCGGCTGTAGGGACAAAAAGCGGAAAGAAGGAGAGAGCTGGGGGTTGGAAGCTAAGTGAGCCACGATCGAAAGAAAAGTACGCTGGGAGCTGGGATAACTTACCCGCCCTAATGATCAAGTAATACGAGGAGAAGATTCGAGGAAGCTCGAGCATTATTCAAACAAATTCTTCCACGAGTAGGTAATTCTTTACTTAACGCGCTTAAGAGTGTAAATCTGCTGAACCAGCTGCAACAGGAAGAGAGAGTCTTTGAATTAACATAAAGCAGACGACCACAATTATCCTGAGCATTTAAAAATTTTAATACCGTTTCCTGAAAAACTGCAAACCCCCTTTAATTGTAAAAACACGAATAAGACCCTTATGCGTCTGTGATACATCAAAACCTCATTCCACAAATAATATATTGGCACTAACCATAGTCGTATTAAAAGATTACAACTTGATTCATTTTGTATAAAAATCGATAAGTTTCATGAAAGTCATGATTAACAAGACTTGTGTAATACTTTCTCGTTTCCATTTCAACCAGCAAAAGGAAACTTTAATTAAATTCGAGTTACTTTAAGCTTATGAAAATGTAAATTCGTTCGCAGTTAGATGTAAATATAATTTACGTTAACATGTTAAAAATTTGCGAAATGACTGTTCCATACAAAGTTGCTGCAATATTAATCGAAACCGCGGATAAACTTCCGGAAATCAGCCAAGTCAATAAAATGTTAATGTCGATGTGGTGTAAAATGACAATAAAATGATGAAAAATGTTTTTCCAAGTCGCCAAAAATCCTTTTTGGAAACATGTTTTTAATGCAAAATGATTGAATGCAATTTGACCGATTTTCGGAAGTGCAGTCGAATCCTCATTTTTCTCTCACACTCAACAAAGATGGCCGAATGTAACGAGGATACAAGGAGAAACAAAGAATTCATTCCATCGAATTGTTACGCTTGCACGTATCGCAGTATTTGACGTTATTTCATTTGATAATGAAACACATCAATATGTATGCTGCACTCCAATACACACTGTAAACGATAATTGTACGAGACACGGAATACGCAATATTTTTCCTCTGCACCGTGCTGCACAAAAAAATCGTTATGCCGTTCGAAAATCAAGAGAAAATCATTCTTGTCTCTGTATTGTTAATATATTCCAACTTCTCCTTCCGTAATGCAAATCCTAACGCGAGTGGTTTACTGTTTCTAAAATAAGTTCTGTTTGAATATTCGTACAGCATTTCATCCGAGAAGACATCAAATATACAGTTTCTGAATTTTGTGCCTCGTTTTTCTACAAACATTATTTCATTTCGAATGCGGACAAACAAAGTCCTGTCTTTTCGATATATCTTCCGATAGTTCGGGAAATAACCCTATACAACATTCTTTCTATCAAGAAGTAATAACTAGATTGCGGATAGTTATGCAAAATCAAAATTGTTATATTGATTGCAAGAAATGAAACATCTAAATAGTAACTTCTGTTTTTCTTGAACAATTCAAATGGACTGCAAATAATATCTCGGTATCCTTAAGTTTTTTAAATCTTTCCACTATTTTAAATTTCACATACACACTTCTGCCACAAATGCATAAAATCCGTAATCAATAATACCTCATGAAAATCATGAATTTAGTTTCCTTATGGCGATAACAACTTATCTGCTGAAATAAAATATAAATCACGCACGGTACATTTAACACTAAACATACCGAGCCTTAAAACAACTAATACATGTTGTCTTATAAAAATGACAAGATTGAATTTATTTGAATTTTGTGCGGTTCGTATTATAATACATGCTCTACCAAATATATTCATTTAATCATTTCTCACGAAAGCATCTTTATAATTGCAGTAATTGCAAAATAAAAAATCTAGCTGGCGTTGGTAGGTTTAGTGTTAATACACCGGCAAAAAAGTGAATTCTTCTGGCCGAATAAATGAAAAAAGGGAACTTAAATCTGAATAAATCGGCATTATTATTTATAATTAATTAAAAACAAATAAACAGTGTTTGGGTGGGCGGATAACATTTTAGATGCGCATACGAATTTGCATAAGACCGGTGTGCACGAAGTGAAATATACCTGATCGACAAAAACGTTGCATCGTCAATTTATTCCAATGTAATTCGCCCGCAAGAAAAACAATTCGTATCAACAGCGATGTTTCCGCACGAAGAAATCCGAGCGAAACGACTCCGCAAAACCGAGAGCGTGGATTAACGTCGGTCGATTTTTGCGCGGATTAATAAGCGTTGACAAAGAAACGTTGCAAATATCAAATATTATTGCCGGACAGTTTTGAAACGCCCCACCACCACCCCCTCCCCCACGAGGGTGGGGAAAAGGCGATTTAATCAAGACGACAAAAACAGACGAACAGTTCCACTCGGCTGAAAAAAAATCTGTAAAATATAGCTATCGTTACGCCGGTGATTTAGCATTCATGCGACAGAAATTACGGGGCATTATAGCTGTCATGATTCCGTGCCACATTATTATTATTATCTACGAGCCGGAACGAACTGTCGTGACAGGTTCGACACGTGGCACGTACAGGACATTACTGAAACATTGTCAGAAATTTTGGGTGATTCATTTGCATCTCCTAATCCGACAGAATCATAAATTTCTCGGGAATCATGAACTGCCTCGAGACAGTTTTACCCCTGTGATTAATTTCGTTAGTTATGAGCGCTCTCTGTTGCCGATTCGAAGCTTTGCTAAAGGATTCTCTGCTACCTCGAAATTTCAACGAATTGTGATAACTAGACCGCGCATGCAGAATCGACATTTTCAAAGGTGATTGCGAGGAACGCAAGTACATGACAATGTATTTCTTCTTTCAATAACTTCAATAAGTCGGGAATATGCAATTGTATAACTGCATTTTTTAATTCTTCTAATTTAATCTTCATAATTTGACTGTAACACACGTTTTCGTCGTAAATGCATAAAAATAAATAAGTGAAATAGAAAATTGTAGACATTAGAAGAATTCGTGAATATTATTACACTATTCTAAACTTGTCGAAATTATTGAAAGAAAAATATCATTTTTAAGTAGTTACTGCTATTGTTACACTACTGACTCGTAAAACTTAATCAAAGAAAAAATTCTTGTTTATGCAGTTTATTGTTCTTCCTATTGACTTAGAACATTTTTATTTTGTATAAAGATTCGCAGTCTAATAATCAATAAGAATTTTTTAAATTATATTTAAATGGATTTTATCAAATAGCAACATGAAAAAACGAATAATGACACAGAGTTCCTTTAATTTAATAATCCTTTCTCCGTCAATAATAATCCATAATACTGAATTAGTAGTTCTGTTTTTGAACACCTTTATTTTGATTCAATGATATGCTTCTGTGCTAATAAAAATAAGCATATTTGTTACATATAATACAATTATCGATCATCAAGGTTATAGATTTTCATACAGCTGGCTATCAAGAAAATTAATTATATCAACTTGATGAAATTAGTGACTGCGTACACAATGTCGAATATTCATGAAAAACAAAATTGTCTTGAAAAATATCGAATTAATATTCATTAGATGTATCTTCCCAATTCGCTTTAATAGAAATGATTGATGAGTTTGTTGAACAGGAAATTACATTAATAATGATTGAACAGTGACGTGTTAAAGAATGCTCTATTGTGTACCAACAAACCCTGTGTATAATAACTGGACTGCGTATTTTTATGCAAAATAAAAATCTCTTTCATCAGTTGCAACAAACAGGAGCCAAAAATAATTCTTCCTTTAAAGTTTTCAATAACCTGAAAGTAATACGTATTCTCAAATTCCTTTTAATTTTATCCGCTGCTTTGAGTGGGGGGGAGGGTATGGTATTCCCATTGGCTGTCAATTCTAAATCGTTTTGAAACGCTAGTCGAAGAACATCCTAACCATTTTTGATCTCATTAATTGTCTAAAATTGACGGCGCTAAATGGGTATACCCCCTGGAACTAAACTTACTAATTTCTATGAAAAATGCATCAAATCCGCAGTCTAATAATAACGCGTACAAGCTAATCCTGCAGGACACTGAAAGAAGTGACAAGCTTCTGAATGTGATGGTTTATTTTCTGCTCCCACTTTCGCAGCTGTCTATCAAAAATCAATCAAACCATAATTTCTATAGGCAATTTTTAAACCGCTGAAGTTAAGCCGAATGTTGTCTTTTACAGTGAAGATAGAAACGAACCACAAAAATTGTATTACCCGTTCACGGATGAGTCAACGGTGATATTCGTTAATACCTCCGTAACAAAGTCAATACGAACATTTTTGCAAAGGAAAATATCGTTTCAAACGACCTTAGGAACCGCCCCTTAAACGGATGTACGACATTTTTTGAGACACCGTGTACAAAACACCTGATGGAAGCACTTTTAACCCTTTGCGCTCGACGCTATTTTCATTCTAAAACTAAATTTTTCTTCCGTCTGAGAATATTTGATCCAACTGATCCAATTTCCACGTATAATATTTAAATGTTTAGTAATCTATTAAATACAAATTTTCTAATGTAACAAATATTCTGTAATATTTTTTGTAATTTCTTTCAAATAATGCCATAAGAATTTCTAGTGGTGCTTCACCACTCGAGTGCTAAGGGTTAAACTCCCATATTCGGAATCGTTTCAAACCTTGGACAAACAACCGGATCGTCTCACGACACATTGGTTTCACGTGAATATTTATACGATGAAATGTTCCGTCGACGTACTAGCTAAAGAAGCATCTTTGTTGGCTATTTCTTCTAATATCCTGATTCCCTACTCTGATTTTTCCCACAGCTTTAGGAAGCAAGCTAGGGAGCTAACAAAAAATTATATTCTTGCTGAAGCAGGGTTCAAGGGAATAAAATTTTTCAGTTCATATTATCATCCTGGGCCTAAACCTTGGTTTGCTCACTTGAGGCTCCCCAGAGAATTCGTTTGCTGGGTTAATAGACTTCGATCTGGACACTTTCAACTAGGGGCTTCCCTTTTTAAGATTAGACTTGCTGCTGACACGGGTTGTCCATGTGGTTGTCTAGTACACAGGATCCTAATCATGTGCTATGGCAATGTCCGATCTATGACAGTAATAGAGACGCTTTGATTCGCAAACTCTGCAACAAGGGTTTCTTTCCACCCTATACAATAGATTCCTTTTTGTGCGGACCCTTTCTTTGTCCTCTATTTTTCATACATTCGTTTCTTAAGTCTCATTGTTTATATCTTTAGTGTTAATATTGTATTCGAAAATGTTCATTATATTGTCTCAATCCTAGTTTATAAGCTACCTATGTAATGTAATGTTAGCATGCACAGCCATGTGTATGCTGCTAATAATCCCATGTGGGGTTTTATAGCTTAACCCCTTGCACTACGCTGAAACTCTGAAAAAGTCGTGCCAAACTTGTCCGCCGGAATGGGCAGACAATTAATATGTCACGAGTCAGACTCGTGATATTCAATTTTGGCACAAAATTTTCATCACGAGTCAGACTCGTCAAAGTAGTGCAAGGGGTTAATAAAAAAAAAAAAAAAAAAAAATGTTCCGTCAGGTGAAACTGCTTGAATCGTTACGTAAGTTTGTCAAACCCGAGCCGATCACTCTCGAACCTGCCAGTACAAGAGAACGGAAGCTAGAGGGCGGTCGGTAAGTGGAAGGAAGGGAACCAATGGAACGGGTCGAGCTAATTAATTGGGCTTAAATAACTGACTATAAAATAGTTGGCGTGTCGAGTTACCGCGCACGCGGCTTGAGAAATCGGGACCAAGTCAGCCCGGTGGCGGTGAAGAGTTTAGCTGAGTCGAGAAAAGGGTAGGGGTGGGGCTAGAGGGGTTGGTCGGCTAAGGAGTAGGTACCTTTAATGAGGTTGATAATGGGGTGGTTATATAGTCCTTGGTTCCGACCCGATAGCCCGCCGCGGCTCGGTCGTTCGCTCGCTCGCTCACCATTTTCAGTACTGCTCATTGATTTCACGGCGAGAGGTTAATCGGGTTGTGCGAATTCGGTATTTCACCGAAAGACCGCCGAGCACCGCCGAGCCGCACTTAAGTTTGAACACTTGCTCCAGAAAGTCAGTTAATTGGCCGTCCGATGCTCCGTCGCCCACAGGGAGTGCACGAACGCCGGACCCGACCCTCGGCATCGTTTCCAATCATGTGTCGGCCTATTATCACAGTACTGTACTCCCGCGCGCAGCCAGAACTTCTGCCGGTACCTTTGATGTTCGTGTCGCCAAATTGGGTGACCTTGAAACACTAACAAGGGGTGTCGCGCAAGTAGCTCCCTCCAATTTTCACGAAACTGCATGTAACAGCCCAAGTCGCCGACCGATGGCCCAGTTTTTTTCAAAAACGGTACACTGTAAGAAGACCTATGGCCACGTTGTGTACAAAAAAAAGAGGATGTTTGTTAAAAACATTTTCACATCAGCGCCTTATGCTCATCGAGAAGGCGAAAAGTTCGAAAGGGACAATATGTCGCAAACAGTTATCGAGCTATAACGTTTTCTACAAAGATTACTTTCATCACGTTATACAGGGTCCTTCGGTTAAGATATGTCACCATTTCTTAGGCATTTCCGATGGTGCAATTAAAAAATGTTTTAAACAAAAGTTTGTCAGTACTTGACGAGCTACATGAGCCGTTTATTTTGAAAGTGGCCTAAGTCCATTTATACTTAAATTGAGATATTTAAGGGTTTGTGTTTCAATGCAATTAAAAATACACGTACAGGATACTAATGAGTCATACTGCTTAAGTGTATCTAAAGGAGTTAAATTTATAGTTCCTATTAAAATAGTGGCAATTATTAAGTGAATAATATGCGTTTTCTTACCAAGAATGGAGTTAGGCCAGTTTCAAAATTAACAACCAGATTCGTTATAAAATTTGAAGGAGCCCAAATCGATTCAGCACAATTTAAGATGCTCCAAATTGAAAAAAACAATACTCAATTTACTTTGTATACCTTTACAACACTTCAAAAACACAATTTATGCAATTCAGGACATTTTCCAACTACATAAATTACATAACAATTCACTGCTCATCTACATTTTGTGGTGTCAATACAATATTTTCGAACTTTCTCGGTCTACCCCGACGTGCTAATAAATCCAAGATTTCAAACTTTGCATTCTCATCCATTGATATCTTATAGAAAATTGACATGGTTCATCTCTCAAAAAACGCATCCAACATATTTTTAACCAATTTATTGTTTCTCCGTTAGAATTCTTTACCATTTTAAAAATTGTATCCTCCAAAAATTTTGTTAATATGAAATCCTCTTTAAAGTTATTACCTTTCCGGCACTTTTTGATAATGTCCTTCGGACTTTAGGCCACTTTCAAATTGATGGTTTTAATTATTGAAATAACTGCGAAAACTTATGGGTCCAAAATTGTCGTATGTACTCTGAATATACTTAACCGCAAATGTTGTTTATGACAGCTCATTTGAAATTGTATACGTAATTACGGGCAACAAAGGATAAATGACAAATGGAGTTAGGCCACTTTCAAAATAAATGGCTTAATTATTGAACTAACTCTGAAAACTTGAGTGTCCAAAATTATCGTATTTACTCGGAATATAAGTAACATCAAATGCTTAATTGATAGATAACTTGAAGTTGTACGTGTAACCACGGGCAACCGGAAATAATTGAAAAATGGACTTGGGCCACTTTCAAAATAAACGGCTCACATGTTGGCACATTCTTAAATCTAAACAAATGCTTTTTACGTAAAAAAGTAAAGGTCACCTTGACTTTTTTATATGGCACCACATGTTTTGGACATCATAGGATTGTTGCTGACGTCGAAACGAATTCAACAGTGTATTATACTATGACCTTGCAATGACCTCAAACTCGAAAATTTTCTGCGAACGTGACTTTAATGAAAAATTATTTCTTACAAAACGAAGCAAATTACATTAGATGTTCGAACTGAGATCCACCTTCTGCGATACAGAGCCCCGTCTGTAATTCAATCGAAGTGTACTAAAATTTACTGATTAAACTGTCATTTGATTTTGAATAAATGGACATTAATTTTTCTATGAGGATGCCGAAAATGAATTTGTACACCTAATATCAACGTTTTCGTGGATGTGGAAGCCCGATGCATCCGCTTCTTAGATATCTAGGTAACGCATGAATGGTTTCCTTTTCGAGGGTTTTTTTCACGGCATGCAGGAGTTCATTACTGGAAGTAATATTTGATTTAAAAGAGGCGGAGTGATTGACACCGGCGCGCTTTTCAAATATACGCGATGAATTTGAACACCGTTCGACGGAATGATGGATGAGGGGCGTAAATGCAGTTCGCATCCTGATCCGCCGACACTGCGCATTCGGGAATTAAATTGTATGATCGGTGCGATGCAATAATTATTAATATTCATTATCGAGTGTCAGGGGAAGATACAAGGATAGCGAACTTCGAATACAAAGTGGCCCGGCTGCAATTATTCGCCTGCCCTTTGTTTTGTCGTGCGACTCGCCAATCTACCGAATTGTATCGGCCAGTAAAGGCAAGCGGACGTTTCAACGGCGATGCAACGGTGCACCGCACGCGTTGAATTATGTCAGACTAATTCAATGGATTCTTTTATTCCCCATCGTCAACTTCGACGAACGGAAACAACTCGTTTGCCAGATATCCATTTTCAATGTAATAGGTAGATCCGTGGATCTCTATGCAAAATAAAAATTTTCTTCGGAAATTCCAGCGGGAACCAAACAGAAACTGTCTTTCTCTAATAGTTTTAATTTTCTATTACGAATGCATCAAATCGAATAGATTTATCTCTTCTTAAATCTCGTTAAAGTAAACGAAACAACCTAGATCTTTAAAGTAAACAAAAACACTGCCCTCTTGTAGTGTCAAAAATACTACCGTATGTAGAAGCCAATTTTTAACGTGTCAATTTTTTAAGAAACATCAATTAAACTTGAAAACATGATATCAAGTCGTGTGACTTCAATTGACTTAAATTCGTGTACTTTGTGTGACATGCAAAATTATTCATTTAAACGTATCGTCCGCTTTGTATTGCATAGAAGAAATTGTTTAAAAATATTCGATATCGATTGTTTTCGGGAATTCGAAAAACAGAATTATCTTCTAAAGACGAAGAATCACTTTAATTCAAGTATGAACGTATTTCTATACTGTCCGAGTATGGGAGTACAATTCACTTGAGAAAGTCGCTAGAAAGGAAGGATAATGAACTGTCTACCAAAAACCATTGTTGACTTCTCATTCATTCCGTCGAAGTCGGTGCTGGCGTTGAGGAAATCTCCTTGTTAAGCGTTCTACGGTTGATCGTAGTGTTTGCCATCAGCGAATTTGATCCACGTAAGCGAAAAAAGGAGAAACTTTTCAATGTAATACGACGAGCCCGTGTTTTTCCAAACATTTTTTCACCGCACGGTGCGGTGTGTGTTCACTTTTGTTTTGGAGAAAAATTTCCGTCCACAGCCGAGTGATTGACGACTAGCTTGGGGATATTTATGGAAAATAAAATTCCCATGGCACAGTTTACAAAGGGAGGAATTGAACAAAGATTTGGTGTCGCTATCGAAAATCCAAATTGACATTTATGCAAAAATTTACCGGGACTGGAATAGCGTATTAAATAATGTGAAAATAACCAAAATTTTCTAGTGCAACTTTCTAACAGGATCAAAAAAAAAAATTGTTCGTGAACACAAATGGACAGCCGATTATTGACGCGAGAATGAAAATTATAAGCGTTACGAAGCTATTTTCTTGATATTATTATCACTCTCACTTTCATTTCAGTTTGATGGCAACTTCACCTCACAAAAATTTTCGTTTTTAATACTTTATGACCGCTTCTTCGAAAGCTATTTGTGGTAGACTCCATTTTTTCATGTTCTGAAGCACCTTCGGGTGAAAACATATATAACCGAAAGTCGGTCGAGTCGGATTGAGCTCGGATTTTGCACATAGCCTCGTTTTGCATTAAAAACATGTTTCCCAAAAGGATTTTTAGCGATTCAAAAATATTTTTTATCATTTTATTGTCATTTTCTAGAATACCGATCTAACATTCATTCAAATTCCTCCCATTCCGCTTTCTTAATGTCCCGATTCGCGTAATTGTTATCGGATAAATCTCAAATCACACTTCAAGATTCAATTTCTAAAACAAAATTTTCTGTATCGAAGTTAATTTTATGCACATAGTGATCACCTAGAAAGTTGTTTATTGTGCGAAACCATCAATTGAATTCAATGCATATGACCTGGGAATCACCCGTGCGTCGCTCGCGTTTTCGTTGGTTTCGGGGAAGTGCGTACGAGCTCATATGTGGTCCCCGGCGACTGGTCGACAGTGCGTAACGGCTTTTAGGAACTACCTAACAAACCATTTTTTGTCCGGCTGCAAAAGCTGAACAAAGCAAAATTCAAGAAGAGGATGGTCGAGTCCTCCATAGCCTAGACCGGTTATACTGCAGCACGATTATGTCAAGCGTCACGAAGTGAAAACGATTGAAGATATTCCTGATTCGTTGGCATATCCACCGGATCTGGCTTCATCGGACTTTCATTTGTTCATCGGATTTTCACTTCAAAACGAACGAAGAAATCGAAAAATGCATCACCGATTTCACTGATTCGAAACCGCCATCATTCTATGAAACTGTGTAGAGACGTTGCAATTTACATTTTTTATTAAATTGCCATTTCATTTGGTATAGACGTTAATTAATTCTTAATTTGAATGAATTTGTATACAGTCGGTGTGGAAAGTATTCGTACAGTGACAAATTGAAAGTAAAACTCTGTATATTCATGCCAATAATAAATTTTATGAGGAAAAAATGATTAATCAATATTCTTAGATGTTTGTAGAATAAATTTTAAAACGCACCAAAATACTTGAAGATGCCACCACAATCACCAGACATTAACATCCCATCGAACATCTATGGGATTACTTGGAGAAAAAGATTCGTAATCACTAGACATCGGATCTTTATGCATTTATGGCTTATGGAAATGTTAAAAAAATGCTATAATATAAAATTCGAGAGAATTTAACACGATTTTTATTTGCTTTGGATCTACAAAGGCTGTCCCCATTAAAAATAAAATTTTATTTCATTCCACTTTCTTAAAATGTTTCTATAACAAATTGGAAATTGCATAAACATCCGATGTCTAGTAATCACAATATTACATCTAAAGAAAATTTAAAAACCGCTTTACCAGAAGAGTGGAATAAAATAGAGCCTGCTACAACATCCAACTTAGTACATTCCATGCCAAGAAGGCTCGAAGCTATTTCAAAATCAAAAGGGAATCCCACAAAATATTAAATCCTTAAATATTTAGTTTATTTTCATAGTTTTTTCGTGTGTTATTTGACTGTACGAATACTTTCTACGCGTCTGTTTCTGCATATTTTTCCCTTTTTGTTGATTCTTTTTGGAATGCTGTAGGGAAATAAAATTTTGTTGGCACAAAGTTTATTCTACAAACATCTAAGAATATTTATTAATCATTTTTTCCGCATAAAATTTATTATTGGCATGAATATACGCAGTTTTACTTTCAATTTGTCACTGTACGAATACTTTCCACACCGACTGTAGCAAACACTTAGTATAGGTGTTCAGCAACGAGTTGAGTAAATTCGGTAAATTCTGACAATGGTTCAAATGAGTTCCGCTTTACCGTCATCCACCTGATGATTTCGTCTTCAGGATCGCAGTGAACTCCGTCGAGAAGTGAACTCGTAGACAGTAGGTTCGTTCGCTCAATCACCGAAAGCTCGCAATCTTGTTGCCGTTACGCTCAACATCTGTCACGATTGCGAACGATCGGCTCGCGGCCAAACTTCTTTTCTGTCCGTCGAAAAAAGTCGACAGGGTACAACCTATCGGGAAATACGGCTTTGCTGGCACGTATTCGAAAACGATCGCGGTCACGCATCGTGCCGAGCGGACAGCGTGTGGATATTTCATAACTTCGCGCGGTGATTTATTGCGTGCCCGGTGATTTTTCATCGGAGAAGCTACAAAATGAAGTGATTGATTGCGATCCGCGAAGGACCTCGGCTGAAGGAGGGAGGACGGATTTTATTTATTACGAGTGGCCCAGCCCTCCGTGTCAATGAAAGACGCCATAGTAGAATTACGTATTTACCGATATGCGAACGCTTTCGCCGTAGAAATTGTTGACACTGTGGAATCCGCGAGGTAACAACGGAGATTTACAGTCGAGTCGGAAAGTAAGTTAACATTTGGTGATATGTAGGCAATGAATATGATGAATAAAATCAAGTTATTGTATTGTTTTTATTTAGGAGGTGTAAGGAAATAAACAAATATGTTAGTAAAACATATATTATCATATTATTACGATATTATTATTATTACGATTTAAGGGTTGATCAAATCCCATAGGTACAAACAGTCGGCAAATGATTGTCTCCGTAGATTTCGACGCGGAAGAATCAATTATGCGACACGCATTTTACGTTTCGATAACCAGAAGACGACTCTTACAAATAGACTACGGATACACGTAAAAATCATCTGAATCAATTCCAAGGTACCGGGGACTACATAGAAATTTTTTTTTTTCTTAACCCTTCGAGTGCTGTGCCCTAGTCATTTTTGACCCGCTGGCTTCAGTCCAAGCACACAGTGACATAGCCTCCCACCACCACTTTCACCGCATCCGCGACGAAGACATTTGCGTACGCCCTGTATGTAGTTGTTATCTCAAAGCGGCCTTTTTTTTTGTTTTTGTTCCCTGAGGTCCAAAACTTTACAAATAGCTTAGTTTCTTACGATACTCTGCTAAGGAAGATCGTGTGCGACAAGACGCAAATCGATATTTTGTATTGAAAAGTTTTCATGTTCCTTCTTTGTCGAATATTTTTATTTATTTCAGGTCATCAGGTATACAGGGTGTTCACGCTATTACTAGCCAGCGTTTTTCTTGTAAATAGTAAATATTAGAATGAAATGGAAGAGGAAAAAGTAGTACACTGTTTTTTATACGTAACACAATGGCGTATATAATTTTGTTGTGTTTATACTATTTCGTTAGATACGAAGGCGACTAAGTGACAAATAAAATCAAATAAGAGGTTCCGGCTACGAGATTGTTATAGGTAATATTTTACTCGAACGAATTAATTATCTGAAATAAATGATTTATTGGAATTTCCATATTAACCAACACTTGATTTCGCTGTATCATTACGAAAATAAGAATAATAAATTTGTTGAAATGACAATGTTTGTCAGCGTTGTCGCAAATATTGTGTCAAGACGGAACAATAAAACACGCAGGATGCAAATGCGTGGCGGTGGCGAGCAGTCAGGCCAGCCGATATAAAAACTGAATTGATATCGAAAAAAGACGAGTTAAGGAAGGGAGCACAATGTGAGAGTCACGATACCGTGTGTGTCGGCGATGAAAATGTGCCGATGATAAATGTTACTTTTTCTCCGACAACGGGCGAACGCCGTTAGCGTTTCCGTACGATTCATCACTGGTAATTAACCGTAAAAGTTGCCCAAACGCACGTGCATCGCGCGGCACAGGGGTGCGCGATTGCATGCAGCGAGTGCCACTGGGGCGTAACAAAGAAACGAATGAAATGACAAATAAACGACTGACAAAGTGACATAGAACGAAGAAATCTGGTGCGTTTTCACCCCCTAAAAAACATAATACGATTTCTATACGTATGCGGAATGAGTACAAAAAAAAAAGAATTATAACATCGGATGTAGAAATTGATAGTTATCACTAGACATCGGATGTTTATGCAATTTCCAATTTTTATAGAAACATTTTAAGAAAGTGGAATGAAATAAAATTTTATTTTTAATGGGGACAGCCTCTGTAGATCCAAAGCAAACAAAAATCGTGTTAAATTCTCTCGAATTTTATATTATAGCATTTTTTTAACATTTCCATAAGCCATAAATGCATAAAGATCCGATGTCTAGTTATCACGTTGAACGCAAAGCAAGTTTGTTTCATTTTCCATTTTGGGTAAGATTTTCGAAATAATAACATCTATATTAGTGCACGGTTAAATTTACATGAGGCTGCCAGCCCCATTCCTGTCCTAACACTCAACGAACGAACGCAATGTATGCAATGCCACGCCTGAAAAAAATAAACATAGAATAAAGAAAAATTGATTTTCAGTAACCGTCGTCTCAACATTATAATTGTAGCATTAATGGATGCCTCAGATTCTTCCAACTAAAATGAGTCTAAACATCAGATTCAATATGGCGCGATCAACTGTTGGCCCGTGGGTCACACGGCATTTATTTCTCTTCTACTTAGCTACTACCACCACGCCCACTCAACTCTACATCTACGTTAGCGTAACGCTAACCATAACTACGTTAATTACGTTGGCATACAATGGCTTCGTTGGTCGCATACGACCTGAATTTTTTTTTTTTTTTAAGTTAGAACAATTAGTTCACAACATGACGTGAAAACAAATTTTTTCAACAATTTCAGTTGGTCGGAATTGCAGCGAAAATACTGAAAATTGTATTTTATAACTTTTTCGTAAGTTTGTAGTATGTATACGAATTGTGTTAACTTCTAAAACAAAATGAAATCCGTCCGAATATTAATGGGAATCACTGCATGTGTCCGTTCGATCAAGGGTGCGATTCAATTTGATCGTAAGGCTCGGTCGATCAGGTGAGACGAAAAGCAGGTGGAGTCGTGGCCGTGCATCGGTCGCTTGTCTTGCACGACAATTAAAAACGTGGAAACGGAAGAAATCAAGTCGGAGTTCCAAGGTACCAGGGGCGAAGTGCGTGTTTCAAGGGAGGAATCGCGAGAGAAACAGAAATTTAAAACGGTCCCAGTAATTATTTTTCTCCCCGCCGTGCGGCGAAAAAAGAGAGCGTAAGAGAGTAAAATGTACGCTTCCGCGCGATAATCTTCGTTGATTATGGACGACTAGACCGCGGGACTGTATGCAAATTTACATTCATACAAGAAACACGGAGTCAAATTTAATCTACCCGGCTAATGCTTCCAGCGAGCGAAACGTAAAATGGAACTGTATTAAGTTTCATTCAATTTTATATATTGTCAGGCTTACATGTACATATTGCGTGTGCTTGTAACCGTGCAAAATGGACCGTGCGCTACTAATAATAAAAAAATATATATAATAATCATAAAAATTATGAAAATCCACGTGGCCGATGTTCGAGACGAATAAAAATCAGTCCCTTATTATCTATTTATTATCTTTAATCAACGAAATTTTAGGACGATCAGGAAACGTAAAATGGAACTGTATTAAATTTCATTCAATTTTGTATTTTGTGAAGCTTACGTTTTTTGTATATGCTTATACAGTGGGGGACAAAAGTATTCGTACACTTGGAATATAGAAATGGAAGCAACAATATCTTTTATCTTATTAATTGTATTTAAACATATGTAGCTTTATATTGTATACAACACTTACAGCTCTTTCTTTATTCTGCAATGTTCTCTCTTTTTTTATATTTCCTTATTATACTCCGTATAGTTGATCGACTTCTTCTTAGTATTTCTGATATATTTCTATACGATTTGCCCTCTTCGTATAACTGTATAATAATTTTTCGTTCTTCCAACGTAGTTTCATTTCAAGGATTCATTTCAAGTTACTAAGTGATGTTATTTTCTTTGTTTTTTTTTTTGCTCGTTTGTTGTTAGAAGTGTAATGTATAATATACAGTTACGTATATTTGAATATACTTAATAATATAGAAAACATTGTTGTTTTTATTTCTATATTCCAAGTGTGACAACACTTTTGTCCCCCACTGTAACTGTGCAAAATGATCAATGCGTTGCTAACAATAACAATAGTCATTGCGTTGCTAGCTGCCAATCGTAGGATGAAAATGAGAATTCAAGTGGACGAAGCTCGAGATACGTAAATATGGATCGATTCTTCTTAGTTGCTTTTTTTAATCGATGAATGCGAAATTTTAGGGTGACTAGGGAACTATAGAGCGCCCAGTATAGCACCACAGTTGTATCGTCACGTCTGCACGCGATAACCGTTTGCTTGCAACTCGACGAACAGGTTGATGAACTTTCGCCGGAGCCGATTCACACTCGCCGAGTGTGGTTTAGAATTTTCTATTCCTCCATTGAAAATATTTCGAAATTCCAATGTTTGCGAATAGCGGGACAAAGTAAATTTTCAATTTCGTTAGGTGTTTCAATTTTTAGTAGATACTTCTTACACATCTCTCAGCGTTAAATATTTGGGAATCTATAAAGATGCAAATTTTCAATTGAAAAAATTATTCTATGAAAATAACTATGGCAATTTTTTTCTACATAAAATTGTTCTATGGACTCCTTGAATGATATAGATTGCATTTGAAGTTGAAATTTGCACTTACAATAAACAATTGATTTGATGAAAAATTGGTGCTTGTTTGTGTAGAGAAATCTACAAGAATTAATAGCAACGATTGTTCACTGAAACTTAGAAATTTGTTTGTTTGTTGTTTTAATAAACAATGTAGCGCAGAACCTAATTTGTCAAATGTATAAGTTTTTTAGAAAACTAACTTTAGTGAAAAAGATGCTCACTTCTGGACATAATGCTTCGGTGAAGGAAAAGTTAATACAACATGAAGTTACCAGGACGCTGCAACCGATACTTTGATAGACTACTGTTACGGACTTAACTAATCACACTAAACGAGGCGTTTCCTTAACACGTTCATCGCCAAGCCGATTTTATAGAACTTTTCCTGGCCACCACTTTAAATAGTTACATAATTTATGTTTTCAACCCAGTTTTATCATTGTAACTGATACAATATGCGACACGTCGTTCATACTTAAATTCCACTTTATTTATATATCGAAATGGCTTATATTTATTTCAAACTGTGCATTTCCGTGATCACATGCAACTAGACCGTGGATCATGATTAGCAGAGATTTAATATTCTTCTTCATATCAAACTTTTATCAAATCAATAACCTTCTTCTGTAGTTCCTAACAGGATAGGGCAAATTTTATTTGAAACAAGATAACGAGGAATCATTTGAAGAAATACTAAAAACTTGTATTTGCATAATTTTAGTTCTTGCATAAAAAACTGTGATTTTCATAAATTTTAATTGTTTATAACTCATAAATCACTTGACCAATCTCGATGAAATTTTCATTACAGGCTCAAATAAAAAAGTTATGAAACGCACAATTTTTACTATCTTTTTCGTAATTCCGACTAAACGCAATTTTTCTAAAATTTTCATTGCACGGCATCTAGTGCGACAAACTAATCCGTTTAGCTTGGCAGAAAAACTGAAGTCGTTTTGTCCATTTATAAAAAAGTTATTCCGATTTAAATTATGTGTCCGACTGTACGTATACTCCTCACAGTTTGGTGCAGGAATGAAACAATTTCCAAAATTTCAACATACAGGGTTTCTTCACCGGTGTCTTCGATTCGTGTTTCGTCACGGTGTCCTGTCTTTTGGTTAACGTAGTTTTTTTAATTACACGTGGCTTTGTGAATGACAGGTTGCGAGCGTCGTTGCGTCGTATTCATTAAGTACAACGAAGAAACTTTGAGGGCGCGAGCCGAGGAACATTTATCGTCCCGGTGAAAGATGGATGATGAAAGAAACACAGATACGAGTTAAAAGGTCGTCAGTGGTATTCGCATCGGTATAGTCGAAGCATTGCCATAATTTACGGTACCGTGTGTCCCATTCAACCCCGTCGCGAGATCGTATCGCTTCGTAAGTGTCTGGCTGCACTCTCGCGGCCAAGCATGCACCGGAGTTTCACCAACACACCGCACACACCCGTCTAAGCCGGAAACGCAGTTTAACAATTCCACTCCCCCCCCCTTCCGGTGAAAATGACTCGCGTTGTCGTGCGTTGTGTATCAGAAAATTTTCGAGTGACAGAGAACCTTCTTCACAACTACGAAACTAACGCCCTTAACCCCTTGCCCTACAATATCGAGTCAGACTCGTGATGAAGATTCTTTACAGGGTCCAATAAATATGTTCCTTATTCATTTCCCTTAAACCGAAATAAAATTCTGTTTTGGCGTGGTTAATGTACAACTATCGGAGGACATATAGGCATACAATAGATATAAGTTTGCTCCTTTTTTTAGGAAATTATAAATTACAAAAAAGTTCTAATCACTGAAACCGTGAAATAAATCGTAGTGCAAGGGGTTAAGCAGTATTCGGCTCTCTTTCAAATTTTAAAATTTGATCTTTTTATATCCCATTTTCACTAAGCCAAGGTTATCTTCAAAGTTACCTTCAAATTTTGTCCCAAAGTCAATTTAATACGTTTCTTCATCGACAACGATGTGCTATTAAGAAGAAGGTGCGTTGACTTTGAAAAAACTCAAGGTCACCTCAAATCAAATTGTACTCACTCAATGCGTCCTTTAAAACGCATCGTTACACGATTCATTCAAATGTTCTTCTTAAGAAACCGATCGATAGCGAGTTATTTTAGATAGTAGTTCTTACTGACTCACCCTGTATATAATTCCGCACCTCCTGCTGATCGAAAACAAAAACATGAGATCTCAATCAGTATGAATCTGGCCATGGTTTGAACTAAAATAAATGAAAAATCTATTTACAGAGTGACAGCATTTGAAACTCCGATTACACTTTTTTAATACTCTTCCGCCTTTAGTGCGTTGAAGAAATACGAAGGAAACAACGGATTTTAAACATTTTGATCGGTGCGGTAACAAGGTATGTAACTGAAGATTCCCACAAAATTTTAAGTCCATTGATCAACTAGAACTAGAGATATCGTGGCAACAGTTTCAAGAAATGTGATTTGGAGAAATACGCATTGTCATTTTCTACTTCGTTAGTAAATGGAATAAAGATATTGGAAATAAACAAGCGAATTCATATTGTTAACCAATGTTACAGTCAATTTTCAAATAGAATCGCCCCCTAACTATACACCCCCTGCTCGCGTAGTCAAGGATTACACAGTAATTTGCGGGGGTGTAGGGTTAGGGTTAGGGGGCGATAATTTCAATTATATTTAATAGATTACTAAACGTTTAAATGTTATATGTGGAAATCGGATCAGTTTCGTATGAACAAATATTCCAAGACGGAAGAAAAATTTAGTTTTAGAATGAAAATCGCGCCGAGTGCAAAGGGTTAATATACTGGAAAATATAATATAATAAAACTTTACTCTAGTAGTACAATGAATTTCTAAACGGTAGACCAGCTACCCTGAATTACAGCTTTCTATAAATTAATTTATAAAAATTACAGCTAGTAAAAATTTCGTTAGTCGATAGCAGAACTTCAATAGTTTTGTGTACAGAAAATTTTGCGTAGTTCTGCAGAAGAATGAAATTTATGGCATGTCACATGTGCGGTACATATGTAAGATGAAAGCCGAGGAAATAGATTATCTCTTACAAACAAACGGAAAGTGAAGAACATACTTTATAGTCGCGAGTCTGTCGCGAAGATTATATCAAGGTATTCTATCAAGGAATACATATATCTTCATCTCGAGAAATATTACTTCTTGCATTCCTAACTTCTTTTCCCGGTATCTTTATAAATCACTGGTAACATTGTACGTTTCCAATGTTTCGAGATCCGTGCAATTTTAAAGACAGCATCCGAAATAACTTTACCTGTCACTTTCGTTGCTTTTAAAGCTGTCAGAAATGAAATTATTTCTAATGAAATATTAAAAGAATTTGGGGACGTCTGCGTGCTATTTTAGTTCACTGAAATTATTCAAGAAGGAAATACATTTCTAGTCGACATCTGTTTTCTGCCGATGATGAACGAAATATTAATTTTACATAAAGATCCGCAGTCTAGCTTTTACATTATGCGAGTCCAAAGTGACAGAAACGAGTATCGAGCGAAGCATTTGATTAATTGCGCTTTCTTTCATAACTTTCGTTGATATTCTATGCTACTCGCGAGGATATAACAAGAACATAAACAAGCGCAGTGCTTTCATTTTCGTCAAAGCTCGCGTTTTAATTTCTCCCGACGTAAAGTTTATAATTCACGTCGGGGAGATGCATCGATGCGCAACGGCTTTGCAATATCACGAAGCCGCATCGCCTGCAAAGATTTAATCACACGTGCACCTTCCATTCCTGTCCTGGAACATATGCAATATTTAAAGGCTTAATCATTCGTCTCACAAAGCTAATATGTGTCCTTGTTTTTATTATCCACCATAAAGCGTCAAAGTTTAACGATTGCACAGAGCACGCGCTCCCGAAGCAATATATTACATGGAAAAACGCGAGAGGGTGGAAATAAAAAATCAGTGCATCCGCGAACAGATGGAAGTCAAAGTATGGGAAACAATTTCATTTCAAAATGGAGAAAAATGTTTACCTATCTTTATTAACAAAATGCATTATTGCCATTTCCAATCAAATGCACTGTCATTTTTACAATACGTATAACTAGTCTGCGTATTTTATGCATTTATAAGAAAATTGAATGCGTGAAATGCGAAACATTGAGAACAGAAACTATTAAGAATATTGTTTTATTATTTTTAATTTACCAATATTATTGAGAGAAGAAATAAATTTCTACTTAACTACTGTTTCTTGCAATTCGTACAGTACATTTTTGCATAAAGATTCGCAGTCTGTTTATAAACTTCCCCGATCTATTTAAAAATATAGAAACAATTTCAGCAACCATTTTAGTTGTAGATCGCATAAGAAAATGAAGTTATCGATTCTACTTCGATAATTCTGAAGCAAAATTTCTTCGGTTTCATTATTGTCAATACAATTTTTAGTTTGCCTCAAACAAAATACGATAAAATCGCGAAATAACATAAAAGTTTCTTGATCGAATGAGCAACTGTTGTGAAGAACTTTGATTCAATCAATTCTAAAGTGCTCGAATGAATACCGTTTGGTTCAATTGAATCAGTCAGAATGGATTTTTTTAATACGCTTGCTTCAACGAAAATAAAAGCGTCTAGTGCATTAATAAAGCAAAAGTTAGACCAAATTAATTGAAATCGAAACCTCTCGGTGCCTGTACGACTCGAATGGAATCGTACACGTCAATCGAATCAAGTACAATAGAAACTTTTGACATTACAATCAGCAACAACAATGTTTGAGTGCCTCGTGGTACACGGATCGTTGATGCAGGGAAGTCGTCCATAAATTAACTCCGATGAAGATACATATATAAGGTATAGAAAATATACAGGGTGGGGCATTTCAATGGGAACATCTAAATATCTCGGTTATTATTAGTCGTACAAAAAATCTCCACGGGACAAAGTTGTACTGTTTTAAGGGGCGAATTTGATGATGGTAAACATTTTTTCTCAAAATCATTTTTTTTACAAGACTTCAAGGTTATCGATATTTTTTTAATGGAATCATATATTTTTTTGTTCATATTCTTATAGAGAATAAAATGACAAATTCAACAACCTATCATAATGTATGATTCGGCTCATCTGATCTCAAGATATTTACAGTTTATTTACGTGTTCCGAAATCATATGTCGTGTTCGAAATGATGGCCATTGGCATTGGTGCACTACTGAGGCATTAATGTAAACATCTTGAGATCATTATGATAGGTTGTTGAATTTGTCATTTTATTCTCTATAAGAATATGCACAAAAAAATAGATGATTCCATTACAAAAAAAAAACCTGAATGACCTTCATATGTCCCTTACACGTTCACCTTCGAAAAAAGTGTACCATCAGAATGTGCCTCTCTCAAAACCATTCAATTTCATCTGAAACATTGTTTGCTATGCGTAATAATAATGACGTAAATCTAGATGGCAAAATGTGGCGATCCACCCTGTATATACGATTAAAATGGTGAGATTCGATCTTCAGTCGATATAAAAGTGCTCCATCTTGAATTCTGATATCGGGGAGGCTTCATTCTTCAAATCTATCACTATTATTCACAAAAAAATTTTTCACGTGAAGGCGACTCTTCAGTTTTCCACCCGTCATATCGTGCAAGACTACCTTAGGTAAAAATTAATGATAGTTTATGAAAGGAAAAGTCTCGAGCTTTAAAACGAAATCAGGTTTATGGTTGTCTTACACATTTTAACGAAATGCTCACAGTCTAATTATTGACGATTTTTTGCACATCGAAAATTAAACGTTCAAATACTTTTCCGATCCACTGTACATCACAGTATAAATAATAATAAACGTACCGATTTATGCGAATGCAATATCGTGTAAAACAAAATTGATGCTCAAGGATTTGAACGCATATCTAGCTATAGCTGGCCTGAAGTCGTGAAAAGCACGTAAAATTGGCAATTGAATAGTCAGCCAGAAGATTTTCCTAGAAATGGCAAAGAAAGGTTGAAAATCGTGAGCGACCTTTTTTTGTCCGGATGCTGTAATCGCAGAAAATCGGATTATAACATAAAATCGAACAGCATCGGACGCCGAGCGATTTCCGGGCTTATTTTTTCCATCCGTCGGACGATTGAATTTTGTTCGAGGTCATTTAGACCGTAAGATAGCAGCCAGGTTAAAAAGAGTGACTACGTCGCACTGATCGATCCCCTTTTCCCGGGAAAAGCAGTCTATTGGTCTTCAGCTCCGAGGAGATTCGACGTCGCTCGATTTGAGCGTCCTAAACGAAACTGAGATTGATAAGGACGCTGTTTGAACGAGACGCCTCCGCGCGCCGGGTTTTATCGGTAGATACGTTTAACTCATTAGCTTTGGAAGTTTAAGTGTAGCCGTGATGTACTCCTACCGGTAACGAGCGGCTCGCTCGAGAAATTCATTTTCGAGGCGGCCTAATTGTTAATTGCACTTCAAGGATTGCTTCGATGTTTCACGATAAATCCCTGACACTCTCTATATGGAGGCTACACGTGCATACAGCTGCATCGTCGACAGGGGACGGTTTCCGACTTGGCCCCGGAGTTTATCTGATTCTTTCCCGTGAGAAAAGTTCGAGAGTTAAATGAAGGACTACGATTCGGTTGCACGACATCACCTGCGCGTTCCATTAAGTCCTTCGGAATGAAAGCGTGCAACTGTTCGCCAAGATTTTAATTAATCGGCGAGTTTGCCGCCGGACGGATCCGACTCGAAGCTAATTGAAATATTTGCTGTATTTTAAATGTGACCGGCCGCAAATAAAGCCGACCGTGGACCCTGTTTGTCGAACGTTTGGCAAACGCTCTGAAATCTGCATCTTGAGCGTCAACGGTGCAGTGTGAAATAGTATTTGGAGGGAAAATACATTCTAAATTCTGTCACATTGATTAATTACAATAATCATTTACTTTTGTAACACTGGAAATGCTATTTGATTTTACAACAGCAGTACTACTCACCGATAACAATACGAAATAATAATTCGATGTAAAAATTCACTAGTATCCCTTACAACTAGTCATTTGTAACTTTAAATTCAAATTGACTATTGGATTCATCCACTTCCTGAATAGTGAAGGAAAATATATTCTAAATTCTGTCACATTGATTAATTACAATAATCATTTACTTTTGTAACACTGGAAATGCTATTTGATTTTACAACAGCAGTACTACTCACCGATAACAATATGAAATAATAATTCGATGTAAAAATTCACTAGTATCCCTTACAACTAGTCATTTGTAACTTTAAATTCAAATTGACTATTGGATTCATCCACTTCCTGAATAGCGAAATCGGCGTATAGAAAATGTTGGATATTATTTTTAAATCTCGACTGTATTGTGGTTGTTTGCAATGAGACAAGAAAATTAAGTCGCACATTATTTTGTTCAAAAGCCCGCAGCCAAGTGTTACATTTGAAAAGGTAGCGTGTTCGGTTGTGTGAAAACTAATTAACGTATTCGTACGTTAGACGAACATTTAAAGTGTGCGAAATTTTTAGCCTGGTCGTTTCGTACGAAACAATAACCAAGCTGAATAAAGTGACGGAACGACTGACGTCTGGAAAAGTTCGCGCGACCCTTAGATTTTAGATCCACGTAAATAAGAGGAACTTCGAACTCATTAAAACGTCCAACATTCTCGAAAGCGCGTGTCACTAATGAAATACACGTTCCCGCCTTTAAATGAAGATCGCGGCTTTCAAGTCGGTATGAATGATGGGAACGAGTCTCGCCGAGTTATGGAGCCCCCGGGTTCTCCTAACTATCTTCCCGTTCGCATCTTCCGCATTCTAAGCCTGTTCCGTGTCTCGGGGCCCCGAGAGTAATTAGCCGCGGCGCGTCTATGATTGACAAATAGCAGGATATTTGCCCGGACGATTTTGCGTTTGATTGCGCCTAATTCGCAAACACGGGGAGCCGCTGTCAGCCGGCGCCGTTCCTGTTTGCACGCGCGATCGACGCCGTTGAACCCTGCGATTCACCACTTCGCACCCCCGAAATCTCTCTACAGGTGAGCCTGATGGCAGAGTCGTAAGCGAGAATAAACAGAACGACAGTCACCGAACGCGCAGTTTAAAGCCTCTGATACGGTTAGGCGAATACCAGGCCGCTTTTCGATACTAGCTCTCGCACACTTTCCCTGCGACCGGTGCCATATTTGTTTAAAACTTGCCGACTAACTACACGCGATAATACACTCCCGGACAACAAGATAGCACAACAATAAATTTTATGAATGTTTATATTTAAGCTCATATTCTTTTTATTATTGTTCCCCTCAGGGTTACAATCCTCGCTATAGGTTCACACCTAACCTATGCGTTCACCCATCTTTCGACGGGCCCCAAACCAACGTCGCTTAACCTCCACGATCACCATCCCACAACACCACCGGACGAGCCACTACTCGCCGGCAAACATTTAATAATATATGTATACATTTCACTTAAATAGCATAATACGAAAGTGACAAATGAAAACAACGACAGTCCTTCCAGTTTCTTTACATAATTATCATATTTCAGACCGGCGAAAAGATAGCACACTTGAACTAATTCTTACAAACAAACTGACATTGTCCCCATGGATCTGAAATTCGTAAAAAAAAGCTAAATTGTTTGAACCACTTCTATGGCATTCTGTAACTGACAGAAGCTTGCCCGCAAACACTAAAAGTGCACTTTGTCTTGCCACTGTACTCCTAGGTTTAAATTCGAAACGAGTGAAAACATGAATGTGTAATTCTTCGCGAATATGAAAACAAATGGAAAACATAAAAAGTGAATACAAATGAAAATTTTTCATTGAAATGAATTTTGCTGACTAGATTTGCAAACTAACACATGATAAATTAAATTTATCGTTGGTAGAAGGACAATAAGAACGTTTTTCTGTGCCCAACAAAGAGAACAATGTTGAATAATAAAGGAAGATCCGCTTCTTTACGATTTCACTTTTTCGAAGATTGCAATGGTACACCTGAAAAATGCAACTGCTCTTTTCTTAAGTAGTTTGAGTCTTCAGAGCATGATGTGCAAGAAAATCAACAATGTTTAAGACATTTCAATTGTTCGGACTGTTCATTTATGTTTGTACACAACGCTTCTAATAAAAATATAAAGTTCAGAGATTATTTCCTGCATTGTTACATTGGTAAAAAATAATTACCTACTTTCATACTGAAGAGAGTATTATTTAAAATATAATACATATTTGATCAAACGTTCTTCTACGTGAAACGGAAATACTATCGTATTTGAATAAAAGTATTCCAATTAATATTGTCAGTACGTTTCACTTGAAATGTAACCAGCCCTAAACTAAGCACTCTAAATTCGGTGAACTTTCTCCGACAGGTATCGAAATAAAACTATTTCAACCACTGGGCAAATTGAACTAATCAATTTCAAGTTGAATTAAAAAATAAAACACAAAAGTGCAGTGTTACGTTCTACGATCAGCCTGAATTTTTTAATTTATAAAGATGAATTAAAAAATTGTTTAAATAGAAATTTTTATAATAAATTGAATGTCGTTATTTTGATTCATGTGTACGTGTTGTCGCAATAAAGGACTTTTTTATTCAGAACGACCACCACGAAATAATATTACACGTTCATTGGTAACTAAAGTTTGTTTTGCCAAAGGACTCGAATAAAATACAGTCGAAGTATTGGTGTACCTTGGAACACAATAAAAGCTTCATATTATAAACGGCTTGGAAGTTCCACATGCAGCTTAATATTGTTACTGCGAATTGAAATGTTCAATTACTGTCCTATCGAACATATAATAAAAAATTTAACATAACGTAATAAAAAAATTAAACATACATTTGGCTTATTTATGTTTTTGGTAAAGTAAAGCCTCCCATATCCGAACTGATAGGAAAACAAAAGTGTTCGATCAACCGATCAACCACTCCTTTTATGTTAAATTTCGTTTAAATCAAAATTAAGAGGCTTTGCAATTTGTATATTATTGAATGGTTCTATATTTTTTTGGCAGCACACAATGAAAAAAATAGTATAAATAATTTAATTTAATTTAAAATTGTTTCTTATTTTTTCTACTAGTTATTTTGGAAATTACTTTTTCGTTCTTGATTTCACGAGAGAAAAAAAGATATCTTCGGTATTCATGAACAACGAATAAATAAGTTATCGTTACTCGCGAACAGCAAATAATGAAACTTATTATTACGATATTGCTTGATTTATTATTCTGAATAATATTTTCTCAACAGTGCGTAAAACGGCAAGCTAAGCTCGTTATACGCGTGTCTTGAAGACGTCACATTCGACGTCAGCGGCGCATTCAAAAAAGATATTGACTCCGTTTGAAAGTAATCCCATTTTCCCGGCCAAGTTAATTGGCTTCGTTTGAAAGTGTCGTTCTGCGGAAAAAGAGGGGCCCCGCCGCGTATTTCGCCATGGCGGCGGGGATGGATCCTAGCAAAAGAACAACGTCAACGGCGTGAAAAAGGAGGTGTCGCGGCGGGGGCGGATGACACAAAGGCCTCGCGCGCGGACTAGCCTAATGAAATATGCACCCTCCGCGTCGATCACGAGTGACTGCCGTCTAATAACTTGAAATACGCGATAAATCAAACACCAGTCACCGGTGTATGTAATCAACGAATCAAACCGTCGACGGGCCGCATACTCGAATCGATGGTGCAATTAATTTAAACCCCACGTCCTTGGCTGTCGGACGCGCCGCGCCGTGTCATTCGCCGGCTCGAAAAACCATGACGACAAGTGTATCAATGTCAACGCGGACGAACCCGCCGCCACATTATGCGGTTTTCCAAACATTTTTATGCGGGCTGCTTCGATAACGTTTAACTGTCGCAGTGGTCGTATGTGTTTGTCATTAATCTGTCACTAGATTCAGAAATTCACTCTTGTTGTGACATAATGCACACACCGTGGACGTAAAATTGTATTGAAAGTAGAGGCTTTCGAACGTTAAACTTTTTTCACGAAATTATCACACTACACCCAGATAGCACTCGACGTCTTAAAGACGTCTGTTTTACGTCCATTTTTGGTCTGAACGTCTTACGTCCTGAAAAGACGTCTCATTTCAGACGTCTTTAAGACGTCTTTTACGAGTCGTCTTTAAGACGTTTCATTTCTTGACGTTTCAGTCATTCTAAACTGCAAGAGAAAAGCTTTACAAACTGTACACACGCAACACAATATAACGCAGTTTTCCATCCTTCGAATAGACGTTTATTTATTTAGGAAAGTTAAATAACTAAATTGTTAATTTAGTACTATTATAATATATTACATATATATTCGCAATAGAATTTAGCAATAAATATTGTTTAATAATAAAACTATACATTATATATCACAAATCCAAAATTCAAAATAATATATCAAAATAAATAGATAAATAAATAAATAAGTTAAATAAATAAATAAAGCATAAAATGTTAATGTTCGCGGATATGCTGAAAAACATTCTTTTAATTTATTTTTTTTATTTATAAATAAATAAATTAATTAATTAAATAAATAAATAAATAAAGCATAAAATTTTAATGTTCGCGGATATGCTGAAAAACATCCTTTTAATTTATTTTTTTTATTTATAAATAAATAAAGCATAAAATGTTAATGTGCGCGGATATGCTGAAATACATTCTTTTAATTTATTTTTTTTATTTATAAATAAATAAATAAATAAAGCATAAAATGTTAATGTGCGCGGATATGCTGAAAAACATTCTTTTAATTTATTTTTTTTTATTTATTTAATTTTTTTGTTATATCAAACATTCAATTTATATTTCTTTTACATGTATACAATATTCAAATTCAATATTTTTCTCACAAGAAAAAATGTGGCTTAAAAAATATTTTTCCAATATTTGACAAACATATCTATCTAATATTTTTGTGGTCTGAAGACTGAACGTCTTCGACAGACGTCTTAAAGACGTCTTTAAGACGTCTCGATTTTTAAAAAATTCGAAAGTTAGTGTTAAAATACTTTTTTAGAGAAATCCGCTCTAGTTATTACAGTACGACAGGTGGAAGTGGTATTTCTATAAGACGTGAACTATTGAAATTACAATTGATCGTGTGAAACTTTTGTCCGCTACTGCGAATGCTAAAGTTCGAAAGAACTGTATCGATTTTAGGGTTAAATCGAGTCCCATAGATTCCCCGGCGGAATTTCCGAGAAAAGTTATTAGGTTCGGAACGGAGCCAAGGTGGAAACGCATAAGCATAAAATTGAAAGGATAATCGGAACAACGGCGAGTGGTGGATGCTCGCGAATTAGAAGCCGCTGAGATACGCCGCCGCCATTATGCACACCTTGCGGTGTAAACGGCCAGGCTAATGACTTAGCACCGAATTATCGCGCGTCGCTCGACGTCCCCGTAAATCTACCGTTCTGGCTTCTCCCTAATTGCGAGAACCTTATTACCCGAATTAGTTACGAATTTGCTTAACGCCCGTAAAGAGATGCCGGTTCAATTAAAACGGAACAACAATGTGGGATCGAGGACTGCGGAGCTTTTTCTTTTCATGCAAATCTTTCTCGATTGGCAATGGTTCTTCTTCTTCCTCCAACTAGACAAACATTTTTCGCGTCAGATCGTTCAGAAAGTTCCGCGATCTTTTTGTCGAGCAATTTTTCTTTTATTTCGTTTGCAATTTTCTTCCCCGATTGTTATGCAAGCTGGTTTATCGATTGCAAGCTTCACTTCCTTCAACTGCGATAATTAGACCGCGCATTTTGTGCATTTATGAAAGAAACGAGTACGTCGTATCTAGAACGTAGAAAAGATTCAAAGAATTTGAGAATAATAATATTATTGACTTAACTGTTTTGATTAAATGAAATTATTATTACAAATTCATAGTTTTGATATCACTCGATACGTTCAAAAAGTATGTATTTGCTTTATGACTATTTACGGCCCCGCTAGACCTTTCATAGTAATTACAATTATATAATATGGCGGAAACATAATTCATTGATTAATATTGTTTAGATCACAGTGGGAACAGATTCGGATTCTTGCTTTAGCGAACAATCACACGAACAATTATTATTATCAATCTCTGTCGTTGTCCACTCCAGTTTACGAATCGTGTACTTTATAAAAAACGTACAATGCAATGCCGTGCAATTGTATAATTTGAATATCTTGTTGAACAACACAGGGGCTAACAAATACAGCGGATTAATTGGAAATTATAGTACCGATATGGTCTACAATTTAGATTACTTTTAAAGTTGAAATAATGCAGAGGTTTAGTTGCTACGCCCAATATGTAATCACATTGGATGTATCCACATCAAATGACACGGCTAATTGCTTCCATGTTATGTAAACCTACGTTACGCGATACTGAAAATTCATACGAATGATTAGATTGCAGACCTTTATGGAAAACTAAAGTTTTCTATATCAATTACAAGTAGAATCAAAATAGAAATTCTTTCCTTTCTTTAATAGTATTAATAACTCAAGAATAACGTTGTTATTGACATTGTTAAATTTTTTAGCTTCACACCCTTATAAAATTCACGTATTTTTATTTTTATTATTTTTATTACGTATAAAATCTGTAATCTAGTGACGATTGTGTTTCAGGAACATGATTGGTTTTAAAATTGTTAACAAGAAAACTCGGAAAATCATGTAACTGAAGGGTCGCCGCAAGTTTTTTAACGTGTTATGCGAATTTCCGTGTGATTCGAGTACCATGTTATTTAAGGGTTCCCGGTAATTTGACCTGTACTTTATCCTTGTGGCTTTTACTTTGCATATCAATCAGGCAAATGAGCATAGAGTAACTTGGAAGGAAATTTAATACCTGAATGTTCATTATGCGAAGTTATAATACCATATAACCGACTACCTTCGGAAAATTTATACTGGAAATTAACGCTGAAACAACCATACCCGTCAAAATGATTTCAAATTTATGATTGTACACAATTATTGTGATTGTAAAGGATAAACATATTTATTCAGACGTAATGTGCCGAGTATGAAATATGCTTTTAATATCATGTCCTTTCAATGTAGTTACAAATCATCCTAACATTTTTGCCTAAATGTCTAGCTTAAACTGTTCAGACAACTTTTTTAGAAACGGTTTCAATCTGTTTCATTTCCTTTTTACCAAGCGTCTAGTTCAACAGATGGAATTAATTTTAGATACAAATACATAACCGTACAATATACAATTAATTCTGAAATTATAATTTCATCGAAAGGTGTCAACAAATGAACAAATAGTGTCGTTAGTGTGGCAATTAACATTTCCACATTTCGTAGTATAATTCTATGGTACAACTAATTAACTTTACTCACTATGAATTATAAAAACGAAACTGCTGGACAATATGAACAATATTTTGAAATTCATTATACCATTGGTTGAAATTCATAACCGATTGGCATTTATTCAATGGAGAAACTAATAATTACACAAAATTATTAATCTGCAACTGCATTATTGTGCGTAAAGAGAAAACAATGATATCATCAGTCATTATATAAGCAGTAATTTATTTAGTTAAATGCAATTTTGAAAAGTTATGATGCGTAATATTAACAATGAACACTCTTTCAATCTTCTCGCATCTTGCAGGTCCTAGCCTGTGATCTTTATGCAGATCCTATACCGAATATATTAACTCAAAATATATTTGTAATAAGCCTAACAATAATATGATGTTAGGTATGTCACCGTAATCCCTCAGTGAATTAGATTGTTTGATACGTCTCATAACTTACGCTCAATTTTGAGAAAGTAAATGCTGTATGAAAGTGTTTCATATGATTTTTATCAAAGATATAGTACGATACGGTATGGTCCGGTACTCGTTCCTAAGTATGATGTACTAGAGATCATGGTTTTGAAGTTGTAAATGTAAATGTACCCGTGTACACATCAGGTGCGTTTAAATACACGCGAAATAGGGATCCGTATGACGTACCGATGACGTCCCTGAAGGGTTAACCCTTAGAACTCGAATGGTGACTGTAAGGCACCACTAAAAATTACTGTATCATTATTAAAAATATTTTTTACATTATTAAATTTCTTTGTATTTAATAAATTACTTAACATTTCGGTATTGTACGAGTAAGTTGCACGTAAGTAATTGCCGATTTGTTCAATGAAATAAAAGAGTTTTTTTTACTTGGAATGAACTTTAATCTATGATGTATTTTCCATTTTGTTCGATGACCTTTAGCCATCTTTCTGACAACTTGAAAATTCCACGCTCGTAGAAAGTCTGATCCTTTTCGGCCAAAAACTGAGTCAACTTATAGTTTCATCTATAACTGAAATCGGCAATTACTTAGTTGCCAACCCAATATAATATGGAAAAGAATATATAGAAGGGAAATATTATAGGTTGGAAGAAATGTTTCGTTTTCGAGTTAAAATAGCTTCGAGTGCAAAGGGTTAATATGATTTCCATCGTTCTCGTGAAAACGTGACGGTGCCAGGCCCTGTTGCGCCCAACGAACCCGAAAAGGGCCGTTCGCGAGTATCCGATCCGCGATGGTCGAACCCCTAAATTTCGCTGGCCGATCATGTCGCGTCGGTTGGGTCTGGTCTGTTTAAAATTTGCTATTTAAATCGCGAAGAGCGCGGGCATCCCCTCCCCCTTACGGACGTAGAAATAATCGTTCCGGCGCGAATAAACGAGGGATCTCTAGCACGATCTACGAAGTGTCCCGTCAGACGACTAAAGAACCTATTTCCACCCGACCGGCCGAGAAAGAGAGAGTAATTATTATCACGCGAAAGGATAAGGAGAGTTCGTTGGACTAACTTCCGGCCGTGATAATTTATACTTGCCATGGTTCGTGCGGCGTCGAGAGACACAGAGAGGGGTGAGTGGATGGGTTCGGGTTGTTCGGGTTCGGGTTTAGTTGTAGGGGCCAAGACAAGCGGTGGTGCGGCCGAGAGAGAGAGAGAGAGAGAAAGCTGCGAAACTGGTGTGGGAAAGAAAGAGCACAGGTGTGGCACAATGCCGACTTCACGCGTTTCCATTTGAATGTAACTTGCCGTGGCTCTAAGCTCGTCCCTCTCTCTCTCTGCACAGGGGCACACGTAATGAACTAGAGATGGCGATTACACAATAAATCGAACTGGTCGGCCCGTACCTCTGTGTTGGCCGCGCCGCGACGCCGGGTCGCCAAGATACTCGGAAGCTGATGGTGTTGCGATTTGTATTGGGTTAGGTCCGGAAAGTTCGCCGCGATTTTCTGGGACTTGGACACGGGGTCGATTGCGTGCACATTCGGACCAGGATATGGGCGAGGTCGTTTGCTTCGGGACATAGGACAGCGATTCTAAACGATTCTGTCGCTCGTTAGACCCTTTAACCCTTAGCACTCGAATGGCGACTGTAAGGCGCCGCTAAGAATTGAGCGGTTTATTTTGAAAGTGGCCTAAGTCCATTTGTCAATTATTTCCGGTTGCCCGTGGTTACATGTACGACTTCAAGTTATCTATCAATAAAGCATTTGAAGTTACTTACATTCCGAGTAAATACGATAATTTTGGACACATAAGTTTTCAGAGTTAGTTCAATAATTGAGCCGTTTATTTTGAAAGTGGCCTAAGTCCATTTGTCATTTATCTTTTGTTGCCTGTAATCACGTGTACAACTTCAAGTTAGCTGTCATAAACAACATTTGCGGTTAAGTATATTCAGAGTATATACGACAGTTTTGGACCCATAAGTTTTCGCTGTTAGTTCAATAATTAATACCATCAATTTGAAAGTGGCCTAACGTCCGAAGGATATTATCAAAAAGTACCGGAAATGGACTTGGGCTCCTTCAAATTTTATAACTAATCTGGTTGTTAACTTTAAAAGTGCCCTAACTCCATTCTTGGTAAGAAAACTTATATTATTCACTTAATAATTGCCATTATTTTAATAGGAAATATAAATTTAACTCCTTTAGATACACTTAAGCAGTATGACTCATTAGAATCCTGTACGTATATTTTTAAATGCATCGAAACACAAACCCTTAAGTATCTCAATTTAAGTATAAATGGACTTAGGCCACTTTCAGAATAAACGGCTCAATTGTTGTATTATTATTCAAAATATTTTTTATTAGGTTGTCCGGAAAGTTCTTTTCGTTTTTTAAACAGGTATTATAAATTGGATCAAACGACCTGACATTTTTTGAGCAATTAGAGGAATTGGTTTTCCAAATGATGGGCAAAAAAGATTTTGACAAAATTGCAATTGGTAAGAATTACATGAGAAATTAAAAATGCCACTTTTCACAACTTTTTTATTTGAACCTGTAATGAAAATTTAAAATATGCGTTTTTTAGATCTATGTTAATTATACACATGCTGAAAATTTCATCGAAATCGATTAATATACACATGAGCTACGAGTAGTTAAAAGTGGTGAAAATCGTAGTTTTTCACGACTTTTGGTCACTTTTTGCTTAAAATCCACAAATTCTAACATCTTTAGATGCGTGTCGTTTTTATCTGCATCAACCGATTTCGATGAAATTTTCAGTATGTTTATAATTAACATAGATCTATAAAACGCATATTTTAAATTTTCATTACAGGTTCTTATAACTCCTAGCAATTACAATTTTTTCAAATCCTTTTTTGCATGTCATTCGGTAAACCAATTCTTCTAATTGTTCAAAAAATGTCAGGTCGTTTGATCCAATTTATAATACCTGTTAAAAAAACGAAAAGAACTTTCCTGACAACCTAATACATTATTATATTTGTTTGTATTTAATAAATTACTAAACACTTCAGTATTGTACGAGTAAATTGCACCATTTTCGTATGTGTAACATGAAAAAAATTATTATATATAGAAGGGAAATATTCCAAGTCGGAAGAAATGTTTCGTCTTGGAGTTAAAATAGCTTCGAGTGCAAAGGGTTAATTGTAATCGCTTTACTCAGTCAAAACAAATGCTTGATCACCTTAAAGTGGAGTAATATTTCTGTCGGAATCATAATTCTTTGCAACATGTAGAAATTGATCATCCGTAACATTCAAATTCATTAATTATTTAAATATCAGGACGAAACTTTTAAGTACCGTGGTCGTTCCGCAACATTGATTTAACTTCTTTAATAGAATTTTGAAAGTTAGCCGAAGAAAGAACCTGCGCACCGGAACTTCGACGTTACGCTTGTACGGGAAAGAAAAATTGAAAAAGTAATTACGACGTACGAACAATGAACTGTAAACATAACACACCAACAACTGACAGGTAATCTCATTAGAATTTATCGCTGTAAAACGAGCGAACACTTTCGAAATACCACTTCTGCGTATTCTTTTTTTTTTTTCGCTGTTCACTATGTATAGGGTTCGGCCAAGCCTCGTTCTGTCGGTTGTTTGAATTACAGCTTCTTTTACATGCAGAATTCGTTTCGATTTAGCCTGCTAAACTAAGGGTGGATTGACTGTAGATACCGAGGAGCTGTCAGTACAATTCAGAGACAAGATTGGTCCTTTGAAGGATACTACTCCGAGTGGGTCCGAGCGGTGAGCGTCTCTTTGTAACGTGGCGCAATCGATCTACATTTAAAACGAATGTAATTCATTGGTCTTAGTGCTGAATCTTAATACACAACTATTAACACCGAACAAAAATCGTTTTGCGTCGTGGCCAATCGCATTCCTCCCCGTTCGCGAAGACTAACAAAACATCTACTTACGAGACATTCAGTTAAAAACTATACTTCCCATGTTTGCGCGAAAATACAATCTCAGGCTAAAAAGTAAAAAATAATTCCCCTCTACGGTCAGATTATACTAGGCAGGTAAGACGCTGAGAGTCTATAAACGCTAGATTTAAATATTTAAATAGATTCTATTTAAGTATTATAACCTTTGTCCGCCATTGTATTTGTAGATAGACAATAGTCGGGGTTAAACCCACGTGGTTCATTGATTTGGAAATGATACATTTGCTTCAACTACTCGAATCGTTTGAGCACCCACTGTATCCAGACACGAGAAAGAAGACCGTAATTGAAAGTCCCCTCGCGTGATTCGAATGAAAGAAATACTGCAAACACCACTCTCTCTCTCTCGCTCTCCGTTTCTCTCTTGTTGCTCCATTTGTTTCCACGAGTCAAGTACAAGTGAGTCTAATCCCATTGGCTGCTCAAAATCACTTCTTGAGTAGCGCATCGACGAGACACAGGAACAGAGTTATCGTTTATGACCCGTGATTAATCTCTCGTGTTATTGAAAACTCAGAAAGACGGGAAACTGTTGTGTTCTACATAACAACAATAGGGTAAGGGACCCAATTACTGTGGGGTAGGGGTACAAATTACTGTGCCTATATTAATTATACTTATTGTTAAAGCATAATTAATATTAAAATGTATATATATAACATATTAACTGATTTTAATGAAAATAATTTATTATCTCGTTTTTAACCCTTAGCAGTCGACGTATGGTGACTGTCAGGCACCACTAAAAATTGTTGTATTATTATGCAAAATATTTTTTAAATTACTAAATTTGTTTGTATTTAATAAATTACTGAACGTTTCGTATGTATAACATGAGAAATAAATATATAAGAGGGAAATATTCTAGGTTGAAAGAAATGTTTCGTTTTGAAGTTAAAATAGCTTCGAGTGCAAAGGGTTAATATATATTATGCCTTAACAAGAAGTATAATTAATGTAGGGATAGTAATTGGCAACACCACGGTAGTTGGGTTCCTTACTCTAGCTACAATCAGTTTATTCAGTTTATTCTAACGTTTGTGAGATTATTTTTTCAGCCATCTTTTCAACATGAACCAGCGAATAATCAATCTAAGAGAATCAAGAGAAGATCTAACGGAGAATTTTCAATTTCCAAACCTATGATACATTTAATCGCGAAAAAATGTACAGTATTTTCGAGAAACGACGACGTCTATTCAGTTTCTCACTCGCTACTTCGTGCAGAAACACCTTAGAAAAAGATGAATGATGGATTGTGAAAGTGAAGGCTTCAAGTTTTCGAACGAGTCCAGATCTCTTTTTATACGATCCCTTTTGACGAAATTAGAACAGTTCAAGTATCAAGAATTTTTTGAAAAATGGACATTTAGAGTTCACTTTATGGAACCAAAACAAACAAATTTGGACACTACATATAATAGTTTTTCTAAATGCAATGTCAATGAATATACATACTTTGGTAGTTTTATTTAATTTGAATAATGCTCCGAGTAGACTGCAGATGATTACACAAGATAAAGATCTTCTGTGTCAATCACTAGTAAGACGAAACACATAAAAATGCATTTCTTCTCTTATTAATTTTAATGTATCGAAAATAATGATAGCCTTGGATTTTTCTAATATTTTTACTCGTTTGTAGTTCGTCTACTCATTTTTATTATCACCTCATCAAAATTCGCAGTGTAGTTATAATAGACAACGGATCTTTATGCGTAAATACAAATTTTCTTTCCGAACTGCAACAAACTGGTCAAATAGAAATTTATTTTCTTCCTTGATATGTTTAATAGGTTGAAAATAATGTTTAATAATAATAACATTTTCACTGTTTTAAATTACGACTACTCATATTATCATGTCATAAATGCATAAAGTCCGCTGTCTAGTTATAAATGAATTTTGACGTTTAATTGACAATTATTCGTAGTAGGATAGCAAAGATATTTAAAGAACATCCAGTGCGAAAATATCATCTACTGACAATATTTTATACGTCATCGCAGAGGAAGACGAAGAATACCGATTTCCGATTGTATTTCATTAGGATATCAAATAAATTGTGTCTGGATTTAGGTTGCAGTCTTCGCATATAATTAAATTTTGCTGGAAACTCCTTTAAATATTTGCTTCGAAGTCGGACCTAGATTTTCGGACACAGCAGCCTGCATTTACGTTCCTATCCTGTCAACTCTATTATCAAAGTTTCCCTCTACACAGAACAAACATCCGCGTCCAACTCAGTTTATACTTGTAAAGATTTCTTTGCGACGCGAGACTCGACATTTTTACGGGAAGAAAACGCATTGTTGCATCTGCTGGCCAACATCGTTCCATATGTACCTGCTTACAACAACTTGATCGTGTGGATAAAATATCGATCAAGTTTTACTAAATTTTAAGACAGATAACAATGATCTTTAATTGTTATTTTAGAGTCGTATTCATTCTAAAAACAACAATATTAGGTTCCTCTGAACCCTTTCACTCCCACGTGTCCCACGGAATAAGTACCACCTGAAACTAGATTTTTAGGCTTCTTTGCAACTGTATTCATTAAAATAACTACGTCTTCCTTTAAAAAAAAAATAAATTGGAAGTCAAAGGGTTAACATCTCTTTTCTATCTACATTACAGATTCTCGAATTTTCTAATTAAGAATGCTGTTTGATAAGTAATACATTTCTGCATATCAGTAAGCTGTATATTTTCATATTATTTTATATTTTCATTACAATATATAAATTATACCATTTGTAAACGTGAAAAAAAGAAGAGTTCGATGCAGCTAGGTTTTTATTTCAAAATTAATTGTTTTAACGTAAACACTTGCATTTGCGCAAGTGACTATAATAATTTGATCACCGACCGTAAATATCGCATGGTAAATGTAAATATTAAAATATGCACGCGTGCGTTATGTTGTCATTTCAAAAATACGTAAAATAAAAACACGCCCTAGTGCTAATCAATGTAGCATATGAACGGTCGAAAACGAATTATTTTTGTAACAAAAATAAATAAAACATACGGAATAACAATTTTCCTTTGGGATTTCATATCCCAGGAAATCGAATATGAAAATTTATTGGACACGTGTGCTACCCGATACGAGCAGCTAATGCGTCCGACTATTGCTCGATACTTCCACTTGCGATAGAGATTAATGATGTTATAGCAATTTATTTTCCATCGATCATAGTACACACGTATTATCAGTCGATGTGGAATTAGTCTGAAAAAGTAATAATCATCTGTAAACATTAACACCAGCGAATAAAAAGTCGATGATGGACAAACAGACGACTCGAGTAGCGTTCGATCGTCCGCGCATGAAACGAATGCTCGTTCTAGATTTCCTTGAACATGGCAACTCGCGTGCCAACATTTTTCCTTTATAAAAAAAAAAAATACAAAGTTGATCCTCCTAAATTCAAAAAAAAAAAAAATAATAGCAAAAACAGACTTTTGAAGCTGGCAATGAAAAATTGAAAACAAAAGCCATGAGAAATCTGCATAAATGGAAATACGCGAACTAGTGATTGCGTGTTTTAGAAGCTAACAATCGAGAAGACGAATCCATTTCATTTTCACGTTCCGTTTTCATAGTTCATACTATGAAACTGTTTTAATACAATTTATATAATTTCTATTCTTTCTATCCTACCTACAATTTTGTACAAAAATGTTTCCGCTGTGTGCCTGTCAGAAAATCCCTTGCATTTTACAAATTAGCAAGTACTATTTTGACAATTTCCTAAATAAAACGGAAATGTTTATCTAGTCTACACCTAAATTTACTTTAATGCTTGAAACATTGGTTCACAGAAGAATAGAATATTATTTCGTCCTAAAAGAAAGACATAAAATTCATATGCAGTAGAGTTTGTTTAATATGGCAAGTGCATTGAATGTTAACACATTAACACAGTACTTACATATACGTATACAGATCCAAAAAGTGTTTAAACTTTAAATAAAAGTGCTTAAAAGTGTAATTTCGTAAAAAGAAATAGTACAACTATAATTCTGGACACAGTTTATGGTGTCACTCGTGGTATAATTTATATGTACCACTGTAAAGTTCGCGGCACAGCTCTCATTCAAAGCTCGATAAAGCGACGAAAAAAAAAAATCATACTCCACTTTGTTAAAGTGTCGTTGTAAAAAGCAAGCTTCAATTTACTATGGTGACTTCAGCCACAAAATAAATTAGGCCAAAACGAAGCTAAAAAATATGCGTTGAAACAATAAAGTGTAACATTATCGAGTATCGTGGAAAATGTTGAATATTGGCGTAGGACTATCAGAAAATTGCCGGTAACCAAACTTTTGAAGCGAGATCCACTTTCGAGGCGAATTTGAAAAGTTCTGCTCGCGTCGCGTGGCGATTGATCATCGATCGGTCGCAGGAATACGAATGTCCGAGGCGTGTAATTAGAACTGTTCGCCGAATGATCTCGGCCGCCTTCGATCGGGCATCTGATCAGTAGACATCGGATCTTTATGCATTTATGTCTTATGGAAATGTTAAAAAAATGCTACAATATAAAATTCGAGAGAATTTAACACGATTTTTATTTGCTTTGGATCTACAAAGGCTGTCCCCATTAAAAATAAAATTTTATTTCATTCCACTTTCTTAAAATGTTTCTATAAAAATTGGAAATTGTGCATAAACATCCGATGTCTACTGATCAGAAAATCGATCGCCGAAAAAGGTGGACGAGAAGAGAGGGGTCAGTGGAATCGGTCTCGATCGATGCTGGAACTAAATTCACAACGCGATCCCGCGACGTCGGCGTCGGCGTCGGCGTCGCGAGTCAGGACTAACGCGGATTTTATGCAACTATATACGAAGCAGTAAAACGGGGGTGGCGATTAAAGAGATCGAGTGGCGCGATAAGATTTCGATCACCACTCTCGAGTTCTATCACGCGTACAATGGACGAGCATTTCTTTTTGCGTCGTGTGCCCGCAGACGACCTGTTCTAAAACGAAAAATCGTGACACGGTTTTTCTTTTTTCTTTTTCCAGCCCGGAGAAAACCGAGTTCCCGTTCGTGCACGCGAAGACAACGACAGGGAAAGTCCTCCGTCTTGGGTTTCACGCGCGGAAAATCGAACTCCGCGCACGCTATTATTTAACGCCCTAACACGATATTCGGTGCTGCGTACTCGAGATTAGTTCACTTTCTGTTTACGGGCGTCAGAAAATATTTCTCTCTAATTACGCTGTAACACGACGCGTTCGTTTAAAGTGCGGAATGAAACGCGATTCGTTCAAGTGCGAAACCCGCACACGAGCGAAACGGTATCCGAAGATCTACGATGTAGCTGTTTCCTGAGGAGCGTGTGAGGATTAATAAAATATCGTAACGGCGGGACGCCGTGTGATGGCTGCGGACGTGTTAATTAAGCAGGAATGACGTTACGTTTTACCGCGGGAGACGCGAAGAACGAGTGGAGAATTAGTAAATAACAAGAAACGACCGTTGACAGATTAAAAAATCAGGTGAAACGGACGATCGAGAACGGAAGATTCATTTAATATGCGCTGAGCTTCTATTTGAATCGAATGAAGAAAAAAAAACGTTTAATTACCTCGGAGCACTTGTGCCGGAAGGCGAACTATTTAAGAATAAAGAAAACAGCACATTATCTTCAGAACTATTTAATCATTTCAGAGCAATTATATCGGAAGAGTACAATTTTAAGGACAAGAAAAAGCACACGATGTCCAACACTATTAAATAATAGAGGAACTATTCCATTATTTCAGAGAAATTGTACAAGAAAAATCAAATCATTTCCAAAACTATTAAATGATACAAGAACGATTATATTATTTCAGAGCAATTATATCAGAAGAATACAATTTTAAGAACAAGAAGAAGCACACGATGTCCAACACTATTAAATGATAGAGGAACTATTCCATTATTTCAGAGAAATTGTATCGGAAGAAAACAATTCTAAGAACAAGAAAAATCAAATCATTTCCAAAACTAATGAATGATACAAGAACGATTATATTATTTCAGAGCAGTTACACGAAAGGAAAACAAATTTGACGAATGTGAGACATCAGGTCGCTCACAACACTTCAAAGTGAAATAGATAAAGGTCAATTGCACAGTAAAAGGAAAGTATTTCGTTGGAATCAAATACTGAAGTCGACATTGTACGAGGAATCGGTGCATTATTGCTTCGAATATACAAGTTTAAGCAGAAACACGCGATTGAATAAAATATACATATAAAAGTCGGAATACACGAGGGACAGAGCGAAGGGAAGAAATTTCACGAAAACTACAAATGTAAACGGAAAAACTGCGGAAAAACTGCGGAATGCGAGAAGATGTTTCAGTAGCTCGGAAAAAGAAGCAGCGAAACGTGCCAGTGAAGGTAGTACGGGCTACGTATCAAAACAAGAAGGAAATCTCAGTGAAATCAGATACAGACCCCAAGAACAAGGAACGGTACAGGTACAAGTATCAGGGGATGCATGTACCCGTTAAAAAGAGGAATAAAATGCCTAGCCCCCGACTGACCAGGTACGAAACACGTACACGTACCTCGTAATTCTATACTCTATAAATATTCCATGAATATCCTGTCGCCTAGCAGATTGGTATGAACATTGACGTTATAATAAGATTAATACCTCCTCAATGAAGTTAGTATCAAACAGTTTAGTCTCCATTGTTCCTGTCTCCAGTTCGCTTTTAACTGTCGCTAATTTCGTTTATAATTGATTCTGGAATTTACATCATCAGAGAAGAGCAACAACAACCTATGACAAAGCACGTTCGAGGAATTTAATTTCTTTATTAGCCTCCGGATCCACTTGTTTTAGTTTGTCAATTAGGAGCTTACATGCTGCATTTTTAAAACTCTTATAAGACAGGCACACCAAGAGATGTTGCTTGACGCTTAATTTTATAGTGTTCTTCAGCATCTCTGAAGCAAAAGCATAATAACACGAAAACTGTCGCAGTGACGAATGGAGCAATAAAGTCGCGGAAGTTGGCGAATTAGTAAACAGGAAGGAACAAGTTGGCAGCATGCCTAAGCGCGAACGAGCTCATCGGTGTGAAACTGAAGATTAGGATGTAGCCGAGGATAAAAGCATTCGGCTATACCAAATCCGTACGGAGATAAGGAATCCATACCGTTCGACTTCGGGCAACTCGGGGACACGGAAGAATCGTAAAAACGTATCAATGATCGCGGCGTGTACGTATGTATGTATCTGCAATCGGTTCGCGGCAACGACGAATCAAGAGCCCGTTAAAAGCGAACAGCACCGGGACGCGCACTGATTAACCACATGAGAGCTGAATCACTGAAAGAATAAAGCCTCTCTGTCCGAGAGACACTCGAACGCAAACGGAACGCCGCAGAATCCGGCAATTAACACAGTCTGAATTCAGCATGAATTCGTATTGCGTCCGCAGCCGCCGGTCGTCTTATCTGCCGCCTTTATTTCTCTACTTAGGGTGAATTTTACAGCCCCCGGTGCCACCGTTCCATAGCGAACAGTCAGCGGTCAGTTTACGATCGTCGTATTGAGATTCTAGCCGACTCGGCTCCGGGTAGCCGAAACGACAAAGGTCCGAAACGACTTGACACATTCGGTCGCGTACTCTCGTAAAGTTTGCCAGCTGCTCTTCGAACTTCACGATTACACCGGACAATAAACCCTAACTGTGCTGTTGCCGCGCCACTGCCAGTTTGCGGACTGTTTCGCGGCCGTGTACTCTCCCTTTTTGCGCATACAGAATGACGACTAGCATTTCACGCGCGAGCAGTCCGGCGCGAGAATCGTTTAAAGGACAACCGAAGCGGAGGTGATTTTGATCATCTACGATCGATCAATTTCGGAAAAGGAATGTCCCAGCTAAATAGGACGGTTGCTCGATTTTGTTTTTTTTTACCTGGTGACGGATCGTTCAACGCGGCTGTCCATGTCACGATGCAGAAAACCGAAATCGCGAGAACTGGGAGCATATTGCTACGTGGACGACGCGGCTACGTCAACTGGCTGGCGAACCTCGGTCGTCGCGACGCTTTGCCGCCAACGGAGCGACGCCTGCGCCGTTACGTTACCGCACGGAAAGAAAATATCGGGGGAAATATCTGTTTACAATTGTCCCGGCGACGTGGCACGCGGGCACAAGTGCCTTTTCGCGCGGCCAAAGGCACAGAGAGACATATAAAGACAACCGGGAAAGAAAGGGCCCAGCGACCGTCCGCGCCGGTTACTTTCATGTTAATCGAATCACGCTGTAATTACTTTAACGATTTTCCTTTCTATCTCCTCCTTCGACCGCCCACACACACACACACATACACACGCACATATGTGGGGACTGGCTCATCCGGACGAAGTCTTAAAAGCCGATTAATCGCGTCGGAGGCCTAGCAACCGACTCTACCTGGGAATAAATAAAGCGAGAAAAAGGGGTTTGTCTAATTGAATGCCGCGGGATTCGCGAAACCCGCGCAACGATCTGTAAATGGACGAACCCCGATGATGGAACAGCTCCACCGACCGTGCAATGATATTTCGACGAGAACGTGAAGCTTTCGGCGACGGAAAGATTTACTGTTACGGCGCAGATACGCGAACTTTAGAAATTTCGACACCGCGAGCTTTATGACACCGACCACTGGAACACGGTATTTTTGAGGCAGCCCCGGTCAAGTGATATTTTCTCCTGTCGTCGAATTAACCCTCCGGTCCACCGGTCCACTGAATTCCTGTCATTGCTCGATGAATAGGGTACCAGATATCCAGTTTTTCGCCTATGCGTTTATCGATACGTGCAGATTCTTTTACTTTAGACTGAGGATTTTATGCATTTGTGGAAAAAATAGGCCGGTGTAATTTGAAACTATACACCAATGCATTTCTTATAACTTAATAAAATCATTAAAGGGAATCATACATTTCTATTTGGTTCCCATTTTGGTTCTTCCAATTAATGCAAACTTATCAGGTTTCGTGTCGAGACAAGCTATAATTGGATTTTGATTCTATTATCTAGAAATTGGACACTGACTCGCGTGATCCTTCAAACATTCGATAATTATTCGGAATAGGGGGATCCGCACCGATTTCAATGATCTTGAAATATGTTATCGAGGTCATAATTCTGAACAACTTCTTCGCACTGTTGAAAAACAAATAACTATTTTAAAATTGGAACGAACGACTTCAGGTTTATCTGAGTTTTCTTCTTATTTATCTTAGTTTACTGGTTCATTTGTGTATGTAAGTAATTTTTCACGATTTTTAAGCTTTTCATCTGTGCCTGTGATGAATGTTTAGATGGTGCCTTTTTTAGGCAGGTTTCCCATAATCTGCGGGAAAATGTTCCAAACCAAAGTTACGTGGTATTTACACTACCGGCCATAAGTGTTTACCCACCTTCAAATTTCGTTACTATTCAAATAATAGGTATTTTATTGTTATGAAAATGTCCGTAGCATTAAATCCTAATTATAAGGCTAATAAAAAACATCCAAAATATTCTGTACATACACAATCAGGTACTGTAAATGAGTTTACAGCTTTTTATGAAAAACGACAATTTTGGAGTTCGGGTAAAGAAACCCATTTTTCTGAAATTTTTATAACGGTCAGTAGGGAATATGAACGCAGGTAATACAGGTATCTTAGTCTTCTCAAATTTCATACTGCATTAAGCTTTCATACAGTAAACAGTTGATTTTCACGTGCCTAAAGAATTTTGCGAAAATTTCAAATAATGTCAGGGAGAAAAGAATTATCGATTGAAACGCGCGCTCTAATAGTGTCCCATCATAGCATCGGAAAAAGTAACAGAGAAATAGCAAAGTTATTGAAGCTGAACCGTAGAACCGTGGACTACAATGTTGAGGGTGGGTAAACACTTATGGCCGGTAGTGTATACATCTGCAAACTTGAATATATAAGATTTCGAAAAAGATTTCGAAGGATTTATTAGATCTTGCATAAATATCGTGATTTTATAAACATAACATTGCGAATGCCAAGATACCAAACTCCTGCACATTGTTGGCATTCTAGAAGTTAATTCATTAACTTATTGAAGCGTTCATATCACAACGATGAAGTTTATTCAATCTAATTTGATTGGTCTTTTAGTAACTATATATGATTAAAGCAACCTTCTTTCATCGAATTTTGTTGATTTAGAACTCCACTGTAATTTGATATAACGATATTACCTGGAAGTGTTATCAAAACGTTATCAAGACCGAATTGAATCAATTTTGTTCGTATATACGAACGCTTTTATGAATTTTAAATAATTAATTGCTGGTTTTGGATGGTTATGGTATTTGGATAATTAACCTCTGGTAGGCACAGTATCTCATCGGTTTAAATTTCAATTTTGCCGGCGTGTTCGACAAATACAAATGAAGTATTATGTAACAGGAAGGAACCTTTACAGACAATTATAACAAAACTTCAAAATTGTAAAACATTTATGTAGGATCAAGGGAAATGGCGTGAAATGACAAGAATCGTCTGTTTGTTTACAGACCTACTGATGTATTTAAAACTTGATTTACCAGACCAGTCAAAGTGACTGGTTCTGCAATTTCAATTCAAAATTCCTACTGCATGTAAAATTTTCTTTCCGAAATGATATCATGACTTTTGTAGCCATAACTAAAGAATCAGTTTTATGAACTTTATATTATTTTATATGTATTCGTAACAAATATATTTTTTGTTATTGACACTTATACCAGTACCAGAAAGAAATTAGATATCAAAGTTCTATTAAAAATATACCAAATTCTATTTCTACTACCAAGTATAATACCACAATAGCGACTTTGCTTATCCGTGTTAAATCTTCAGCTTCTTCCAGCAGTTACGAGATCTTAGATTTGATCAGTTTCGGATATTTCAGAAGTTTCGAAAGTAGTTGGAGGCTTCAGACGAAATTGTCGAAACGTAGCGAGCTTGTGGTGCTGCAACGCGAAGTGCGTGATGCGACAGATAATATTTCATATTCGATACGAGTTTCTACCCTCGTGAAATCAATAATTCACAAAAGCATACTTCTATCGTGGCAGTAGTCATTATCTTACTAAATTGAAATCACAGTCTTCATTACCTCGAAAGTTTCGTGAAACTCTTCTACGACTTTTATACATTTCGTGTCGTCGACAGAATAGTTTACGAATTCGTAACAAAATAATCAAACTCTGTTAATTAAACTTATAATTATACTAACACTAAACCAGCTTTACTGCAATACTTCCATTAATTTTCATTTCAAAAAGGTATTCAAAACGATGTTATTGATTTGACATTACAAATTTGACTTTAACAAATTAAATTTATGTTTACTATGTAAATATAGTCAATATCTTACACTCGGTTGCTTAAAGTGTCAATGAGACTCGCTGCTCGCATTTTTCAATAATTTCTATCTTTCAATGTAAAACCGATGCAATCGTATTGGAAAATTATAATCACGGGAGCCCAGAGTCGGGAACAGTTTTCTACGGTTATTCTGGCAGAAGCCAACTTAACAACTTATTATAATCAGCTTTCAGCCATTACTTTCACGTAGACGCGTGGCCAAAGTTCGATCTTTCAAGGAAGCTGACCACACTCCACGGGAAAACATAAAATTCCAAAGTTATAAATTCCCCGTCGCTTATCCAACCATGCATACAAAACGAAATTTTCATTTAATTTGTTTCCCATCCGTTGTTTCGTTCGGCGCATTAATCACCGATGGTGGAAAAAAAAAACAAACTGCAGGAGTGTCGGTTCAAGTTTCCCTGTGGCCGAACTCATTTTTATTCCCGGCGAACTTCGGGTATTCCTTACGCAATAACGAATGGAAATTGCCCGGTGCATAGAAAAGTTTAATCCTACTTACGGAATACCTCGCGAGCGGCCATTCCGCTGTGCTTAACCGGTTGTAAAGAGCCTCGAGTCATCGAACGCGCCGGTTGTAACGAATCAGTTTTGTTCCCAGGAACGAGCACGCTTTTCTCGCGTTGCAGTTCGCGCGGTGGGCGAGTCACGTTGAAATCACCGACACAAGTCTCACGGATATCGTTTCGATCGACAACGATTAGAGTCCACGAATTCGAACGTGTACCGAAGGGCCACGTATCCCTAAACGGAATTCCTAAATTTGCGACTAAACTATCCATGCTCTTAATACGCGTGCAATTATGCATTTCATTTCTCGTGTACACGGATACGGAAACCAGTGTATTTCTGTATACGAAATCCGATCCAGTCTTCTTCATTTTCCATTTGTCCATTTGAAAATTATTCGGTTTAATTGGAACACATGGCGTTACGAATATGTACTAAAATAAAAAATGCTCTACAAGAAAACGAAAAGATAACAAATTTTCCATAACTAGAATCCGTACAATTTTTCAAGTTGTCGAATATTTAAACTATAAAGATACAATAAAAAAAGCTAAATTGGCCTGGTTCAAATTTGTAAAGGTTTATAAGGATCGATAATTTTTGTTGTTCTTACAAAAATTAATCTAAAATTAAGTAGTTGTTTATTTTCGTCTAACAATATTATTATTATTAATATTAATATTAGTTTATATGCATTTGCAGGTAGTAAGTTTAATCGGATCCCTTCCATCTCGTTTCCTGTCTGAAATAGGTAGCTGGAAAAATACCCAACTGTATTAAAAATGAAAACTCGACCTGAACCGCAATTAGTATCACCCACGGAAATCAGATCGGACAGACAGCGGGAAGAGACATTAATAATTTTGGAACGAAATTACGGCCACAATTAGTTACTATATAAGTAAATAATAATTATCCACGGTAAAAAAAAAAAAAGAAATTTGCGAGGACATCAGACGGGAGCGGCAAGTCGAGAGATGGGAAGCGGAGTGTGGGTGGTGAGGTCATTACAAAAGTGCTTAGGGTACGGATGCGCTCCCATGGGAACGGGTATTTGCGAGTGGCGAAATGTGCTTACTCCCGCTGAAGCCGCTCAAAATTTCGACACATCCGGGACGATTTCATGGCGTTGTTTCTAGCAAACGCGCCGCGTTCTTTTGTTGTTTCATCTGGCTCGAATCGCGACATTAGCAGCGAGAGGTGCTCCGTGAACGTATAAACGGACCAGGTGTTAGGAACACCTCTGATTACGCTTGCGTGCGTTGCGCTCTGCGACGCACAGTGGGCAAAAACGGCCTTTTTCGATTCAAAATCAAAGAACTTTCGATAGGAATGAGGTAGAGCGATGAAATTTTTTTTAAATAAAAGCTGAAACTTTGTAGAATATGGGAAAAATAGGGAGATTACGGTACGAACGTTTTTTAACCTTGAGAAAATTCGTTAAAGTTGCACAATTTCAAGAAAATTTTGTTGTTGTGGTTAATACGCGCGGAAAATTTTTTTTTAACATGCTATATATCGTTTCCCATACATTTTTTCACGTTGATTTCAAATCTGTTTTCAAACTTTGTCTACGACCTCTGGTTTTTGAAAAAAATAGATTTTTGTGACACAAATTAATGAAATTTTATCGTTAAAATGACTTGATAACACACTAGTTTGAAAGTATATCGTATTCTCATATATAAAACACAATAAAAATAATAATAATGAAGTATTTTAACATTTTGAGTTACTTACGAAGCACTTCACATCTCGTCATCACTTGACGTATCGCTGTCATTACTACTGGCACTTTCTCGAAATTGTGCAACTTTAACGAATTTTCTCAAGGTTAAAAAACGTTCGTACCGTAATCTCCCTATTTTTCCCATATTCTACAACGTTTCAGCTTTCATTTAAAAAAAATTTCATCGCTCTATCTCATTCCTATCGAAAGTTCTTTGATTTTGAATCGAAAAAGGCCGTTTTTGCCCATTGTGCGACGTATCTAGACATGGGCTTTTTAAAAACAATTTAAATTAAAAATTTAAGAAAAAATAAGTTGTAGAAAAATGTTTGGTACTTCAGTTAATAACCAGATAGCACGCGACGTCTTAAAGACGTCTGTTTTACGTCCATTTTTGGTCTGAACGTCTTACGTCCCAAAAAGACGTCTTTAAGACGTCTTACAGACGTCTTTCTCGAGACGTCGTTTTTACGTCCGAAATAAGACGTCTTTAAGACGTCTTTTACGAGACGTCAATCGAAAAAATGTTATTCTTTTTTTTTCGACTTATTTTTGCATGTAGAATCCACCACCCGGCCGGTTGTACCATGATTTCCGTACATCCTGTATTCATTGTGCACAAGCATTCGTGTAAGCCTCACATTAGGGTATTCGAATAATGGGAGTTTGGATATGGGAGGGTCTACTGTGTATAGGTATGAAATGTTCAAACACACACTCCCGTCGAAACGGGGACGAACTGACGAAATTGACGAAATAGAAAATCATGGTAGCAATCATTTGCACGACACGATGCTAGATGAGGACGCACGTTGACATTAAACATGCACCAACAATCAAATTTTTCATTTTACAGCCATTGAAATTGCAAAGGTGATTCAAGTAGAAATTAGCGAATAAATTCCTTCATTCGAGCACCTGTTATTATAGAAATAGCAAAACGTCTTAATATCTAAAAATGAATTAATTACTCACAGTTAAAAATGGCAATGGTATCATGAAATAGTTCTGTTTGTCCCCATGAAGCTCGCTATTTTATTATAACACTATCCGTGGCTGCACACAAGCTGGCCAATAACAATTCGAAGGTCATTTCACTTTTTTCTAAATTATATTGCCTCAGAGAAGCTATTAAATGAAACAAAATTGATATTCTTCTAAACATTTGAAAAACTGAGTAATAGTACGGGTTTTAGTTATTTCAGATTTTCTACCTATTTCTTTTATTTATTTATTTTTTTTTTTCGTAGAGTATATTTTACTTCGTCGTAGCTTGGTAGTTCTGTATGTTCTAAATAAACAGAGCAAATGTACGGATTTTAATTATTATTTTTTATTTATTTATTCTCCTGTAGGATGTGTTTTATTTTGTTATGTTTCTCGGTAGTTCTACGCACGTTAAATAAACTGAAAAATATTTCGGAACTCGATTTTTTCTATCTGTTTGTTTCTGCGTGGAGTATATATAACTTTATCGTATTTTTTCATACATGTATACGAAAGGAACTAACGTTTTTTTTTAATAAATATAAATATTTTGTACTATTTTAAATGTGTTTCAATAATTTAACAATCTGATCATGAGGTAAGGTGATTTTTAGAATATTTTTACAAGATCAATATGGCAAATCCTTTGATACTCATTAGCTAACATTCGAAGAATGTACTTCAATTTTTCTAAACAATAGTCATAATATTGTTACATAAATATTATCGAATTTTTAATTAATGAATTGATTAATAATTAATTGTTGTGTAAGTTCTCTCTAAAATGAACAGTCTTAAACGAGACCAATCTTACAATGAAGTCTCGACATCTTTTATGAAAATGTGCCCCAAAATCACATTATTTGAACTGAGCATAGCCTCTCGGTAAATGAAAATTTTCCGTAGTGCAAAAATACTTTTTTTTTTACGTTTTGTCGTTGCAGCCGTGAATCGAAACGTAGAGATCGTACCGTCTCTCGAGTGACTTAAGAGAAGAATCGGAAGCTTAATGCGTTTCCAAGGCAGACGACTCGCTGAATTATGTACCGTAGTGGGAGCAATGGGAATATCTCTCAGGACACGTGACATTACTTTATTTTTTATTTCATGGGTGCCTGCTGGTTCCTCGACCGAACGAAATATTTGCGTTGAAATAGTACGGAATCGAGGAAAAGAATAACAGGTATGTTAGCTTTTTATTCATGAGCAACTTTGGAAACATGAGCTTCAGAAGCGAGTTTCTACAATTCATTTTTCAAAGGGCCGAGATGAAAATTGAATATAAATGATAGGTCCATACGTTTCGATTTGGAAAACAATCAAGCTTCGAGAATAAGAGTTACATGATCGTCTGATAAAACAGGAATAACATTTTCTGGATTCAGAACAGAATGCTACGATATTACTTTAAATAAAAGTGACATACATATGATGTCTCTGGAAATATTTTATTCGAATAAAGTTAATGAGTTAGTATGCCCCCTCGAGCATTTCATAAAAGTAGTAGGAACCGCAAAAAGTGACGCAGAAAATTCAAAAGTTTGTTAGTAGTTTTGGAGATTTACAAGAAGCATCGAAAAAAGAAGCGTTCTATCATAGAAATGCTAAAATTAGAATACATTTAGGTACTTGCTCGTACTTTTGACATTCAGTCAAATTCAGAAAAAACGTCAATTTTACGAATTCACCCCTCCCGCCCTCGCCATCCCGAATAAAAATTTATCGAAAGGTTATCGATAGTTGAATGATTTTTCCGTGTATTGACGTTCGGATTTTCGTCGATAGCCGAAGAGGACAACGCGAAAGGAAGGTATTGAAATTCTGGTAATTCTTGGACAGTGTCGTCGCGGTCATAAATCCACATTTGATTCGATAAATCCACATTGTCATGGTAAACGCATGTGTTGCGACGGTGAGACACGAAGCAGCTTTGCGGGGTCCATTGTTACGGAAAACAATTATTTGTTTTCATTACTCTGCATAGTTCACTACGCCTCGATGCACCGGCGATTTTCCATTTTTTTTTTGTTCCCCCTTTTTTTTTCATTCGTTTGCGACACGCATACCGGTACTCTATTCCGTTTCGCCCGACGTAAACCGTTCGGTCGTGCGATTCGAAGGATGCACACGCGAAATAGAAATCGCTCAGCTAAATGTCCCATGAATTCTGTTCTGCTAGAAGCGTTCAGTTCTCGCGGAATAAATAAAAAAACAATATCGTCGCGCTGTGTTCTAGACGTTTCAATTACACAGGGGTTTTCCCGAAACGATCGAGGCTGAGCGCACCTGTACTTTAACCGCGTTATTGGACTCGTTGCGTTGCGGCTCCACTCAGCTTTAAACTAAAAACGCTACCATTTCTCATGATGGACGCAACTGTAGCAGACTGCGTACGTGTATATATGGATTTAGATTTTTTTAATGTTCAAAACGAAATTGCCGAGAGTTGCCGAATGCTCACCTACAATTATTAATACAATTAATAATGCATTTAACATCTGAGAAGAAAAAAACAATCAACTTGTCTGATCCAATTTTAAAAAGTTATTGGCTTTTGTATTAGCTTTTAAGGTTCACTTAATACCCCCATAACATAACAATTATTAATTGTATTAATTGTATTAATAATTTTTATGTTATGGAGGTATTAAATGAACCTTAAAAGCTAATACAAAAGCCAATAACTTTTTTAAATTGGATCAGACAAATTGATTGTTTTTTTCTTTTCAGATGTTGAATGCATTACTTAATGAGGTAATATGTACACAATATTTTTTTAAATTGCTATTGCTCGATTTGTGGAAGATAAAGGTCACGATTGTTAACTTTTCTACAGAAGACATATTCTAAAAGTTCATTATATTCAGGCTGTTCCACGTAACTCTTTTCACGATTTTTCAAGTACTTGCGATAATGTAACGAACAAATATTTCAAACAAAAGTTGATCAGTTTTCGAAATAAAAGTTGATCAGTTTTCAAAAAAAGTTTGAAAACATTTTTTTTTTAGTATTGTCAAGATGACCTTCATTTTTTTAAGTGACACTTTGTATTTTTGACTTAACAGTATTGTAGCCCGTATCAAGACGAATTCAACGACCTAGTATACCATGACCGGATGACCTTGAAGGCAAAGAAATGAAAATTTCAACAGGAAATGAGAGTCTGCTTGAATGGTCAAGTGACATTTAAAAAAATGCAGGTGACCTTAACAATACTAAAAAAATAACTTTTCGAACTTTTTTTTATTGCGATGTACCGCCAATCGAAAACCGATCAACTTTTGTTTAAAATATTTGTTTGTCAGATTATTTTTCAACCACTTGAAAAATCGTGAAAAGTGTTATGTGGGGCACCCTGTACATACAGTATGTCCACTCGAAATATTTTGGTTATTTTCAATAATACAAGAAAATAGTTGAAATAAAAATTATAGGATTTAAAGCAATTAACAATACACTAGCACCAGTTTTTTGACAAGTGGACGGGTAAAGATGATAGAAAATTTTAGAAAAAAGTATCTTATTTGAACCACATTAAATTATACTGTATACCAAATCATTAATGATCGTTAATATACGTTGCAAAATATGATAGAAAACCTTGTATCCAATGTTCCACATACGAATACTAATCCTACATTATAAAATACTAATGTAAAGTGTACTTACTTCTGAATCTTCTGTACCTCCGTTGGATCCACAGCACACAATTATTGACTCACGAGAATAGGAATAATTAAACAACAATCACTAAACAACACACGCACATAACACATTTTATAAAATCGTGACAACGAACGAGATGTCACTCCGACCACGAACAAAATGATACTGCGATTTGAACAATGATCCCTTCCACGGAGGTGGTACGGTCAGGTTATCCTAGGCAGGTTAGACGCTGAGGGTCTATAAAAACTAGACACAAAACCAAGGTAAACAAATTATGGCGCGGCGCCGACCCTATTTCCCGGAATTCCCTGTTTTCGTATCAGACGTCCGTGGGAGGGGGACGTTAAAATCGCAGTATTATTTTATTCGTGGTCGGAGTGACATCTTCTCGTCTGCTGTCACGATTTCGTTAAGTGTGTTGTGTGTGTGTTGTTTAGTGATTGTTCACAGCACACAATAATTATTCACTCACGAGAATAGGTCCGAATAATTGAACGTGTGCTGTGGATCCGACGGAGTTACAGAAGATTCAGAAGTAAGTACACTTTACATTAGTATTTTATAATGTAGTTTGTAGTACATTAGTATTATACTTTATTATTCGTATATAGAATATTGTCTCAATGTCCCTTTAACACTAGATTTACAGAGCACTAAAACTGACTACTTAACATTATTTTACAAAAATAACAAGAACGTGTCTATCCACATTTGTATCAATTTTTTAAATAATATATACTCAAGAATATAATTTTGTTGAATAATTCCCCATGGATACGTTTTCACAATGTCAATAATTGTAAATTATAAATATTAGATCCTGTCATTTTGACAGGCCCCGTGAACCTAGTGTCAGATTTCGTTTATATTAGTATTTTGTCATGTAGAATTATTATTTGTATGTAGAATATTGGATGTAGGGTTTTTAGTTGAGCGGTGGTAACATGTATAGGCAAAAGTTGTTCAGAATGATGACCTTGACAACATATTTCAAGGTCATCAAAATCGCTGAGGAAGCCCCTAATGTAATTAATTAGCGAAACATTTCGTAAAAATACAGACCATGTTTTTTGAACTTTCATTACAAACTCGGATAAAAATGTTCCTATACTTACTAGAACCACTTATCCGAATTTTTCAAAATTTTCATTACACGTCATCTGCTAAACGAATCGTTTGAGCTTCGCAGCAAAACTGAAGTCGTTCGATGCATTTTTAAAACAAATTAATATTATCATTAATATTATTTATTCCATTCGTTATTCCGATTTAAATGGTACGTGAACAATTATGTGGCTCAGTGTGCGTATAGTAAGCGTCGCCTCGATTCCCGGCTATTTACAGATACATTTCTGTTGATCTCGAAATTTTTCCTGCAATGGCAGGAATCATGCGATAATTCCGGTTCACAATCAGCGCGGATAGTATGTGAGGTACGCGTGTTGCTAGATGGAATCGTAGCTCCGGTTCCGATGTTATTACCTGCAATTGCTTTCACTTATTGCAGGTGCACGGTTCCGGCGGCGCGCCGTTCCTGCGAAAAGGGAAAACCCTTCGAACACGAGTTTTCTCGAATCACCGTCCCAACGGCCGCGCCATATCTATTACCGCAAATCCTTCCCTTGCCTCGATCATAATTTTCGAGCGAATATCTTGGCCACTAAATCAACCGCTCTTGCCGATCAGGCAGGTCTATTAGAGCCCGCAGATTTCCGTCGTATTAACAATTCTTTGTGTTCGACTACCTCCGAATCAATTTGCTTCCTCCAGTTCAATTTTACGTCACTTACTCCGCAGACTTAGGAAATTGTCTTTTAGTTATTAGACTGCGGGTTTCATGCGCTTGTCACAGAAACGAGCAGATGCAATTTGAATGAATACAGAAATTGAAAGGTTTTAAGAAGATTGATGTATTACTTTCCGTTTGTTCAAGTTGTTAAAGAAGGAGCGTCTTACAAGTTCCAGTCTTAAATTATTTCAATTATTCAATGCTTGTAGTCACTGAAATAGATAGTTTGTGTCATACTCTTTCTTCGAATTACTATCTTGATACAATACAAACATTTCAAAGATGTATGTTTTGTCTCATTTCTATATAATTGTTGCTGGTAATAGCTAGAATTGTTTCCTATGATAAATCATCTTTTTACTACGTTCTCTCATTTCTCCTCATTCCATTAGACGTTCCGCCCTGCCTTCTCTTTATTTGATGTGCTTCTTATCTGCGTTTTTTACCTCACAGTTTTACTAGAATATACAGCAGCCCAATTAATATCGTTACGTTATTTATTCAATTAATATGATTACCCAATTATTAGAAGCATTACAAATCGATATTTATTTCGAAATAAAATGTTACGTTGTTGGTAGCATATTACATTTTCACCGAATGTTGACTTGCAATTAGTTTTGCGATCAGAATTGCACGAAGTGTTATAAGTCCTCTTCTATCCTGAGATCTTAATATGATATTCGCGCGTGTCTAGAATTACTTGAAGGGTTTCACCGAATGTCAATTTAACACGTTAACTGCCACGTCGGTCACATATGACTAGACATCGGATCTTTATGCATTTATGGCTTATGGAAATGTTAAAAAAATGCTATAATATAAAATTCGAGAGAATTTAACACGATTTTTATTTGCTTTGGATCTACAAAGGCTGTCCCCATTAAAAATAAAATTTTATTTCATTCCACTTTCTTAAAATGTTTCTATAAAAATTGGAAATTGCATAAACATCCGATGTCTACATATGACCGACAGTGATTTTTGACTGGGTTTAGAAATTCATTTTTATTATGAGATATCCAGATAAACCGAATTTTATTGGACTCTTTCGAATTCAGAAGGCTTAAGACAGCATCCCCTATAATACATTTTACATTTCTAGTTGTGGTTTCATTAATTAAATTAGCCTGATTTTGTAAGAATTTATAGGCTTGATATTTGGCGCTTAACGTGTTAACGATTAATTAGTCCGCTTCCTATTTCTTCGACTCGGATTGTTAAACTTTTGGGATGTGAAATGCGAGCAATGATGTGCCAGTAAAAACTCTAATTTTACACCCGCAGTAGCCACGACGGAGAATATCACAGTGGCTTATCGATCATGTTTTATAATTCACAGTCCAGGCGACGACGGCACATTTATTGCGCGGCCGAAAGGGTTCTTGCAATCGGTAAGGTAAAGGTCTTGTAATATAATAACGTGAGCTTTAAACATTTCGCGTGTCGGTCATGTCGATGTGAAGACATAACATTCGTGATCTAGGCACGGTGTGCCACCGATCGACGGAACACGCTATACTGTCGTTAATGCGGTAATGCATTACCCATTGTTTTATTCGTATGATCTTATTTACGCTGACTCGGCGATTTCGGCATAGACAGCCAGCAAAGCGCGACATATGTTGCCGATCGGCCACAATATTTTAGCAGCGCCGACATTGTCCCACGGAATCCTGTTCCAAGTCGGAAATCTAACGAAAAATTCTGCGAAGCCGCGCATGCGATTTTTTCAAGGATACGTAAACACAAAACACAACTCCAAAAAGTAAATACGAAAGTGTGCATTTTATAGTTTTGTTTTGTGTATCATATTTTTGTTGAAAGAAATATTAGGTTGTCGAAAACGTCATGACTAGACATCGGATTTTATGCATTTATTACAAAAATAAGTAGGTGTAATTTAAAACAGTAAGAACATTAGAAAAATTTAGAAGTACTGTTATATTATTTTCAACCTATTAAATATATTAGGAAAGAAAATTTTCTATTTCGTTTCAGTTTGTTGCAATTTAGGTAGAAAATTTTTATTTTGCATAAAGATCCGCTGTCTAGTCATGACGCATTTTTGTAAGAGATGAATACGAAAAACACGTCACGACTTTTCCGACAACCCTATAGATATTAAAAAGTTTTTTTTTAATTTGAAAGAATTTCGAATTTTTGATGTCAGATTCGTTATCAGCAACGCCTTAATTGCCAACTTTTAGAGATGTTGCAGCAAACTCGGTGTTTTTCAATCATTTTTCTGTTTGGTAAACTGAAGTTTTTATTTAACCGTTTAGGAACTACGTTTGATGTATCACGAGCAACCTTTCTGCAAACACTCCCTTTCCCAATTTTTTTGCGTCATTTCTGTACTTCAGTCGTGTTCGATTGTAACCTAAATAAGTTCCGTTTATTCTCAATATCACTTTTTATTTGATTGATCCCTCCGTATGCTATGCCGGACTAATTCGTGACCCTTCGCGGTAGGGATAATCTCGAGCGACCATCAATATGTACAATTTTATTCCAATATAAGGTGACGCTTTTTATTTCGAAATAGGAAAATCGCTATCCACGCTTCTTTCTTCTTTGTCCGAAATACGACGAAAGCTGGTCCCGAGCAATCGTCTTATATCGAAAGAAAACTGTAATGAAATTACTCCGACAAAGGCCTAGAACTCGCAGGAGTCCGAGGACTAAACGTGGTCTCTTTATTCAGTAAAAGTGGTTTTTGCGTTAAAAAAAAACTAGATTAGAGATATATAGAGATATAATCAAAATCTAAGGATCATAGCATGTTTGTATCTGCAACTGAGTTTATGCTACAACCTGATATTAACAGTGTAAACGCACATACATGTGCGATATAAAGAAAAGGAGATACAAACAGCAGTAAGAGACATAATAACATATAATAACATATGTATTTGTCTAAATACAAATGCATATGTCATGGACGATATAAATATAATAATGTGCTATTAAACTCAACCTTTAATGTTGCCTACATAAAAGTACGATGCACGCACGTGATTCAAAGATATTATATTTTATCTATTATAGGAGCTCTGAGAAAGATAAGACCCATTGATTCATTGCGTTTCTCGTTAACTTGGAATAAACTGACTCTATTTTACGGGCTATAACTTGAAAAAGTATTTACCCACGCAATAATATAATTTACCGCTCTTTTCCTCTTTTTTTTTTTTTAGTTCATTTGTATCCGTCACCTCGTGTCAAACATCAGTTCCGAGAAACATACTTCGGTCTCGATAGTAAAAATAATTTCCTCGCCCATTCGTTCCTTTCTGTTTCTTACTATTTCACTTATCTGAGGCGGACAGCACGGCTCGTTACCACCCTCCAATGAGTACACTTTTAGTAGCAACAAAATCACACAAGTAGCTTTTTACCGAGGCTCGAGCACTTACGTTCTTATCAACGGCTGCCTTCGGGTTGACTAAATTGCCGCACGAAAGATAGCCGTGCCAGTTCAATTGCTAATGGCCATGTTGGAACATCTTCAAAGTGTTATTGTAAGTAACGTTCTATTTCGGATCAGAAATTTTTTTGAAGAATCCGCTGATGTTTTATAGAGCATTTTTTCATGAGAACCGTTTCAACGAGCAATGTTCTCTACGTATCTCAGAAGTTTCAATCTTCAAGCGTTATTACTCCATACAAAAAAAAAGAAAACCCATAAAAATCAACGTATTAAATCATTAACTCTTTGTGAATGTAACAACATATTTTAACATCGAACAATGGTGTAGGATAAGAAACCTTAATTAAGAATATTTAATGACACGTACAGTTCGCTGCCGTTATATAATTCACGAACGTAATGAATTTCTTATTGATACAATTTAATATTCCTTTAATATGCAGAATGCTCGCAAGTTGGTAGTCTAATCAAAATAGAGACATTTTACCGTTGTCTCCAGTTATGACTGTTCATTATTTTCACCGTAAAGATTTAATAATTCTATCATTAAGTCCGTCGGCAGATTTCATTTCGTATCGATTCAATCGTAAGTATTGAATATTTAATGTCTCGTAAAAAGGGGCCAATTAGGCTACACGAAAATATAAATGTAGCAACCCGTAACTTGAAATAAGCCCTAACTAACCTTAACAAGTACATGATCTACCTTTTCGAGTCACGACACTTGCTACCACTTATAGTGATCACAGCCGTGATGTATGAAAGTTTAGTTATAAAAGAATACGATGGGAAATTCGTTTTTCTTCATGTTCGGTACTCAATACATTCAGATGTCAAGGTTCAGATGTCTGGTACTTTGTAATTGACGAAAGCTAAAATGATATTTTCGATTTTTTTTTTATCGCAGACAGTCTATTAATCGACGAAAGAAATCTTTTCCTTGCTCGAATTTTTCTAAAACAGTCCGTGAAATCTATTCGCAACTTTATGCAAATATGCGGATCGTTAACCGCGAACTATTTATAGCGAATGGCGTCGCAAGTCAAGAAAGTCTGTCAAAACGACTGAATTTTTTATTTTATCGGCTGAGTGCACGTTTTTTTCTCAGAATAACCTTTCTTACAAAAATAGTACGTAAAACATACCGTGCATACACGAACAATCTATTATTATGTTAGTAATAAAAATCAAACTTTTGAGAAAAAGGATCTATATATTACGTATTTCAGGATTATACGAGGATTACAAATCGTTCAAAGATTATCTTAACTACACTTTACTATTTCAATTATTATCAACTACGTCGAATATGTGAGAATACCTCATAAATTGCAAAACAAACAGTATAGATATACAGCGTATATAAGTTACATAAAACAAGCAGTAAAGCAAGCAGAAATACAATATATTATATGAAATCTTACAAATATGAATAAATAATATATTCATTGGCTCTGCGACGAATAATATCACTAAATGGATATTTACAGTGTGAAAACATCAATATTTCATAAAGAAATTAATAAAAATTTAGTATAACTACACATTCATTTAAAAATTGATTGTTTTGTGCAAACTCATCAATCCACCCAAGTGGCGTTAATAATTCGATCACTCACTGTACATTACCTACGACGGTTTGCTCATTCACGAATGAAATTGCAATTGCCATTGAAAAATGTCATAAAATTAATCGGTCGTTGCGAATCGCGAATTTTTAACCCCTTGTCGTATAGTAACAAGCCATACTCGTGATGCAGATTTCAAATAGATTTCTTCTAAGACGAAATTAGATTCTATTCTAATGCGATCAATAGACTGCGGAGAAAATAGATTGCAATTTATGCAAAATAAAAATTGCCTCCATCAACCCTTAGCACTCGAGTGGTGAATTATTTCAACAAAATTACAAAAAATATTACAAAATATTTGTTACATTACAAAATTTGTATTTAATAGATTACTAAACATTTAAATATTATATATGGAAATCGAATAAATTTTGTACGAATAAAATGAAAATACTCTAAGACGGAAGAAAAATTTAGTTTTAGAATTAAAATAGCGCCGAGTGCAAAGGGTTAATTGTAAGAAACAGTAGCCATGTAGAAAATTCCTTCTTCAACAATCTTAATAAATTGGGAATAACATATTCGCATTCTTAACTCCTTTTAATTAACCCTTTGCACTCCGAACCATTCTGGCAGAAATTTACAAATCCTCGTATTATTTAGAATAATTTTGGAACCAAGTAACGTATTATAATGATATTGGACTTATATGAATTGGTTGACATCGAGGAATATATATTTGCAAAAAAATCAATATTTTATTTAAAATTGCGCTGGAATAAAATAATTCCCCGTAATCGCTAATAAACTTTAATGTCCCCTGAGAGGGGACAGCGGAGTGCAAAGGGTTAACTTACTATTTTAAACTGTGCCAGATCATTTTTGTCGCGAATGCGGTCTAGTAAATAAATTGTAGTCAAAATTGATTTCCAAGTACAGCAAAAAAAAAGCCGGTGTCGACGTTAAAGCGAACGTAGTATAGAAAAAAAAAATATATCAATTTTCTTCTTTTTTTGAGAGACGCGACTGAAGACAAACAAGTGCTGTAATCGTTGCAGTCGCGAATGAAATCGCAGGGCAAACGGTCGAAAAGCAGCGGGCTAATATTCTCGCGCGTGATTCGCCAATTAATCGATGATCGGTGTTCTTCTGCGAGAGGAGAGGGGAGAACCGTAGTGGAGAAAAAAAGTACATAGTTGGTCGGGTTCGAAGCGAGCCCGCCACGGCCCGAAAACGGTTCTGCTCGGCGTTCGAGTTTAACAAGATTGTCGCGTGCACAGTGGTGCAAGGCGGCACGTGGATCGGCGCGAGTGTGTTCTCGCGGTTGAATTCTCGAGACGCGTCAGGGATCGAAGCCAAAAGCTGCAAGGATCGATTTCAATTTAGCGGCCGTTTAAGCGTGCACGCTCGTGGCTAACGAGCTTTCGAAAGTCGTAGATAGCCGACAAGTTGGCCTACACGGACAGCCGCGGCTCGAAACCACCCTTCGGAACTTACCGCAGTCAGCCGGCAAGCACCGCGAGCACACGTGTAACACGACACCGATAACTCCCTTACGTACCTATAGAATATAACTACATGCACAGGCCGTTTCACAACGCTCGGCCCACCGACAGAAAAATCCTACGCGAACCACTCCGAATCCTCGTTGTTCAGTTTCGCTGAAGATCCTCTATTTACGCGCGAGGGGGTGACGAATTTCTTCGCCGGGAGCCAAAGAACCACCACTAATGCGATGTGTTGAGAGGTTATGTGTAAATAATTATACAGGGTGGTCCAGCTAAGCAAGGCCACCTAAATATCTCCTCTAATTGTGGGGTTACAAAAAATATTTTGTATGCTATTTGAATGGTTTGAAAAAACCGTTCTGTTGCAAAAAAAATTTTATTTCTAGGGTAATTTTTTTCTGAGTTTACAAGGTTATCGATGTTTTTTGCGTATAACTGTATAATTATTTTTATTGCATCGTGTAGCTGATGTAAAAATACGTTCAGTTATGTACATTACATGACCTTGAAATAACAAGGTTATCGATGTTTTTTTGCGTATAATTGTATAATTTTTTTTATTGCATCGTGTAGCTGATGTAAGAATACGTTCAGTTATGTACATTACATGACCTTGAAATAACCTTCCGAGTTCAAAAATTAAACGGAAACGATAAATTGTCTATCGAAACTTTAGAGACGAAGACGTCGTTCGGGAATCTGTAAGTGTAAATACACATGTTTACTATCACACTACGAGTGACTTCTAACACCGCAGAAGTCTGATCATTTTCAAACAGTTCGTCAGTTTATCGATATTATCCTACGCGATGAGTTACTCAAAGCAAGAGCAAATTAATATGATTCTGATTTATGGCAAAAGTGATCAGTGTTTAAGACAAGCTGTTCGCTTGTACCGAGCGAAATTTCCTGAACGCAACTGTCCATCGCGTAGTACGTATAAAAAAGTGGTCAAACATTTTTTTGAAAGTGGTAGTGTCAATACGAGAAAGCGTGCGCGAACCCATAACGTTACAAACCAATTAAATACGAGATTTATTATGGAAAAAGTTGCCGAAAATCCGCATGTTAGTACACGACAATTGGAACGATTAATCAGTATTTCAAAAACAAGCATAATACGAATACTTCATGAACAAAAATTTAAAGTATTACAAATTTCATAATGGGGTTTCGTGATATAGTGAACATGTTTATTTACTCTTACAGATTCCCGAACGACGTCTGCGTCTCTAAAGTCTTGATAGACAATTTTTCGTTTCCATTTAATTTTTGGACTCAAAGGTCATTTCAAGGTCATGTAATGTACATAACTGAACGTATTTTCACATCAGCTACACGATGCAATAAAAAGAATTATACAGTTATACGCAAAAAACATCGATAACCTTGTAAACTCAGAAAAAAATTACCCAAGAAAAAAAAATTTTTTGCAATAGAATGGTTTTTTCAAACCATTCAAATAGCATACAAAATATTTTTTGTAACCCCACAATTAGAGGAGATATTTAGGTGGCCTTGCTTAGGTGGACCACCCTGTATAATTATTTACACATAACCTCTCAACACATCGCATTAGTGGTGGTTCTTTGGCTCTAACTTTGGGAAACACTGCTTCTGATCCATGCGATTTTCCTCCTTTTTCTCTTGCAGAGAGCACACGTGTACCCAGCCATCGATAAATCCCTATGAGATATAACTACATGTATGCGTGTACAGGTTGTTTCATAATACTTGATCTTCCTAAAGAAGAATGTTCGACAAAAGCGTCCTAAACCACCTTTGTTGAGAAGATCCACTAGGTCATTTGCGATTTTTCTGTTTTGACTCTTGTGAAGAGCACACGAGCAATACGACACGATATAAATCCTTTACGTACCTGTAGAATATAACTACACTCATGCTGGTATAGGTTGTTTCACAATACTTCGCTCATCAAAAGACAAATGCTCGGCAAAAGCGCTCTAAACCAACCTTGTTACGAAGGATCTCTGGGGTTTCGCGATCTGCTTCTTTCTGTTCTTGCACAGAGCACTCGTGTAACGAGAGAAGGACAAATCCTTTACGTGCATGTAGAATATGAGTCCATACATGTCTACACAGGATGTTCTATAATACTTGACCTACTAAAATAAAAATGCAAACTATCGAATGTTTTGTTTAAGCATATATTACAATTGAAATCGCGCAGAGATTAAATAAATTGGATCTTGTCATGCTTAGAAAGCAATATACAGGGTGTTCCGATAAATTGGATCAACGTTTTTCTCGTAAACAGTAAGTGTTTAAAAAGAAATGGAAGAGGAAGAATTTCTGACCTTGTATGATCTTCGAAGTCATTGTGTTACATATGAGCAAATTCTTCTTTTGTTGAAATATTATTTACGAGTGAAACGTTCAATTTACCGCAAATACCCTGTCTACTATTCATTGTTAGTGCTCGATACGTTCAATATCAAGAACCAATAGAATACGATCACTAGGTTGGCTAAAAAATAACGTCGGAAGTATCTGTTTCGGTAAGAACCAGATACAAATCTTAATGCAGGATTTTGATATTCGTAACATTGCAGCAATATCTCGTGTAGTATTTATACCGTGGATTATTTTCAATTAGGCTTGAGATTAGATCGTTATCGATCTCAATGAGTTTATCAGACCGTTTATCATCGGTGAAGCTAAACTCCCTATCACGAAACGTTTCAAACCATTTCTAGACCAGTCTTTCCACTCACGGCGAAAAAAGAAAAAATAGAAAAGTATAATTACACAAAAATCCATCTTCTCGCTGTTCGCTTCTAAGTCAAATACAATGAAATCTTTCTAAAGTAAATGCTTAAATCGCAGTTTTCAAACAGGCGTTGTATAAATTATTGAGAATCGTTCCGATGTTGCTTATTAATAGACTCCGGATTTTATACATTTATGACAAAAATTAGTAGGTGCAAGGTAAGGCAATGAACAGATTAGAAAACTTCAAGAGTATTATTAATTTCACTACATCTAAATTATTAGCGAAAAATATAAATTTATATATAACTCCTGTGTCTTGCAATTGATGCACGAACTTTCGCATAAAAATCCGGGGTCTGATACTAATTACTAATAAGTTATTAATCACTCCGGTACTCTTACGTCTGTAGAGGCTGTTTCACAGCAATGGGCCCTTGCGAAAGGAAAAACTCGGCAAAAGCACTCGAAGCCATTCTTGTTGTTCATATTGGATGAAGCTGGCTCTTGGCGGTTTTCCTCTTTCGGTTCGCGTATGTACAGTGACTCGCAAAAGTGTAGCTACACAAAGGTTAAGTCCATTCAATTGACTTCTATTCGTCTTCTATAATAATTATATACACGTTGAAAGCGAAACTCTCAAACATGAAATTTTGTTGACTAGGATATTTACTTTGATCTAACATTATTGTACAGTGCGTAAATTTCATGTGTACGTGTCTGTGTGTGTGTGTGTGTGAAAACTTTCGTCAGCCACTGTACTCGCGTTTTATCTTACGAACCCAGTTAGATTTAAGCAGAGTTAACTTTAAAAGCTGCGCTGATCAAACACATTGAATCCCGTCCATTTGTTTACAAACGTACGTACATATTATTTCTTTGACTTTTGGTATTTATTCCTATGAGTTCGAAATAGAGACGAATTTTTAGTATTATTTTCAATTCGCTTATCGAGGCCGTGTTATTATTGTTAGTAGAAACATTCTGCCTATAATTGCAGAGAAATTTTACATTGCAATTGTAAGAAATACGAATTTTGGAATTTTGTCTCGTCTTTTTTTTTCTTGCGTATTTTTGCATTCATTTTTGCATTGAAAAGTAGCAATTAAATAGTACTGACGTGATCCAACATACATCGAGTAAGCGAACGAATCAAATTTTCTACGAGTATATTGTAAAGTTTCTCTATATTTATTAATAGCATCGTATGCCATTCGTCTACGGCTTTAAGATTAATACTTTACGAAAGCCGGGAGTGCAGCACCCCCGAGGATATCCAGTGTTTGCAAAGGACGATGTGCATCGTTATGGCACATCTTGTGCATCAGATTTCGATACTTTTTTCCTGGACGGTAATCCTCGTACTCAAACTAAGAACGAGCGGAAAGAAAAGGAGAAAATCCTTGAGTTTATTAGCGAATGTTTCATCTCACTGAGCATCTAATACACTTTAGTTCTCAGCCGTCGGGAGCACTTTTATCGGAGCTTGAAACAAATTCTATTATCGACAATAATGGAGGTGAACTTTTTTAGTAGCGGAAAGGATTGCTCTAACACGTATTTGTGATGTTTAAAAATTCAATTTACAAAACATAACAAACGAGCAAGGAAGCGTTATTATTGCCATTGTAATAATAATAAATTGTGTAACGAAAATAATAATAGATTGTAAACGTTCGATGCATTAAGAAGAAGTTTATAGACCGTAGACTGAGCAATTATGATGCTTAATTTGTAGCACCATTTTCTCTGGATCAAAGCTGTCACAATGTGCATGTTTCTTGTAAAGGTACCAACAAACATTGTCTAACGGACAACGAAGTCTTTGTCGCGTAAGCAGATCAACAGCTCAGACAATAATACCGGTGTCCAGTAACGTAGTCTTTAGCTGAATGCGAAACAAAATACGTATATAGTTACTTCTATGATTCATTATCTACCAGTACGGACGAAAATTAATAAATTCTTCCATGAAAACATTTTAAAATTAGTTGGAAGTGATCCTGTACAGTTTAATCATTTTTCTCTAGACTGATCTCTAGTGATCTTCACTCTACAGCATTTCTGTAGTATACTTTATAAATATTCGTTTTGTTATACGCGTCGCTTTAAGGGGAGGAGTCCCTAAAATTAGGAAAAAAATTTCTTTCCACAAATCGCTTTCAAAGCATTTCAAAAATATATTCTCAAAATTACAGGCCGAAGTTATAGGCGTTTTTTCCATGAAAAAAAAAGTTATAATTATCGTAAAAATATATTATGTAATATTAAACATTTCTAAGTTCAGACAAACATCGTCCGGACTTTAAAAATTGCGTAGTACAAAAACAACGATTATACTATGCAGGGTATATTCGAATATTTCGAAGGTATTTTCTTTTATTGGTCTGTTTCGAATAACTATCAAAAGCGCTACATTTTGCATCTCAAAAAGAGACGTAAACACTTACGATACTGGATTTCTTTTTTATCCGTCATAATTTCACTGTCACAAAAGCGTTGTTTGCTTGTTACAATGTAAAATTGATAATTGATATATTTGAATATTTGAAAATTGATATATTTTTTTTCTATACTACATTCGCTTTAACGTCGACACCGGCTTTTTTTTTTTTGCTGTACTTGGAAATCAATTTTTACTACAATTTATTAACACGTTACTAGACCGCATTCGCGACAAAAATGATCTGGCACAGTTTAAAATAGTAAGTTAACCCTTTGCACTCCGCTGTCCCCTCTCAGGGGACATTAAAGTTTATTAGCGATTACGGGGAATTAATTTATTCCAGCGCGACTTTAAATAAAATATTGATTTTTTGCAAATATATATTCCTCGATGTCAACCAATTCATATAACTCCAACATCATTATAATACGTTACTTGGTTCCAAAATTATACTAAATAATACGAGGATTTGTAAATTTCTGCCAGAATGGTTCGGAGTGCAAAGGGTTAAAGTTGAAAAATAATTAGCGCTAGTCTCCATCCAACAAATTTCTAAAGCCTGAATAAAAAAAAATAAGCCGTTTGCAGAGACTTGTTCCCTCGCGAGGAAAAAGTCGTAAAAGAATGGAATTTCAGTGGTGAACCGGCATTGTTGAAATAATGCATGCCATACGTCAGTAATACCACTTCTTCCTGAAAGAAAAAAAAAAACAACTGGGGAGTTAAAGATGAAATTTTGTGGCTCGCCAGGCCACAAACGTACCAGGCATTGTCTGATTAAAGTGAAACACCCTGTACGTACGCGTATATACTGCCGTGTACATAGATACATCGTAAGATCCCACGGTGGCAGGCATTGTTAACGTCTAGAAAGGATAAGAGCACCGTGGAAGGTGGCCAGGGACTGTTTTACTGCTTTTCCGACGGCGGTGGCGGCGAGTCGATGGAATGGCGTGCGGTTCTCCTTTCAAAGATTAGAGGGAGCGTGTAGGCAGCTGCGAGAAACGAATTTACGTTCGGCAGGTAGATTGCACATTATGGCCGCCATTTTCTGCGGGCATGGTTTCCGCGTGCCTGGAACCCACCCCCTGTTCTTCGTTCGCTCTTTTCGAACGATTGACTCCCTAATGTCTCTGAATGAGATATTACGTCGATTAGAACGTTCCCCATTCCTTTCGATTCCGAGCGATCCTTTCATTATTGGACACCCGATTCCAATATTTGATCAGCGGTCAATGGTTCTGATATTTCGCTGGTGTTTCCGATTGTGCTCGCTAGACATCGTGTGAACACCTACAGTCCCGGACAAAATGATAGCACGTGCGTGCTATCTTTAATTTCCTGAAGATTACGTAGTATTTCTGAATTATGTACATAATATCATATTTGTTACAATCTGGAGAGACGAAACGTGTTAGTAAATAAGGTTGTCCTCGCTAGCTTTCTGAGCAAGCAGAAGAAATATACAAATGTTTAACCCCTTGCACTACGCCGAAGCTCTGAAAAAGCCGTGCCAAACATGTCCGCCGAAATGGGCAGACAATTAATATGTCACGAGTCAGACTCGTGATATTCAACTTTGGCACAAAATTTTCATCACGAGTCAGACTCGTCAAAGTAGTGCAAGGGGTTAAGGCGAAATGATGGCACACTTGTGCTTTGTGACGATACCTTTCAATAGTTTGCGAGTTGCCAAGCAGTTAACAGCAAGTGTCAAGTTTTATAGTTAAACGTCGACATGGGCCGCGGAAAAAAATTAAGTTAAACTGAAATTGCAAGGATCATTGAATGAAGAAGTCAAAATGTTACTGTTTCTGAAATTTCAAAGATCGTTGAAAGAAGTCGCAAGGTAGAATATAATTTATTAAGAGATTCTGTAAATTATGGAAGGAAAACATTCAATTCAGATGATCGGTCGTTTGTTTAAAATCGGTGGAATTGCGGATTTCGTTCATCCGCGATTACACTGCGGACTTTCATGCGAAATTACAATTGCATTAATCCCGAGATACAGAAGATATATTATTATAGAGATCTAGTTGCTTTCTTAATATTCTTGGCACATTGGCGTCGGGTCTGCGTTAGGTCGTAAAGCCCGATTTTCCAGGTTTCATTGGCGCTCTTAAAAGTTCGAAAATCCCCATGGGGAAAATATGTTAAAGTTCATACGAACGAACCTCTTAAAATCGTCTCATTTTTCTGCTAGCTTTTGGTCGAGATTTATCGACTTCTCGACACGATCTTGAATTTTCCTTTAAACCTAAACGGGTGCGTCGTGAGGTACGATTTTAAAAATGTCTTAAAAATTCGAAAATTCCAACAGCAAGCATTGTGATATCAATTCGAACCAACCCCTTAAAAACTAAGCATTTCTCTTCGAACAGTCGGTCGGGATTTTTCAATTTTCCCACAAATAGGAAAAATTAATTAATCGTAGTAACGAACACGTAGATTTGGGGATTGGTACGCTGCGGAAAAGGTGTCGAATGACTGGCATCGAAAAAATATAAAATCAGCCTTTTATTCGCATAAAATCTCTTCGTCGCTACAGAATCTCTTAAAAATACCATTGTACAGGCACGCATGTCGAAAAAACTACAGCGTAAGCGTATCTGCAGTTTCAACGTTTCACAACTCGAAATCCGCTGGCGGATCCATTTATTCATAGAAAGTAAACTTCCCGGCTGGACAAAGACAGGCGCAAAATTCGGGAAACGTTCTAATAGTAACAGAAACGTAACGGTTATCGTGTGCTCCCAGTGGAACAAATATAACAGATTTTTATCCTTTGCAAACAACGTTATCTAGAAGTCGAGGCTGCTAAGATTCAATGATTCGAACTCAAACAACGGAGATCGAATACGGGAGACCGGGATCGAAAGTAACATTGTAAACAATTCAAAATTTATTATCGTGATTACTGAAACATTTCCATGCCCTGATAACGTACAGACACAATTTATAGATTAAGAGTAGAAATTACCTCCATGCCATTTCAATCACGAAATCCATTTAAATTTCATTTTCCCGCCACTTTGCGAGTTCAAAGTACTAACTGTAACATTTATAAAGCACTATACACATTGACATAACATTTTCATAACAACGGCGGCGTTCACCAAAACATCTGAAAACATTCGAAAGAAATATTTATAACAATTTGTTGTTCTTATAAAAATATGGATGACCCTGCTCTGATACTTCAATCATGTAACTTCTTCGTTTTTTTAACGCATTTTTAACTTAATAACCAGGAACGGATTGTACGAGACGTATTTTAGCATTTGACATGTTTCAGACACTTTTCAGAATTTTTACACACCATTGTGTAGGGAAAATAGATAATAAACTCATTTTCCGGCGGTATAGTTCTGCTTAAGAGCATTTTTTAATTGAGTCCTTTGCAATTTCTTTTGCTAGGGACAAAGAGAATGTGCAAATCAAAAATTCGCTTCGACGTACTGACAGAATATACAGTTTTTGAAAAATCAAGTCTTTTTTACTTTATGAAAGAAATGTGATTCCTTGAATTTTTCCGCAATATATTTTTATATTGCGTCACTATCGACCCCATGCCGTGTTACAACCGCCCCAAGGTACATGAGATTTTCATTGGACTCAATTTTTTATTGATAAGGTGGATATTACTCGTCGTAAAGCGAAGCTGCTTGAACTCAATAACGTCAAATATAGTGACTGACAAAAATATCAGACCACTGCTAATTTTTGACATTCTTATTCCGGTGTATAATTACTAGACTGCAGATGTCATATACATATGACAAAAATGTACATGTAAAGTTTAAAACAGCAGGAAGATTTTAAAAATCCGTGATTTTAACGTATTAAAATTGTTGAAGACAGACGTTTCTGTATAGGAATTTTATGATGTCTCGCATTATTTGCATTCACTCTGAAATATTAACCATTTCGCTTCCACGGACGTGTTATGTCGCGACGCTGATACCGTTTGTAATGGGTTTTTCAATAGGGACATAACCATTTTGTTTTAGTATACAGAACATGACCTAAAACTTTTTTACGATTTTTCAGTGTCAAAACGTCGGTCAAGGCTTACATTTTGATCATGGTGAAGTTCACGCACGAGCAACGTTTGGAAATTGTTAAAACTTACTACCGTTAATCGCAACTTTAAGAACACTTACTCTAATTTTTGGTCGGAATAATCGTCCCACCAGACAAGCTGTGCGTGCGATGGTGAGTAAATTTGAATCAACATATTCACTATTGAATGTTCCTGTGCCAATGAGACAACGCACCGGTCGAAGTATTGAAAATATTGCAGCCGCAAGAGCTTCAGTTCAAAATTAAACAAACAAGTCGGCAGAGAGAAGTAGAATCTCTGTTCTGAAGTAGAATCACGAAAGTTTGAGGTACATTCGAAAGATAATTGAAAAATACAGACAGAAATTTTTTATTCGCAAACTGATTCGAAACAAGCGTCGAAATTTTCGTGGCTCTCGATCACAGTCCAAACTCAAAAATTGGTTAAAACTGCAGAACAGTTACCTACCCTCCGATTTCCAGGATTTTTGATATGTTATAAATCTCTACATTTTTGCAACAACTTTTTCCTTTGCATGTTAGTAACAAAGAACGAATTAAAAATGTATTACATCAAATTATAACGTTCACAAAAAATAGCAAAGGCAATGGAATAAACAAAAAATGCAACACAATACATTATATAATAATTTATATAAACTGTTATTCAAATATAATACAGTATAACGTAATATAAAACGTATTAATACATACACTAAAATAAAACGGATAATAGAATAGACGTATCAATAGAAGCAAAAGAACACCAAAAAACCACGGACAATATACATACAGTGTGTCCGGTTTATTTCGGACCATTTAAATATCTTAAAAAATATGAATCCAACATTTATTTCTATTCCGTATAAAACATTTTCCACGTATTTTTGTATGTAAAATATAATTAATTTAACGCAAAAAATAAAAAAAAAAGTATGAGATTTGAAGTCAAGATCTACGTCGTACAATTGCAGCACGATGCCGCTGAACTATGGTGATACTTGGAACACCATGTAACGTATTATTGGGTAATAATGAAATTTTAATTGTTGATACCTCGAAAGGTATTAAGTACCTGACCCAATAATGGTACATATTAGTAAACAGGAGATCGAATTCTGGAAATGTGCCAAAGTTTCACCTACAGTAGTCTCTCCGTAACTGTGGTATCGTCTAGAACGTAGAGAAGGATACCGATTGAAAAAGGAAGAGGGATTGAGAAATTTTAATCGCTCATTACGCGAACAATTACAGTCGTAATTATATCGTGTCGGATGTTACAAATAGATTAACACTAAACCTACCACGGTCAAACGACCGCTTTTCTATTTCACAATTATTGAAATTATAAAAATTTATAGGAAATTACTGAATTGACTTCTTTATTCAAGCATATACAGGGTGAATTCGATAAAGCAGGACACCTAAATATCTCCGTTACTTTTCGTTGTACAAAAAAACTTTGTAGGACAAAGTTACACTGTTTGAAGGGCCACATATAACGGTCTAAGGGAAAAAAAATTTCAAGGTCATTTTTATGAGATTTCAAGGTAATCGATGTTTTTTTAAATGGAATGATTTATTTTCGTTAACGTAATGTTGTAGCTGACAAAATAACGAATCCATGCATGTAACACAATATGACCTTCAACCCAGAAAAACGGTATAAATAAAATTCAACGTGTAAGATTCATTTGATGTATTTCTGTTACGCCAAATGTTCAAAAATATTCCCTTGAGCTGCTATACATTCAAATGTATCGCAATACACAACATAATAACAGATTCGGTGTTGACAGGAGGACAATTATGATATACCTTCACCTATACGTTCGTACAGAATCGTGTTTATCCACTACTAATTACTCAGAAGACCTTCTTGCTATCAGATTTCCACAGTTTCTAAGATTTCTCGATCAGTTTATCGATGAACGTTTCACAATGCGTTACTCGAAGGTAGATAAGATTGATATGATTTTCATTTATGGAGAAAGTCGACAGTGTTTAAGAGAAGCCGTGCAGTTGCACAAGGACCGATTTCCTAATCGTAATTGTGCATCAGTTTCCGTTTACTCCAATTTGATAAATAAATTCCGTGAAACTGGTAGTGTCGAAAATAAAAAACGTACAAAGGTGAGGACTGTAAGGAATGAAGCAAACACAATTAATGTTCTGGCAGCAGTGAATGCAAACCCTCATGCTAGTACGAGGCAAATCGCACGAGGCAGTGGCATTAGTCAAAAATGTGTAGTGCAAATACTCCAGGAACACAAATTTCACCCCTATCACCTATCAATTCATCAAGAACTTCATGGTAGAGACTTTGTAAATCGTGTAAACTTTTGCCAGTGGGGATTGAGACAATTGATAAACGATAGAGCATTTTTTAATCAAGTATTATTTACTAGTAACAGAAATACATCAAATGAATCTTACACGTTGAATTTTATTTATACCATTTTTCTGGGTTGAAGGTCATTTGAAGGTCATATTGTGTTACATGCATGAATTCCATTTAAAAAAACATCGATAACCTTGAAATCTCATAAAAATGACCTTGAAATTTTTTTCCCTTACACCGTTATATGTGGCCCTTCAAACAGTGTTACTTTGTCCTACGAAGTTTTTTTGTACAACGAAAAGTAACGGAGATATTTAGGTGTCCTGCTTTATCGAATTCACCCTGTATTATAATGAAAATCGTACAAACTTTAAATAAAATTCAGTCTTCTCCCTTCTATAAGACGTTTCACTTTTATATGTTTCGTGCTTGGTACGTTTAGTGCTAAAATTAGACAAAACAGACGAATCCGATGGTAAAATTTTTACAAAAATAAGAATAGTTTGCAATCTTTTGCTAAGCTTGCATTAGCTTGAGTCTCACCGGTACTCGACCCCTTGCTGGCTCGGTCGTCGAGCGTGTTTACCGCTTGAATGGTTCCAAGGGGGATCCCCCAAGTGGTGGAAATAAAATGTTGACAGTTACGGTAGAGATCTTTTCGACAGTTATTACGGAGAGAATACTGTAGCGGTGCCACAATAGTTTCTCGCGAATATCTCGGAAACTAAACGAGACAGCCGCTAGTACGTGTTAAGAATGTAGTATGAAATCTCTGTTTGAATGTAATAAGACGCGCGCGCTTCTTCTCTCTTGAATGTGATAGGTGGGGATGCGTCACGCCTATTGGCTATTGGCTTTACGCGTTTCGCGAGGAACCGTCCTCACCTTTTTAGTCCGGTATAAACACATGTAAGGTATAGACGCATATCCACGAACGACTCTCCCTTTTTGCTTTTCCTCTTTGTTCTATTTATAATTCGTATTAAACTATTCTTCCAAAACTGACTTCTGTGCTACTCCACTTACAAAACCTCAACAGTACGTAACAGAAAAAAGCTGTTAAAAATATCGATTTCTAGAATGTATGAAAAAAATCACTGAAATCGGATATCTGTTACTTGGTTTCAGAAAAAAATGATTACTGTCGACCCCGGGTCTCCGTTCCGCAGCAGCGCAGCGTTCACCGAGTAATCACGGAGTGGAACATTTGTTCCACAGAGGCCGCCGCCGCATCGTTTGATTGTTTCGCCGGTACTCGCACCGGCACGCGGTCGCAGGTCGGCGGAGGAATTATGAGGATTGTGCTTCGGAAACGGACAAAAGTAGCGGAATTGCTTTCAGTCGTTGGATCATCCCGTCGTGTCGCGAAATCCCTCGGAGAGAGGGGGCCCTCGCTTTTCACGTCGTCGCGGAGAACTCGGCGGACCGTGTCTCGCGCCGCGACGCCAAGTAAATCGGAGAAAACGTCGCGATGATATCCCGATGAAAGGAATTCGACGGGAAACTGGGGAAAAACATCCGCGCCCGATCCCTTTTCCACGGCCAACGCGCGCGTGTCGAATTGAAAATGAACGGCTCTCCCGACAGGGTCCGCCGACGCGACCTTCGGGAATAGAGGTGTGTGCACTCGTGTTCCGGCGCGTCGTCGTCGGCATTCGTCGTGTATCAACGCGTGTACCTTTCTGCACGTGCGAGACAAAGCCCGGTCGTATCTCTTTTCTTCCGTGATTCATTCTCTGCCCTTCCCACACCTCTATCGTCGCGGCTTCCTTCTGCCGATGACGTCCGACGACATCCGACCGATCGAACTGCCAGAAGGACGACGTTACTGGCCGGATGTGTACCGACCGATCAGAAACACGTAGCACTCGTCGCACACGCGGACAGGCTTCGTCGAATTCAGCAGCACCGTGTTGTTATCGCTGCACGCGTGGCAGAAGATCTTGCCGCAGTTGCGACAGTGGTGCTGAAACAGAAATCACAAGCGACCACAAGCGTTAGACTGCCGACCTTCTGGCCAGTGCCACAGTGGTCCAGAAGCCCGGTTTTTGTGGCCAAAATTCAAAATGTTGTCATAATTTTCTGAAAGTTCGTAATTACGAGTTTTTGGAGTCGCTGATAACGAATCGATTATTATGGCGATCTAGAGGGCGGTATTTCGTGGCCCGATTAAAAAATTTTGTAAATCGATGTTTTTCATCATTTTCATAGAACAATATCATCGAGATACTTAATGCCATGTTTTAAATTAGTATAACCTAATACAATAATACCTTTTTAGTTTTCAGTTATTCGATGGCCCTCGAGGCGTCAAGAACGCGCGAATAAAAGAGACCTTCCTACCGTAACCTTTATTTCATAATCCCGCTATTTTGTAGTTCTATTTGAACATAAGGTTCCCTTTAAGAAAACATCACAGTTATGGTCCACAGACGCCGAAACAGATAAGGCGGGTTCAGGTCCCGAACGCGTCAAAATACCTCGGACGCCTTTATTAAAATTAATACAGAGTTAAAAGTCGCAAGAGGGCGCAGCTAAACTTTGCATATTCTATTTAACAAATGTTTAAACTTTCGTAAAAAATAAGTCCAAAGAGTTTAGCACTTTCTAGCATTTTTTTAAAACCCTTCTTAAAGCTTAAATTGTTACAAACTTGGAACATTTGTTTACGGATTAAAAAATGTTTATGATGGCATTTAGAACTTAAAGTACATCTACTAACATATAAAAAATCATAATTATAACTTGTTTTCTGATATCCTATAATTGGTATTTAAAACGTTTAATAGAATGTTCAATTTTATGATTTTGTTTTTAGAACGCCGTATCTTATTATACAATTACCTAAAATCAATAATATTTTGGATTTAGGAGCTTTGAAGAGTTATCAGTTTATAGGAAAAAAAAATTTTTTAATCTATTAACCTTGAAAAATTGAATTTTGGCCACAAAAACCGGGCTTCTGGACCACTGTGCAGTGTTGGGACCGGGGACTTAAAACCGGTATTACCTCAGCAAACCGATGCCGAAACCGATATCGGGATATGTGCCCATAATTATGAAAGTGGTCTGTCATAAAAAAAAAAATTACATTGAATAAATTTAGTTTAAAATCATGTCGTGTGAAATAAGTGATAAATACATTTTTGTTTTTTAATTTTGACTTAGACCACTTTCATAATTATGGGCACATATGTAATACGGTATGATCCACACGAAATTATGAGCAGAGATTTTAAGGAGTAAAAGGAGGAGGAGGAAGCATCCTGAATATAAAATTGCAATAGCAGGTCTGTAGTTGTTGAGGTATTTAAAAAAAAATGGAATTTCAAAATTAGCGAAAATTAGAAATTACTTTCTTGCCAATCTAATAGTAACTGAACGTAGCCACACGATACAATCTTACCGCTCGGATTGTATCAATTAAATTATATTAATTACGAGGCCTACTAACTATCCGAGCGATTCCCTGATTTCGCATCAGGTTCGTTCGCGACATACCATAGTCCAAACAGAGATTTCTCGAAGCTAGCGGCTCCCCAATTTCGCATTGGGTTCGTTCACGAAATTTCACCCTCCTAGCAGCTCCCCGGTTTCGCCCTGGATTCGTCTGCGATTCACTCCATTCCTAGAGGCTTTCTGACTTCGCGTCAGGTTTGCCCTCGACGTCTATAAACCTAGCGGCTCCCTGATTTCGCATCAGGTTCGTCCGCGTGCCTAACTAACAAATTGAAACCATATTCCAGGTAAAGGTATGGTGGTGTCCTTCAACCGTTGTTCAACAAACGCGTAATATTTGATCTTACAATTAAAATAAAATATTGAACCTACTAGAGTATACAGAGTTAAAAACTAACAATTAATCATTTCCTTTAAAATTAATTTTTGGCGAAGTTATTCACCCTCTTTTAGATACGTAACGTAGTTATTAAAAAGCTAATTAACACGTTAACTGCCGTGGGGGTCACCGGTGACCGGCGGCGTGGTCAATACTAAAAGTACATAATTATAGTAAATATGGATACTGATCAATTTTTCAATAATACCATTATTACTATAATGGTTTGAAGAAATTAATGCAATATAGAACATACAAAATAATTTTTTTTTTTTTTTCGAAACACTGAGAGTAATCACTTAGCAACCGAAGCATGATTGTTTAAAAAAAAAAAAAGTAATACTTGCCTACAGCGCCGTGGGGGGCACCTGTGACCCCCACCGAAAAAAAATGCTTCAAACATGATTTTATAACTCATATTATTTGCTGGGAACTATATTTCATCATAATATGCATCGCATAATGAAAAGTTCATGTTGGCGCCTGGGACAAATCATGGAAAATCCGTCCGGCAGTCAACGTGTTAATAGTCTTTCGATAAATGAAGTTTTAACTGTACCACGTACGGTTTAATTAAAAATAATGTTCATATGACTGTCATTTAATTTCGTTCGAATTTCTTCACGTTTTAAAAAATATTCTCCTCGCACACTGCAATTTATCCAACGACTGACACGACAATTTTTTAAAAATAGGTATTACCCGTATCGCTCTGCAGTTGATGTTGGCAAATTTTCACAGAAATAAGATAACGATTTATGAGAAGAATGCGTGAAGTGTTCATCACTTTCAATAATATTTGGACGTTAAATATGATCAAAAGGTACACAATTTGTCACGGTACAGGGGAAAATACGTTTTTCAGCGTCAATTTTCAAAAGCTGTTCTCACTCTACGGATATGAATAATTGCAGATAAAAAAGTCGCTTCGAATATTTTTATGAAAAAATCTCGGAAAAATTTCATAAAAATCGGTACGTTACGCTTGACTGATTCCCATCACGAGAGTGTGTCAAACGAATAAGAGAAATAAATGAAGATTCCAACTATTTTCATGTGTCTTTCTTTTGCACGTAGAAAGGATAATAATTAGATATATAACTGACTTTCAGACTGTAATTTCAAGCAAAAATGAGTAGATCGAATATAACAGAGTAAAGACATTTAAAGAATTAAAAATCACTGTTGTATTGCTTATAACTCTGGTAAGTTACGAGGAAAAAAATTTACAGCAAAAATGAGTAGATCAAATATAACAAGTAATTTAAAGAATTTAAAATCACTGTTGTATTGCTTATAACTCTGGTAAGTTACTAGGAAAAAATAGACATCGATTTATCACCTGTGTCTTGCAAATAATACAGAAAATTTTTATTTTGCATAAAAATCCGCAGTCTGGTAATCATGCTTTTCTATTTCTAGTAATTTTTTAAACGTTCCAATGCTTTTATACATATGAATTGTACAATATATCTACGAAGAGCTCAGGGCAACAAACGGCCAGCTCGATTTCAACGTGACTGTCCACTTAGATTTTCGAATCGTTCGGAGCAACAAACAGTCACAGCGACGGTAAACATTCGGGGCAACAAACGATCTCCTATAAAGTATTAAAATTTATGTGAAATTGGGCGTTATTGGTCATTCACGCCAGGTAAAGGTAGTCATACAGCACACAGCAGCGATCGAACTGTATTCGTTAAAAATGGAAAACGACAGTGAATTTAATATGAAAAATTTTTAGAAATCAAGATACATGTCATCAGCAGATCATGATTATATTACTATATTACATTTTGCGATAATATGTATACAACAGTATTTCTACTAAATGCCTAGCATCGGTACGCTAAGATTTGTCACGAAAACTGAAAAGATGATAGTAATGAATATAAAATTCTGTTGAATAAAATAAATCGTTCATTGTTCTCTAATGTTTTCACTCAATAAATGAAAAGTTCAAATAGTTAACCGTTTGTTGCACCGAACTATCGAAGAAACTTCTTTTACAGTCACGTCGAGCTGATCGTTTGTTGCCCTGAGCTCTCTTATATATTTTGGGAGTCAAGGTCATTATATTATAGTTCGCTGAATTCGTCCTAGTATAGGTAACGACATGGTACTAGAAAAAAGGTGTATATAACTTTATTGTAACAGAACTTCCCACGAAATACAGTGTGAAAAAGTCGAATAAAAATTGATAAGTTTCTAATGTAAATTAGATCTATGGACAAGCAAAACCTCTTACGTTATAATAGCCTTTTCTCGTAGAACGCAGAAGATATGGAAATATCATTAAACTTGATTGAGTATAATAGTGTTAACGACTTTTCGGGCGCATATCGTAGCATCAGCCAAAGTTTCTACACTGTTACGGCAGATAGAATGGAGAATAGATTTGGCTTTTGAAGCGGAATTGGACAACTCTGACCTAGATTTTTGTAGACACCCTCTGCTGCCTCCATTTTAAAGAAACACTCTACTTACTTAAAGCAATTTCTTCTCCAATCTTTGCCGAACATGGCTCCATTCTTTTATCCGTGATCGTGTTATTTCTCCATATTGGAAGAATTTAGTTGCGGAACGTCTGTATGCGTATGTTGTGTGATTGAAATAAAGAAATGAGAGATGAATGAACGTATCAAAGAGAAAGGGACCGATCAAGAAAGGGTCGTCGCCAGAGACTGTGATTTTTAAGTTGAAAATCCTGGTTGCAAACAATCAAAAATATCAAAAAAGTCGCAAATATGCAGATTTTGCATCGAAGCTCCAAAGCAACATCATTTATATTTTTACAGTATCGAAACAGAAATTATCAATTTGACTGAAACATGAAATACAGATTCGGTATACACAATTCGAACGTGTCCAACATTCATTCCATGCAACAGCCCTTTAACTTCACAAACACCCTATTAAAATTGCACCCTACGGACGTCGTGTATCAGGGGTGATACAGAAAACACGTGGAACGAGTGCGGAAAAGTTTCATGCGCGGCAAGTTTCTGGAAACAATAATTATTTTCTAATTGCGCGCAATTACAAAAGTTGAACATTTAGCACGCAAAGGCTGGGAATCGCATCTGGACGAATCGTTATACACGGAGCACAAAAACAGTTTAACATTCCAATTAACGGTTTCCCGAGTAAAATGGCATTTTTTAAACCGTCTGGCGTATTCACATGACACGTCGCTGCTGACACTATACCGATACAATTGTTTATTGGAAACTCACGCGTTACCGACGGAAGTGACAAAATTATTCAAGAATTAGTTGTTATAGTTTTAAATCATTATTTCTTGATTTTATCTCGTCAGCAATAAAGTTCAGTGATCGTATCCTTTCACAGTTTGTATTTCACAGCACTGACTCGTGTTAGTTTCGAAATTATATTTTGAATGAGTTTATCATGCTTCATTTTATTGTAACGTTATCGAAAATGAATAACATTTCGGGATATGCAATTTAAGCATTCGCCTGTGAAGTATTTTGACGAATGGTAACGATAAATATTCTAGTTGGGAATCATGTTGATTTTCTTTTTTGTTTCAATGAAATGAATCGCACTTTTAAACCTATAATTAACAGATACGGAAACACATTTTTATTGTGGACCTTTATTGTGCACCTTGTGGATCATTAAATAAAATAATTGCAATATAATTTTGGCATGGCTTGCGCAAGAGCAACGTTTACTTATTTCCTCGTATGCAATGATTAACTGTTTCGACTTGCACTATTTTTATTTGAACGGCAGAAATGTAAGCGAAAAACTGATACCATTAAGCGTATCGGGGTAACGAAAAGTATCGTTTAATGAAAATGAATGAAAGCCTGTTACATATTGCAACGTTCAGAGAAGAGCCAACTCGGTTACATGTTCGAGCATTCTTCCACGCGCTAGATTAAATGAATTTTCCGCGGAAGAGTCACGCGCCGGGAAATCAAAATAATTTTCGTTGAAGTACACAGCTTGAAATATCCATCGGCCCGGATGAAAATTCAAGAACTGTCAATTTACATTATTACCGTTGATTTCGTCGAGGGGGTCGGTCTCAATTTTATCAGAACATCAAAAACGATCGTTCCGCGGGCTGTCTACGCGGGCAGACAGCAATAAAGCTTTCAATCAAAGTGATATATCGCGTCATCGTCGATCCCATTTTCATTTACACCCCGGCAATCGCAATATTTTGCCAGGACCATTGACACAGAGCGCTACCGCCGCCGTGGAAAAACGCATTTTTGCTTTTTTTTTTGTGTTTTTTTTTTCAAACTACCGTACACAGAGTGTTACCCGCGACAAAGAAGAGGGAAGCTCTGCAACGTGGCTGGCAGTTACAGATTACGTTCGTGGCGTGCAAGCGGAAAAAAGTTTACCGGCTTGCACCTGAAGCTGGCACGCGGTCTATGTTGGTCCACCGGGGCTTTTTCGCTCGGCCCGCCATGCGATTCTATTGTTCCTGCGTCAACTTCAGGTAAAAGTGCGTTTAAATTGTTCCTTTTTTTTTCATGCTCCATCCCCACCTCACTCCATCCCCACTTCCTCGATTCGACCGCCGACCATTAAGTTTAAAGAATTTGTTGAACAGCTCTGGTAACTTTTGAAAAAATTACATTCCTACGTTACATGCATTGCGTAAAATCAGTTTCGGTGAAAACTTTGTATTACGGTAGAACCCCGTTTATACGAACCGATCACAGTAGAATGTCGATTATCCGAATTACGACTACAGTGAATTCTCGATATATGTCAACAACACGGGTCTTGCCAGCGTCGTATATCATCCAGGAGATATGTGCCCATAATTATGAAAGTGGTCTGTCATGAAAAAAAAAAAATTACATTGAATAAATTTAGTTTAAAATCATGTCGTGTGAAATAAGTGATAAATTCATTTTTTTTTTTTAATTTTGACTTAGACCACTTTCATAATTATGGGCACATACAACCGAGCCGTTTGTGTTTACACGCCTCGGCGCACAGTGGGGTATTTTGCCAGTTTAGCGCGCCAAAACTATTACGACGTTATTAGTAATGTGAAGGTCATAATATTATATATCGTTGAATTCGTCTTAATACCAGCTACAACATTATCAAATCAAAAATACAGTTTAATGTTTAAAAAATCGAAGCGATCTTGTTTTTTTCTTTTAAACAAATTTTTTTTAATGTTTTTTGTATTGCAATTTATACGTTTATTAATACTGTTAAACTTTTATTTGAAACATTTTTTTGTCAGATTTAGAGAAATTGCTATTACAAAACCCCATTTGGCCAAAACCCCATTTAACAAAAAGTTAAATTTCTCCATGTGTGGCACTCTGTTGCACCTAAACTCTTCAGGATTCTGTAAAGCAATGTCTACTGAATAACCTCAAAAAAAATTAGAGAGGTGTTTTGCGGAGAAAAAAAGTTATTACATAATACATTTTAACTTTCTGAAAAAAAAATTGTACCATTTTCGATTGTTTATTCTATCAAAACCACCGAAGCGTTTAGAACAAAAAGCTATAAAATTACTTTATATACCTTCCTTTACATCCTAGAAATGTTTTTATCCCGATTCCATACACCAAACTTGTGAAAAGAATCATTTCTTTAACACATGTTTTTCGACCCTTCTCTTGGTCACGAGAATATGTCACTTTCAAGTGTCTATATGTTACTAAATAGTACTATTTATAGAAAAATATTATTGTATATTACTCGCATATATATTCAGGTACACGAGAAAAACGTTTCAGTCATTTTGAACAAACTAAAAATTTTGACTTTTGGCGCGCTAAACTGGCCAAATACCCCCACTGTGCGGCGTCCGAGGCCTCTCGAGCTTCGTGACCCCTCACGGGATATACCCCACGATAGTTGTGGATAATACCGCGACATTTATCATCCAGGCCGTGGCGACATATACGGTAAAAACCGTGGTGTTAAAAAAAAAACCAATCAATATTTATATAGGATACACTGTACCGAGTAAAAAAGCTTTAGTAAACATAGGTCGAAAGGTCAACCATTTCTGAGGTATAAACATTTTTGTTTGCTAGTATCATGATTGACTTACTGGTCCGTGTTCTATGAAATCGAATATTGTTCGAAAATTTTAACTTTATAAATTATAAAAAATAAATTTGTTTCAATAAATTACCTATATATAATAAATTTGTTTCAGTAAATTGCCCATATCAAATAAATTTGTTTTCATAAATTACATAAAATAAATTTGCTTTCATAAACTGCACAAAATAAATTTAAATTCTCAATTTTAATTGTGCGAAAGATATTGTTGCGTGTGCTGCATACTTGTATTCGATACTCTTCGATTCTTTGATTGCAAAACTGTAACTGTCATCGATTTCCGGTGTGTGCTCTCAAACGTGAAAATCATCCGAAATTATACTTCATTTCATCAAAACCGAAATTACACAAAAATTGTTGCTTTTGCGACACTTTTTCCGGTAAATTAATGTTTTTCAAACTGTATAACAAATGGGCAAATACAAAACGATTTTTTTCTGTAGTTCGTTAGTTTCAAAGACGCATTCAGAAAACGTGCTAAAATATTATTCGTTTATATTTTCGTCGAATTTTAAGATCAAGATCTCCAAATGTATTAATTTGAACAACACCGAATACACGACTTCGCATTGGTCCGAAGTAATACATCTCATTGTGTCATGGAACATAAACATTTTTCCATCGCAATCGTGTTGCATACTTTCGCACTGGACATTTAAAATTACAAAATGCTATTGGAACTTTGGCTTGTTTGTTGGAATGTATTCGTTGCTTGGAAATATAAATAATAGGATTGAATGTTTGTGGCAATATAACTTGTAGCTTGTAGAGGAGCCAATAAATCGATTATTTGGCGAACACAAATAATAAACGCTGGCGTGCGGAATAATTTCGAAATTAACTTTTCAACGAAAATGTTTTTTCAGCATTATTTTCGTTACAAATTGCATTACTTCCCGTAGTGGATCGGGTGAGACAGTGGTACTGAAAATCCGCGATTTCCGAAGCGACGATATCGAATGGTACGAGTTGTACGTCAAATTTAATTAAATACGGCCGATTTGGTTGCACTGTCATATATGTGTGTATATTTACAAATGTCTACGCTGGAAATTGCACGATCGTTTTCATAGTCGGAGACAAAAGGCGAGTGCTTTCGATATTTACATTACGATCGCGCAGCGATATGAATAAGCATTCTAGATAGGGGAAAAAACTCAAAATTAGATTGCGGATCTTTATGCATAACAAACATTTTCATAGTCGATTGCGGAGCACAGAAGTCATACAGAAATATCTTTCTTTAATCCTTGTATGAACTATTAAGGCCGATGTGGCCCCACTCTTTATGGTAATAATTATTTAATCTGTTACTAATAATAATGTAACTATTTGTGAATTAAACTCGGCTATAAACAAGCATTCACATCGGATCAATTTTTCTTGCTTCAACAGCATTTTTACCTTTTCGATAATAAGAATGTAAAATATGCCGAAAATGCTGTGCTTTTCACTTTTCATATTTTTTTGTTTTTCTTTATTTAATGCAATTAGAATCTCAAAGTAGAGATTATTTTGCCATACATTATTTTCCTATACATTATACATTATTATAAACTGTACAATTTTCTCAGATATTTAGCTTACAGGCATTCAAAAACGAGTAGGTTATTTTACATATTTCAACCGTAGGTCTGGATAGGAGAACATTGCATGAGAGCGGAAGAAAAAGATGCAGTTTCCGTAGTTGTCTGATAAACTCCAATCTCAGTTCATCAAACGTGGGACACTGCCATAGCACGTGGTCGATATCCTGATTCTCATAACCGCACTGACATTGTGGATCGTTTACTATGCCAATTCGAGCAAGAGAGCTGGCAAGATTGTAGAAAGAGAGAGAGAGAGAGAGAGAGAGAGAGAGAGAGAGAGTGTCCTGATCTGCATCTGTTTATCGTTGTGACAATCTCACGATGAAGATTTGTGTGACTGTACCACGGTTTAGATTTTCGGTTGTGGAAGTATGTGAAGTAGTTTACACCTTTAGATAAACCTTCTTTCTCTATGATACTTTTCATATTTGATACGGCACCAACCAAAAACTACTGCGTAGAATCAGTCGAAATTTTTGACAAGCAAGCCAAAGTGCTATATCAGCTGTCAAAATACACTACCGGCCATAAGTGTTTACCCACCCACATATTTTTTAACATTGTAGTCCACGGTTCTACGGTTCAGCTTCAATAACTTTGCTATTTCTCTGTTACTTTTTCCGATGCTATGATGGGACACTATTAGAGGGCGCGTTTCAATCGATAATTCTTTTCTCCCTGACATTATTTGAAATTTTCGCAAAATTCTTTAGGCACGTGAAAATCAACTGTTTACTGTATGAAAGCTTAATGCAGTATGAAATTTGAGAAGACTAAGATACCTGTATTACCTGCGTTCATATTCCCTACTGGACGTTATAAAAATTTCAGAAAAATGGGTTTCTTTACCTGAACTCCAAAATTGTCGTTTTTCATAAAAAGCTGTAAACTCATTTACAGTACCTGATTGTGTATGTACAGAATATTTTGGATGTTTTTTATTAGCCTTATAATTAGGATTTAATGCTACGGACATTTTCATAACAATAAAATACCTATTATTTGAATAGTAACGAAATTTGAAGGTGGGTAAACACTTATGGCCGGTAGTGTATATAATGAATATACAGCCAAAGTGTGAAGTTGGCCGGGAAAAATACAATCACGTCCTACGTTGGGAAAAAAACGAAATTACTTTCCGAACAACCCAATAGATCGACACCGCGTGGCGAAACAATTCGTTCATCTCGATGGGAGAGGGTTAATCAGGATTCTCCGTGTCTTCGGAGAAATAGTGTAGAGACTTCAACGCCGATTCGCTAAATCATTGAAAATCCCGCCGCGGAGATTGAAGCAGACGGGTCCGGGAAGATTGAACCACGGAGACGTCCGGACTAGGTTGTGGATCGTGCATGGTCGATCATACGTCGGACAGTATCACCGAGATCAGATCGTCGTGCCTGATTTATACGGGATGGAAAGTATCCGCAAGTATCCGTTTCCCTGAAGATAAGATGAGCTCGGAGGGCAGCCCGGTACGGTACGGAGTTACAGTCACCGATCCACCGCGACCTCGGTCGTAAGTCATGTTGATGGGACGGTCCAATAATTAACTTCGCGAGGAAATCGGTTATCGGGATGATATTATTCGGGCTCTTACTTCCCCGGTAATAACCGGGCAACCACCCTCCAGTGACCGAAGGCTCGCCATCTTACCCGGAGGTGGATTCAATTTAGATGTAAAATTTAGAGTGGTGGTCGGGCGGCTAGATACCGCTGCGCTCCCGTTTCTCTTTTCCCCCTTTTAGACGACGAATTCCGCATTATTATAATAGACCGTCGGTAATGGCTCGAAAATAAAGACCACCGGGTAATGGAGAAATCGTGGATGGAGCTGTGGGCTGAAGGGGGACCGTGGGGACAGAACGTATAGACGCCCCGTAAAGTTCGACCAATCTCTTTCTCTCTCTTTCTCTCTTTCTCTCCCTCTCTTTCTCTCCCTCTCTCTCTCTTCCTCTCCCTCTCTCTCTTTCTCCCTCCCTCTCTCTCTCCCTCTCTCTCTTTCTCTCTCTCTTTCTCTCTCTCTTTCTCTCTTTCTCTCCCTCTCTTTCTCTCTCTCTTTCTCTCTCTCTTTCTCTCTTTCTCTCCCTCTCTTTCTCTCTCTCTTTCTCTCTTTCTCTCCCTCTCTCTCTCTCTTTCTCTCTCTGTCCTTCTCTCTCTTTCTCCCTCTCTCTCTTTCTCTCTCTCTGTCCTTCTCTTTGGCCCTTTACCCCTTTTAATCGCGCAGTTTGCAAATCTCCGAGTGTTTCTTATTGTTTGAATTGTCCGACACCTTCCCAATCATGTTCGTTTTCTTATCCGGTGCTTGTTTCTGCCCGGCACGGCGAGACGAACTTGCTTGACAACTGAGTAAGCAATGTCTTTTACTGGCCGCTCCATTCTTCTGCGATATTGCGAGCGCTTTCTTCTTTTCTTTTATCGTTTGAAACTGTAGCTAGCATCAAGGGAAAGAGAGATAGGGCACCACTGTCGTGTAGAGCTGATAAAAATTCCCTTTTCTCCTTTTCACATCCCTGGCTGGTCCGTAACCGTGCTGCTTTCGGACAGGAGTGGTATCAAGTAAAGTTATTCAGACCGCGGTTTGTGAAATTCGATGCACGTAATAAAGAGAGGAACGAAAGAGATTCTTTGTCGTGCAATTTTTATGTCGATTGGGAGGAAAGAGAATTTTTAACTAACGGAAACCGCTAGGCGATGTCGAATTTTTGTACATCCTGGTGCAAAAATATCATAAGACCACGCGAGCCTGAAGAATCTTTATACTTGAAATATCATTTGGAAATAATTTCGTTCAAAGTACAGTTTTGGAGTGCTTGGAGTTTCAGTAATACATAGAATTGAAAATTTGGTCGAAGGTTGCTTTAAACAGTGCACTCCTGTGTGTCAATCATCATGCTACCGTACAAAAATGTATAACCTCAGAAACGATTGACTTTTCGACGTACACTACCGCTCAAAAGTATCCGGACACTTATAAACTCAAATATCTTTATTCTTCCTAAAGATACGTAAAATATGGTAAGGACAAAGTTGAATGTATAATGGGGCTGACACGATGCTATAAAAAATTTTGAATGACCTTGGAATAATTATTGTCACTGAATTCCTAATGAAAAGGACTATAAAATGAAAACAAAATTTTTTTATAGCATCGTGTCAGCCCCATTGTATCATTCAACTTTGTCCTTACCATACTTTAAGTATCTTTAGAAACAACAAAGATATTTGAGGTGCAAACTTTAGGTGACTCACCCTGTATATACGTAATTTTTAATTTAGAACGTCAGATATTTTACAAGAAACTAATAAAAATCGATTTTAGTCACTATTTTAGGCACTGAAATAACTTTGATGCAATGCTAATAACGATATTTCGCAATTGACCGGATACTTTTGAGCGGTAGTGTACATATGTTTACTAACTGTAAGTAAGGCTACTTTACTCAGTGTAGTGTGTCCCACCGTATAAATATTGCATGGGTTTTTTGGAACACCCTGTGTAAATATGTCCAGCGTCGTATAATTTTGTCCAGCATTGTATGAAGCAAAGGAGTAAGAATCAATTCAGATTACTATTTACTATCGAATAAATTTTGTTCGATCATTGAAATTCGATAAAGGCTTACGTACTTTAAAAATCTCATCTTACAGATACGGATCCCTTCCTTTCAAGTTGCATTTTTATTACGCACATTTGTAAACATTCCGAAACGTTGTAATATAAAAAATCTATGTAAATATATCTACTTTTTAATTTGTGTAGTTCCTATTTTGCCAAAAAAGTATCGTTAAAGTTTATTCTGAACTTTCACCCTCTTAATGCCATTTCATAGACACCAGCAATGCTTCCGAAGTATTTAGAGAACTCCATGTGGCACGAAGTCGTACAGACAATTAGGTTTATCCCGCCTTCGTGCCGTGCGAATTATTTCGATCGTTTGCATCACGATCGCGCGAATCTCTCGTTTTCGATGAATTAACTTAATTTCCCCCGTTCTAATAATCGCAGAATTAACTTAATTTCCCCTGTTCTAATAAAATCAGAGAAATTGAATAGCAGAATTTCGTTCACTGACTTCTGTCTATAATACTGATATCAATTATTCAAATGACCACTTCGTTTTAAGATGAGCCATTTCAGTTGAATCATGAATATTTTAGATAAAATCGTGCAGAGAACTATTCAGAAATTCTTCTATTTCAGGTGCGTACGAAATGCCTGACATCTGACAGTCTTGTTCCCGAAAGCAACATTCTAATCAATATATTCTGCCACATCCTTGATTGCATTCTTCATTTACAAGACTGTCTATATTTTTTAGTTTTTTCTACTCGTTCTTCTAAAGAATATACCACTTTATACAATTAATTGTACTACGATATGGTATCTCTTATTACGATGATTCAGACTTGACTAAATAGTACAATCTTATTTTGTTTTCAAACGCTACGTGCTACTACAACGTTACGTGCTAGTGGAAAACATCAACGATTTGCGACAAAGAATTTTACACAATAATATTCCTCGCTGTACCTCTCTTAAATATCTCCGAAACTAGCGTGCGGATAAAAAAAAGTATCCTACAAAAATTTCAGCTCTTTTTACGTACAATAAGATCCCGTAGTAAAAAATTTAGGTTTCCATTTGGAAAAACAAAGTTGACCTTCAAAAGACCTTGAAAACGCCAAGCAAATAAAAAACTGACACTGCCCCCCTCTTTCCCCCTCGAAATTCTTGGACGCGTGTTTTATACTTTTTTTAATATCTTTCATACTTTTCGAGATATTCGGCTGGAAAGTTTTCAAATGAACACCCTTGTATATTAACTGGTCTTAATGAAAATAATTTAATAACTCTTGTTTAATATTCATTATGTTTTAAAAATAAGTATAATTAAGTAATATAGTCACAGTAATCGGTATCTCCCACAGCAATTGGGTCCCTTACCGTATAATTAACCCGCAGGCTACAATAGTATTTCTCGATCGAAATACTTCATAACATTACATTCTGAAATCGAACAATTTATTTTCGCCATGAATGCATGAAAATCCCCAGTCTACCAATGACTTGTATAATAAATAAATGTGTTCATCGTGAAACGTTTCGAGCGTTGGCATACACCATTCACCGAAACGTAGCAACGTGCGCCGTTTCTTCGATGCCGGACGATTACAGCGTCGCTGTTCGCATTTAATAGTGATTATAAAAATCGACCGGAATGGCAACACGGTGGAACGTAATTATCGAAAATCCGTTTGAACGCGCTCCTCGCAATATCGTTTTCTGTTACAGACGGTATGTAAGACGTCCAGGACGTTTCACTTATTAACATCTGCGCGCGAATCGATACCGGCCATAATGCAACGTTATGAAGCCACTTCGGCAATGCGAACGATAGTGGCCCTCCTTATTCCAATTTGCAATTTATGCGTTCGAGCATGCGGCCAACTGCATTCCGCGCCGGTGATATTTTTCGGTTGTCGATTATCAGAACGCGAACGATTACCCAAGGAAATGCCTCCATCGCGAGAATTTGTAAATAAATCAACAGCATTCGAGTGGTCGCCGGTGCTTGCGAACGGAAATTAAACAGAGGACGAATGTTAATTATAAATTTTTCGCACGTTATATTAAAATCTGCAGCCGGAACGTCACGCGGTCGTAAAGAGTGCAGGGATAATGTGATTAACAGGTTAATTACGAATGCGATATAGGAATACGGTCGATAACTTAAATGAGACACGCGGAATAAACTTTAAAATTATACGTTATCGAAGATCAATTAGGTGAAATTTGATTGACGAATTTGTTTAAAAATTAATTGCATACCGGTTTAATGAAGTACAGCTATATATTATATATACTTCAAACACGAATTGCAAACAAAAAGGATGTGATTTATTCTCAATGATGCTGGATCATAATTGGAATGAGGAACAAACAAATTAGCAGCAAACTCGTGTTAACACCCATTAAATGTTTATCTTTTATTGTTTGTGACCGTTTTACGTTTCGAATGAAATTATCATTTCACGTGCAGCAGCCCCATAAAGTGTTTAAACAACAAATTAATTTCGAGAAACAGCCGATGTTTATACTGTTATAATTCTGAAAAAAATAATCGTAGAAGTCTCTGCTTACATACTTCGACGTTCATTTTCTGGCAAGAACATCTTGGCAACTATGTCTGTGTGACATAGACGGTTAAAAACTGGAGACATATCTTTTCTCAAAAATGTTACTTGTACGATTTTACTTTGTGAAATTATAACAGTTCAAGCATTGATGATTTATCGAAATACAGAAATTTTCAAAAAAATACCTATTATAACCGTCCTTAGTGTTTTTGATCGACCATCACAAGTTGCGTATACAATGAAAAAATATTCAATCTAATTTTATCCCAAATCAATTCCAATCCAATTTTTTTCATATCAAACTCTTTAATAAAACCAGACGCAAAGCGATCCGTGTTTAAAAAAGGATCGAAAATCTGAAATGAAATTGTTCATACGAAGAGCCGTTATCGAGGAAATCCGGTTGATATACTTGTTGAATCAGCATCTGAGCGAATGCAGCTCTAGTAGTGCTTTTGTCCGTCGCACGCTCTTTCTATTTCGCGGAAAGAACGAATGCATAAACGTTCAATAAAAATTCCTTTTCTTCGAGATGAAACGAACAGGGCAATTTCATCGAGTACTTAAGGGAAACACAGTTATTGCGAAAAACCTAAATAAACGTGGATGTCGATAAAGCAGTTAAAAAATAGCATAACGTTTATTATTCATCGAAATCCCTGCCACATGCCTTTGTAAAACCTTTGTCTGCCAAGCAATGTCGCACGAGGGGATATTCAAAAGACGCGAATCGACGTTTCCGGTTCTCGAAGCTTTAACACTAGCAACTGAAGCTTTCGGAAAGAAAATGTTACGTGCAGTAGGAATCTTGAATTGAAATTGCAAAACCAGTGATTTTGACTGGTCTGGTAAATCTAGTGTTAAAAACTCAAAGATGTCGAATTACGTGCAACGTGTTAACTCAGTCATTCGCTATTCCGTCGCGCCGCGTCGACCAGACATTGTCTTCGGTCCAACGGACCAAGGTACAACGCGAAATCCGCTAGAATTCATTCCGTGATCTAAATGAATCTTCTCATCTAGGCGACTTCGAAATCTAAAATTCTTTTATTTGCATTTTCTTACAATCTTGCATCCCGAAGATTTATAACAGAAATATAATTATAGATGAATCAGAGAAAATTAACGACATTGTACACAAGTATACTCTCGTGTATTTGCAACAATAGACGCAACATTTAAAAGTGAGATCTTCCAATAATTTCCCATATTCATGGCCACAGAATTTAAAATTTTCTTGTTTGCAATTTTTCTGTAATGTTAACTAGCGAAAATATATAATAGTAATGTCAATGTAGTTATACAAAAATTTGAAAAACTCGCAATATTGTGAGCAAGTAGACTCGTGTATTTGCAACAATAGACGCAACATTTAAAAGTGAGATCTTCCAATAATTTCCCATATTCATGGCCACAGAATTTAAAAATTTTCTTGTTTGCAATTTTTCTGTAATGTTAACTAGCGAAAATATATAATAGTAATGTCAATGTAGTTATACAAAAATTTGAAAAACTCGCAATATTGTGAGCAAGTAGACTCGTGTATTTGCAACAGTACACAATAGACGAATCAGGGAAAATTAACGACATTGTACACAAGTAGAGTCTCGTGTATTTGCAACAATAGACGCAACATTTGACGGTTACGGAATTTGAAAATTTTCAGTAATCTTGAATACCAAGAACGTATACATTTGAAATAAAAACAAAAATTTGAAAAATTCGCTATATGTTGTGAACAAATAGACTCTCATACATTTTATAATAATTAATAATACACAAATAATCCATGCATTAAATGAACTTCTCCCGAACCAACATTTTTCAAGTGTGACACTGTTCCGACCAACAAAAATTCATCGAAACCAGAAATGACACTTGGCAGCATTGATCAACAACAATATTGATCAATTGATTTTAACCCCTTGCACTACTATTTACTTTGTGATTATAATGATTAGAAATTTTTCATCGTTCAGAATTTCATAGAAAAAAAAGATAGTTTATCTTTATTGTATGCCTACGTTTTCCTCAAAGGATATATATATATCAAGTACAAAAAATAGATTTTTATTTCGATTTAAAGGAAATTAATAACGTTCACATTTATTAGACTCTATTCAGAATCTTCATCACGAGTCTGGCTCGTTATTGTAGGGCAAGGGGTTAAAAATCATGCATCCACATTTACCGACTATATGATGTATACACCATCGTCATTAATTTCAGGAATAGCTGATTGCTAGCTTTTTCCAGCTCGCTTGCCCCCGAATTGAAAGGTAAATAATTAAATATCACCGACGAGAGATTGTTGCCTTTTAGCGAAATATTGCAAATTTGTAGAACAGTCAAAAGTAGCAGATAACTTTGATTAAAACTTCAAAGTAAGGGTTAGTCACCGTATCTGTTGAAATTGTGATGCGTAACACAAAATTTTCTAACAATTTCTAGCAATCTATTAGACACAAACTGGTAATTCGGTAAGCTTTTACCGAATAGCAAAATTCTGAGTGTCTAACAGCCAACAAGAGTATCTGGTGACACGTTTCCATCCGCGCAGAGTACTTTCGTTCGGTCTCTGATTCTTGTTCGATTTTAGCTATAGCGATGACAAAAATTTTTCACGAGTCGCTTATTCCGAAAAAAAAAAAAAAATAATAGTATCGTTGAACCTTCGGCAGTGAACCCGCAACGAGCATCGGGAACCGTTCATTCCGTCTTGGAGCATATTCGAATCGTATTATCGCGCGATCGGCCAATCCGGCGCAACGATTATGTGCGGTGTATGCATGTCGAGCATGCATATTCAGCGGGTGTCGTGATAGAGACGTTGCTCGGCCCATAAAACACATTTAGACCCGGTCGACTTTCTCTTTCTCTCTCTCTCTCTCTCTTCTTCTTTTTCACCCCCGTTGCCGGAGGTCCGAGGAAGACACGGGGCATTACGTTGGGGGATGGCTCGACGGCGCTGGAGACGGGCTGGTAAGTTATTGCATAATAACAAGCCAGTCCCGGAATATTCTTGTTACTCATTTTTCGCGGCGCGCGTGTATTACCATACTGTTTAATATAGAATAGGCCGGCGGAACGGTTCAACGCGTGGCTGAAATCGTGACGGTGGTTCGGGCCCTGTCGGTCGTTCGCCGATGCGAATCCAACGTCTCTAGGAAAAGACGCGGCTACCTTGAAGAAAAAAGGAAAAAGAAAAAGCACCGAAGCGAAAGCAAGCTCGCGTACTTGCACATGCACAACCTCGCGAAACAATAACCCTTCTCTTCGTCTTGCACGCTGTCGGGTGCCACGGCCCACAGTGGGCAAACACGGCCTTTTTCGATTCAAAATCAAAGAACTTTCGATAGGAATGAGGTAGAGCGATGAAATTTTTTTTAAATGAAAGCTGAAACTTTGTAGAATATGGGAAAAATAGGGAGATTACGGTACGAACGTTTTTTAACCTTGAGAAAATTCGTTAAAGTTGCACAATTTCAAGAAAATTTTGTTTTTGCCGCTAATACGCGCGGAAATTTTTGTTTTAACATGCTATATATCGTTTGCCATAGATTTTTTTCACGCTGATTTCAAATCTGTTTTCAAAATTTGTCTACGACCTCTGGTTGTTGAAAAAAATAGATTTTTGCGACACAAATTAATGAAATTTTTTCGTTAAAATGACTCGATAACACACTAGTTTGAAAGTGTATCGTATTCTCATATATAAAACACAATAAAAATAATAATAATGAAGTATTTTAACGTTTTGAGTTACTTACGAAACATGAAGCACTTCACATCTCATCACTTGACGTATCGCTGTCATTACTACTGGCACTTTCTCGAAATTGTGCAACTTTAACGAATTTTCTCAAGGTTAAAAAACGTTCGTACCGTAATCTCCCTATTTTTCCCATATTCTACAAAGTTTCAGCTTTCATTTAAAAAAAATTTCATCGCTCTACCTCATTCCTATCGAAAGTTCTTTGATTTTGAATCGAAAAAGGCCGTTTTTGCCCACTGTGCGGCCTAGCGGATTTCACATTTCGACCGCCGAACCCCACCACAAATGGGAAACCGAATGTTTTTTTTTTTTTTGTTTAACGTCGCATCAACATCAATGTCATTAGCGACGAGCTTCTATGTTGGTTTTAGATTTTATGGATGTGGTTGATTTCTTTAAGAAATTCAATAGAGTGTTTGTTGTATGTTTTTCAGATGCGAGGTTGATTCCAAATTTGAGTCGCTGAATAGAGAATTTTTGGCAGTCGTACAAAAGATGGTGAACCGTGAGCGAGGTATCACGGCAGATTATGAGAAATTCGTGTGTCATTTTACTAATGGCCAGTTCTCAGGCGAGAAAGAACGATTATTTCTTTTCTACTCATGTGGTCGTGTGTGATGTCTTGAAAAAAATTTGTGATTATATCATGTATCTTTGATGGTTTCGACTTCCATGTGTTGTTTCATTCTTCTTTGATTTTTTCTCTTACATGCTTGATCATTTCTTGGAGTGGGATTCGGGTTGATTGTTGTTCTGTCTGAAGGCTGGTTGCTTCTTTGGCTCTTAGATCTGTTTGTGTGTTCCCAACTATTCCTTGGTGTGAGGGAATCCATAATATGATATCCTTGCCTCCTTGACTGCTTTTTTTACAAATATATCACGACGATCGTCAGAATATATATATACATATATGCCGTGTGAAATTTTTACAACAATTGATGATGAAAGTTTCGTTTCTTAAATATAGAACGTTACGAGCTGAATTTTAACTTTACTAAAAATTATAAACTTTTATACTTTCTAATAGTTTTCGATCGAAAACCCATAACCGCATTATAAAAATTGATGTTCTCTTTAAGGCGAAGCCCCTCTCACTGCACCCCCTTCCTGAAAAACCTAACAGAAACTCACTCTGAAATTCATTTAAATTTGAATCGGAAAATGTTCGAAAGTCGAGTTACTTTGTTGTTCTTTGTTTTCATTTAACTGAATTTCAGAGTGTGTTTGTATTCGGTTTTTCGGGGAGGGGCTCCGTTCCTCACCCGCTCTGAAGAACAAATTAGGTCATTCAAAATAGGCAGAATTCGCAATAGTGACGTTTATTGCGAATATCTCGGATACTAAAAGAGACCGCCGCGCAAGTTACATCTATAGGGAACACAGTTGTTCAGAATGATGACCTTGACAACATATTTCAAACTAAGTCTGAGCGGCGGTTACACGTATAGGAGTGAGTTGTTCAGAACGTTGAGTTTTACAACATAATTAAATTTTATCAAAATCGGTGAGGAGGAACGTTTTATGCAGAATTACCCTGCCAATTCACATCGATCTCGGACGAGACCCCACTTGTATGATCGGGTTTTGATCGGATTGAGTCCGGACAATGTATAATAATATCGCAACTTTTTTTATTAATATCGGTAATCATGTAAACGAGATATGATGCTGACAAAAAAAGACGATGTATTCTTTAGCGATAACCACACACATTTTTCAAGCTTCCGTGATGTATGAATTCAAGGTGACGTGACCTTGAGAACGCCAACCAAACAAAAAACTGATACTATCCCCCTCTTTTCCCCTCGAAATCCTTGGACACGTGTTTTACACGTTTTTAACCCTTTGCACTCCGCTGTCCCCTCTCAGGGGACATTAAAGTTTATTAGCGATTACGGGGAATTAATTTATTCCAGCGCAACTTTAAATAAAATATTGATTTTTTTGCTAATATATATTCCTCGATGTCAACCAATTCATATAAGTCCAATATCATTGTAATACGTTACTTGGTTCCAAAATTATACTAAATAATACGAGGATTTGTAAATTTCTGCCAGAATGGTTCGGAGTGCAAAGGGTTAATATATTTCATACTTTTCGAGATACTCGGCTGCGAAGTTTTCAAATGAACACCCTGTACAAAACAAGGAGAATATTTTGAACGAACACTCAGAATTAACTAAAAGTTGTGAAGAACGAAAAATATAGCTAACGAAGATGCGTAATGCGCAAAATACATCAGAAAACAAGGTGAATATCTTGATCGAACACTAAGGATTAACTAAAGCTCGTCGACAATAGGAATGAAAAATTGATCGCACGATGGTCCACGAGGCGCATGATCCTCTCATTGATTACCAGGGACGGTAGTATGGTAATCGAATCAATCGGATCGTCGCGGCAACTCGAGAAGGCGGTAATGGAACGAATCGAATCTTTTCTTACGTTTATGCCATTAACGGCGCGGCAAGAAGCTCCAGTAAATCGTGTCTATCGTGCACGTCCATGAAATTTCGATAAGGCCTAGAGGCACATAAATTCTCCCCGGGAATATATCCGTATGACGAATGCACGAATACACTCTCCCGCCGCCTTTCCTTATCGATGCACGCAACTGCACCTCCGAACGATCTGATCTGACTGAATACTTTAAGTGCTTATATCGTGCCGGCGCGTGATTCAGCCTCGTCGGGTAAAACAAAAAAAAAAGAAAGAAAGCTTTTGTAACTTTTCTTGCCGACGATCGAGACCAACACGCGTCCAACCGCGTCCGCACGGTTCCCCGATGACTATGGTTCTTGGTGTGAAGACATCGTTTCGCTTCTCGACACTTAAATTTCCTGGCTACTTCGACGAGACGGCACGCGTGAGTGTAATGTGAAGTAATGCGAACCGCGCCTGGCAAAAGTTACCCCTAAACGTACCTAATACTAACGACTAGACTGTGAGAGAGACCACGGGCCAGAAATTGGACAGAGATAGAGAGAGTGAGAGATAGTGAAAGAGAGAGAGAGAGAGAGAGAGAGAGAGAGAAATTAAACTTCTTCCATCCGTTTCAACATTGTGCAAAAATGTCTTTATCGTCCCGAACAATCAGTGATGCCAATTTCAACACTATTTGCACTCCAAACGCGTTCCATTTTTGTTTCTAGGTGTTTCGTTCAAAATGTACTGTAAAAAGGATCCTGTTTTAATAGGATAGTTTTATAGAAGGTACTAATTCCAAACAATTGTTCCAACTAATCACATTGAAAATGGCTAAATATGGGACTGTAACATAAATTCTTGTGGCTGCAAATATAAATATGTTCTACTTTGACACATTGAAAACGTAATAGTTTGTGATCCAAAATATTGTAAAAATATACCGCGCATTGTTGGTGTAATGATCTTAATAAATTTGCGTTTCTCTGGTTACTAATTTTACTTCATGGCGTCCATCAAATTCGCGAATAATACAATGAAATGAACAATTTCACTGAAATTTAATTCTTTGCGCTCTGCGTACTTCTCTCGAATTACTTACCGGTAATTTATTTGCGAAGTGGTGAACGAAATAAAATCATATAACGTTGAAAATGATTATTTTATTTGAACGAGATCTGATGTGAAATTATATTGACACAGATTTTGTGAGATAACAATTTAGATCTCGTGTGAGAGTGTTATAATTATCAATAATCTTTGTGCGTAATAATAAAATATTGTCAGATGGAACCGGTTTTTTTTTTATTCGTTCACAACTGTTCGCATTAAAGATTTTACGAAAATTTGGTGGACAATTACTGTGAGATTTAGCCTTGGTCTTATGTTAACTTTACGAGAATATCAGGTATTGTCAATAAGAAGTCTGCTATTGCATTGAATAGATCAGTAGCATGATGAAAATTCAGAACATGTCCGTTTGTTATAAATTGCCGAGCGTATCGGACAGCAGAGATGAATATCGGCAAAACACAATCAATTACTTATTGGTGTATCCAATAAATAACCGCAGATAATATGCAAGTCTCTATTGTTTGTTATGGGATTGTTTGTCAAAAGGAAGCTTAGTTGGTTTCTGTAATATTAAACAATTTAGTTCTTATAAAACGTCCATTCCATTGGAAAAAGATAAATAGATTATGTAGCACTACCAAAATTAGCTTTGCTTTTGCGATTTAGTGATCTACTGATACATTTGTGTTACAAGCCTTGTTTAATTGTTTGCGTGTTATTTAATTTCCATTCAATATAGCCTCGAACGTCCAAATTATTATATTTCATCGTAACAAAATCACCGGGCTAATTCCTCGCCTCTATTAATCTAATTTTCTATTAATATTGCAGAGTTCAGACGAGAAACTCACTCTCATATTATATGAAATTCGAAACCATGAATATTTTAAAGTTAATAAACTAATAACGCTAATATTCATCGTGTTGTAAGTAATTAATCCTGTACGATAGTCTCATTAAAATTCTTGGCTGTTGCACGATGCGGTGTGTTTACACAGAAGCATCGAAAATCGTAATGATGAAATCGGGCAATCAAGAGGTATAGATTCGAGGGGCAATATTTGAAGTATTTTTAATGAGTTCTATTTAATTATTCGACTATTTATTCCATCGTTCTTCTGATTATTTATGGATTGCATTACAATTTAACACTTTCTACAATGGATAACTATATGAATTATTTTAGCAAAAATTAAGTCTGACTTCTAGAATTATTGTTACTACAATATTGTACAGGGTGAACCATGAATCATGACCAGTAGAAATTACTCTGTCATTGGCAGTCCCATCGAAAATGTTTTTACCACACATAGCATGGTCTCAAGAGAGCTTCCACGTGATGATAGCAAATTTGTTGTCAACTACTTTTTTTCATGACGTTTCAAGGTCACCTTAAATTTTTTGCAAATACACCTATCATTTTTCTACGTCTATCTGTTAGAGGATTTCAAGACAAATTCGAGAATGAGTAACTATTTTATCGTTTGTTTTTTCCTTTTTTAAGATTAAGGGAATACATGAGCCGTTTATTTTGAAAGTGGCCTAACTCTGTTTTTCAGTTTTTTTCCGGTTATCATGGTTACGTGTACAACTTTATGTTATTTATCAGTAAAGCATTTCAGGTTGCTTATAATCCGAGCAAATACGATAATTCTTGACACATAAGTTTTCAGAGTTAGTTTAATAATCGAACCGTGTAGTTTGAAAGTGGCCTAACTCCATTTATACTTAAATAATCAAGATAATATATTTACTATTGATAATGTCGGAAAGTAGTGATGAAGGTAATTTTAATTAATTAGTATTTACAATTTAACCTCAGTTTTTGGACAATTGCGTTAGTTGAATAACCAGTACGTTTAATTAATATAAAACTTAAAATTTAATATTAAATTTTAGAAATTATTTCACCCATGGGGAAGAACAGAACAAGACTATTATTTAGTTCAGATAGTGAAGAAGAAATAGTAAGTAATGATTTAAAAAAAAATCGAAAAAGAAACCGAATTATAGAACAATATTCATCTTCAGAGGATGAAGATATGAATGACAATAGAGAAAAAATTGATGAATCACACATCCAAAAAGTGCGAAAGATTAAACGGAATTCAGGAAAAAGATATTGTACTCAAACCGGAAATATTGTACCGGAAAAAATTTTCGAAAACAAAGATTGCCGTTGTCGGAATGCATGCACAAAAAATTACGATGAAAAAGAAAGAAAGAATATTTTTGAGAAGTTTTGGGGTTTTGATTACTTCAAATCCCTTTTACACGCACAAAATGTAGATGAGTAGTAAATTGTTTTGTAATAAATTTATGTTTGTAATTTTGCACGTTATGTAGTTAATTGAATCGCATAAATTATGTTCCTGAAGTGTTTTAAGGATATGTAAAATAAATTCAGTATTGTTTTTTTTTTCAATTTGAAGCATCTTAAATTATGTTGAATGGATTTGGGCACCTACAAATTTTATAATGAATCTGGTTGTTAATTTTGAAAGTGGCCTAACTCCATTCTTGAAGAGAAAACGCATATTATTCACTTAATAATTGCCACTACTTTAATAGGAACTATAAATTTAACACCCTTAGATACACTTAAGCAGTGCGAATCATTAAAATGTCCCATACGTATATTTTTAAATTCATTGAAACGCAAACCCTTAAATATCTCGATTTTAAGATAAATGGACTTAGGCCACTTTCAAAATAAACGGCTCACATATTCTAGACTAGAACTGCAATGTTACAAACAGTCTCGTATGCTATGCCATTGTACGCATTCCGGTGTTGAAGATAAATCGAAAGTATTGATTTGAGTTCTTGTAAACTGTTTGTAAACATTTCGCTCTGAACATTGGAACACATCTAATGATATCTGAACAAACCAATTTGACCCTCGAGCACGGTTATAGCCTTTCTTTTCTAACTAATTTCCATGGTGTCACAAAATTTTGTAAAGCTTATTCCGCCTCTCCTATAAGGATGGTGTCTTTTTTTAAAATTGCGGTTCACGAATGGGCGAACGAGGCCGGCGAGCGAGGACTTCGCGGAAGTCAGTTTCTCAACGAGGCACGCCGAAATCCGTCAGGAGCGCAAACAGGCTGATTCATCATTAAGTCGAGGCCCGTAAAATCCCGAGTCCGCGATAAGATCGAATCAACAACCCCCCGCGCGGCAGATCTTTTCAATTAGTCGGCGCGCGGTTGCGAGTAGAACCGGGTTGGTTGGTTCGCGAACGTCGAGGGGCGACTTGTAATTGCAAGGCTTAGAGCGGCGATACACCGTGTTATCTCTAATAACAGAACTGTCGTGCATCAAAGTTCACCCGGTTGGCTCACGCGATTCCGATCTGGCTTACAGGAGGGTGGGGGGTTGGTTGGTGTAGGACGGGGTCGAGGAGAGGCGTGTATCCGCGGCTACGATAAAACCTCTCGACGCCGTCAGCATCGTTCAGCGCGTGCGAACGTACGAACGGACAGGACGGACAGGACGACGGAGCGTTCTCCGGGTTCCGAGTGATCCGATCGTCCGCACGCCGCGCCGGGAGAAATCTGGACCGTGGAACCAGTAATTTCCAGAGTGGCAAGGATAATTGAACGATTAAACGCGCCACGCCGCGTCGCTCCCGTACCTGAAAAGCCGAATCGCCTTCTGGACTCTAAGCTCCGGCGAGCCTTGGACGAAAGGGTCGACGGGGGTTGTTCCGAGGTGGGAGGCGTGGGGGCAATTAAAAAGTTTGATTACCTTACGACGAGCGATGTTGAACTCACGGTTGCAGCTCTTGCAATGGGTGACCAGGCGATCGTTCGCCCAGGTCGCTGCACCCTCTTGCTGGTGCTGGTGCTGGTGCTGCTGGTGCTGCTGGTGTTGAGCGTTGTCAGCGGCCTCGCGTAATTCGACGGCCGCCAATTTGGCCGCGCTCAATTGTCCCCCAAGTTCCTCCAGTGTTCGTTCCTGCTCGGTGCAGATCTCCTTCAGCGCGTAGTGCTCCTCCTGCAGCCCTAGGTATTTCTGGAAACACCGGGTCAGACGCTGGAATTACATGCTCGACGCACCCCCCGCTCGAAACTTGCCCCTTCGAAGTAACGGCTTCTGCCCGAGAGAAAGAGACCCCCTTCCCACTCTACCCGACGAGCTTTCGTTTCGACCAGCACTCCGATACTAATCGCTATCGGGTGGGGGATACTTAGCTAGGCGGGGACGATTACAAATCGAGACGCACCGACAATTAGCGACCGGATCCGATTTTGCCGAGTTGCAGAACTTTCGAAAGATTGATAAAGTTCGCGGGCGAAAAGGTGGGGGCGAGCTGCTTCGTCCCTCCTCTGACTGTCTAATGGGAAAATCGATGTTCCCGGCTCGGAATGTTTGTTAACGGCGCGTCACACCATGGGAAATTTCCTCAAACACGTGGACAAAATTCGTCTGTTCGTTGCACAGTGGTGGACACAAGTATACCAAATTATTATCACACAGATCAGTCAATAAATATGTTACTCTACCCCTCCATCTGTAACTTTTGCCTTAAAATGTCTCTGCCGGTCGAAGGTTGTATAAAAGCACTCTAACTGTCGATGTATTGTATGTTACAACTTGATTGCGTCAGTCAATCGTATAACACGGTATAGTAAGCATGGAGCGTGGTATAATAAATGCGTCCAACTTCGAAATTCGTGCTGTTCTACTGATTTTTATGGGCACAAGATTATTACTCTCAGCGAGCAATTCATAAAGAACTGATGCGCGTGTATAAGGTACGGGACCCAATTACCGTGGAGACACCAATTATTGTGCCTATATTAATTATACTTATTTTTAAAGCACCATGGATATTAGAGAAGAAATATTAAATTTTTTTCATTAAAATTAGTTAATGTATAATATTAACTGATTTTCATGAAAAGAATTGACTATTTCTTTTTTAATATTCGTTATAATGCTTAAAAAATAAGTACAATTAATGTAGCCACAGTAATTGAGTCCCTTAACCTATATACAAAATGTCCCAAGTCGCCAAACTATCATTAAATGGTGTTCGAGGATTAATTATAAAAGACATTAAAAGAATTGTAGGATGCTGTTATATTATTTTCGACTTATCAGAATTATCACAAGAGGAAATGCATTTTTACTTGACCTCTGTTCGTTACAGTTAACTTGGACAATTTTTATTTTTCATATCTACTGATGAGCATCGCGATGGAAGATCGGTACGTAAACTGGTATCGAAAAATCGGACGCGAAATGTCTGCAGAAGCAATTCGTAAACTGGCTCCTCGTTATGGCAAGTGCTTGCAGATGCTCGAGTATACATATGTACGTAGAGAAGTAATGGCTGAACGTAAGTTCATGTTACTAATAAAAATATGTTTTTCTTATTCATTCGCATAGTTTTTCTTTACGTGGGTATGCACTAATTTACTTATTGACTGACCTACGTATTATTTGTACCCCAAAATAAGAGGACAAAATATAGAGTACGTAATAAATCGAAATGTCTGTCACAATCAGACATTATAATTGTTATAAGACAAAGTTTAAAAGTTATGGCGGTAATTATTTACATTAGGGGCTTCCTCATCGATTTTGATGACTTTGAAATATGTAGTCAAGGTCGTCATTCTGAACAACTTTTTCCTATACATGTTACCGCCGCTCAGCTTTAGTTTCCGAGATATTCGCAAAAAAGTTTAGGTAGGGGGAGGTGGTACGCACAGGTTATCCTAAGCAGGTTAGACTCTGAGGGTCTATAAACACTAGATCCAAAACCAACAAAAAAAAATTATGGCAGGGCGCCGACCCTATTTCCCGGAATTCCCTGTTTTCGTATCACACGTCCGTGGGAGGGGGACGGTTAAAATCGCAGTATTATTTTATTCGTGGTCGGAGTAACATCTCGTTCGTTGTCACGATTTTATAAAATGTGTTGTGTGTGTGTTGTGTGTGTTGTTCAATTATTCGGACCTATTCTCGTGAGTGAATAATTGTGTGCTGTGGATCCGACGGAGATACAGAAAATTCAGAAGTAAGTACACTTTACATTGGTATTTTATAATGTAATTGGTAGTACATTAGTATTATATTTTATTATTCGTATGTAGAATATTGGATGCAAGGTTTTCTTTCAAATTTTGCAACTTCAATGTCCCTTTAACACTAGATTTTCAAAGCACTAAAACTGACTACATAACATTATTTTACAAAAATAACAAGAACGTGTCTATCCACATTTGTATCAATTTTTTAAATAATGTATACCCAAAAAAATAATTTTGTTGAATAATTCCCCATGGATACATCATATACGTCGGGTCATATATCAAGGTCATCAAAATCGGTGAGGAAGCCCCTAATGTAAATAATTACCCTTATGGCGTAACAGTTAATACATTTAATTAACAAATTTTGATTACGAATAACTATTATGAATGACTAAAATGATTTTGGCTATCAGTGACTATTAAAAATGACCAGAATTTTTGTGTAGCTACGTGCAAATAGTAAAATATTTTTGTTCGGAGTTAAAGCTGATTGTGAAAGACATTTCTATTTATTATATATTCTGCATATTGTCGACGTAGCTCTGCTTTTGGCGTACACATAGAGAATATGCTATACATACAGATGTGTAATAGTTTAATTTAAATAGTTTTTAAATAGTTTAATAATTTAATTAGTGTATGTAATAGTTTAATTCGTTATAAGTGTTGCTGCGTAGAATTTCGCACTTTGCCAATACTTTTGTGCACCACTGTACTTACGTTGATATTACATTGGGCTTCGGGAGTGACGTTATAAATTCTACTCTAAAAAAAGTGATGGAATACGTTACTATCAAACGTTGAACATATTGAAGGTAGCCATAAAATATCCCACAAGGAAAGTTGAGGAATCTAGAAAATTCTGGAAAATTTTCAAACTTTGTGCGCAGGTAAAGTAAGTCATCCGTAACACAAACCTATTTTTTGTTCGTGCCGCAGTACAGTTTTAGAAGGTGAAATCATCCTTTGAAAAGAATCGAGAATTTTCTTCCTCGTGAAATATCCCCGGAACGGTGAGACATGTCAGAAAAAGTCCGAAAAAACTGCATCCCCTTTTTACATCTCAGAAACTGCATAAAAATCGTCCTGTATCGTCGAACATTAATACATAGCAGACGCGGTATATCTTTATTTTATAAATACACTGGCGTACGAAAGTATTCAAACGCTCTTGAAAACAGTATAAACTTTTTAAAAGTCGGACCAAACGTCCTGACTTCTTTTGAGCAATTAGAAGAATTGGTTTATCGAATGACGTGCGAAAAAGATTTTGAAACATTCCAATTGCTACGAATTATAAGAGCAAATGAAAAAGGCACTTTCCAAAACTTTTTTATTTGAGCCTGTAACGAAAATTTAAAATATACGTTTTGTAGATCTATGTTAGTTATACACATACTGAAAATTCCATCGAAATCGATTGACAATGATAAAAACGGCACGCATCGAAAGATGTTAGAATTAGTGGATTTTAAGCAGAAACTGAACAAAAGTCGTGAAAAACTACGATTTTCACCACTTTCTCGTAGCTCGTGTGTATATTAATCGATTCCGATGAAATTTTCAGCATGTGTGTAACTAATTAAGATCTACAAAACACATAAATTTTCATTACAGGCTCAAACAAAAAAGTTGTAAAAAGTGCCATTTTTATTTTCTTGTGTAACTCTTACCAATTACAATTTTTTCTAAATTTCATTTTCACATAATTTTGGAAAACCAATTCTTCTAATTGTTAAAAAAGGACAGGTCGTTTTAAAGGGAATACTTTCGTTAGCCTGTGTAAGTTAAACTTTGAACATGGAATTCATTTTCACTTTTTTGCTGTCTGCGTTAATAAAATGATTTTAGAAGGTACTGTTTCAAATTTTAATATTTAGACAAACTTCCAATTAACGCATCGTAGAAAAAACTTTTACACTGAAGAGTGAATTACGATGAAAGGAAATTCACGATTCTTTTCAACAAAACCGTGCTTGACCAGCAAGGAGAAATAGAAACCACAGAAAGTTTCAAAATTTTCGGAAACTCTCGGAATAGATTAGAGTACGATTAAAGAAATGTTGATCTTGCATTTCGGGACAGAAGTTTCCTTTGTGAAACGACGTTTCAGCGTATCTACAATGAAACGCAAAAAAAGTCTGTTATAACCAGGGATCGAGAAAGTAATGGAACGTTTCGACATGTTCTATTTAAGACATAAGCCCGAAAAATGTTGATATACGTTCTGATCTTACAAATTCCAGTGGAAGCAGACAAGAAAAAATTCTGAGAAGGAAAAATTTGAGTTTCAATTGAATTTATAAAATATGAAAATAAAAATTTTCTGTTACCGACAGCTCGTTCAGAGTCGTCGACCATTCTAATAATCACCAAATATTATTCAATACATAGTAAATAACTGTTGCAGTTAAGTTGACATTTTGTATATGTAATTTCAAACGGATTCAAGCGGATTTCTATGCAAAATAAAAATGTATTCTTAATACAATAAAAATAACACAACCGTACTCGATATTCTGTCCGATGTTTTGTGCGTTGTCCGCTCATTTTTGTCATAAATGCATAAAATCCGCAGTCTACTTATGACTATTTATGATTATCAAAGATCTTTGAAGAAAATATTAAATATATCTTTTTATCAATAATGAAATACTACAACTAGTGAACTAAATATAACAGAGTTAAAAAATTAATTGTATCTCAAACTTAAATAAATGTAAAATGCTTTTTGAGATTTTTCGAACTTTGTCTTCATAAACAGCCTTAAACGAAACATACCCTAGTAGCACAAAAATATTAGATAGATATTTTTTTCAAATATTGGAAAAATATTTTTTAAGCCACATCTTTTCATATCAGAAAAATATTGGATCTGAATATTGTATACATGTACAAGAAATATAAATTGAATGTTTAAAAAATATAAGATAAATATTCATAGGATATAAACTAGATATTTAAAAAATATAAAGTAAATATTTAACCCTTTGCACTCGGCGCTATTTTCATTCTAAAATTAAATTTTTCTTCCGTCTTAGAATATTTTCATTTATTCATACGAAACTGATCCCATGTCCACATATAATATTTAAATGTTCAGTAGTCTATTAAATACAAATTTTCTAATGTAACAAATATTCTGTAATATTTTTTGTAATTTCTTTGAAATAATGCCATAACAATTTCTAGTGGTGCTTCAGAGTCACCACTCGAGTGCTAAGGGTTAAAAAATTTGAATTCAATATTTGAAAAATATAAATTCAATATTTAAGAAACATTCAATAAAATTTTCAAATTTAAGAAAATATTATAACAAAAATTAGAAACTATGAATATGTATTACTTTCTGCGCACTGTTTGTTGAGGGAATATTTTCTGTATTATCTGTATTTGGAAAAAATATTCTATTTCTAATATTAAATAAAGATTTGTTTTATCATGAGAAAAAAATATTTTTTTCATAATATTAAATAAATATTATTTGTATATTAGGAAAAAATATTCTACTTCTAATATGAAATGAAGATTCATTTAATATTTAGAAAAAAATATTTTTCTCGTAACATGAAATAGATATTTCCTGAATATTTAAAAAGAAATATTTGTTACTTAATATAAAATAAATATTCTATGTATATTTGAATATTAAAAAAGGATTGTCTCTTTTTAATATTATATGAATGTGTATACAATATTTTGTGCTACTAGGGTAGAGGTTCGAACGGAATTGTTTTGGAAACTAGAGATGTTCGTTTCGATCCCTGGAGAAGAGGCACGAAAAGGACGCAACATTTCTTTACACCCTGTAGATGAAATAAATAACTATCCGATGTGGGTCAATGGTTGCAGCTAAATTCGATCAGATACTTCGGAGGCATCTTGTATGCACGTTCAACGGAGCAATGTACCTCGGACACCCGCCGCAACTGATCAATCTCCTGATGTAATTGAGAGATCTTCTCCGCGTTGGAAATCGATGCTTCCTGCAAGGAGGTCCTCCATTCACGTTCGAGTTGCAATTCCCTCTCAACCCCGTTCGCCCTCGCCTCCCTCTCTGCTGCCTCGGCACCCAAAATCCTCACCCTCTCCTCAGCTTCGGATCTCACGCTGGCCATTTCCTTGCACCTGATTAAGCCAAAACGCTGGTACTTCACCGTCAAACAAGAGCCCGCGGTTTCGCATCACGCGGAAAAATTCGTTTCGCCAACATACACCCCGCGACAAAACTACACGCAGTGGCATGCGAAAGTGTCCGGCCACCCATCAAAAACGTATAACTTTTTTCAAAATTGATTCAAACGGCTTGAGTTTTTTTTTTTTAGACGTCAGAAGGATTAGTTTGCTAAAGATTAGTCGAAATTGTGAAGAAAAAAAGTGACGGCCATGATTTATAACTTTTTTATCTGCGTCTGTAATGAAAATTTAAGATATTCCTTTCGTAGATATAAGTAATTTTCGTATTTTAGTTTTTCACTATTTTTGCCATTTTTAATTATTTATAGCTCACAGAAATCTTACTCGATTTTTATGAAACTTTGTGCATGCATATATAACTTGCTTAGATCTAGAACAGGCGTGTGTTGAATTGTTATTATAGACGCAGATGAAAAAATTAAAGAACAATGGAAATTTTTAATTAATTTTTTTTTATGAGTTACCTAGTGAACTAATCCTTCTAGTATTAAAAAAAAAACCCAAGCCGTTTGAGTGAATTTTTAGAAAATTATTCGTTTTTAAAGGGTGGCCGGATACTTTTGCACGCCACTGCTTAATACATACAGGGTGTGTCTAGTAACTGGGCCGAATTATAACTCGATAGTATTATTGAAAATAGAAAAAAATTGTAGAGGAATCTTTTGCATGGTTTAATAAGCTGTATCAGTTTGCAATGCCGATTTCTACGAAAGTGCGTCGGCGCAGTTACATCAGGCCTGGGCAACTGTTGGCTCGCGAGCCACAATGGTGCACATTTAAACATTTACTGTAGATGATGGTAAAAAATATTTAAAAACTAATGAGTTTTTAACAGTTTCGTTGCAGCTAAAAAAGAACGTATTTTCACTTATTATTACAGTACTTTGAACCATAGTTTCAAGGAAAGCATAAACCTGTATAAAGTGTTACTATATGATGAGAACAATAACATTAAAAACAAACGAAGAAAAAAGTTCTTACTAGAGTACATTTTTTACTCATTTTATCGTATGTCTTATAGTTTTGTCGCGGGGTGTAAACATCTCCGAATCGTTCTCTCATGAATGGTGAACACAGACTACGATGAATTCGTTAATGATTCGTGGATGAGAAAGAATTCAAGAATGATTAATGCTCGAATAGTACGGTTGAAATGCAGTTTTACGCAGGGTGGCTCACATTTCAACTGTTTCGAATAGTTCAACGAAGAATGTTTGAAACGAACGTGCACCGGTCTCGTATGAAGAATTCACAAACCCAAGGAACTTTTGAAAAATGTTGTGTCACATTTTTTAAATAGCACCATACACATATTTTACTTTGTCGTATTATTTTACAGTAAACGAGGATGAATCCAAAATAAAAATTGTCTGTATCAATTACAAGAAATGGAAACTAAATAGGAAGTTGATTGATATATAATTTTTCAAATAATTTTATTCACAAAGACATAGATAAAAATTTTAAAAAGAACGAATCGCACAGAGAACAAGGTAAAGACAACGTATGATACAGTTTCGAAAATTAAAAATTATTTCTGTTTGTTACGAGAAATATGATATTTTCAGAACATGTGTAAATTCTTCACGTAACGTCAATGTACGTTTGCTTGAAACGTTTTGTTAAACTATGCGGTGACCGATTGGTGTACCACCCTGTACATTCACAGCAACCGAACGAAATGGAACAAAATGGATTCTGTCAAAGAAATTGTTTCTGTACTAACTATATGCATCAATTTAACCTAACCGCGGCACGATTATTCTCTCACCGATTTCTTATTATCGAGCATCGAATTTTAAATGCATGCAAATTAGAATCGCGAACGTCGAAATGTACTTAAGGCACTATCTTGCGATCATTCGACGAGTTGATTAACTTTGAATGGTGCATAATATTTTTTAGAGACTCGTAACGAATATTAATGTAGCCGGAAGAAACAGTATCGCAATAAATAAACAATCCACGCCTAGCCCCGACGCTGTCTAAGAATTCCTTCGACTGATTCAATAACCGGGACAGCCATCCATTTAAACAAATTCGCCGGAGTGCTCCGGCGCAATTTTTCTGCTGGAGTTCGCAGAAATATTAAGCCTCACAATGCAAGGAAGTTACGAGAACGAAGATCAGTAACTCGGCCCGAAGTCTCGTCGGAAGTCTTTTCCCCCATGATTATTCATGACCGAATATCATTATCCAGCCGAAGAAACGGCCGGAATGTTTTTATAATGGCTCTACGCGCTGATCCTCCGGCAAATTCGGGGATCGGGGATCTTGCCGCTCGTTTATTTTTCCTTGAACTCATAATCCGCCGATTAACGCAGCGAAAGTCCGACTTACCTTGTGCATTATCATAACCTCGATATTTCGTGAGAAACGATGACAAAAGGAAATTTAATTTGGGCGATTTTCATACTAAAGTCCCCGCGAAATTAAAACGGCGAATCCAAGGGAATTAAGGTCACACGCAATTATTCGTTTTAACGGGGAACGAAACATCCGTATTTGTCCTAAGGTGCGTGCAGTCCACAGTCGAGAGCCGATCTGAATCGCATAAAGCCACTGTCCATTGTTATTATACCATAGTTAGGGGCACGGTCGTCATCATTTAAATTTTTATCGACTAGGATTTTCTTAAAACTTCATATTATAGTCAACTCAAGTTAACTTCACCTCGGCAACCCAGAAATTTTTAACTTTTTTTTATATAATCCTGTAAATCTTGACGAGAAAATGACAAAAATCCAAGTTTTAATGTTAGGAATTCACTGGTTCAAAAGTTATGCGTGTTTACAGTTGAGCGATTTTAAGCGTTTTGATAGGTAAGGACGCCGCCATATTTGTATGTACAAATCTACGTTATTAACATCACCATGTACTTGTGCTGCCACCTATCGGCTCCACTCGATATATGACACGCGACGCTAAGTGTATACCAACATGACGACACCCTTACCTGTCAAAAACGTTTGAAATCGCTCAAATTTAAACAAACATAACTTTCGAATCGGTGAATTCCTAACAATAAAACTTGAATTTTTGGCAGTTTCTCATCAAAATCTACAGGATTATATAGAAAAAAGTGAAAAGTTTCTGGGTTACCAAAATGATGTTCTACCCCTAAATTTACTCGTAATCGAGATATTGCATAAAAAGATGCTTCGAACAAAAATTGTTTGATATTGATCCGATCATACTATGAAACAATTAATTTGTTGACTTTCCTCTTTTTTATCAAGATAAGAAGGTGACCTTGAGTTTTTATTTCATAATATGTCGTGTTTAAAGATCCATTTTAGAAGAGTGTCCAATGCCGTGTAAGAAAGTATTAAGGAGTCAAAAATTAGTAATTTATAACTAACGTTTACTTGATCTTTTGTGGAATTACAATGATAAAGCTTTTTTGCTTTTAGTTGCTTTATGAAAAATTTACAAACACGATAGACGAAAATCCACGGAGCTTATCAGAAAAAAAGTACTAACTGCTGATGAAAATTGCTATTAATTTCCCGAACACATGAAAATAAAAAGAAACAGAAAAATGCTCGGAACGATTATAAATCAAAATATATTAATAAATTTGAAGTTTGTCATCTGTTCCATTAGTATGTAAAGAGGAGCGTCAAATGATTGTTGGCGTTGAGTATCACCGACAATACCTCGGGTCTCGCGAAGCTATTTTATAAAATATTTTGTAAAATCTGCTTTACCACGCAACGTAGTTAAATGTTGCGTTCGTTGGTGCGTAATGAATGTCTTGTTAATTATTCAAAAACTGTTTGGAAATATTAAAATATAAATTATTTTATCCAGAATAGTCCACGGTTCCATAACCGTTTTCTATAAGAAACATTCGTATAGCTTTTACGATTAAATAGATTGTTCAGAAATTAAATTTCGTAATAATTGCGTTCGGTGCACAAAAATATATGGTGATGGTCTGTCGATTATCGGAACACTTGTTGGACGTTGCTATTGGCAGGTACATTCAATGGCCCTCCACAGTTCTACCGAGCAACGCCAATACCAAAGAAATGTGGAAAGTGCGAACTAAAAACAAAGAAAAGATCGTCGTAAATAGAATCATGACTTTATGCGAGTTCAGCGGCTGGGGGTAGCTTGTACGCACCGTCGTCGGTCTCAAACTTAAGATGATCTGAGGGTAGAGATGTGCGGATATCTGAAATTACGGGCTCGAGTAGGTATTTGCCTAAGAACACTCGGGTAGACCACTTCGGGTCAAGAAAAGTCGAGCGAACTCTGAGCACCGTTGCCAGCGTGCAGTCTGTACGCTTCCCCCTCCACCATCAGACTCCCCTCTCGCGACTCTCTGCACGCGGCACAAGGGGATGCGTGACGTCACATTGTTCCGACTACGAGGAGAATCGAGCCACATTTAATGGTAGAGAGGGAAGCATTTTGAGGGGCATACAAGCCCGTCTGGCAACAGAGACTTCGTGTCCGCTCGACTTTTCTCGACCCAACCCGAACTGTCGGGGTACCCGAACAGAGTATCGCAAGACCAGGGGAATTGAGGGGAATACAGTTATCCTCTCTCTGTCATTACTCGAATGACGTTGTGACGCATTCACGACAGAGACGAAACGCGTCACGTGACCGGTCCGTGGCGGAGGAATGGGGGAATGACGTGGTAGAAGGGGTAAGGCAGAGTAAGAGACAAGTGAAAAAATTGCGCAGCCCGCACATCCCTATCTGAGGGTAATCAAATGGAAACTAGTTTCTGTCATAAATTTATTTCCGCTGCATTGGTACAAGCACACGTAGTGTATCGGTGGATTATAACGACCATTTCGTCGATGCTTATACATAATTATATTTATAAAGAGAGAATATAAATCATACTCGTATGGCACTGTAAGTCTCGTGGCGGCCGTGAACGACGGCACCGTTCGAAAAACGCACAAAAGCGAGAAAAAACGGAACGGATGGGGGAACAACAAAACAAAAAAAGATCGTTCGTCGACAACCCCGTGAATAAAAAAAAAAAAGAAAAAGGACGATATCAAAAGCAACAGACGGGAGAGGGAAGTCTTGTTGATAATACAATGGCGAGCATGATCGCAAGTCAGTTCCTTAAATACAACAACCGGACCGTCAATTTCCGTGACGATCGATTGAACGCGCCAACGGTCGTATGTAATTGACGTACAATTAACGCGAATGAAATACACGTCTCGCGCGCTCGAGCTCGGGAACATAATTGAAATCGATAATTTTCTACGGTTCGCGTCCCGACAGCATCGATATACACGTTATCCGGCCAGGTGAAAATCTACGAATTATTGCGGAAAACATGGACAACTCCTATAACATTAATATTCATAATTGCAAGTAGCCGTTTCGAGTGAAGGTTTGCCAACATCTCCGTTAACAGACGGACAAAAGCCGTTCTGTTCCTAATGCACGTATCCGCTACGTATACTACGCTAAAGATCCGATCACGTTCGCGCGACGCGCCTAATTAAGTAAAAAATAAATCACCTCTAGCTACAACCAGCGTCGTTTCCGGTTTCGACGTACGACGACGGAGAATTCGTCGGGCGATACACGGGCTAATAGAAAATTTGTTTTCTTATCACAACAACTATGTTTTTGTACGTAAATATGCTAGTACGTAACAACGCGAAGGGTTTCAGTGTATCTTTTTGTTTTTTGTTTTTGTTTTTGTTTTTTTTTTTTTCTAATTTTTAGTTGGTTTCTGTTTGCCCGGCGGCTATATTCCTTGGAGCAGAAACAAAGAAATTAAAAGATTTTTTAACTTTCCAATCAATAGGTTTGATGAGATGAATAAATCTTCCGAGAGAACTTCGTTACACCGAAAACTCGACTCTCGCGAAGAACTAGGAACTGTTCGAATTGTACAATGACTTAAGGACAAAACAGGAATGTGCCTCGTCGTTTTGCTATCGGTTTACGCAAATGTTTAGTGGAAGCAAACGAAACGATACGAAATTCACAACGCTCGTAGGCAAGGATTGGAAAAATCGAAACAGAGAGCAGAAGCGCGTTCGGAGTGCCGAAGTTCCCTCTCACTTACAATGAGCGTAAGCGATGATTTTGAAACGATGATCAGACTACAACAATGAGATCGTACAATGATGGAAACCAAGCGAGAGAAACTGTACAGAATCGTCAAGATGCAATTGTCCAATCGGTTGATGCAACAATCGCTTTCGACTACGACCTAGGACCGATGAGTCAGTCGTGCTTATGAAATAACTAAGACTAATGAAAGACAAATAAACATACTTTTCATCCATTTTTTGGATGCTCTCAGTCATCGATAGCGTCTTAGCCTCCAATTTAGTGATCAGTTCTGTCTTATGCTTAAGCGAGCCTTCGCACTCCTGAAATAAATTCTGTTTCAGTGAAAAGCGAAATTAATCGTTTCGTGTTCTCGAGACTAGGTGTAACCCTGAAATCGTACAATGCGTAGAAATATCATATACATATACAGACAACTCGCGGCCGAACGTCAGCCGATGTGACAGCGGTTAGTATTTGTTTGGTGTTCTGTGTAAAAGTGGCCCTCGAAAAGGAATTGGAACGCCGTAAGAAACTGTGCTGTATAGGTAAAATTAGTCGAAAAGCATGCAAAGTGAATTCATTTGATCGAACTCTAGGAAGAATAATTGATCGCCCGCCAACGAGCCTCATTCTTTCTTGCATTTCACCATGATCGGACGGCGAATATGTACGCAACTACAATATGTTAACCCTCCGATAGCGTGCCTTGGGTCCACTTTGACCCAGAATATCAAAATCGTCATTCGATTACTCAGTTTCTGACGAGTCAGCTAAATGATCAGCTGTTACATTAGGAACAATAAAAAGACTAACATGTCTACGAGACGTACCATCAAAAATATATTTCCAAAAATTCATAAATAATGCAGTGAATAGTCGTAAACATCGTCGATTATACAATAGTTGTAAGAATGGTCCGCCGTCCGGGGGTTAACATATTTTCGTAAATCACCTAACTGAAATGATGAAAATCAATTTTAATTTCATCCCCAGATAAGGGACCCAATTACTGTAGCCATATTAATTATACTTACTTTTAAAGTATAATGAATATTAAAAAAGAGAGATATATATAACATATTAACAGATTTTAATGAAAAAATTTAATATATTTTTAATATATTTAAAATATAATTAATATAAAGTAAATATCAGTAATATAAATATAATAAATAAATATAAGTAATTGGGCCCCTTACCCTAATCTTCGGAAATCAATGTCTGAAAACGAGTCAGCATAAATATTCGCAGTCCAGCCATGAAGCTACAACTCATGTAAAATGTTACTATTCAACGGTGAAGCATGCAACAGAGAATAATCGTTGCGACGATTATTAATATCTTCGTTCGAAAAAAAAACCGAACGAATAGCTCAAGATAATCTAGGCGAGCTACCGAACATAATGGAAACTCAACGAAAAATGAAATACCTGTTAATTGTATTTCATAAACGAGCGTAATATAGTTAAAACTTCTATTGACGTTATTGTCTTCGATAGTTCGATATATAATAGCAATTTCATTAACAGCGCAATTATGCGGTAACAGAGCACAGCTAATTTTATATATATGTTATGTATATATATATATATATATATATATAGAGTGCCGCAATTGAAACACACTTTGATAGAGACTTCGTTAGAAAGCGTACCGATGCATGAATCGTTCATATAATTTACCGTCATATACTTCGATTGATATTCCGTCAATTTTCTACGCGTTTTGTTCTTTGTGGATATAGGAAGTTTCGTAAGAGAGCTCTAATTATAATTGATAGTTTGATATAGTCGTTTCGTGTCGTATATACCATGCTTCTGAAATGCCCAATAACGCCGTTAATTACATCTTTAGGCTCTTTGGTTCGCGGTTCCTCCAGAAGTGTTCGAACTCAACGGAGAGATTAGTTCCATCGTTCCATGACACAAACAAGAGTTAAGATGCCCGAGCGTACAGGAGAATATTGAAAAATATAAAATTATATTTGATAAATGACGCGTGGATGTCGTGGTTCGTGCCTGCCGAGGACGCGATTTTGGACGTTTCAGAAGCAGGCTCGGTGTGTAAAAAAACAGTTGCGTCTCGTACAGCCTTAAGACAAGATTGTTTAAACGAAGTTCCAATGGTGTACAATATATAAAAACCATTTCTCGAAAGGCGAAAAGACTGTTTTTATACATTCGTCGGTTCCTGAACCGATTGCACGGGTTTAGGAACCTCGCCGTTGCATGTATTTCGTTCCGGGCTCTTATCGGACTTGGTCGACGCGTGATCGTTAGCGCCTTCACTATCAGCTCTCTGGGATTCACTATTGTTGGGAGAATCTTGCCGATTGTTAGGGGTCTGTTGATCGTTATTGGATGATTGGTGATTGTTAGTGGGTCGACTGGCGGGCTTCTGCTGGCTACTAATGAGCTGTTGCTGATTGTTAGGAGGCGATTGCTGATCGGCCGTGGGAATGTTATCCGCCGGCGGGTATCCCCGTGGCGATGTGGGACTGGTTTTGTTAAGAATCGATTTAGAGACACTACTTGGCGTGGTGGGGCTACGAATACTGTCCCCGTCCATCATCAGGTGATTGTACTTCTCGAGGTTATGCAGGATCTTGCCGATCTGATTGGTCTTCGCGTGCAGCCGGCTCACCATTTCACCTTTCTGCGTTAATTCGTGCTCACATTCCTATAACGGAAATACGTCCAGAAACAAGGAAATCGAGAGGCTACCTGGACCCCCTAGTGCCAGAGAAGACCACTAAGGAGTTGAACAATGCTAAAAGGAGGAATTGCTAAAAAATCTGTAAAGCTGGTCATGTTAGAAACGGATTGGGAAACGTGTCGTGGAAGCGCAATGGTCCCTTCGAGGTGCAATGATTCGGGGAGATGAGTCATGCAATGATCGTAATCGCAACGAGGGTACTGCTTGTATCGGCGATCGATCGTCCGTGTGAAAATCTTTTTCCGAATTGTATTCTGTTACGAATGAAACCTCGGCACCTCTCTCTCTCTCTTCGAGACAAGAAGAATTTTGCTAACGCTCTAAGCACGCCGCGTTACGATTAACATACGACAAAGAAACATGGGACATCACCTGCAGCTTTTTGTACATCTCCAAATTTATCAGTTTGATCTCGTCGAGCTGGCGCCGCAACGATATAATCGTGTCTTGTTTCCCGTGAATGTCTTTCTCCAGCAATTTCATAGCCACTTCCATTTCCGATTTCATACTGATCTGTTTCGGAGAAAATTTGTTCGTCAGACTTCGGACTTGAACAACAACCGGGCACCGTTTGTGCCGCTTCGAGGGTTCTAATTGTAATCGGGGAGTCTGTTCAATAATGACATTCTTATCCGAAAAGGCTCTAGAGGATCGTTGACAATGTTTAGAAGTTTTCCACGAAATTGTAAAAGATTTTACCATATTATTTTCATGTATAGTAGAACCTCGCTCGTTGCACAAAACAGGGTCGATAATGCGTGCAGAAATCGAGCTTTTGTTTCTCGTTTTTACGTAGACCACAATTCGCTAGTACCCAGTAAATGAGGATTTCGTGCAATAAACGAGATTTGATCTAGGGAACTACTGAACTACTTCAATTCTGAGTAGCACGAATCGAATTTTAAAAATTAATGTAAATTTTGCCAAATTTACCAAATAATATCTCGAAAACGATAGAAGGTAAACCGATTTCTCTTTAAATCTTAACCTCTCAAGAGCCAAACACCTGCACAAACATGTACGCATGAAATAATCAAAATACAGAATAGAAATGAGAGAACAAACAATTAACTCTCTAGCCAGACAAAACTGTCCAAATTGCTAAAAGTTGAAAAGTCTGTCAACATATCTAATTGTTAAGATGAACCAAATCAAGATATTACGACAAAAATTGTATCGATACACATGGAATTAGAAATCGATTTGTTTGGCTATCGTTTCGCTTGTACATAATGCATTAACTTTGTCTATGCACTGCCAACGATTTATCGACCTTAGTTTGTACTATTTCACGTGGTAATTGTAATTGCGATGTTATGAATGAATTGGGGTGGAGGGGGCGCATATAAGGCGCGCGAAAATCGGTGTAGCGTTTAAAGCAATTCTCCACCTGTAACTCTAACTCTTTCTCCACGTCCTGTCGCATTTTCTTTTCCGCCTCGACTCTACTTCTCAGTTCCTCAATCTCCGCTGTCGTTTCAGTGATTTTAATTGGCGGTTTTCCGTTCTGCAAGGAAAAAGATTTTGCAAAATCCGATCAAGCGGGAGAACACCGCGGAGGGCTCTGAAACGGAATTCGTACCTCGTTTGTATCTTTCACCTCGATTCCCAGTTCTTTCTTTAATTGCCTGTTCTCTTCGTGAAGTGAGAGTATATTATTTTTAGCGATCGACAGATCCTCCTTCATTAGAGCGTTCGTGGTCGTCAATGATTCCACTTTGGCTTGCAGATTCGTCACGGTCGCGCTGAAATCGACGATAAAATAAAATATCCCTAACAGCCGAGTCGCATCGGTCGCGATTGACGTCGAATCACGAATGAAAAGAAACGGTTTTTACTTCAGATGACGATTCAACTCCTCGATATAATTTTTCTGGTCGAGTACGGTGGTCATATTGTCGTTTCCGACTTCGTCGTCCGGAGATTCGCCGGGTATGTGATTGCTGTTGCGCAGGTACAGCGAAAAGTCGATTACACCTTGCTGGCAATCAAGATCTTCTTCCTGTCACAACAGTCGCAAAACAGTACTTAGATAGTCGCCGGGACGATTGCCGTCTTCGAGCAAAACGGAAACGAGCTGACTAACCTTCACGCAAAAATTGCAGTCGATCACGTTCATACCCACCAACAAACCCATTACAACGATCGCCTCCTCGCTCATCATCAAAGCGTCCGGCTCGAAATACTCGGACAATATATCCTCCTTGTGATCGATCAGAACTTTCAAATAATCGGCCAGCTTTTTTTGCATCAACGCCATACGCAACCACGCACGCGCCCTACCCATTGCGGTCCTGAAAATGACAACGCAATCAAACCTGTACTGTGCGTGCCTCGCACGAAGTCCCGCGAAACGAACGTCGGGCTGATTGGTCGGAGCGGAATCTGCACGGCGCCTCGTTTCACACGCATTTCCGACTCTAGCGAACTATAAAGCAGCCACGCATACTACGTCACGTCAAAGTCTAAACACGTTGGGGCTACAGGCAGTGTCAACAGATTAACACTTGTCTCCCACTCTGACATTTTCTCCCATTTTTCGGCGGCGAGCATCACCACGCCGGTCACGGTCCGGTCACGTGACGTGCTGCGTGCACCCAATTTGCGAATTCGCAAATGCATTTGCAATGCGTTACGTCTCCGTCTGCGTCGTGACTGAACCGGTAATGAGAGAGGGTAACTGTATTCCCCTCAATTTCCCCTGACTAGCGACAGTGGCTACGGGAGCGTTCAGAGATGGGCGGAGCGAGCGATTATCCCTGTGCTGTCCTGCGAAATTTCTTGTCAGACACGGACAATACCATGATGAAACTGAGAAGATGAACCGCGGGATGGCACACGGGCAACAGGGGTCTATTGTTAGGTCCGCCTATCTGAATCTCTGACGCTCATGCAGTCCCAATGGTTAGGCTTTGACGTCACACGCTACACAGTACAATTACATATGTGTGATTGCTTTAGCTAGTATTTCGCTCTAATCGCAAATGCGTGCGAGACACCTTGCTTTCTGTCAAAACCACGTTGAGAAAAGTCACAACTGACACTTTGACTAATAGCAAATTGATGTGTGCCTAACGACCAATCAGAGCCTCCAGCATCCCGATCTCGATTGATCTCATCGAAGTTAGAAATTCGAAGTTATTCCCGAAACATCATCTTCCTTCATTGGTTCTTTCTTTTTATATAGCCAATAAATAAATTTTAAAGTTGAAACGATGTGTATCTCGAAAATGTTGCTTTTGTAGACAGCAAATTAGAAAGTGTGTGCGACAGAAGTGGTTAAACGTTATTTTATAAATCATTGATTAATCATTTTAAGAACTAACAAATTGTTCAATCAATTATTTTAATCGAGAAAAAGTCTAGAACATCCATTTAGCATTTTATGAAACTCTAGAACAATAAAAGAATATTTTTATATCGATGAAAGACGAACATAACTACGAAAATCCTCCATTTTTCCGATAATCAATAAGCTGTGTTTTCCTCACAGATGACGTCAAGAGAAACTCGAAATCTTATGAAACACGAAATTTAGATGATATTAAGTGATAACTTATTGTTACGAACAGATTCCTAAATTGCCAAGCACGTTTATTACAGAACTTCTTCTAACGTCAACAAGTAATAATAGAATGATGCAATAAAAGTTCAAAGTTCAGCTCTCATGATACAGGGCGTCCCAAAAATTTTGTACTTCCTTGAAAGGGATAACTCCCGAGATCATTTAAAGTAAAGTAATTATAGTAACTATAATTAAACAGGTTATCAAATTTTTCAGTTATTCATGATATCAATTATAACTTCGTAAACTCATAAATTGTTCAAAATTCTATGAGCAACAATATGAAAACAATATGATTAGTATAAATGTGATTACTAAGCTGCGGATGTTTATGCAAATGTACATTTTCGTACGAACACATTACATAATTGCGATTCCCTCAGAAACATGTTTCACGATTAAAGAATCTCAAAAATGTATTCCTCATTTTGCATATTTGCACATATGTTGCATGTTTTTAAACAAATATGCTCTCAAATCTCATCATTATAAACGACAGGAACTTCCGTGAACTATGAGTACTAACTATGAAGCTATTTCACAATTTTATAATTCAAGATTTATAGTTCATTTTGTATTCTTTTTAATTCACATATGGAGATATTATTTGCCAATGGTGCAAATCCTTTGTTCTCGTTAAAGCGCGTGTTTTCTGCACTTGTCGTGCATTTACCGTTGTACATGCTTTGCATGTTCGTTTAATATTCTGTATATACCTGAATAAACTTCCACAGTCCAGCGATAATATGAAAGTACAATGTTAAATGGTAAAGTCAGTAATAAAATTATAAGTATACCTAACAGTAGGTAGATCACGAATACTAGACGTAATGTCCTGCGCTTCTGGACAATATTTCTCAACAAGTTGAAGTATATCCCAGAGCTCCTTCTTGGGTCCGAGGAGACCCTGAAATCGAAGGCGGTTAATACCATTCTCCTCGTCTTGGAAACCGGGGACTGGATATTTTGAAGGTATGATTTACCTTCTTTGGTCGCAAACCGTGTCTGAGCACGTGCTCGAGAACGATGAAGAAGTGTTGCAAGGGCATGTGATCAGAGTCAAGCATTCGACTGTATTTCAATGACGTTTCGATCAGCTCCTTGACGATCAGCTTCGAGATATTAACGAGATTACTCCTCTCGATGATCACTGGATCCCGTGCTGCAAAAACAATAGGTTCTTGTTCCAGTTGGAAGACCATGCAATAAACCTCTCCCCATGTATTACACCGTTATTGGCTTCTATCCTGATTATCAACATTCCTAATCTTCTTCGGTTACGCTTTCGCAAGTCGGCCTGTTCGGTGTTACGAGGATGATTACATGAATGCGAATATCGATGAAGCGCAATGCAAAATTATCGAAACAAAAGTGCCAACAGAGGAGCAAAGATGGTTTCACGCTTCAATAGAAAAGATAGAATCGATTGGCCGGTTGCAGAAAAAAAGAAATTTACGAAAGATGCACTGATCCGAAGAATAGAACAGAGTGTATCGGGATAGTCGAGGTCTGGGAGCATGTTTCGAACGAAGCCCGATTGCAAGCGTTAATTGATTTAGAACTATGTTCAAATCGTTCTACAACTTAGTGTCAGTTACACAATACAGGTGTATAAATATAAATGAAGTGAGCTACGTCATTCTTAAAAGTTGATTTCATCTTATTTAAAGAAATTCATCTTTCTAAGACATTCTCAAGGTTCTAGAACAGCGTGTCTCAAGGTCACCTCAATCACCTGCTAGGCGATTAAAAAATTTTCCGAAACGTTCTCGCAGAATGTTCTTACAAATTCGAGAATTGCAATAAAAATGTACCAATTAATCGAGAAAGGAACGACACCGACAAAGCCATTAAAAATTACATATCGTCTTGCATCGGTTGCTTCACAATTTAAGTAAGAGTTTGCGGTAGTGACTCAAATTATTTTTATTGATACGTTTGAAACAGTATCTTTTACTTGAAATGTTAGTGTTACGTTTGTGAATAATTTTAAATAATAAAGTTGGCATTACGAACAATTGAGCCACGGCACCGTTGCAAAACAAATGCGTCGACTCGGGCAACGAAAAGGTTAAGAGACGCTGTTTTAAAGGATCGATGGTCCTCGAGGATTACCAAAAAAATTTGCCACGGACATAAATCGCAACCATTCTCGACTATCGACAGAACGGAAAGGAAGCTCGACACAGAAAGTTTGTTGATCAAGAGAAAAGTTCGGCGATCACAGGCCGCGAAGAAACAAAATCAGCGTGTCGTGTCGCCCAAGTCCCAGGTGTTGAAAGAAAGAACGAAAAAGAAAAGTCAAGGAAGGCCAAAGTGAAGCGAACAGTGCAAGAACATCGAGTACAGACACAAGCTGGAGACGTGCTGCAATGGTGGCGGACTTGGCGGCATTATATTGCGAAGCTCTCGCTGATCGGGAAGCTGTTGCTGTTGGCGATGATGATGGTGATGATGATTAATACCACTGAGAGCGAGCGGAGGCGACGGTGACCGCTGCAGCGAGTCCTGCAACGAGAACTCGACATCCTGAAGTTCTTTCAGGCAGAGCCACTCGCCGTCCACCGATACGCGGAAATTGCACAGGTATATGGTGTCCTGTGCGCCAGCCATATCCTCCTCGAGCATGATCCCACCGTGATGGACACCACCGTGGTCGACCGGTGGCCTGATCTTCAGACCGTTTTGGGATTCTTGCCGCATAGAAAACGTAGATCGCGAGCACAATCCCTTCGTATACCCTTCGACCTTCTCCTTCTCTCGAGCCAACGAACTTTTCCTTCGCTACCGAACACTCCGTCGAGCTGACTATCCTCTAATCGCACCACAGAGAATATAGCCGATCTCCTCTATCCCTCCGAAGGAAGATTTTGTCGAAAAGAGCCGTTCTCTTCCTTTCTTAGCTGAATCAACTTTGCCTCTCTTTGTCCGATCACAATTCCTTCTATTTTTAACGAGGTCGATCAGCTGATGACACGGAGATCGCGTCGATAACTCGGTTGTCGTGACTTCTCGTTTTATCTGTCACCCACCGCGGATCCGTTCCAAGCACTTATTGTGATTCTTTCTCGAGCGATCGGTATCGTTGTGTACGTTCGCCTGACGAGGACGTTGGCGGATCACAGTGGTGTTGATCCGTGCGCGTTGCGATTGAAATATAGACACTGCGGTAAAAGCGACGGAAAAGAAACTTTTGCTGAAGCGGAGAAAAAACGATTTCCGTTCGAGCGATACTACATCGTAGCCCAACGTCGTGACGAACCGGTTTTCATAAAGGAAACATTACAGAAATCGACGCACTGCCGTTGAAACTCGCGTGTCCCGTGCGTCGTCGCTCGTCCACGAAAAATATCACGTCGAAAATGGCGAGTTCGCCGGCGAAAAGTAATATTGATTCTCCCGCCGACCATACCTCCACCTACGAAAATCAATATTCCCGCTCTAGGCGGTGACTGGAGCGTGCTGCCATCTTTCAATGATCCAACAACGTCGATAATATAGAGCACCACGAATCGCGTGGTCGAGCAAACGTGGATCGACAATTCACCCCGATCGTATATTTTGATACGATCAGTCTTCGTATGTTGATTTACGAAAACGTACTATTTATCCTTTCAAGCTTTACTCTCAGTCCATTTATTTCGTTTATGATGGCATGCATTGCATTTTATTTACGAGATTGAAAATATATAGGGACTCCTACGCAAAGTTCGCAAAATTGGTCTATTTCACTATTTAAGAATTTCGTTCCATGCCTTACATCCAGGAAACAAAAGTATAGCTCAGCCTTACGAATCTAAAGAAAAATGTTTATACTAACACGTCAGGCAGTCTCTTTATAGGGTCATTCATTTATAGGTCATTAACCATAAATTGAAAAAATGAATCTGTACGACTGCTTCAATCGGTTTCGAAAATTACGTAGTTACAAATCACTGAATTTCCGTTTACGTTACTGGTAGAACGCATTATTGACCGATCTTCGCAGCTCGAAGCATTTAAATATTTTATAGTCCATGCTAATGGCGGCGGCGACCTGTGAGAGTCGTGTCTCAGGACAACGGATAACCTTAAATTCCGAAAATCTTCCGCAACCGCTAGGGCACAGAATCAACAACGCAATAATGTTTCGGAAATGGCACGATTGGCTTCTGTTGTTCGACACGGACCAATCGTGCGGTAATCCTCCATGACGAACGTAAAGCTGTACCCACACTGAAGCAACATCGAACCATCTTTTGGCCCTTCCTGTCGCCTTCTTCTTTTACTTCGTACAAGCAACAATTTCTTCAAGACGCATAAACAACATCAACCGAAAGTTTTCAATGTTGCTTCAGTGTGGACATAACTTAAACAGTCGGTTATATTTCGTCGTAACACGTGACAGATTCGCTATTGACGACACGGTGGCGCCCAGTGTTCGAAATCTTATGGGACTCGGCAGAAAATGAATAACCTCTAAACTAATCCATCTTCGACCTAAGATTTATGAAAAAAAAATCAATTTTTGTAAAAAAAAAATTAAAGTGCTCTTTGCTTTTACTTAAGTAAAAAACTTTTTGCTAATTTTTTTATTGCAGTTTACTGTCGTATAATTACTGACCAACTTTCGTTTGAAAAATGTATTTATCAGAATATCGGAGATGCGTGAAAAATGAAAATGAAAATATAAGAAAATGAACTTCTCCGATTCGGACACAGATGGGCGAATAAAATCGATTACTATTTAAAGTACAATGTATCCTGAAGTGGTGTACCAAAAATCAGTGAGGTGCTTTTTCGCATTGGGAAGATTAATATAAAGGTGACACGCGAAGCATTCGGCTATCGTTACGTACGCCTCGGGAGTGAACGCGTTATGTTTCGGTAATTTTTTCTAATTCTGAGAAGTTCAGGCAAATAATATAGATTGCCACTTAAAATTTAATATGTCCAGAAGAAAATTAGGCTGTTTAGCATTGTCTCGAACACTGTGGCGGCATGTCAGCTAGGTAGTAGGCGTTTCTCGATAAGCAGAAACAGCGATCGAGTTGTGCGCGCGTGCACGACACACGGCCGGGCTGTTTCCGGCGCGTTTGAATCGCGCGCTAAAAACAGATCGAAAGCATGCACCTATCGCGCTATGTACTCACGTCTCGGCGACCACCAGGCGTCCAGTTTTCTAGGCCTCGAGACGACCAGGTCCGGCCACTTGTCCTCCCTAATCGAGTAAGTCGACGGCGATCGTGAGACGGTTTTCTCATTTTCCTCGGACACTAGGCTACCCGACAACGATTTCTCGGACGGAGATATTGGCAAACCTTCGCTACTCTCCGCGGCCATGTTTACGTTTCACTATACGCTCGCGCTCGCACGCGCGCGCGCGCTTGTTCGCCTGACGGTGGTGCCTTGACTTACCGTTGCCTTGCCTTGCTTCATCCTCTGTCTGTCTGTGTCGTTGCGTTCACTATGCGTGATCGCGTGCGCCCGACACTTATGCCTGATGATGGGCAAGGCCGGTGCCAAAACTGGATAAAATAATATTTTGAATGAGAAGTTGTAAATAATCCTATTTTAAAGTATGCGTACATTTTCGAAAATAGTATTTTATTTTAAGAATATTGGAAACACTTGGATTTCATCTTGGAATATTTTACTTATTTCACAAATTTTTACCGGAAATAATTGGTTATGCAAAATGAAAATTTCGTTCGAAGAAACACGGGCCAAGTAAAAAGTCCATTCTTTTTGTAATAATCTTAGTGGATTGGAAATAATGCATTGATGTTCCTAAATTCTCTTAACGTCTCTACTACTTTAAATTGAATCTGTTGATTCTTGTAACATTTAATTGCATACAAATCATAAGTCGACTTATGAATATAAAGTGGTAGTTTTCCTAATGGCAAGATAGGGTAAGAGAGCCAATTACTGTGGAGTACCAATTATTGTTCCTATATTAATTATACTTATTTTTAAAGCATAATGAATATTAAAAAAGAGATATTCACTTTTTTTATATGTTATACCCCCACAATAATTAGGTCCCTTGCCCTACATTGTATGTTTATATTGTTCATCAACACACCGCAGTAGGAACGTGCTGCGTATGTGACGGAGGCTTTTGCTCCGCGTAAAACAAACAAACAAGTAACACAACTATTTATTTATAACGGTAAACAATCAACTGTATCGGATGTATCATAGGTCGCTGTGCGTTTTCTTTTTCTGACGCCTCGAATCGATCTATCGACTTTCTTCTTGTGAGCAGCCACCCCGTTGGCCGGAAACCACAATATCGATTCTGAAGTCGATTTCCCTCGATCGAATTGATTTGAATTCGGATACTTTATTTGGTGGTCTAGCTTGTCAGAATAAAAATATTTTATTTTTCAAATTATATATCCTATTAAAAAAAAACTATTTTTTCAAGCCAAATGAAATCTAAAATAATAAATAGTAGTTGAAATATTTATTTCGCTAAGTACTATATTACCACATATACGAAGGTTACTTATTTATGTCAGGCATTTTTAATACGCAATACATGCAATAACATTTTCTTATAATTCGGCTTATACATTTATACAGTAAATAATTCACGTTACAAAATTAAATTTTTTTTCTTGAAGCTGTTATAATTGAAAAGTAATTATCTTACCATCGTACAAAGCTTCAGTACAATGTAGCAAATGAAAAAGGAAGAGATAAAGCCGTGTCGAAGAAATTATAACGAAAAAGAAAGGAAGAGGGAAATAATCAAAAGTAAATAAAAATACTAGCTAAAGTAGTATATAACAGTGATGTAGGAATGAGCAAGGCTGTAAGATTATAGGACAGTCATCGTAAACCTAGTTTCTTTTTTGTGGCCAGGAGGCTGAAAAATAAACTATCTATTTACAAAGCTTCTGCGCGACAAATTTTTGCTGACTAAACCTTATTAGACCCCGTTTCTATTTTTGTAAAATATTCCGTATATTGTAAACATAAATAAAAATAAGCTGTAACATATTGTTGTTAACATTACTGTTACATACAATCAATTAAAAAATTCATAGTACTATTATCGTTTACATGTATGAGATAAGCTGTGTGTGTATATACTTTTACTCGTCATGCTTTCCCATCCTTTAAGCCCAACTGTGACTATCATTGGATTATTACAGAAAAACCGACTTTTAAAAAAACCGTTTAAACTCGTATCTCCATTTTTACGAAAAGAACAAGATATAGTTAAAATTGTAAAATAATATATGTACTTAATTTGAAATTCTTCAATTTGTTTGATATCCCTATCTGTGTACGTCAATTGTCAAAATTCTTGTTGCTTTACATTTCAAACTAATTCCAGATCACACCGAACAGTATTTCCATTTAGTAAAAAAATCTGCTTAAATAATCATGCAATGTAAAAAGTCGTATTTCTAAAAAACAAATCTAAACGGTAATTACGTTCGAATGAAGATGAATTAATTAAATGCACAAGGATACCGTGGTTTATCTTAGCCATATCAGTTGACTGCCCAAACACAATTTGTTCGCCTTTAAAAGTGAAAGACGATTCGCTACATACAAATGAGCTTCGTGTCAGACTAGAGTAATTTATAGTTCGTATATTGTCCTTGATCCGCTATTTCTAATGCAGCACATAGCAGGCACACGAAATAATTCATCGAGTCCTACACAATGGCAGGCTTCGTTAATTGCCGTACTCTTGTCATATTTAATCGAGAATTAAATTGTATTTCTACGTTCATTCCATTGGCAATTAAATGATACTCAATGCATATTTAATCGTCCGGAAAACGGGATCGAGTTGTAATGTCTCGTGTGTTTCTGCTAAACATATTCAAGTTGAGAATACTGATACGTATGTGATAAAGATAACAGTATATCGTTAACGACGAGTTGTAACATCTTTTTTGCGACACACATTATCGGTTTCGGTCTGGCCTGTCCATCACGAGATAATGTCTTTTAGATCGAAAGAAATAAAATTAACGTCTTCAATTAATTTAGTTACTTCTTTCAGTAAAATATATAACGTTATAAGTAGACAGCGGATTTTATGCATTTATGATAAAAATGAGTAGATATAATTGAAAACAGTGAAAATATTACTAGTACATAAAAATACGGTTCTATTATTTTTAACCTATTCACGTATTGAGAAAGAAAATCACTTCAAAAAACAGAGGTGGATCACTCCTCCTGCGGTTTCTCATTTTTCTCTCTTAAATAACTATTTCTATTTCACTCCAGTTTTGCTGCAATTGCGGTATAAAGTTTTTATTTTGCACAAAGATCCGCAGCCCAGTTATAAATGACTTTCGGTTCCCATCATATACACATTAATCAAGAAACAAAACAGACACAGAGTGTACCAAACAATAATCGAAGTGAAAAATGGTGAATACTTAATAATGTCAGTAATTGTCAGTTTCAATGTTTTTAAGATACCGTATAATGCACAACTTCTCAAACGAGGATCGAGCATATTTTTTATAATTTTGTACACGAACATTGACAAATATTTATCGTTAAATTTACAAAGCAAAGTACCGAATGAAATATATAATTTCTATGAGTTGTAGATACTGTATTTCGAGGAAGCATACGTGGGCGCATATTACTGGAATGGAACAATCATGAAAAGTTGCACTTTGATCGCATTAACCGGGATTGATGTGCAGTGTACAGTCTACTTAACAAATTACATTTTAATCCCGGAGCTTCACTCAACAAATTTGTTTAAAACTTTTTTATTCTATCCAACTTTTCCTTCTCTTTGAATACTACAGCAAAAACAATTTTATACTACAATAATGTTTCAATAAATTATAATATAATTAACAAACAGAGGGAAGTTAATGAAATTGAATAATTCACACAATGACATTATAGAAATACTCGAAAGTGTACTACCTAAACATATCGATCGAATACGCAAATATATTAACTACAATGGAAAGCATTGTGAGCACATTTGCATTAAAATTTATTTACAGACAGTATCTCAGTAACTATTAATTTTCATCCCATACACCCGTATAGTTTTTCATTCAGGATTCAGTTCTTTCTTCAACCACGAGATTAAAATTTACCCTTTACAATAAAGAATCTCCAGGTGATCTTATGTCTGGAGAAAAAGGCAAAACAGCAAAAAATTAATTACCGTATTGTACGCTACTCTTGAAACCATATAACTTTCGTTTCAACCATTTTTTTTCATATACCAAATAGTTTACTTTAACACTAGGTTTACGGACCACTAAAAGTGAGTATTTCACATTACTTTATAAAACTGAGAAGAATGTGTAATAAATAATGATAAATAGTAAATAATAATGAAATAATATATACCTAAAGAAATAAATTTGTTGAGTTATCCTACGTAGATGGATCTTCACAATCTCAATAATCGTAAATTAAAAATATTAGAAACCGTCGTTTTGACGGGTCCCGTAAACCTAGTGTTAACTGAATCACCCTGCACATTGTCTTATGTCAGGTGCTAAGAAAAGTGTCGTTTTTTGTTATGTCAACTTTCAAAGCTCGTAGCTAATAGATGATGACACATGTTGGAATAAAACTTGTGCCACTGGCTTACACCGCCATGATTCTCAGCCCGCCACGTGTAAACCGCTCTAAAAAAGAGTACCGGGTTCCAGGAGGATTCACCGTGTCATTGTCGCGGAGTACGGCTTTGAATTTGAAAATGCTCTATGGTGGTTATCCACGTAGCGCGCGATCAGGTGTTGAAAGTCTCGGGAAAGGGACCGGGGCCTGCGCAGAGATCGCGCAGCCACCCTTCCTGTGTGCCGAGTTACCCCCGGCGGCACGGCCGAAACTCAAACTTGGTCGCATCGTCGAACCGAAACAGTCTCACTCCTGATCACCGCAAACGGACCAACAGAATACCTTAGAAACGACGACGCGACCCGCACGCATGACGCGAAACGACGCTTGACTCGAAAACGCCGCCGGTGAGACGCGCGAATCCGTCGCGACGATGCGACAGGTGGTGACGCGACCGAACGCCTATCCAGAGACGCCGGTTTTCACGATTTTTTCCATTTCCCGGGTACGGGCCGCGTGTCTCGCGAATGCGTACAACGCCAGGTGAAACGAGCCCGCGGGAACACAGCCGGAACAATGTACGGCATGCTGTTGGAGAGCGTGCAGCACTTCGTCCAGGTAATACAACTATGCAACGCATGCACGTGTCGACGATATACCCTTCCACCGGTTGCCTGGATAATATACAGTGAGTAACGAAAGTATTCGAACGCCCTTTAAATCAGTATAACTTTTTTTTTAAGTGAATCAAACGACCTGACTTTTTTTAGGAGTTAGAAGAATTGGTTTTCCAAATGATGTGTTAAAAAGATTTTGAAAAAATTACAATTGCTAAGAATTACATGAGAAAATAAAAATGGCACTTTTCACAACTTTTTTATTTGAGCCCGTAATGAAAATTTAAAATATGCGTTTTGTAGATCTCTGTTAGTTATACACGTACTGAAAATTTCATCGAAATCGGTCAACGTTGCAATAAACTACAAACATTTCAAAATGAGAGTTTAAGGGTGAAAGTCGCAGATTTTTGATCTTGCCAGGGAATTTCGCCCTTATGTAATCATCTTTAAACGTTTGTATCTCATGACAACGTTAACCGATTTCAATGAAATTTTCAGTATGTATATAACCAACATATATCTACAAAACGGATATTTTAAATTTTCACTATAGGTTCAAATAAAAAAGTTGTGAAAAGTGACATTTTTATTTTCTCATGTAATTCTTACCAATTGTAATTTTTTCATAATCTTTTTTACACATCATTTGGAAAACCAATTCTTTTAACTCCTCAAAAAAGTCAGGTCGTTTGATTCACTTAAAAAAAAAGTTATACTGATTTAAAGGGCGTTCGAATACTTTCGTTACTCACTGTATTTCCATTCGGTTGCTTGTTACGCTACCCCTATTTTCGCCCCCCCCCCTCGGATTTTTCTCTACCCTGATTACTCTTCCCGTAACATAAAGTACTTGTCCCTATTACTTAACACGTTGACTGCCATGTCACCCAGACGTGGGTGACGGAATTATTTGTCCAGATTATTTGGTCATTGTACCAAATTTGATTGGGATCTGTAAAATGCAAGAAAGTTGGAGGACTACTCAATATCACACATATAATTATTTTCAATTTTTATTTCATTAAATAACTTACTTTGGTTTCATGGAATTTTTTAGGGTTCTGTCTTCGCACTCAAAGTGTCAACCAGTTAACTGTGGAATTTAATTTTAAGAATCCTTCGCGGCACGGAATTAAAATCAAACAATGACGAATGTACACGTCGAACGCAGGCGAAATGCCGCTATTATAAATTTTCGGTGAAAAGTGAAGCAAAGTGAGAAAGAATTACATTTTTATTCGACAAGAGATTAACAATTTAAACACGTTTAACTGGTCAATGCGCTTTCGTATTTAAATGAGCAGTAAAAATGCACTTCAAAAAATAAATAGAGAAACAATTTTATTTAATTAGATTCAACTGTTAGATTAATTAGATACAACTTACCAGAAAAGGAACGCCTATTTAACAGAACTAAATAAATAGATAATTGACATAATTTACACTATATAAGGTATACATTGTATATGTTACACTATACAAGGCACACTAATTGGGACAGAAAACCTTCTTTTTGTTTCAATTATATTATTGTGACCTGTCCACATTTTTAACTTGGAAAAAAGTATTCGAACAAGAAGAGGGAGTTTGAGAATCAAATATAAAAGAGCAGATGAAATTGAAGCAAAACAATTCATTAATTTATGAATTAAAAAGTTAGCTTAACGGCACAGTAACTGGAACAACTACCCTGGGGCTGAAAAAAGTTGCACGGCATACAAGCAAATGGAGGAGGTAGGAAAATCGAAAACGAACTGCTATTTTTTTGCATTTGTCAATTAATTGGTAATTGGAGAACGCAGAGATGTGGAAATCGAGCTTCCGCTGCGTCAGGTTGATACGTACGATATGTTTGACATTTAACAGTAACTTTAGACAAAGCGTAACTTTTTCCTACGTAAAACATATCGAGCAACTACTGGAACTACTTGATCCATCAAAATGATGGATTTCAGATACTTTATTCCGCAATTGTTGCACTACGACAAAAATTGATTATTTTTTTTTTTTTTTTTGGTCACGTTATTCATTTACAAAGATTGTCGTCTTACATTCTTTATTTGTTTCCACCATCGACGAGCCGTACGTTCATTATTTGCCATATTTTAACCAAACGTCACATAACGCCATTGTCAATTTTCATTCTCTGCTAGAAAATTATTATAAAGTCGAAAAAGTTCCAATCATTCTAGGGTAAGGAACCCAATTACTGGGGGGTAATTCCTGTGCCTATATTAATCATACTTATTTTTAAAACATAATAAATATTACAAAAGAGATATTAAATTTTTTCACTAAAATCGGTTAATGCATATTTAATATATCTCTTTTTTTAATGTTCCTTATGCTTTAAAAATAAGCATAATTAAAATAGGCACAGTAATTGGGTCCCTCACCCTAAGTACCATGAAGAAAATAAAATGGAAATGAGTTAATTCGCCCAATTTCTATTTATTCACGATTTAAACATGTCTTTAACATTTTTTTCGTTCGTTTGAAACTTCAAACGAAAGAGTTACGAAATTTTGAGATAAATATACAAATAGAAAATTCGAAATAGGGAGTTAAACGTGGTGAATACAATAATTCATTAACCCTAAATGAAGCAACCGAACGATAGTGAAAAGAGACTAGAGAGGAGAAAGAGAATAGACACGAGCAAAATGGAAAGCACGTGCACAACCAATATAATTAATCTTAATCAATTCAATTTGCGCCGATTAAACTGGTAATGAAAGTTCCTTTGAATGTAATTGACACTTTTTATCTTGTTAGATTCGATTATATTTCATTGGCTAGCGATTGAACATTTTTAATGAATATCGAGTGTAGCATGCGAATGTGAATATTCCTCGAGAATCTTGATCCCGACGCATCGAAGTGTGCTCCAGATTCCGGAGTGTCATGATCGAATTACATTCACGCTCTTCTAGAATACATATATACTGTATATACTACTATAGATAATTTATACTGTGCGTACAGTGAACCCGAAAGTATATAACCTTTTCCGATTCTCGAAAAATTATCGATATCTACAACCATAAGCCTACTCATCTCGAAGCTTGAAGCCTTTACCTTCGCAGAGCAGTATTAATTTTTCTCTAAAACATTTTTACATGATGTAGCAGCTGGGAAACTGAAAATTCATTTTTCTAAAAAATGTTGGCAAATTCTGCTACAGAAACTGCTACGGATTTAAAGATTCAAGCTTTTTCATTACAACCACTTCTTAAAAGTTGATGTGCGATTTTTTCACCATTTTATGGAATAAAAATGAGGAACAAGTTCGGGTCGTGCAAAGCCCTCATGGTGTAACTTATACTACTGTCAAAGCTCGATAAAACGATTTTAAAAAATCGTACATCGATTTTTAAGGTGTCGTTGTAAAGGGGAAACTTTAATACTTAAATCTATGAAAGTTTCAATTACGAGAAAAATTTCCACGCACGTTTGAATGTATAGCATTTTCGAGAAAAAACGCATACATCATGAAAAAAATCTTAGAATAAAAAGGACAATGGATTATGAAACACGCAATCACAGTTTAAATGTAGGCAATTTTTCGAGAATTGAGTACTTAGTGTCCAAGTATTTTTTGGATTCACTGCATATTATTCTTCCCTGATGAGGAACATCCGTCACTGTAAAAAGATGAAAATTTCGTATCGGTAATAAAGTATGGAGATTTATTACGTTGTCTAAAAGTCACTTTAATATATCAACTTACCTGATTGATGGTGTTACGCAATAGTATCTGAATATATGTACATGAAATTTATATGAAACTTGATAGAATTTCCAAGGTAATTACAGGATGAATTCGCTTATGTCGAAATTTTCTCCGAATATTTTGGCTACTTTGGATTCAATTCGAAGACTCCTATCAGTTTTCGATAGTTATTGTAAATTCCGATTCTTTGGACGCTGTGGCGGAAATAAATGCCCAAAGTCTTCTCTCGGGTCATCGAATCGATGTGGTTGGGGCAGTAGAATGATTAGAAAATTATAGTTCTGGAAAAATTGCTCCCCCAATGCTACAATACAGTACGTTAAGCTGGATTCTCGAAGCTCGTGTTTATTGTAGTGTGTTCCTAACCGTCGTGAAAATTCGTTATTTATAACGACGTCTACAAATAATCAGTCGTTTAATAAAGACGTCACGTAATTCGCGAAGGAAATGGTTTGAAGGTACATACGCGCTAAACGAGATATCTGAATATGAATGGTCACAGACTTCCTTTCAGTGCAGCACCTTAATTGTACTGTAAAGTTTTAAAAATAGAATACTTCTTCCGGTACTTAAGAACACCTGTTGATTTTATTTTGTGTGCCATTGTCACACGCGGTTTATTCGCTCCTAATCAAATACTCCACAACAAGTTATTAAGTATTATACGCCCACAATATTTACAATCCTCATTCTTACAGATCTCAACATATTTCTAATTTTTGCAGACATTATTAGAAATTACACTGCTTATAAATGACTTTAAAATAAGGCCAGATACATTGTAGATAATGTTGACAAGACAATATTGACAATTTCTCTATTTGGATCCACTGTATAACGATTGAAAATATTCAAGTATTTTTGATTGTTTGTTAGTTAAATTTTGTTGGGCTCGTTAGACGCTAATCAGACTGCAAAGAACGTGGAAGTTGCATTATAGGTTAATTTAAACTACTAACGGACAGAATTGTTAAACAAATTCACTAGCATCTTTTGAATCAATGCTTTTTAAATCTTTCGAAAAATTCGAACAAGCTTCAACTAAAACATTTTAAATAATTAACGTAATTATTTATTATTAATTATAGCTTAGCATTTTATTTCAAACAAATTTAATAAATTCTCAGTTTAGAGCAACCACGAAGTATCAACAACCATGCTTAATTCGAGTGCTTTTACATTTCCAAGTTAGACTAAACATATGGTTAATGATCGCACTAATGGCAGGGGCTCGTTTATGAACACTGCACTCATTCGACACGCACACGTGACTGGAAGCCACCTAAGATTCAGTTATTAAACTATAATGAACTGCTGTGGGAAATTCGCGTGACTATTTGGTATATTGAATCGCTATAGGTTTTATTGGTGTGGGGACCATATTAATTTTCGTGATTAGAGTCGTTACGTTAGGAGAAACATTGATTATTCTATGGAGAGCCAGAAACCGGCTTGATCGTGCCAATCAATTTATCGTGACAATTTATCGTACATTTATTATCCGACGTTACGATTCTGCACTTTAAACATATAATTCGAAATTTATTGTTCTTATAAAATTCACATTTCACACGCGAATCAATTTATCATCTCAATGCAATTAAAAATACCATTAATCTGCTGCTGTTCTTTCCAAAAATTGAAACACATGTCCATTCTTTTGAAAATAAAATACATTCGTGAAAAAAACGGATAAATAAATTGTAATGAAAAGCTTTTATTGTATTGTACAGCTTTCGACAAGCTATTACTTTCAATAATCCCAAAGCTGTATCATTATTGAAATACTAAACCCATGAGAGCATGAAAAATTAGTTAACGTAAAACCAAAAGAAAGATTCTGAATTATTTATGTGAAACACGAATTACCTTTGATCATAAACGATAAAGTGAATCTTTTATTCATTTCGTCGCGCGTTCTACATACATGAAATACATTTTCCATGAAATACGTTTAATGCTACTAAGCTTTACACGTATTCCGTATCACCAACAAATCGTATTAATCTTGTTTGAGAGCTAGCGTACGACATTTAGCGTTTGTTTTTCGCGAGAAACAGAGGGGTGGCAAGGACAGAAAGGAAATATTCCCCCGCGACCAATAGATACAGTTATACGTTCTATCCTTTTATATCCTCTTCTCTTGTTCTCACTTACTTTTATTGAAAATCGATCAGGAATTCTGGGGTGAGAATGTCTGAACCGAAACAGAAAAAATTAAATCGAGAGATTTTTTCCTCATCGTTTTTGCATTTTAGAGCAGATTCTCTCGTGTAGATATATTAGATTTTCATCGATGCAAACATTTTACGGCCCAGTAACTGCGTGAGTTACCGTAACTCATAAAAAAATTGTTAAACCGAAACTGTGAAGCCATTGGAAGAATTGCTATTTTCGCCGTGTCAAGAAAGTATTACAAGAAAAAGTACAATTTTATTTAATTTCGTTTTCTTACAAGTGATTCGTTGCATAAAGATCCGCAGTCTAGGCATTACAGTTTTTTGTTCCGTGCAGTCATCTTTGCCAAATGCATAAATTTTGCAGTTCGGTTATGCAGGAAATTATTATTTTCAGACGAATTTCTGCTATTGAAGATAAACTTTTCGTTGCAGTTGGAGTATGGCGAAGAAGTTTGGCTGCAAGTTCTGGAAAAGGCTGATTGCAAGCACATGGTTTTCAACACGCGACAAATATACCCTGACGACCTTATGACTAACTTGGCAGCGGCATTGGCAGCATTGAACGAAGATTCTGTAGACAATGTGATGCGATTCTTCGGAAACTGTTTCGTAAGATATTTTAGCAACTTAGGGTAAGTGCCTATCAACTTCGTCGAAAGCTCCGAGTCGGCGTACGAATAAAAAAATCTACTAATACCTATACTTACACTACCGATCTTTAATAAAAATCCTTATTAATTGCAATCAACAGAGGTCGGATAGAAATTTTTCTTTAACGATTTCAACTCTTCCGACTTTGGAAAAATGGTCGATATTTAACTAATGGTCATTTCACAAAATAAAATATTAGGTTGGCAATTTGTTAATTTATTAACAAATTTATAATAATATATAATAATTTTTTACGTTTTCATAAACTGAAATAAAAGTTTCGAATAATCCATTTACATCCAATTAAAAATTGTTCGTAGAATAAGTTATATTTTTACAACTTTACACAAGACTGCGTGTGTAAATAAATCGTTTTACAGTCACTGCACACAGAGGCAGATACATTTCTACATCGGAATGTGCAAAGAGAGAAGTTTGATTACTTTGAAGCCACCAGCAGAGAAACGTTTTGTTATTTTTGCAGGTATGTTTACACAATAAAGGCCACCGGTCGTTACTTCTGCGACTTTTTACAAAGCGTCGACAACATTCACATGCAAATGAGATTCACCTATCCAAAAATGAAAAGCCCTTCGATGTATACTACACACGTCGACAAGGATGGTGTAGTGTTAGTTTATCGGAGTACTAGGCAAGGTTTCACACATTATTTTATGGGTAAGACGTGTGTTAATTTTCACGAGAACATATTATATACGTTCGTGCGTTTGAAATTCAACGCAAAAACTTTTTTATCGTTTACTTCTTGTGCAGGGTGAATCAGTAAGAACTGCTAGATATCTGAAATAACTCGATAAATATTGGTTTTGGAGTTAGTACAATTTGATTTTTTTATATCTCATTTTTTGTAAGATTTCAAGGTGACAAAATGTTTCTTGATACAATCAATAGGTACCGAGTTATTTTAGATAGTAGTTACTACTAGTTCACACTTTATTTTTATAAGAAAATTACATTTCGAGTACTAACATATATATTTTCGATTGTATTCAGTAAAAATTGATAACCGAATCAGTTGTATTAATAATCTCGTTCAAATTCGCCCGCGCACGTCCTACAGGTCAACTATTTCAAATAGCGGAAGACATTTACAAAACAAAATTGAACATCAGGGTATTAGAAAGTTCAAATAACATCCCAGGGTCCAGGAATGTGATGGTTAAATTTCGAATCGATTTTGACAATAGTGAATACGTAAGTAGTTACGTGACTCCGTTACAATTGCGTTAAATATCGAATGTTTCGAAGACAATTGTTGCCAAATCTCTGTTTCTGTGAAGTACGATAAATCGTATCGTCTGTAGGCCGCTTAACCCATAACTGACCTTGAAAAATTAAATTAAATTAAATTAATTAAATTATGTCTAACATCTCTATCGAAATGGTAAACAGAAACGTGAGATAGTAAAATTTCATTTAAATCCAGAAATAGTTGCAACACTGATACACATAATTATAAGCATAAGTTTGAGTGGGGTTGCATCGACTCCAATAGATCGCTTAATAAGTTCGAACGAATCAGAGTTGAGTCAATTATCGTGAATACAGAAAAAGTGGTTAAATCAATCTTGTTTCGATGTGTTGTCGCAATTCACATTCTAATGTTCGAACTTTTTAGATCGCAAAGGACAACAAAATAAAGACGCCACTGGTGAAAGAATTAGCACCAGTGTCCTGTACCTTTCTCTTACGACTTTTCCCGTTTGGAGTTGTGATAAACAAGGATATGCGAGTTCTTGGGGGTGGCGAAAGGTTCTTGCAGGCGTGGGGCGGCAGCTCATCCATTCTGAACAAACACATCACAGATATCTTCAAATTGCGCAGGCCTAAAGGAATTTCCTTCACGTGGGGCAATGTAAGGAAAAGTTATTCATGTCACTCCATAGGAATCATCTGACGTGTCTGATCATGACCAACCAATTCTACTTCCTCCATAAAGCAGAGCTGTTTAAATTCGATTTTCTCGAAAACAAAGCCTCAAACGAAAAAATCTTGTTCCTTCTTTTCGACTTATTTTCTCATGTACAATCACCCCCTCCACGGTCCATGCTTTCACATTTAATTTCGTTTCCTCGTGTACCGATAACCTACTTAATCGATATAAAATACCTATTCATAAAATCGCCAACCTCTATAATGATGTGCGTACACCTGCGCAGGTAATGTATCTGCATTCGGTGATGTTTGAATTAGAACTGATTCGATCGATCGATGGAAATACGACATCGAACTCGGACAACAATGCAAGTACAAGCTCGAGTTTAGACAGACGAGGGAGCCAGGGAGCTAGGAGCATATTGCTGAAGGGTCAAATGAGATACTTGGACGACATCAAGGCGATCATTTACTTGTGTAGCCCCTTGTAAGTGCAAAGAAGAACATTCTATCTAAATAGCAAGGTGTCTCAGACGGTATTTATCCGTTTATTATTTACAGTAAGGAGCAAAACTGAACCAATAACCACAAGTTTCGTATAAATCATTATTTATCACTAGAAATATAGAAGAATAACAAAACATCAACATTATAATTATTTTTATCATAGTTAGAAGTAACTTAAGAATTTTTTTCGATAATCACTGTCTCCTCGTTTAGCAATGGCAACAAAAATAGACTGACTCGGTTTTGCACCATGTCCAATACTTAGCAATATTTAATATTTATTTTAGAATAGGATTATTGTTTAAAAGAAGATTTTTAAGCATCTTGTTGATATAATGTGGTCTTAGAAAGTTTACTAGTCGAAAAGTTGAGTTTTAAGCATTTTTATTTATCCCTTTTGAAAGTTAATTTTACTTTGAACCGAGTGTAATAATGGAATAAAGTTAATCAAAAGTACTGTTCAACAGAATTAACAGTTTGGACGAGCTTTTAAATATGGGTCTGTACTTGAACGATTTGAACCCACATGGCCTGAGTCGAGAAATGTTTCTGGCCGGATGGCAACATTGCGGAAGGTACAACATCATTTTACGATTTTCGGTGAAATTCAATGATCTGCCTCTCGATCGTGATCGTTCTAGATTGGAAATGATGTTCGAAAGAGCGGAGCAGAGATCGACAGAGTTGGAGAACAGCTACGCGTTGCTGGACCGTTGGAAAAATAAAAGTGACGAACTTTTATATTCTATGATCCCTCAGACGGTGGCTGACCGTTTGAGAGCTGGCGCGTGCCCATTGAGCACCTGCGAGGTATGAGGAACCAATTTTGTGGGAGTAAAATACGAAATCGCGAAGATTCATTTTACTTGCGTTACTAATCCTCGGTTAAAAATACGGTCAAATGAATCGGATAAAAATCATTTTACGAGCTCATCTCGACGGTTTTCCATAGTCATTCGAGTCAATCTCCGTTCTGTTCTGCGAGCTCTGCGATTTCGATTACTCGACCATCGAAGGTGCAATGGACATCGTTTCGTCGATGAATGCTGTTTTTTCATGTTTCGACTCTCTAATGGACCAATTCAACGTGTACAAGGTAATTTCACAGGCATTCCCGTGTTCGTAACGCGTTGTTTCATTGTTACGAGTTCCGACAGGTGGAAACAGTTGGTCGAATTTATATGGCCGCCAGTGGTGCACCCGATAGGACTGAAAATCATGCACAGAACATTGCAGACGTTTCGCTGCAATTGATAAAGCATGTGCAGTCGCTTAAATTGCCCTCCGGCCTTGATATACACATTCGAATAGGTAATTTTGCACGTGAAAAATTTAATTGTTTAAATGTAAACTGTATTGTTTAATTGTTTCATTTTTCTCGTAATTTAAAAGCTTTCGTGTTAAGTGTGAACCTCAAGCCTTTTAAAAATTTATATTTTATGAATGTCGTGGTTTTACGTATCGTTATTTGGACAATAGGGTCAAGAAATAAATGTTTATTTATTTCCTGTATCTTGTAGTAAACGCAGACAATTTTTAGATTTGCCTAACAATCCGCAATCTATTTTCCTGTGAAATTTTATACGAGCTACAGTGGATCCAGAAAGTGTTTGAACACTAAATTTCCCATCTCGAAAAGTTTTGTCATATTCGAATTGTGACAATTTCGTTAAGAATAATTTGATTCAAAATGTTACAAATAAAAAATTTAAAAAAAGGTTTCTTTATTTGTAAAAGCATGTAAAAATTTACGAGCTCGTGACTGAAACCACTGTAGGTTTAAAGAAGAAGATTCAATCTTCAAATCTGTGTCGGATTCAGAAAAAATATTTTTCGATGCTCTTTCAAACTTGTAGCGTCTTCGATTCAACTTGTAGCATTTTTTAACAAAAAAAATTTTTCACGTACTATAATCCTGCACAAATATCGCAGAAAAAAAATGAATGATGATCTGCGAAAGTGTAGGCGTCGAGATTTAAAGCAAGTCCAAATTAATTAATGTACTGTTCTTTTTTAACGAAATTATCACAGTTCCAACACAGACAATTTCTCGAGAATCGAAAATTGTTCAAATACTTTCAGTATCTTTCTGAATCCACTTTATATCATCAAAGGTTACGTCGATGCTCGGATCGAAAAATCTTTGACGTTCTTCATGGGAAATATGAGAAATTCGATAGATCACGAATGCAGTCGCGTTCTACTTTCTTAGGAATTCATTCTGGACCAGCTGTGGCAGGTGTTGTTGGCATCAAAGTGCCGAGATATTGCTTCTTCGGGGACACGGTGAATACTGCGTCAAGAATGCAGTCAACTAGTTTGGTGAGTTCACCTTTGCTGCATTTTGACTAGGAAAAGATAAAGTAGAATCTCTTGAATAGCTTAATCAAAAATCGATTCCAATCGATCGAAACGATGGACAAACTTTCTCTAAGGAAATATTTTATACATGTTTTTCGACATCTATTATTTTTAAAATGCTCGAAAATCGTGATTTTCATACAAATTCTAATCTATGAATAATTAAAATACATTATTCTTAAGCACAAGGGCAAATAATAATCATTTTTACATTAATACGTTCTTGCAGTGTCTGCTCGCGTGATTTGTCTTAAATATTTTATGGATAATCGTATATATTTTTAATTGATTATTTAAAATAAGTTTCTTTCACAAGAACAACAAAATGATACTTTACAATGTTTTTCAGAACAATTGCTTTTCGAAAAATTTTTATGAACGTGTAATATGTACCTTTTTCTGAAGTATCTAACGCAAAAATAAATAAAGAATGTTTCTTAAATGGATAAAATAGTAGATTCTGTCATAACCGATGAAAATGATCATTTTCTGAAAAGTAGTAGTCATTGGAACTAGTAATGCAAGTTTGTCTTTGAAATTCGATTGATTTTTACTCGAAAAAGTATTAATTAAAACGTTTCAAAGTAGGCATGGCATTCCAGAAATATTTGAATGCAACATGAAAAACATTAGTTTAAAAGAAGTAATTTAAACATCGTTGTAACAGGATTATTTGTCGTTGTACAGGAATTTTTAAATAAAATTTTCAGGGTATACAGTACAAGGGTACCAAAGGCTACCAAATTATACAATTTTTATTTAGAAGATCGGTTTTCCTCACTCACCTACATAGGCGTATAAATCCTCTAAAAAGCATAAAAATAAACTTGAGTTTACTTACCAAACTTCTGATAAAAGTCGTTTAATTATCGATAAGATTGCATGAACATTGTATTGTCCCCGTAAATTCTGTGTCACAGCCAGGCAAGGTGCATATCTCAGCAGACACGAAAGCACTATTACCCGAAGATCGTTACAGCATTGACTCACGCGGTGTAGTTTCTGTCAAGGTTCGTATCGGAAAAAGTCCGATTCCCTTGTCGCGAAACGCGTGATATCAAAATGATTGTTAAACCGCAGGGAAAGGGCAACATGGAGACCTATTGGTTAAGCGAAATAGCGGAAACGAACGTTCAACTGGCGGTCGAAGAAGCGACACAACCCCAAGGACTTCTAGTTACTGACATTTAGCGCGAAGCGAATGGCCGTGTTTAAAAACAGATCGTATTGTTTCACGCTTTAGCAATTAAACGCTCAAGTACGTTTGTTACTCGAGATCAAATGAGCCGTTTAATTGCATAAGTGGTGCAAATCGAAATATTTATCTGTTCGGTTCAACAACAGATCTCAAATGTTTGATCGTTATTAAATAATATAATCGTAGTATAATTTTAGCGTGGGTTGCATGAGACACGTTATTATTGTCTTTTACATAGGGTGCCCCAAAAATATTTCAATTTAATTATATATAAAAACTAAATTTTCACTTTAAAAAAATTTGTTTATTTTTTTATCAAAAATTCAAAATTATTGTATACATTAAAATGATCTTAGAAATCACCACCTTCAAGGAATTACAACATTTTTGGAACACCCTGTGGATCTTTAACTTAAATCCAATGGTCGACTGTTTTGACTTGCACCATTTTTGCATTAAACGACTCAAATAGAGCAATTTTTTTTAGTAGATGAACGTATTGTTTGACAACAAAATCGTATTTTGAACATAGGGGAGACCAATTTGGATATCCCCATTTGGACCAGCGTGAGTATGCGTGGTTGTATGTGTTTCGACAAACAGAAATGCTTACAGTGTTATTAATAGACTGTAAATTTTATGCATTTATGGCAACAGTATAATAGATTACAAAACAGTAAAAATATTGAAAAATTGAACCAAGTGTCTTGGTAGTTTACATTGACTGATTATGAACTATACTTTGAGTATGGTTTAGTTATACATCTTGGAGAAGACAATTTGATTAGGATTTGTAAATTAATACAAGCTAAATGCTGGTCCAAAAACTTCGGTTACCCTGTCGCGCTTGTTATTAGAAACAAATGTTTGAACACCCTTTTCGTAATTTGTACAAATTTATTTAAATATGCGCTATAAATATCGAATGAATACCATGACAGATCATTAACAGAAGCTTATACTGTCGTTTCTCTAGCATCATCTTCTCATCGTTTTCGCATTTTGTTTTTCATTGCGTTTTGAATTTTTGTTATTTTTGTAATATAATAAATAGAGTTATTGTTATTAGTTTAAGTACTATCGCTACGCCTCGTAATCAACACAACGAGTCCCGTAATCTCACAAGTGTGTTACGAGTATTAAATAACAACCTGCTCCGATTTCCATAATATCGCGCGGCTATCTGAACTCGTAATCTTTCGTTCGCTCGTCGCAGCATGAAATGTTTAATAGAAATAATGAGTATTGTATACTGTATACAGTGGATCCAAAACGTATTTAAACATTACAGAAATGATTATCAGAAATGATTCTCGAAAGATTATCGAAATTATGATAATTTCGTAAAATAAATATCGGAAAATATCGTAAAAAATATGGGAAATTTTTCGAGAATTGCGTATTCAATGTCCAAGCACTTCTTGGATCCATCGTATGTTTGTCACTTCGAAACGAATGCAGAATTTCGCAGAATATTTTTCACTACTTATTGTATAATCAGCAAAGAGTATTTTGTAACGTAAAGTAGTGGTCTACATTATACACAAGAAATTGAGCATTATTGAGAGGAAGTTAAATGTTAATGTATTTATATAGAGTAAGACAGATCACCAAAATTGATTTAAAATAAATGTCCCTTTCATTGATCATATAAAAAGGTTGCTGAGAAATACACATCAATATTTCAAGCGAATACTAGTTATTGATATCATGAGTGGTTCTGTTTTTGTAACTTCATTTTGTCTACCTATTTATATCAATTGTAAGATTTAAAAAAGACATTGTCTTTTCGTTATGAAATAAATAACTTCAAAGGCATCTACCCGAATTACAGTTACATCGAACATAATGGCCAAGTAATGACGAATGAATCGGAAAATGGAATACTGAAATGTTCACTTGCAATAGCTAATAACACGAAGCGGTGAAACTGGTTGGTAACAGTACCGCGTGATCACTAAAGGCGCGTTCGTCTTACGTGTGCAAACAAGTAATAATCACCTCGTTACAGTGTCTGCGGCATAAACGACATTACGCACGAAACAATTGGCCCAGTCGGAACCATGTGCTGGTGTCGGGAAGGTACGTGAGTTTTCACCGAAATTCCAAGTCGAAACAAACAGAGAAAGTTCCGGAGACTTTCTTTCTCATACGTTCGATATTACGAGCCTTGCCTCGGTGTACGTGCCTTAATTTTCAATTGTTTCGTCACCCGTATGTGTCTTGTCCCGTCAGCACGTGTCAAAAATACCATTTTGTCCGACTTTACAATATATAGTCACAAAATTCTATATGTGTCAAGTTTCCTTTTCTTTACAAAAAGCAGAAATAAGCCAAAAACATGCCTCGCGAAAATTTACATTACCCCTAACATATTAAAATAAAAATACTTTGTTCGCTAAAACGATCATAATAAGTTTGGCACTATTATATCCTTTGAAGAGTGGATAGTACACACCACGATTTTTTTTTTTTTTATAAGAAAGACTTCCATTAAGCCTCTAAACTTTCTTTTAAATACTTTTAATGTGGCACGTGTATGTAGACTTTTGATTGACTACGGTTTTACAAAACTCGTTAACCGAGACGTGGAAAATAAATAAATAAAAAATAAGGAGACCTGATTAAATTATAGTAACTCTCGCAGAAATTCTCGTCGTCATGTATGCTCTTATCTAAACGTATAACGACTAGACTGCGGAATTTTATGCAAATGTTTTCGTAGTCGTAAATTAAATACATCAGATTTCTTTATGACTGTGCTGATTAAATGATCACAAAAATGTATCGTTCACTTTGCATATCTTCCGAATTCTGCAAGTTTTTTGCATATTCTGCATACACTGTAACTTACTGCATATATAGAATTTGTTTCAAAATGATAATTAGAAATTGTGATTAGCATATTGTAGTCTCAGAGATCGATTGGACACTAATCACGCACAACAAGCCTGCTAAAATACATAATAATTAATAGTTTACGCAACAATCGAAGAGTGCTAACTAAAAAACTATTTACAATTTTGTAAAAATGATAATATACTTTAACATTCATATTTTAGCTGTTTAATTTTCATATATGAATTTCGTTTCCATGCCCATTCTGTTGTTTGTGGATATTATGGTCTTATATGTATATACTTCCGCAGTCTAGCATTTTCATAGTCCTCGAGTACTTTAAGCTTCTGAATTTCAATAAACCGCGATGCGGTGGATATTATGGTGAACCGCGTCCTTGCGGCGTCAGGACGTCCGAGTATTATGTCAGTCATAAATGTTGTTCATCTCTCCAAATCGATTCAAATCAACAGTAACAGGCATCCATGGTGTTGCGAGAGATCCATGTCAGATATCGGTTTACTCTGCTATAAACTCCGGGGTAGCCTGGTCTCGCGCATCCTTCGCCCCAGGACACGACTCCTGCGAACGTTATGGTAGGTTTATTTCCGTACGCGCCCAGAACCACCATCGTCGAGACGCGTAACAAGCTACGGGAGTATCGATGACGCTATAGTAATTCAATGACAAAACTATTTTGATTTTAATCATTTCTTCGTAACACTTTCACCAGCATACTTGCGACATTTTTCTGATTGAAACGAGTACAAACACGACGTGATTCGGAGCATATTTGCTTGGTTAATTCACGGTTAAGTAGAACCTCGATTATCCGAATCGATGATCGAGGTTCCACCGTGACGCGAATTAAACAAGTAAATATGCTCCGAATCACATCGTGTTTGTACTCGTTTCAATCAGAAAAATGTCGCAAATATGCTGGTGAAAGCGAAACGAAGAAATAATTAAAAACATAAAAGTTTTGTCATTGAATTAGTATAGTTCAATCGCTGTTTGTGTTAAGCACACAAGTGTTTGCACACGATACAAGTATGAACGATATAAAACGTGGCTGCGTTGGCAAACTAACTTCGATAAATAAACAATGGCAACTTCCAGAAAAACATCTACCGTAGCGAAAAGATTAACAGTTAATCGATAGAATGTAGCACTTACCAACTATATGATAAATGTTGTCGTTGGCGATGTGTAATGGACCACCGCTGTCTCCCTAATAAAACAAAGTTAAAGGATAAATTGACAGCCGGTTCATTGAACGTTAGAAGTCAAGATTCTGTGTACAAAAATGATGAACGCACGTGCGTGTGTGTGTGGTATGTACAGTGAGTAACGAAAGTATTCGAACGCCCTTTAAATCAGTATAACTTTTTCTTTTAAGTGAATCAAACGACCTGACTTTTTTGAGGAGTTAGAAGAATTGGTTTTCCAAATGATGTGTAAAAAAGATTTTGAAAAAATTGCAATTGGTAAGAATTACATGAGAAAATAAAAATGGCACTTTTCACAACTTTTTTATTTGAGCCTGTAATGAAAATTTAAAATATGCGTTTTGTAGATCTCATCAAATCAGAAATCGTAAATCAGAAATCATTTAATCGTATCAAAATATGTTAGAATCTGAGGATTTTAAGGAGAAACTGGCCAAAAGTCGTGAAAATCTACGCTTTTCACCACTTTTAATAGTTGTAGCTCGTGCGTATATTAATCGATTTCAATGAAATTTGCAGCATGTATATAACTAAAATATATCTACAAAACGCATATTTTAAATTTTCACTACAGGTTCAAATAAAAAAGTTGTGAAAAGTGCCATTTTTATTTTCTCATGTAATTCTTACCAATTGCAATTTTTTAAAAATCTATTTTACACATCATTTGGAAAACCAATTCTTCTAACTCCTCAAAAAAGTCAGGTCGTTTGATTCACTTAAAAAAAAAAGTTATACTGATTTAAAGGGCGTTCGAATACTTTCGTTACTCACTGTATAATTTACAACGTACGTACGTATAATGTACGTTATAGAGAACTATGGATTTTCCGCGAGTATTGGTAAAGATAATGCTGATCCAGTTTGTTGTTAATTACCTGACACGAATCCTTCGCACCCTCTTGGTAACCAGCGCAGATCATATTGTCCGTGATCCTTCGCGATGGATATTTAGTATTACGACATTCAGTGTTCGTGAGTATGGGCACCTTGACTTCCTGTAGAGTTTGGGAAATGGGACCAGATTCCTCGATCGCGCCCCATCCGGTTACTGTGGCGTTTATGCCAGCGAAAGTTTTCTCTGGGAAAGACGTGAAACTTGGTGACTTTTATGCGACGAACTACACTGAATCCAAAATACCACAAAAACTACCATAAATAAGCTTTAGTACTAACCCTACCGATCACAAAATGTGACTGGTATATGTTGCTTTAGTAAACTTACAAGACTGAATTTATTTAGATTTCTCACAATTTTTATAACTATGCTGACTTAATTAGAGTATGTATGTAAAGTTTTTGTATGTTATACACAGCAAATTTCTATAACAATATGTGCTTGAACGAAGAAATTTATTTAATAATTTTTAATGGACGCGTCTTTGTAATTTCGGTAACTTATTTTTTTAATAAAAATGTAAAACCGGTCGTGGTATGGTTAATCTAAAAATTACTTACTCATTTACTTGACAATGCAACGGTTAAATCAACGAACAATCCCTATGGAGATTTTTCAAAAATGGCACCAACGATCGCAAATGAGAAATCGAGATATTATTTTACCTCTTTCCGGGAGACACACAGGCCTCATTTTCCCCTCAAATTCTATGGACTCGGTTAATTTGACTAGGGCAATGTCGTTGTTATAGTTGAACGATGAATAGCCACTATGTTTCATCACGCTGTCAACCTTAAACGTTCGCGCACCGGTTTCTGTCGTATTTCGATTGTGCACCAATATCCGAACCGACATGAGCTTTGGATCGAACCTGATTAAAGCATGAATACGCGTTATAACAATTACGAATGTCCAAATCAATTTACAAAATATACAGCATTATCATCAAAATGACAAGAATGATATTGCTAATAGTGTTCATACGAGTCTTGCAGTTTAAGGAAGGAATTCTTTCTGCGAAAAAATCGATTTTTTTGCAAAATCGAGTTGAGCAATTCAACTTTAAACACGCATAACTTTTGAACCAGTTCATTCCTAACGTTAAAACTTGGATTTTTGGCATTTTCTCGTCAAGATCAACGGGATTATGTATAAAAAAAGTTAAAAATTTCTGGGTTGCCAAGGTGAAATTTAACCCTGAATATTTTTAAAAGCGTGATATTTGAATAGATTATAAGATTACAATTCTTTAAGTGAAATTCATTTCAGACGATGTTGAGTTACTTTTAAATCGGGCTGTACGACAATAACGACGCTACGACGAGGAAATTAGTTAAAACAGAAAGTGAATTCACCTGTCAACGCAATGTGAAGCAGTTAATACATAGCGAGAGTTTATGACAGATCCGCCACAATAGAATCGTCCTCTAAACATCATTAATGCCATCCATGGATATTGATTAACTTGCGTCTCAGTGCCGCCCACTATACGCTTTTGTGTATTTGTCAGTCCGCATTCTGTAAAATCACATAGTACAGTTCGATGTTATTACTAGACATCGGATGTTTATGCCATTTCCAATTTGTTATAGAAACATTTTAAGAAAGTGGAATGAAATAAAATTTTATTTTTAATGGGGACAGCCTTTGTAGATCCAAAGCAAATAAAAATCGTGTTAAATTCTCTCGAATTTTATATTATAGCATTTCTTTAACATTTCCATAAGCCATAAATGCATAAAGATCCGATGTCTAGTTACTACATTCAACATTAAATGTTGCTTCAAATAAATAAAATTCTTTCCCTTTAGTATTCGTTGTTTTCAAAAGAGATTAAGAACAAATTCGTTCCGAAGTTATAATTTCAATTAATAAGAAAAAGAATTTATCTTACTGCAAGGTGGACATTTTTTAACAGTATCTGCTGGCGGCTGTCGTGTTGTTGTCGTTGTTGACGCTCCTATGACACCATATAACCATTCGAAAAAGTTTTTGTCATCCACCGTCGTCGCATTATTCACTCCGTTATTCGAGTTGACCTCTGGTTTGGCTATGACTCCTGGTTGTGCATCCTACGGTAAATATTCATTTTGATTATTAAAAGTTTAAATTGAATAGGGACGAACGCGTGGAGAAGAAGCATGGAGGATTAGTTAAGTTGTTAAACTAGTCGAATTAATTTAAATTAGGGAAGTGCTGCGGAGAATTGAGAAGAAAATCATATCTCGGAAGGTAATACGTAATTAACCTCAATATATAATACGTGCCATCATTACGTTTAATGAGTTGTATAGGAATATTTAAATAAGTCTGGATTTTGACTTTTTATTGACGAAATACTCGTACTTAAAGTGACGTGCATTTATAATTGACCCTCAGACTCCTTCGAGTTCTAGACCTATGCCGGAGTCATTTCTGACCCATACCGATATTTCATTAGAATTTTCTTTCGATATAAGGCGATGGATCGGGACAGGCTTTCGTCCTATTTCGGATGAAGAAGAAGAGCGGATTGCGATTTTCTTATTTCGAAATGAAAAGCGTCGTCTTATATCGGAAGAAAATTGTACATATATATATTGACGATTACTCGAGCTTAAACTGTGCATTTCTAAATAAACAGAAGTTACAGATTGAATATTTCTTTTTTGCATTTTACAGATTCATTGTAAATATATAAAGATCCGCAGTTTATCAACAATTATATTAAAAGGATAAACGAAGATTTGCTTTCCATTCATAACAGCAATATAGTCGGAATGTATTGACAACATTCACTTTGGTCGATTGCAAAGCGTTTCCTGTTTTTATTATTCGTTATTCTGTATTAGTTCTGAATTTTTAGTATTAGTTTCCATCTCATATTCATCGTTACCAACTTTTTCTTTCGAAGTAACCAACCGACGAAGCTAGATTACCATAACGTACGACCTCGATTAATAAACACAATGCTTATGAATTAACAAACGCAGCCAATTGATTTCCATGCTGCATCGAACGAAAAGCCAGTTGATTGTCATCTTATATTTTTCTTATACCTAGACTGCAGATTTTTACGCGAAATAAAAATGTTCCGCATCGCTTACAACACTAGCAGTTAATTAAAAAAAAAAAAGGTAGTTTCTCTGTAATAATTTTAATAAGTTCACAATAACATATTATTAGACATCGGATTTGATGCATTTATTACAAAAATGAGTAGGTGTAATTTAAAACAGTGAGAACATTAGAAAAATTTAGCAGTACTGTTATATTATTTCCAACCTATTAAACATATTAGGAAAGAAAATAAATTTCTATTTCGTTCCAGTTTGTTGCAATTTTGGTAGAAAATTTTTATTTCGCATAAAGATCCGATGTCTACATATTATATTTCACCTACTCATTTCTGTCATAAGTGCAAAAAATCCGCAGACTGGTTGCACCACTTACAAGAATAAACGTCATACGTCGATGCCGAAATTTATAAAATACAATAACACAAATACCCAATAGATAAACACTGAATAAATACCAGATAGACTATTATTATCCTCTCTGTACAGAATAAGAATGTAAAAAAAATGTTCTTATGCAAAATCGCTATAGAGAGGCAGTTTCCAAGCAAAATAAACTACGGTAGCAAAAATATTAATGAAATACTAATCTCATTTAACACGAGTGTCAGTAGTATCGCGAAACAGTGACTTACCTCCTCGCAGTTGATGTTACGCGTCACCGCGACCAGGACGAGCATGCAAACCAACGATCGAATCCACATTATCACCGGTCACTATAATTCTTCCACGTTTGCACACGATAGCGATACCGTCGATAACCGAGTCGCACTCTCCGGCCACTGAATAAAAGAAGCGAGCGAAGTTGAATCGACGGACAATACACTTCCTACCAAGACGGCGTACACTTTCACACAAGTCTTCGGTTCAGCGTCACATCTATATTTATACGGAATACTGGACTGGCGAGTAGTCCAAGTGAAAATTTAGGCTAACCGTATGTAAATTTCCTGCTGGCCGAACATTATCGGCGGGCCCCGAAGATCTGCCTACCTGCCGAAGATTTCGGTACGCGAAAGATGTGGAGGTTCTTGCTCATCTCGCCGGAGGTAATTCACCTTCGCGCTGTTTTTCATGATCCTTTCTAGGCATCCGAAAAAAGGACGACCAGGTACAATGATTAATTAACACGTCCGACAAGCGAAACCAGTTTGTCCTTTCGCGGTGGCCTGAGGAACTTGCCGATTAACCCTCCGTATGCTATGCCAGAGTCATTCGTGACCCGTAGCGGTGAGGATAAGTTCGAACAACCGTCAATATGTACGATTTTATTCCATTATAAAATGACGCCTTTTATTTCGAAATAAGAAAATCCCCTCCTCTCTTCTTCTTCATCCGAAATACGACTAAAGCTGGTCCCGAGCCATCGCCTTATATCGAAAGAAAACTTTAATGACAGTGACATATCGGTGTGTGTCAGAATCGACTCTGGCATAGAACTCGCTGAAGACATGAAGGGTTAAACTTTTTCAAATACCATCTTATTGGAATCAAATTTATTGACTTCGCTTATTTTTGTGCGTATCTTAGAATAGCGAGTGAGTTTTAAAAATTGTTACATTTATGATGTTCGTATCATTGTGACCTGCAACGCAAAAACATCAGCAAAATTTGTACAAATAAATAAATGAACGAAAATCAATATGCTAAGAGTCTATGTTGAGTCTCCGCGATTTATAGCTTGTTTGTCGATCGAATGTCACGTTTGTTTTGACTGCAACGGACCCGCACTGTTTCGCTAATATATTCCAAGCAAATCTGCAAAATATGAAAATTCATGCGCAAATAATATGCAAATATGTATACAGACAAATTACCGGGATAACGACCCGAAAAAAGATCAAGAATTTCGTGTTATAGGGTAATGGATCCAATTACTGTATGGGTACCAATTATTGTGGCTATATTAATTATACTTATTTTAATGAATATTAAAAAAGAAATATTTAATTTCTTTCATGAAAATCAGTTAATATGTTATACAGTCGAGTCGGAAAGTAAGTTAACGACTGGTGTATGCAGGCAAATGAATATGACATGTCTTTAATCTTTAATAATGATAATATATGTTTTACTAACATATTTGTTTATTTCCTTACACCTCCTAAATAAAAACAATACAATAACTTGATTTTATTCATCATATTCATTGCCTACATATCACCAAATGTTAACTTACTTTCCGACTCGACTGTATATCTCTTTTTTAATATTCATTATGCTTTAAAAATAAGTACAATTAATATAGCCACAGTAATTGGGTCGCTTACACTACATGATCTTATGAAGCAACTCAAAGGACCTAACGTAACATGTGATAATTTCTTTATATCTTATGAGTTTTGAGTCAAAGTCGGAATATCGCTGTGACAGGTACTATGAGAAAAAATAAACTGGAATTACCAATGGAAATTTCCACGAACAAACACAATGTATCGTTGAATGTTCTTACGCATAAAAACAACAATGGTTTCATATGTACCAGAAAGGAATAAAACACTTTCAATTGTAAGTACGTTACATGTAACAACCTACACGTGTAAGAAGATGGTCTGCCTGTTAGAGTATCTAACAGGGTAATTATAGCTGTCTAAAGATTACTATGAATTCGATCGTTGTAACCGTAATTCTTCGTGGTAGACATAACGAGGCATTACAGTAGACGACTCGGAAATTATCTTGCCCCTGAAAAAAAGGCCGAAATCATGGCTACGATCTGACCCTGGTGATAAGCTGAAATAAGGCAAGGCTTCTGAAAACATTACTCATACGTTGTGACAACAAAGCAATGGCCCACCCGCATGAGGGTAATGTGACCCATATACCTTGACCCACTGTCATGGGTTACAGGTAAGATACACACCTCTCTGTCCTACATCATCTTATCGTTTCTGCCAACATTAACTAGAACTTCGATAACTCGGCTTGTGTACATGGTAATCCTGTCAACGAGTCAACGAGTATCTTTATTGTCTTTTTGACGACTGAACTGATTCTTTTCTTTTTTTTTTTATAAAAACACTTAACAGATCAGTCTTATGAAACGTTCATTTGTATCTTCGGAAATAGTTGCAGTGTATACAAGTAGTAGTTCCATTAATAAATGAATTTATTACAGTATTGTAGTGTCTGGTATGGACGTAGATAATGATTCCACATTTAAAAATTTCCTATATAATATTATAGCATGTACATAGTTCCTTTTTAAATATTGACAATAGTCTAAATTTTGACTTTCCGCAATTTTGTGGTTTTCTGATTCCTTTTACAACCAAATAAGGTAACTTTTACCATTTAAAATAGTGTGTTGTGTACACTATGTGTGAATACACGTTGGCGATTAAAGTTCCGAAAAATCAGTCGTCGGATCGAGCTAAAATTTTGCATATAGCCTAATTTTGCATTAAAAACATGCTTTCTAAAAGGATTTTTGGCGTATTGAAAAAAAAAATTTTATCGTTTTATTGTAATTTTCTTCCATACCGACATAATATTTTCAACTTCAGCCATCTTATTTAACACTAGAACAACCGACGATTGACGTATACCTGCTTCTACCAGAGAGGTCAAAATGACTTGTTTTTATTTACTTCTACCAGTTTTTCTCGGTAAAGAAATTTATAAAATCAGGAAGTGGTTGACATACTAGTATAAATCACGAACGAATACATTCAAATATATACTGAAGCTTCGATGTTGCGAATCAACATTGGGTCAAAACCAACAAACACATTGAGAAACGCGGTGGCCATTACGAGAGGAGGATACGCATAAATTATCCAACACTTTCCTGCACATTGGCAATTCTCCCGCTTTTACTCGCATCTTACAGCACCATCCGATAAACGCGGGCGTTTCTCAACATCGTTTAACGATGCAAGTGTACTGTCACGTTTGTTCTTCAAATCGTGCATATGTATCGTATATTTTGTTGCACAAAACGCTAAGTGTAGTAGACGCACATTGGCAATCGTCGTCGATAATAAATGACAGAATCTATTATCGGCCTCCCGGACTAATAAATTTCATTGGATCCAAAATGTATTTCAACACTAAATCTCCGATTTAAACCGTGATAACAAGAATATAGTACAACGATAAACTTACTCTCATTTTAATGCTCAAAGCTTCTATTTTTCTTAGTCCTAATATTAGTAGTACGAAATTTTTGGAGCCAGTGTAAACAAAGAATTATTTTAAATGCTAATAATAAGTTGGAATAACAAACACATATTACTGTAAAATTTTCAACTCTGCGTCGATTTGTATGCTCGTTAATTGTTACTGTGGATTGGTTTGCAGAAAAAGAGTAGAAAAATAGAATCATGCACCATCTGTTGACTAGCATAAATTTATAATGTGAATTACTTGCACTCCAATTAAATTTAAACTTTTACAAGCAAAAGGACATGCAATGTTCAACCCACTCGGTCCTCAAACGGGCTGCAGTATACAATTCATAGTAATTGCAGTACCCTTTCAAATAAATTTAGTTAGCTCACATACATATATATGTAAAAAATGGAGGCCATGTAGAAAGTTCTTCCTCTGTTTGGTAACTGTAACAGACTGAAAATATATAATATAATATAATAAATTTTCCTACTACTTTAAATTTCACCTCAATTTCGTCACAAATGCCAAAAATTTGCAGTCTACAAATAAATTGTAAGTTTTCTATAATAATAGAAAATACCAACTGATAAATGTGTAGGTTAAGAATAAAATAGTAAATAGTATTAAATTTCCCTTTATCGAGAAATTGTCGATGATCTGTGATAATTTCTCGAGAATCGGAAAATCAGTGTTTAAATAATTATATACAAATTTTTATTAATTTTAAACACTCTTTTATAAATTCTCTTTATTTGCTCAGAAATGTTAAATTGATGTTAGTACATAAGAAAGATGTAAACCGAGCTCGTCTCGTGGCTGAGAAAGCTGAGCGTAATAAATAAATAATGATAAAAACAAATATTGAACTTTGTACGAACCTTATAGCGATCGGCTTCATTCGCCAAGCAAGTTTATGTGCTCAGCGCAAATTTATATAAGATGATCTGGCTTGTTTAATCAACCAATTATCTCGATATCTCGTGGTGCTCAGATTAGATGTGTAATTAGCGGAACAGGGAGCGTTGTTGCGAATGGGATTACGAGTAGTGCGACGAGAACGAGAAAAACAATGATACGATCGTTTTCACGCTTGTTGGTTAAATGTTTGGTCTGACCTTACAAATTCTGAAGACACACCGCCATTACATTGACCCGATTTTAAAACCACAATAGCAACCTAGTAATATTGCTCTAGCGCCGCGAACTTCTTGGAATCACCTATAGTAAAACGTTTACTACTCGCGCTTTGCAGTCGAAAGAAATTATTTTCAAGTTGTACGATTTGAACTTTGTAAAAATTTGTGATGGAACTAAAACTATTCGACGTAACGAGGCAACACGGAGAAATTCTAATTGAACGAAATTCTGATTGTTCGATTTAGCGGAGAGACGAATAAAAAGTGAATTGTTATTCTTCGTCATCCCGTAATTTTTCTGTCTTTTCAAAAGTTAAATTTATCTTAAGGAAACGTTGTTATTCGATTATTAAATTTACGGATTTATTAAGAATTTTAAAGCTTCAGTAAACTGTTTAAAGATGTTGTATGAATCATCTTGTGACAACTATACCTATGCACCCGCGTAAAGACATAAGAAACAAAACCAATCAAATTTTGGAAAATATACCTGAAAATTAAGAACATAGATAACATACTAGGCTCGCGTGTCAGGTAATTAAGCTCCGTACAAAAATAAATATTATACGTTACACAAAAATTGATTTCTTCTTTTAATAATTTTAATATATTGCAAATAATGTACCAGATCATACAGTTCATTGAAGTTGGGAAGATATAATATAATAATTTAAAGATCAAAGTACACGTTTTTACTTCAAACCATTATATAAGTTTTTCACGTGTGGTTTACATCTCCAAGAAAAATGTTTCAAAAATACGTGAACCTCAAAGTTATGGTTTAACCGCGTCAACCGCAAGAGGGTTTATTAACCCTCCGTATGCTATGCCGGAGTCATTCGTGACCCGTCGCGGTGAGGATGAGCTCGAGCGACCGTCAATATGTACAATTCTATTCCGATATAAGACGACGCTTTTTATTTCGAAATAAGAAACTTGCTGTCCACTCTCCTTGTTCTTCGTCCGAGATACGACGAAAGCCGGTCCCGAGCCATCGCCTTACGTCGAAATAAAACTGTAGTGAAATGTCGGCGTGGGTCAGAAACGACCCGGCATAGGCCTAGAACTCGCAGGAGTCCGTGGGTTGATAATCTCAAAATTTTAAAAGATCCGTCTTACAAGACATGCAGGAAGAAATCAGGCATCCCATAGTATCCTAGATATAAAAAATGCGAGTGCTTTCACCCTCTTCCAAAGAACTTTCCAAGTTTATGAAATTGATAGATTGTGAACAAGAACTGAACAAGACTGTGATTGAAATGAATGATGCTAACGAATGGACTCATCGAATAAATCTTACAAACTTCGTCAACGTAAACTCGATTCTCGCTCATTTTCTATTCGCCTTCCATCTATAATAATGCATCATCTATTTTCGCTTGTCAAATTCATACAATTTGATGCGTTTCGGTTCACTAGATATCGCATCCACGACGACTGTCATCGCCACGAATGACACCAACGAACGTACAGCGGTTCCAAAAACTATTTGAAAATAAAATTTCCGATTTTCAAGAAACTGGCGATACTTAACCTGTTCTAATTTGGTAAAAAACGATCGAACAATTTGAACTCATTTCGGAGCTCGAAGATTCTACCGAAGCAGACACTAAAGACCCATTTTTCCTCAGAATGTATCGAAACCTGTGTGAAAAATTGTTTCGTTGTTGAATTCGCAACAGGTTCGTAAGCTTGGTGCTTTATAACGAGACTAAGTTTATTGTTGTACCATTGTTTCCAACGAAATTCGAAAATGTTTATACACCTTCTGGATCCACTGTGCAAGTTTGCTGGTCTCGGAACAAATCTCCCAAACTTTATCAACATAAACTCAATTTTCAGTGGTGTCTTCGACATGGACGAAAAATTCAAACTTCTTTTTCCCAGTAAGAGAGCTCATAGGATCGTTTCTTAGGCTTTTGGAATAAGTAAAATGTGGTGACATTCCAGGACATGTCAGTGATAACGTTATATTTCCGGCATATGTATCTAAAATCGACAGCTCAAGACTTGAATTTTCATGAAACCGTATCTTTCTAATGAATTGTTCCTAATAGTTTCCATCTTTTGGTAATGTTGTTGTATAATTTTTTCCTACTTATGAGGTGTATTTGAGCTGAGAAAAATACGAATGATATAAAAAATGGCTGTATTACTGTTTAACACTTCACGTTTAGTAACGTTGTGGGCATTTTGCGTACATTTTGTCGTGTTACAAAAAAGTTCCGATTTGTTCCGAAAAATAGACTTTACAAGTGTTTACAGTTGGTATTCAGTGAGAGAAATATGCAAAAATCATACCCGACTTCGTCCGATTCTTCCCGGAGATCATGTTTGAACAAGTGGTTTCTAGAGTGAAAGTCCAGCAAAACGCAGTATTTGTTGACTATGTATGCATTTCTTAATTCTGCTCTTATCGATCAGTATGAATTCTCAGCTTTCCGTATCCGTGTGCAGCGAATAGTTTTCGAAACTGTTGGAATTGTGGATTTTCATTGCATGCATATGAACGAATAAAGATTGTAAATTATAAAAGGAGGGTATTTATTCCATATTTCTATGACTTGTTACAAGTTTTACATACAATTGTAGTGTTATTTGTAGAATACTTAACAACAAAGATAACGAAATAATATAAATAAGGAAGTCAACGAAACAATATACAGGGTGGAAAACACTACAAACAGGTCACCTGAATAACTCGCTTACTTTTGAAGATAGAAGAAAACTCTTCAGACCAAACTTAATTGATATCATTTCTGAAGTTTTTCAGTTGCTAAGTAGAGATTTTATTTTACTTTTCTTTTATATGTTCCTATTTGCGCTTTTGTTTTGTATTTTTTATTTGTTTATAAAATTAAACAAATCACACCTACAAAACATTAAACAGAATTAAAAAATCAAACAAAAACTAAATTCTATTCATTCTTCAGTACATATTTAAGTAACCATTAAATGTTTTATGTGAAAATAAAAAATCTAAGATTATTGTTCTCTATGAATGCGCTGTAGCTTCTTTCGCATCATTCCTATCACCTAAAAAATACATAGAGTATGACCCACATTTAAATTTTTATTAAGGAATAACTGGATGAAAAAGCCATGTCGAGGGAATCGCCTGTTTCGTCCCACTGTGCGTCGCGTCGTCGGATCGGAGCACGAACGTTCGATCCTCGAACTCGACAAAAATGTAACGCACGATCGTCGACCACCACGACGACGAGAGCGAGCGGTTCCACTCCTCTGGCATCTGCTCGACCTATCAGAGCGTTCCGACAGGCTATCTGTGACACCGGTCCATCGTTCGACGAAGAACAATGCCAGAAGAGGCACGCTGGAAGCGCCCGAAGGCTTTCGGCTGACGAAAGTGACATTGATCCAGTCAACTAGATCTGGAAAACCGAGTAGAGGGAAGGGTGGAGCCGAAAGAGGATGGGAGGGGGAAGGAGCTGTAAGTCGTAAAATAAGATGAAGAACAATAGCAAACGAAGGACACCGAAGGTGTAGAAGAGGGAGAGAAGTAGATCCGTGTTGACATTGCTCGTTGACGGTGACGATGCTCGACTGAAGAGACAAGCGAAGCCACACGGTCCTCGGTCCGTTTGTACACGGTCAAATCAGCGTTTTGCTATTGTGCCCGTGCGTGTGGGTGGTCTCTGTACAGGTGAGACAACGACGCCGCGTGTACACGGACACCGACGGCTGATTTAAAAGCTGTCACATGCAACATCTGCCAATGCAATCGCACCACTCAAGGTTGACGATCCCCACCGACCGGGTTCCTTCGATAGTTATAATTTACTATAAAACGGCAAAACGATCGCGACACTTTTAGAGTTTTCACGCCCCGGCTACGGCACGGGCACGATACACCATCCGGGCGACCGGTCGCAGATCGAAATTCAGGAGGATCCACCTGTCGAACCACGACACCGGCCGTTCATACGAGCTGCAAATACCGTTACCGTACTCGTCGGTCCACAATGCTACAAAAATTCTTCTTCATCCTCCTGGGGATATGCTGCTGCAGCTACGCGTTGCCCCCAGCGGTGAGTTGTGCATCTCATTTTCACGCGCCGCACAGTGGGGTATTTGGCCAGTTTAGCGCGCCGAAAGTCAAAATTTTTAGTTTGTTCAAAATGACTGAAACTTTTTTCTCGTGTACCTGAATATATATGCGAGTAATATACAATAATATTTTTCTATAAATAGTACTATTTAGTAACATATAGACACTTGAAAGTGACATATTCTCGTGACCAAGAGAAGGGTCGAAAAACATGTGTTAAAGAAATGATACTTTTCACAAGTTTGGTGTATGGAATCGGGATAAAAACATTTCTAGGATGTAAAGGAAGGTATATAAAGTAATTTTATAGCTTTTTGTTCTAAACGCTTCGGTGGTTTTGATAGAATAAACAATCGAAAATGGTACAATTTTTTTTCAGAAAGTTAAAATGTATTATGTAATAACTTTTTTTCTCCGCAAAACACCTCTCTAATTTTTTTTTTGAGGTTATTCAATAGACATTGCTTTACAGAATCCTGAAGAGTTTAGGTGCAACAGAGTGCCACACATGGAGAAATTTAACTTTTTGTTAAATGGGGTTTTAGCCAAATGGGGTTTTGTAATAGCAATTTCTCTAAATCTGACAAAAAAATGTTTCAAATAAAAGTTTAACAGCATTAATAAACGTATAAATTGCAATACAAAAAACATTTAAAAAAATTTGTTCAAAAGAAAAAAACAAGATCGCTTCGATTTTTTAAACATTAAACTGTATTTTTGATTTGATAATGTTGTAGCTGGTATTAAGACGAATTCAATGATATATAATATTATGACCTTCACATTACTAATAACGTTGTAATAGTTTTGGCGCGCTAAACTGGCAAAATACCCCACTGTGCGCCGCACGGTAGGCCAGAGAATCAATGGATCAATATACCTATCTGCCTTAATTGTGCAGTATTTATCACAAAGAGGACGATTTCAGTGATATTATTCTTTTTTGTTTTTTTACTAGAATAAAAAACTACCTTTAAAGCTACCTTTGGGAGTGTTTTACCTTACAGAAAAATAAAAAAATTTGTTGATTTGGAATATGATTTTAATTAGCTGTTTATTAGCTGTTTGTGCAACCACCAATTAAATAATTTATCCATATGAAGACATTAAAACATGTATACATACGTCTGAGCATGTAAAAGAAAGTTTCAGTAAATTAGTTAAAAATTGTATAAATATTCGTATATACTGATACAATTATAACATATTTATGTTTATGCTTTCCATGTTATAGTATTGACGGGATGCACTTCTGTACCAAATATTGTCAATTTTTCGAGAAATCAGAAACTTTATATTGAAATACTTTTCGGACCCAGTGTACCTTAAAGATTGCAAAAATCTTGGATGTTTCCAATGAAATAATTTCAATAGGAGGCAAAAATCAGATTTTTACGTTATTCAGCAATAACACTTTATTGTACAGCAGGACAATGATGATGAAACAACGTTATAAGATTAAATTGAAATACAATATATGCAAGTCGTAGATTTCGTGCATTTATATCATGTTGAAATTTCATGAACATAGTAAAGTTTTGTGTCGGCATATTTGTTTAGGAAAATGTAAATTTGTATAAAAATTGATGCATCTCTACTTTTCCATATGCCTTTCAGATAACGCAGATCCATAAGAGACCCTTTCGCACCTCGAATGCCCAAGTGCACTATAACATTACGAATGCTGAAACGGAACCTGATTTCGGTTCGCCATCTTCAAAGAGGCCGAACGTCTGCAGCGACTGTGGTAAGATGGCTGTAATGAAAACAATCGTTTATAAATAAAACATTAACTACAGTATTTCCTTCGATACGTTCGTTAAATATATTTTACGGTTTTTATTAATCTGTGGTACAGCAAATGTTAAATTTTTACTGTCTAAAAAGTAATAGGGTTAGGGTCCACCCCATTAGCATCCACCCCTACAATTAAAAAGTCGTTCATTCTTGGTTTAATGAAGAAAATAAAGTCTTCTTACGACATCAATTTTTCTTGAAACGGATAGCATTTGATATATTAAAATATATAATATAAAATATAAAATAAAAAGAAATATATTAAATATATTTTAATAAATACTCGTACATTTATACGAGTGATTACTGTTTAGCGAGAGATATTAATAAATACTGAAATATATTAAATATATTAAACAATACCGAAGAAAATGTAAAAATCTTCTATTCTTACTTCAACAAGGAGTATACATTTATCTTTTCACGACATAAATTTTTGTCAAAGTAAATAATATTTGCTTAAGCAAATTACACGATCATAAAGTATTCAGAAATGTTATTGGAGAATATTAAACTTTAACGATTATAACGTGAATCAATATGCTTTGGTTACAGTGTGCGGTGTGGGAAGAAAAATAAGGATCGTCGGTGGAGACGTAACCAGCGTATATGAATATCCGTGGATAGTGAGCATGAGCAACCGCGGTTCATTTTACTGCGCAGGAAGCTTAATCACTCGGAGACACGTGCTCACGGCAGCTCATTGCATGGAGGGGTAGGTACTGAAATGAGAAATATTCCACTGAACGTTGTACCTTCAATGACACCACGTGAAATGAATTTTTATATTTCTGGAACACTGCACTCTTACATCAAACCAGCTTTGTCAGTGTTCGTACAAATTCATCCTTTTCAAAATTCTACCACATTTGCACAGATTCCATGGAAATATAAATATGAGAGCAATATTAGTTTATAAAATAGATCTTTCTACATTTCTTTCTCTTCTGCATTCCCTTTCTACCAATTAAAGTAAAATAACTGTGATTTATTTTCTGCTGAAAATTCAACCAATTTAAAGTGCTCCACGGAAAATGCAACTTCTTGTTAAAATAACGATCTTGGAACCATACGGTATCAAAATGTTTTCTTCCGTTGACGGTATGGAAAATGTTTGCTATTCATGTTGAAATTGCGTCTGGTACAAATACAATTATGTTTCGAATTAATTTTCCATGAACGTTATAAACGCATCATTAACGCTAAACCTCCCACGGTCAAAATGACGGGTTTTCAATTTCACAATTATTTATTAACGTTTTCATGGAAAATTATTGAATTTTCCTCTTCATTAAAGCACATATTATAATGAAAATCGTACAAAGTTTAAGTAAATTCTATCTCTCCCTTCTACAAGATGTTCCACTTTTATATGTTTTGTACTTGGTAGGATTAGAGTTAAACGAAGACACTGAAACATAATTGTTTGACCCACATACTTTCATGCTGGCTTTAAATAAGCTGGGAAAAATTGGTTGACGCTGCGCAATTTAAACAGACGATATTTATCGTTATACAAGGTGTCCCAATATTGATGGTGCAACCGTGGAGGGAATATTTCTATACAAGAAAATGTGTATAATGTACATACATGTATGTATGTATTTTCTTTTCAAGTCGAAAATATGGAATAAATTTTTTTCGTTCGAGGCTTTGTTTTCGAGAAAATCAACTTCGAGGTTCCGTCAAGTTTGCGTGCAATTCGTAAGAAGTAGAATCAGTAGGTCATGATCAGACGATTCCTATTCGATAGGCCGCGTGTTCGCCGGATTTTCAAACTCGATTTTCTCGAATTCGAATACGAAATACGCGATCTGCAACTGTCACTATCATTATTCGTTAGCTAAAAAATAAAAATGGAGGGTGTTGTTGGAGATGAAAGTACTGATTCCGAGTTTTCCTTATAAGTTCTTTTACTTTTGTGCTTGATATATCCTGATGATGCAAATGGGTTAAGTCCTCGACGTCAGATTGTATGAAACCGTGTGTGCAAGAACGGTTGCTGCTTCCAGATTGAACGCGAAGAGCATCAAACTGGTTCTGGCGGACAGCAGCCGTCCGAAATTGGACAAAAACGCGATAGTTCGCCGCGTCAAATCGGTGTCCATCCACGAAAACTTTCACTCGTACACGTTCAACAACGACATCGCTATCATCGAAATGGATCGTCCCGTGGATGTGAACGGTATCGTGAGAACCGCGTGTTTACCCGAGGACAGTAAGTATGCGTGTTGCACTAAGGAGTTGCGCAATCGCTCGGACAGAGAGACGAGAAATGGTACCCTAAGCAGTTGATTGTAGACACGCGACGAGAACATTGCGATTACACGAATCGACCACGCAACTAATAAACATCGAGCAAAATGACTTGCGTAGAGGCAATATCAGAGAACGAATCGCAAAATCAAAGCTTCATAAACGTCGAGGAACAAAAGATTTTAGAAAACAAGCACAAATTCTTTTCGAAATAAAAATAGATATCGGTTCTGAAAAATACTTTAAATTTCTGTTTTTTTTTTTTTTTTTTTGAAAAATACTTTAGGCTAAACATGATCTTACAATCAAAGCATATTTCAACGTTCCATTATGCTACCGTAGTAGACAGCTAACAATAAGAAATGCTGAGAAGTCTGACCAGAAATACCCGTAACCGCTTCACCACTACGCCACGTATGTATGTAAAAGTCCCTAACAGGATGAGAAGTGTCACCTAAATCAATTAAAATTCGTAAGATTCTTTAAATTTGTAGTAAAGATAATTTAATTATTCCTTAGGGATTGTTAACCTTTCGGAGGCGACGCGACGCGCGACTGTCAATTTCTCTTTGACTGTCAGAAATTTAGACTTTCTGATATTTTCTATAGCTATCTTAGAATTCTAGAAAGTAAATAGTAAAGCTTGATTTTATGTAAAAAATTTCGAAATTTTCTTTAGAGTCAGTACTAGAAGTACAGTCAGTAATAGAATGGTTTTTTCTCTTTATATCGTATTACCTTGAATGCTAAAAAGATCATTATGTATAAATATTTAAATGTTCGTTAAACTATCACAGAACTCTCTACATGGAATTTTTAAATTAATTCACTCCATTTTGATTGAATTTCATGAAAAGGTATAAAATTATGAAAGTATGTCTACAACTATGAAAAGTACAAGACTATTTTCGTGTGAAGAGTCTGTAATCTTGATGTTGACGATATGTTTGACCCAAACTAAAATCATAGAAAAATACATACTCAAGTATAATAATAATTATAATAATATCAGTGTAGAAAAATAGAAAAATAGAAAAATAGAAAAATAGAAAAATTGGAGAATAGAAAAATAGAAAAATAGAAAAATAGAAAAATAGAAAAATGGAAAAATAGAAAAATAGAAAAATAGAAAAATTGGAGAATCTTATTCCTGAAATGTTGGGGTTGGGAACGAAAGGCTGAACAGATTTCGTACTGTTTCTAGAAGCTATCGACTACACAGGAGCAACGGCTACAGTGGTTGGCTGGGGTCGAACCGGAGAGGATAAAGCTGTAAGCAATGAGCTGCGCAAAGTGAACCTTCCAATTTTATCACAGGAAGAGTGTGATCAGTCAGGATATCAGAAGAAACGAATTACCGAGAACATGTTCTGCGCTGGTTATCTGGAAGGCGAACGTGACGCTTGCTTCGTAAGTATACTTGGCCAAATCACGATTAATCCTTTGCAGACCAAGACTTCTTGCAATGGGCATTAACACTAAACCTACCAAGCACAAAACATGTAAAAGTGAAACTTATAGTCTTATAGAAGGGAGAAAACTGAATTTATTTCAACTTTTTACGATTTTCATTATAGTATATGCTTGAATATAGAAGTCAACTGAGTAATTTCCTATAAATACGTTTTTATAATTTCACTAATTGTGAAATAGGAAAGCGGTCGTTTGACCGTGGTAGGTTTAGTGTTAAAACTATTGAAAATATCTTATCACTAGACAGCCGGATCTTTATGCATTTTTAATAAAACTGAGGAGATAAAATTTGAAATCGTAGGAAAACTTAAAAAATTTGAAATGTCAATATACTATTTCTCATCTATTATAATCAATAAGAAATAACATTCTACTTGATTTATATTTCTCGTAATCGATGCAGACAATTTTTATTTTGCATAAAGATCCGCAGTCTACTTATCACACATTTTAAAGTCTGAAAAGCAAATTTGATTCTGCTAAATTAAATTTCGAAGAACGTACGCGTTGCTTTATTTATTTTATGATATGAGAATATTATTCATAATTAAATATTACATGACTAAATATTGAGAGTGCTGTTTGTTTTAAGGGTGACAGCGGTGGACCCCTTCACGTGAAAGGAACATATGGACATCTTGAAGTAGTAGGTAAGGCCATCAATAAATATTTATAATAGTCGTTAGAACGGTCAATAATAAGTTTGCAGATTTGTATGCTTTTAAAAGATATAAAATCTTCGACGACATATAAAATAGAAAATTAATTTGAATTTAATACAATTCATCTGGCTGAACAGTCTATTCACGATAAACTCTACATTTCTTAAATAAATTTTAATAATGACCTGTCAAAAATAGACTGTAGCATTTTATGCACTCGACTGCTCCATGGGGGGACAAGAACTAAGTGAAAGACGACGTAATTTGAATTTATTTATTTATTTAATCATTTTCTACCAGAACATTTATCATATTTTAGTAATTGTAACTTGTCTAGTAGTCGTCGATATGAAGTAACTGAACGCAAAGCAAAATTCCAAACAATATAGGTACCTAAAACATGCATGTGGTGAAATTATTTTCCGTACAGGTATCATTTCATGGGGTCGAGGTTGCGCAAAACCAAAATTCCCAGGCATCTATACGAAACTGACGAACTACCTTGGATGGCTGACAGATCATTTAGATGGTGAATGCGTCTGTCCACCGCCGCGTCATTAATTTCTAATATGCCTCTAAACATCTGACCAATACCGGTACAATCAGTAGCTTACAACCAGTACCTTAAGAAACAAACGATCAAGCACCTTTCGAGCCGTGAACTTATTAGTATCTATAATGTTTTAAGATTAATCGGTGAAACTAGATCGATCAGTATTAAGATATAGTATCTAGATACATACACGCATACGCCAGCTTCATCGATCACCTATTCTTAAACAATTCTACATTCAGAATGATAAAGATATATTTGTAAATAGCTGCAAACCATTTACCATAGAGTTATCGTTGTGAATCATTAATTTATTGTTGTTGTTGATTCGTTGCACACAGTTAAGGTAATCTAGTCCTATATACATAAACATGTGCTAACCCTACGCGGCGTCGCACTCCTTGTATACGACGATTGTTAAATAAAGTATACGTTTACTAAACACTCTGTGTCCTGATACACTTTCTCATACTTATTAATCTCTTTTATAAAATACTGCCTGCTAAATTTTTAATCAACTAATCAACTAATAATTCAACTAATTCTACTATTTAATATTCATCCATATCGAAAATAGTATATGGAAACGTGGAAATTTAGTCCATCGAAGTCCATAAACAGCTAAATATTAAATAATTGCTAGCATAAAGATTTGTGTCGTGGCATGAACTATTTTTTTTACATAGAAATTAAATCTAAATTCGAGGGACCTAAAAGAGGCGAAAAACCCCAAATTTAGTGTGTCGCTCTTTGCATTTAAATTGCAGTAGTCGCGTCGATCTTGTTTTCGAGCGGAAAAACCCCGAAAACTGGCCGGTCTACAGTCAACCGGTAAAAAGTAACGGTCACTGAAAAGCCGGCTGAAAAAGAGGTGGACATTAACGAAAAGAGATGTTAGATAAACGACAGAGTCCTCGATCGAGATGAACGGGCAATAACGGAAACCGGGTCACTAGTCAGAAACGTTTTGCTTTCAATGGTGAATGTGGGTTAGTGAAACCTTCCGACCGTTACCAGCGGACTCCTGATTCTTCCCGAATTGAAACAGGAATGGCAGCTCTCCGAGTTGATAAGAAAGTGAACTCGATGCAACAACGTATGAAATACTTCATACTGCTAACTAAACGAAAGCGGTGCATTTACGGTGATCCTCATACTGACAATTACCGAAATGAACCGTTCTTAGGAGACTCTGAAGTAGTGCTCTTAAATGATTTCAATGCAACGACGACGTACTTCAACACACACCAACGCATTAAAAATAATCTTCGACGTGCAAAGTTAATGAAACGAATCGACTCGAGAGACTATAGAGTAATGACGTACTCTTTAAATTTGCAAGAAAGTGAATTCTATGTGCCGACGAAGTAGTTTAAATTAACGAAATGTAATATAAAAGTGTTGATAATCTTTAACACTAGAAAGACTGAAACTTAGTATATACCTATATTACACAAAACAATCAAAATGACTGCATTGTGAAAGAATAACTAATGTGTAAAGAAATTTGTTTAAAATTAATTTTTAATATTTTTTATATTATTTACAGTTATATAACAAGCAAAAGAAATAAAATAAACAACTCGTTAGAACAAGTATCACTGCATAAAGATTCGAATAACAAGTACCACTTTAGCTTATTGAGCAACTGCAACATTTACTTCTCATGTACTTGTATGTTAATCATGTGACGGTAATCGAAAAAAATGAAAAATGTTATTTCAATACAGGGCCGAACTGGTCATATAAGAAATTTACTCAATTCAATAATTAGAGTCATTTGATTATTTAAAATTTACCAAGCAGTCAAAATGACTGCTTTTGGGCAATATATATATACCGGAAATGAAGGAGGGGGAGGTAACTACAATTATTAATAATCGCATTTATATGTTGTACAAAAATTAACAAAATTCTAAGAAACTGTGCCATTGTATACATAATTGTTTTTCTAATTGAAATTAAAAAGCAGTCAAAATGACTACCTTGGGCAATCTAGTGTTAATAACAATATATTCAGAGATTATAAAGGAATCACATGATATTTAAATTGTTAAGAAAGCGAGTTCGATGCGGCAACGAAATCAACTTACTCCTAGAAATAATACAATGCTTTAACAACGATCTCCATTCTGAAAATTTACGTTCGAGGTAAAAATACCCCTAGTAGCACAAAAATATTAGATAGATATTTTTTTCAGATATTGGAAAAATATTTTTTAAGCCACATTTTTCCATATGAGAAAAATATTGGATCTGAATATTGTATACATGTACAAGAAATATAAATTGAATGTTTAAAAAACATTAGCTAAATATTCAGAGGATATAAACTAGATATTTAAAAAATATAAAGTAAATATTTAGAAAATGTGAATTCAATATTTGAAAAATATAAATTCAATATTTAAGAAACATTCAATAAAATTTTCAAATTTAAGAAAATATTATAACAAAAATTAGAAACTATGAATATGTATTACTGTCTGCGCACTGTTTGTTGAGGGAATATTTTCTGTATTATCTGTATTTGGAAAAAATATTCTATTTCTAATATTAAATAAAGATTTGTTTTATAATGAGAAAAAAATATTTTTTTTTCATGATATTAAATAAATATTATTTGTATATTAGGAAAAAATATTCCACTTCTAATATGAAATAAAGATTCATTTAATATTTAGAAGAAAATATTTTTCTCGTAATATGAAATAGATATTTCCTGAATATTTAAAAAGAAATATTTGTTACCTAATATAAAATAAATATTCTATGTATATTTGAATATTAAAAAAGGATTGTATCTCTTTTTAATATTATATGAATGTGTATACAATATTTTGTGTTACTAGGGACGAGTGAAACTTAAAGTAACGCAAGTCACAACGAAATTAGACTGATTTGCTTGTTCTATAATACTTTGGAGGAATGTTTAAAGAAACGTTTACACCGATCTACACATTAAACACTCGCGACACTCTGATGCGCGTTCGTACCTCTAAAAGTGTCAACGAAGACGACAACTCCCGACAACAATAACGTAAAAACTCTTGTGATATGCGACGAGGTGTACACGACGGCGACCAGTTGGGAGGGGGGAAAACTTTTTTAATAAACCGTCTTGTTGGCCAGGCGACATTTTCGTCAATCTTGATTTGCCCAGGTCGCACACGTTGCCGTCCATCCGGACGACCTTTAAAAGAGAAATTTTGTTTAAAGAGTTCCGAAAGCGTGTCTTCGGCTGGCAGAGTGGGGCGGTCGGATCGAACGAATAAAAGTGGTGCGAGGATCTTTTGGCTCCGAGAGAGGATCGCCTCGGAAAGATAGCTCAGATGAGTACTCTCTGCGCACTGATCCTGATCCGGCGGGAAACTCGAATCGGGAATGTTCAGAGAGAGCAGTCAGAATCTTGGAGCATCCGGGGAAGAAAAAAATAAATTTTTCGAGAGAGTTGGGCGGGAGAGGTATCGCGCGGGAAACTAGAAATTAGGGTATCGCCTGTGGATGATGCGCGTCGATCCTTCGTGGATAGAGAGGCGCCCGCGATCGATGAGCGGGCTGATAGCGGTCGCGTGACACTAATCCACGGCTACGACCATCTTGCCAATTTCGAATCGAGAGGATCACGTGCGATCAGCGTCGCGCACTGAATGGGAAGAGCAACTGGACACGAACAAAGAACTTTCTTCGCTAGCAGTTGAACGGCTGCTCGGTCTTGGTCGGTCAGTCCGGCGTCTACGTGGTGGCATGGTGAAAGCGTCTGGCACCGCGTCGCTGATCTCCTGCAGCTTCTGGATGAAGTACAGGGCCAGAAGGTGAAGGAGATCTACGAGCAACGGATGGTGCGCGGCCACGAGATAGAATGCCCGATCATCAGGCGACCCGCGGACGAGTCAAGCGTTTAGCAAGCTCGCTGGCCGACACACCAGAGATTCTACCGTGACATTTCGCCGCTCGTCGAAAAATGACCGTTAGACCAATTTGGATTTTCGGTTCGTTCCTCCTGCTCTTCGCACACGCCGCCTGCCTCGACGTCAACTTCCTCAGAGATGGCCCGACGACCACTGCAAACTACTCTGTAAGTAACGTGTATACACTACCGGCCATAAGTGTTTACCCACCCACATATTTTTTAACATTGTAGTTCACGGTTCTACGGTTCAGTTTCAATAACTTTGCTATTTCTCTGTTACTTTTTCCGGTGCTATGATGGGACACTATTAGAGCGCGCGTTTTAACCCTTAGCACTCGAATGGTGACTGTAAGGCACCACTAAAAATTGCTGTATCGTTATTCAAAATATTTTTTACAGTATTAAATTTGTTTGTATTTAATAAGTTACCAAACATTTCAGTATTGTACAAGTAAATTGCACCATCCTTGTATGTATAACATGAAAAAAATATATACAGAAGGGAAATATTAATAGGTCAGAATAAATGTTCCGTTTTGGATTTAAAATAGCTTCGAGTGCAAAGGGTTAATCGATAATTCTTTTCTCCCTGACATTATTTGAAATTTTCGCAAAATTCTTTGGGCACGTAAAAATCAACTGTTTATTGTACGAAAGCTTAATGCAGTATGAAATTTGAGAAGACTAAGATACCTGTATTACCTGCGTTCATATTCCCTACTGACCGTTATAAAAATTTCAGAAAAATGGGTTTCTTTAACTGAACTCCAAAATTGTCGTTTTTCATAAAAAGCTGTAAACTCATTTACCGTACCTGATTGTGTATGTACAGAATATTTTGGATGTTTTTTATTAGCCTTATAATTAGGATTTAATGCTACGGACATTTTCATAACAATAAAATACCTATTATTTGAATAGTAACGAAATTTGAAGGTGGGTAAACACTTATGGCCGGTAGTGTACATGAACACTGTGAATCGTGTGTCTCTCTCTCTCTGTGTTGCCTCGAGTTTTCCTCCTACGAATCACCCTCGACGGATCATTCCTGCAACTCTACGGGATGGTCCCAGTGCACATTAGCACACCTCCGATGTTTCTGAAAATATGAAACAACTGTATCGACCAAAATTTCTCGGTACAAACAGAACCACAATATGGCAGTAACGGTTCTTTTGTGGGTGAAAGTGTTTCGGAGATTTCAACGTCATCTTCGTTTATTTTTTTTTTTTAATAGAAACATATTTTTCTGTGCACTATTAAATTTGCTACACTCTGTAAAAAGGTATTAACTTATGCGTCGATATGGTTGGTCAAGGTTTTTCATATTTTCAAAAACCCCAACTCCGCCGTTCAAGGGTTAACCCTTGGACCAATCGCGGACGATTGGGGTTGACAGATCATGTCAGATGGAATGATCAAAGTGTCCAGAAGAAGTATCCTCATCTTTCGGAAATATCGATAAAGTTCCTAATGGAATTAGCCAATCGTGGAATTGTCAGAATCGCCTGCTTTCCGAGGATTAATGAAAAGTTATTGTTTTTGAAAATATTCTAACGGCACCGGCAACTAGTGACACATTAATTGTACCTTCGTTTTTAGCGAAATTTATCTGCACAACAAAGGTTGACACAATGGCAATGGTCCGACTAATAAACGATCCGGTTTAACTTTCGACTTTGCATGAAACAAGAATTGTCATTGTAAACCATGGGAAACGAGTGAAATAAAAATTTCTTTCCGTGATAACTTGAACAAATTTTCTGCTTCAAAATTACGCTATTTTTGACATAAACGCACAAACTCGGCAGTCTAGGATCCGTTCGATATCACGTTGAAAGTTTACGCTTTTCCTGACCGATTTTCTTTTTGTTTTTTTTTTTTCAAGACAGTTTCACTTTTCAAAACGAATTTGGCTCGCGTAAAATTTCTAATTCGCTCGAGTATACTGGAATCGAATGATAAAGACCTTGACCCATCAATCGTGGCTACTGTCTCTCGTCGTTCTTACTTATTGGTAATGGAAAGTGAGCGCTCCGCGAAAGTGTTACAGTGACGAGTTTCTTTCAGACGATGGAGTCGACACACAATCGAAAGGGCAAGTTCCTGTTCGATGAATTCTTCGGTATCGACGTCGCTGTCGGTGGAGACAGCGAGGATGAAACAATACGAAATTGCACGTGCGGTAAGCCTAGATGCATACTGATTTCTTCTTTTTTTAATTTACACTTTTTTACGTTCATTCAGAAACACACACACACACACGCGTCATTTAAATATTACAAACGTGCTTAGCAGAAGATTGAAATATTCGACGCCAAATGCAATTTCATTCCGATATAAGATGACGCTTTCTATTTCGAAATAAGAAAATCGATATCTTCTCTTCTCCCGAGCCATCAACTTACATCGAAAGAAAACTGTAGTGAAAATATCAGCATGGGTCAGAAATGACTCCGGCATAGGACTATAATTGGCAGGAGCCCGAGGGTCAATATACGTTATCTAAGATAAGGGACCCAATTACCGTGCCTATATTAATTATGCTTTAGAAATAAGTATAATTAATATGGGCACAGTAGTTGGTACCCCACAGTAACTGTGTTCTTTATCCAACTTTCACTGTACATTAAAACTACAGTAACCTCAAAAAGTGTTCGAACACAAACAATCGTAGAATGATTTTCAAGTGGTCGTTGCAGAGAGGAAGACCTCGATCTTCTAATCGGTGATGGATCCAATCATGAAAAAATATTTTCCAGTGTTTTTACACCTCTTTTAATGCATAGCATTTTTTAAGGAAAAATGGGCCTTCAGTTTCCCACTCTTCACGTCATGCGAAAATATCTTGGCAGAAAATGAGTAATGTTTTCCAAAAGGGGAAGTTTTGACTGTTAAAATAGATCCTTTCCGGTTGTTATTGTTAGTATTTTTTACGAGATTGCCACCAGTTAAATATCGGAAAAGTATTCAAATACTTCTTGAATCCACTGTATCTCTTGGAAATTCACAAATTATTGTTTGACCTTCGCTCATGATATTTGCAAATGCTAGTAACTCGTCATTTAGGTATTTATGGATCAACTAATCATAGGCTTTTCTTCACAGTGTTACGTTAGAACTAAATGAAGGAAAGTCTACTATTCATAAAAAGTTCTATCAAAATCAATTTTATTATCAAATCTATTAATTTCGGATCGCGTTATCGTTTCAAACGTGCAAATATGTGATACTATTCCAGTCACATTCTTTCATTTAAAAACTCTACTTAAGTAGGTTTAGAAATTCAGTTTCGAAGTTTCTTGGAACTTTCCTTTGTTATACCGTCGACAGAATTTCCAATTATTATCGACATTCTTAGATTTCCGGTCCATTTTTCTACTTCGTGCTGTTTACGCGGTGCAAATATCCGTATGAAAGTGGACATAACATAGAAATAAAAATATGATTAATAATCTTGAAGTACGAATACCACGGAAAAAGTAGAATAATGAAATTCATCTACACCTTTTTACGAACTTTCTATTTTAACTGATCAACACACACACACACACAACGTCATTAATTATTTAACAGAGAACTGCAGGTTTTATTCTTTTTTGTGGCATGATTGAAAATTCGAAATGCCAAAAAAATTAATATAAGATGCGATTTTAATTGGTGTAATTTACAGCAACTAAGTGGAATAAAACATCTGTTGACCTGAATTCCGACCAGATTCGTATTAAAAAGGGGGAATTGATAAAAACTGGTTTTCATTCCTAGCATTAGCGAAAGTGCAATTGAAAAATCACTTTCATTGTTTCTTTACGCCTATCCGTTGCGTCACATAACAGAATTCGCACTTGACCGTCATTGCAATCCACTCGAAGTGGGATCGAATAGAAAGAGACATCGACTGAGCACGCATTAAAAGCAATGGCTACAGCTATTCGTTTTTCCCCCACGGATCTCTATCTCGCCTAAACGGACCCAACTAAATGGTCCTCCCAAAATGATCCTGGAATGCGTTTGGTCGTAATTACTGACTCGACTCGTCGACCGTGCTATAGTACGCATGATCCATATACACTCCTAGTAAAAAAGATAGCCCAGGTGTGCTATCTCTAATTTCTCAATGACACATGTAAAGTTTTACGTTTGTGACGTATAATCTCAAAACATTATGAGCTCAGAATATGCGGTCCGTTGAAAATAATTAAAAATATTATAAGGTTTAGGGTGTAATAAAAAAATTGTTTTACTTTAAGAACGAAAGATGGCACATGTACAATAAGAAAATAATAATGGACATAAATTTTAACTAACAATAATTACTTATCAAACACATATATACTTATTTAATAATGGGTACATCCCCTTTCATTTTCTATTACTTCTATTGTACGATTTTTTGTCGTCATTGCTATTTGAGGAGACATTAATTATTGAAAAAAATTCTCAAGTTACTTCTAACTATGATAAAAATAATTATAACGTTGATTTTTTCTTACTCTTCTATATACCTAGTAAGAAATAATGATTTATACAAAACTTGTGGTTATTGGTTCAGTTTTGCTCCTTACTGTATAAGTGGTACTATAACTATAAGTAGTATGGTACTTTGCAGCTACCATAAAGAAATAGATTGAATAACACGTCTGCATATAGTAAATTCCGTTGAACTAAAAAACCTCAAATATCTAGCCATAATTATGCTACACAGACACAGTGTCCAGATAATTGCATTCTAACAACCTGTGTCCCTATAACATAGTCGCCGGATCAAGACTTGCTTCCCCACACTACTTTCCCCTTCTACCGCGCTATTCCCCATGATTCCACTTTAGGGTAACTTTTTCTCCTCGATTCGTGCTCCCTCCACTCATACGGCGACAGAGCCCCGTAACAACATGCTCCGGTCTCCCCTTTCCATAAAAATATCGAATGGTTTTATTTTAACACCGTGTATAGTAACGAATGACAAATTCCCTTTCAGAATGCGGTCTGTCCAATCAAGAGGATCGTATCGTCGGCGGGAAACCCACGACACCGAACAAATATCCCTGGGTGGCGCGGCTAGTGTACGAGGGTCGCTTTCATTGCGGGGCCAGTCTCGTTAACAATGATTACGTTATTACTGCGGCTCACTGTGTACGTAGGTAGGTCTCTGATTTTCGCCACGAGCTAGTCGCGACTCGCGACTCTGTGGCTCGCACAACAATTTACATTATTGCCAGACCCTGGATTCTGTGCGTTTGTAATAGACTGAACTCTGCGGAACACGATGAGACGGAAAACACGAGACAAGAATGATGTACAGGGTGTATAAAAAGGTTTGGTTTTGGCAAGCGTAGGCGTATTCTACATCTTCGGATCGATGAAGATCTGTAAAAAAAAGTTGCCGCAAAATTGTCCTTGACCTTGAATCTCAAGGTCAAATTTTTTTTATCCATTCTGAATAATATTTCTTAACACATTAAGGACCGCTCACGAGTTTTCTCGTGTTTCGCTGGGATCGGTTCTTTGGCTTAGAAGAAGAAATAGAAGATGAACATCTTTCATGACTTGAAAGGTAATATTGATTGTGATCAATTACGTTAGTAATTAATAATAATAATAATAATAATAATAATAATAGTAACTGCTTACTTTATTAGTGATAACTGTAATATTATTTTTTATGAGAACGGTCAAGTTTTGACCCGTGGTTCCTTTGACACTTTTTATCCTCATGATGAGTAGAATACAATGCAATAAAAAAAAAATTTTGACCTTGAAATTCAAGGTCAAGGACAATTTTGCGGCAACTTTTTTTTACAGATCTTCATCGATCCGAAGATGTTGAATACGCCTACGCTTGCCAAAACCAAACCTTTTTTTACACCCTGTACAGGGTGTATAAAAATTATATATCACGATCACCATAGCAAAATTCACCTTGACCTCGAAAATTAAGGTCAAAGTATCGAAACATTTGAGTGGTGAGTACTATACGATGCAGTAAAAGAAAATTGTTCGACACTTTAACCTTGATTTCCAAGATGAAGTTGAATTTTTGGGTGCATTTTTTTAACAGATTTCCACCGATCCACAGGTGTAGACTCACGTTATGGTGGTCGTGACATATAATGTTTGTACGCTCTGTACAGTGGATCCAAAAAGTATTTAAGCACGACATTCTCGAGAAATATCTAAATACACCTCCCTAAAAACAGGCAGCTGTGTGAGAATCTGAAAATCCATTGTTACTCAAAAATGTTGCAAGTTCAAACGTCTCCAAAAATTAAAAAAATATTTTTCTTACAAATGAAGCTGCCATAAATTTGAAGATTGAAGCCCCCTCTTTGCAACGACACCTTACAAATTGATGTACGATTTTTTCCCCTATCTTATGGAATAAAAATGTGGAATAAATTCGGTCATGGTAAAGCCCTCGTGGTACAACTTTATACTACTGTAAAGATGGCGGCACAGCTCTCGTTCGAATCTCGATAAACTGACAAAAAAAAATGGTCTATCAATTTTTCAGAAATCGTTGTAAAGAGGAAGCTTGAATCTTTAAATCTATAGTAGTTTCAGTCCCGGAAAAAATTTGTCAAAGTTTTCACAGACGTTTGAATGTATAACATTTTCGGGAAAAAACGCGTCCTCAGTTTCTCGCCTAGTACAACATGAAAAAAATCTTAATGTAAAATGAACGTTGGATTGCGAAACCACAGGCTTCTAGCTATCACTTAAATTAAACTATCAATTAAACTATCACAGTCTAAGTGTAAGCTATTTTTCGAAAGTCGGATGATCAAAATATTCTTGGGTCCACCGCATGTTACCAGCCAATATTTTCACACGTTTTCGGCTAATTGAATCTGTACTAATAAAATTGGTGGTTTCTAGATTGAAACGTTCGAAAATCCGCGTGGTTCTCGGAGATTACGATCAGTATGTGAACACGGACGGGCGAGCTATAATGAGAGCAGTGAGCGCGGTGATTCGTCACAGGAACTTCGACATGAATTCGTACAATCACGACGTTGCACTGCTGAGACTCCGGAAATCGGTGAAATTCACGAAGAACGTCAGGCCGGTCTGTTTACCAAAAACAGGTAAGACACCGAAGGAGAAAGTTTGGATAATTACAATTCGTTCGATGAGTAATTTATTTTCATCCTTGTCTCGGTTAATACGCACAACTTGCAAAACGCCTCAGACTTTCAGATTCGTTAGAGTAGTTAATAACTACGAAGTTACAGTTTGCTTAAAACTGATCTTTAACTCTCAACAGTCTCTATTATGCATCATGATTAAGAACTTTCAGCGGAGCACATTTAGAAGTTTGCAATGTTTTCTTGATCGAGTTCACATAACAATTTTTTTAGCGAGTTCTTAACACGTTAACTGCCGTGGGGGTCACCGGTGACCGGCGGCGTGGTCAATACTAAAAGTACATAATTATAGTAAATATGGATACTGATCAATTTTTCAATAATACCATTGTTACTATAATGGTTTGAAGAAATTAATGCAATATAGAACACACAAAAATTTTTTTTTTTTTTTCGAAACACTGAGAGTAATCACTTCGCAACCGAAGCACGATTGTTTAAAAAAAAGAAAAGTAATACTTGCCTACAGCGCCGTGGGGGGCACCGGTGACCCCCACCAAAAGAAATGCTTCAAACATGATTTTATAACTCATATTATTTGCTGGGAACTATATTTCATCATAATATGCATCGCATAATGAAAAGTTCATGTTGGCGCCTGGGACAAATCATGGAAAATCCGTCCGGCAGTGAACGTGTTAAAGTAAAATTCCTAAAAGTTTAAGAAACGCTACGTTGTCATAAGTATTTGTGCGCCGCTATATTTTTCTTCGATTCACTTATTGAATGTATAATTGTGCGATCGATTCATTAAATTTCCATTAATGTTCACAGGCACCGATCCTGCTGGAAAAGAAGGAACCGTGGTCGGTTGGGGTCGCACATCGGAAGGGGGAATGTTAGCGGGAATAGTTCAGGAAGTGCAAGTACCGATATTAAGTTTATTGCAATGCCGTATGATGAAGTATCGAGCCAATCGAATTACAGATAACATGATTTGCGCCGGTCGCGGTAGTCAGGATTCTTGCCAAGGCGACAGTGGCGGGCCTCTTCTTGTACAGGAAGGTGACAGACTCGAGATTGTTGGTAAGACACGTGCATTTAGTAACTGCACCTGGTGACTGCATTCGTTGCAGCACATTCAGTAATGATTAGACTGCGGATCTCTATGCAAAATACAAATGGTCCTATTCAGTTGTAAGAAACAGAAATTACATGAAATTCCACTTTGATAAGTCCTCCCTAATTTAAGCCATGTTTTAATAAATGCATAAAATCATCGGTCTAACGATGGTAGTACGTATTGAAAGATAAATACAAAAATAAAATTAAGATATTTTTTCATATGTTTATTCAATAATACAGGTTGCCTCAAAAATAGCAAAAAAGTAATCGCACAGAATGAAAAATATATTATCGAATAAATCTATGAATAAACATCTTAATTTTATCTTTGAATTTTCATTTCAAACGCTACGAATTTCCTTTCCAACTCAATAATACAGTAGACTGGGAATCGTTGTACAAATTCAATATTCTCTCCATCGATCGCAAAGAACAGGATTCAAATAAAAGTTCGTTAATTCCTTTATTAACCAGTTAACCGCGGAGTTTAATTTTGAAAATCCCTCCCGGCACGGAATTAAAATCAAGCAATGACGAATACGAAAAGTGAAGCAAAATGAGAAAGAATTACATTTTTATTCGATATGGAATTAACAATTCATTAACGTTAACTGCACCGCAATAGAGATTTGGTCATCTCACTAAATCTTACTAAATTGGAAATGATGATATCCTTACATTCTTTTAATTTAAGATGTTTCTACTGTGCTAATTCGCCTATGTGCTTCTTTTCATAAATGCATAGAATCCGCAGTCTAGTAATGAATGGTCAAGCTGCTTGTTCCGGATCAAGATTTAATGCCACTATTAATGATATTATGGCAAGTTCTGGATAGATTTTTTTGGTCGACAATTATCAAGGTGGATATTTGTAAAATATTCTTACATTCTTTTAATTTAAAATATTTCTACTGTGCTAATTCGCCCGTTCACGTTCGTCATAAATGCATGTTTAGTAATGAATGGCCAAGCTGTTTAAGCCGGATCAAGATTTAATGCCACTAATGATGATATTATGGCAAGTTCTGGATTGATTTTGTTGGGCAATAATTATCAGGGTAGACATTTGTAAAATGTTTCGCAACAATGAAATATGTAAAAGAATTTTCAACGATAGTAATGAAACAGTATATAAGAAATTAGATTTTTACTCTTCCAGCAAGTGTTGTAAAAATCGTGCATTTTAATATAATTTCAAAGCAGTCGTAAGGAAAGAGATATCCCTCGAGATACTAACAGAAATTGGGAATCGTTCTGCAAATTGTGAAAGTGGAATGCTCATTAGAGAACGCTGGCACAACGTTCGTATGATTTATAATTGGCATCCAAGTAGTTTCCGGTGCGAAGGAACAAGAATTTCCAGACTGATTTAATATAGTGTCATAACTTTCTAACTTTGCTTTACTCCTTGAATGCAGGAATAGTTTCTTGGGGCATCGGATGCGGCAGAGCAGGATATCCTGGCGTATATACCAGGGTACCCAAGTACCTAAATTGGATCAACGCGAACATGAAACAAGGCTGTATATGTGACACCTGAAGGAAATTAATCATTCAGGGATAGACAATTTATTTATTCTCTCTCGCGTGGGAAAACTACGTGTACAAAAAAGAGTATGCGAGTATGCGTGGTAAGAGTAGGCTTACCAATAACAAACTGTGCAAACAACTACGTAACTGCAATTATTGTCACAAGCTCGTGTTAATCGACTAAATGTCATTAATAGATGACACAAAGATGAACATTGTAAATTGAAAAACAAATACACGTAAATTTAACACTTTTAAAAAATAGTATATAATATTAGATCATTTAATTGTGTAAATACATTGTTTTATAGGTCATAATATAGCAATACTCTTGAACTTAAGTGATAAATGGTATCATTACATTTTACTTAAGAACTTAAGTTCCTTGCATTATGAAATGTCACTCGTGCTCTTGCATAGTAGTCACAATTTATGTAAATAAATTATGTTTCAGAAAAAGTGACTGGAATTTGATGTTTGAAGGTACCCAAAAACTTCGTGTTTCCAAACGTCTCTAAAAAGAATGTAACCATTATTGGACAAGTTGTTCTTTTGACTGTACAATTTCCTGTACTCGTGACACGCCTATTGTTGCGTGAACGGCAGCCAAACGTTGCTCGCATAATTACTAGCGTATGTAACGGTTTATGTTAAACCATAATTACGTTAATGAAGCGTACGCTCTACGGAAAGCAGAACAACGGTACGTGCGCCGATGCGTCTGAATTTAAAAACAATGCTCGATCATTGTAGCGTAAGGGATCCAATTACTGTGGGGGTACCAATTACGGTGCTTATTTTAACACTAGATTGCCTAAGCAAGTCATTTTGACTGCTTTTGAATTTCATTTTTTTTATTGCTAATACTTATTAATAACTTGTTATATGACTGTAAGTGATATAAAATATATTAAAAATTACTGTTAAACAAATTTCTTTGCGCATTAGTTATTTTTTCACAATGCAGTCATTTTGACTGCTTTCAGGCAATATAGGTATATACTAAGCTCCCGTCTTTCTAGTGTTAATTAAGCATAATGCATATTAAAAAAGTGATATATAACGTATATCATAACTGATTTTAACGGAAAAAATTTGTATATTTCTTTAATATTCATTGTGCTTTAAAAATAAGTGTAATTAGTATAGGCACAGTAATTGGGTCCCTTACCCTATATGTTATCTCAATCTGTTAGAAGAAATATATCTAACCCGATTTTTTATTCGTCGTATACAGTGAGTGTAAAAAGTATATTCGTACACCTCTTATAGTTTTAGAAAACCATATATTTCTTTATGTAATTGTACACTTTTTATAAAACAAAAACACAATTACAATTATTTTATGTTTCAACTACAAAATGTGACATAAATAAATTAACGAAAAGTTGACGTTAATGAGATATATTAAATACAGTCTGAAGTCTTTCCTACAAAAGTGCGGAAAGGAAGAAACCACATACTTTACACTTGCTATAATACATACGTATGCGTGCTACCAGCCGAGCATTGAAGTCGCTGCTCGACGAATGGAAAACTTGTAAGAATTTAACTATTCTTCCTACAGTTTGAGCGTCTTGCATTTTTCTTTTTGAGTGACTGGCGGATGATTTCACTGGTCTAGATTGTTATTAGACTGCATTTATGACGACTTTGAAATGAAGAAACGAGAAACTGTGAGGATACTAAACGAATTTAAACAAGTAAACTTCGTGAGAAGTAATCGTTTTTCAAAATCATATAGAACGTTACTCAAATGTTTTCCCAGGTGTATCGGACCCTAAACGAATTTACCCCTTTCCCTACAATATCGAATCAGACTCGTGATGGTGATTCCGAATAGAGTCTAATAAATATGTATGTTATTAATTCTCTTTAAACAATGAATGAAACAATCAATATAAACTGTCTTTCTCTTTCTAGGAAATTCTGAACGATGAAGAATTTCCAATCATTATAATCACAAAGTAAATAGTACCGCAAGGGGTTAAACATATTATTGCATTATTTTGTACTTGATAAAATTATCAATAGAATTTATTTAACTTCTGTTCCCCACAATTGACTAATTATCATATTTCATCACTGTTTCATTAACACTAGAAAGACTGAAACTTAGTATATACCTATATTGCCCAAAAGCAGTCAAACTGCATTGTGAAAGAATAACTAATGTATAAAGAAATTTGTTTAAAATTAATTTTTAATATCTTTATATTATTTACAGTAAAACAAAAAACAAGTAAACAATTATTAATAAACGTATTTATATGTTGTACAAAAAGTCAGAAAATTCTAAGGAATTGTGTCATTATATACATAATTGTTTTTCTAATTGAAATTAAAAAGCAGTCAAAATGACTTCCTTGGGCAATCTAGTGTTAAAAATATTGTTCTTTCTTATTTTTATCGGCATTGCTTTCTGGAAGTTTTTACCATAAACTTCAGATCGTACCTAATTCCATGTATAACTATATTTTCATTGTTCCTTTCATACAGTAATCATTGCTTCGCAATTAAATCTTATTTACGCTTATTAAATTATAAGGTGTAACAGCACAAAAGTCGCGAGCTGAAATATTCTTGCGTGAGATCACGCTAAGTATCTGAAAACAAATACATTAGGAATAAGCGGGCTAAAAATACTATAGTTGATAGACGCAACACGAGCATTGATGGCTGAACTTTTTATCGAACTAGTCTTTCCTGTGGAAACAGGAATTCCTCCCGGCGGCGACGTCGGGGGATTACAGAAAACAACATTTTTGTTCGGTTCTCGCGAATCAAAGATCATACGTCCGAGAAACGACGTAAACGCGTGATAATTTAGCTGAAAGTGGAAAAACCAGACCTTAATGGTTATATCGTGCGGAACGGCTCTTTCTTTTCTTGAAGCGACGGGGTTTCGTTAGTGTGGGACGTTCGTGGTAAAACGGTACCAAATGACGCGCCAGGCTTCTACGTAATAAGAACTCTGCGTATAATAAGATGCGCCTGGGTGGCCATAAACTTCTCCCCGGGAATCTGCATTATGCATGTTGGAGAATGAATTTTGGGTGCGTCGAAACAAGTTGTTCGGAACGCCAACGCATTCAAAACGTCATCTACGAATACCTCGGCGTAAATTTCACGCCTGCTGAAATTCTAAACGCCACTTTTTGGTGGCCAAGCATGTTTTTTCACTTTCCTTAGACAACCCGAGTCATTTATGTCCAGGACTAATACTATTACTAGACTGCGGATCTTCGTGTATAAACTCTCATTTTCAGAATTCATATTTTCCAAAAATCCCTCGTTACAGGAATAAAATAAAAATGCTAGTTCTTATTAATAGACAGCGGATATTATGCATTTATGACAAAAATGAATAGATGTAATTTAAAACAGTAAAAACAATAGAAGAATTTAAAAATACTGTTATATTCTTTTCAACTTATTAAACATATTACGAGAGAAAATAAATTTCTATTTCACTCCAACTTGTCATTCGGGTAGAAAATTTTTATTTTGCATAAAGATCTGCTGTCTACTTATTAATGTACACATTTTCTCGTATTTGAAAAATCTGCCCATTTCATAACATGTTTAATTACCGTTCTAGGCTTTCAAAACATTTAACCAGTTAAGCGCGTTTGACGTGTATACACGTTGGACCAAATCTTCAATTCTTAACTGTTAACGTTAATGAATTGTTCATTTCTTATCGAATAAAAATGTAATTCTTCCTCACTTTGCTTTACTTTTTTCGTAAAATTTATAATAGCAGCATTTGGCCTGCGTTCGACGTGTATATTCGTCATTGTTTTAATTCTGTGCAGCGAGAGATTTTAAAAATTAAATTCCACAGTTAACTAGTTAACAAAAATTCTGGAATACACATTGAAGTCATTCGGTAAACCAATTCTTCCAATTGCTCAAAAAAGTCAGATCGTTTGGTCCAATTTAAAAAAAAGTTATACAGTTTTAAAGGGCGTTCGAATACTTTCGTGATCCAGTGTATATGCAATTGTATATTGAAATTTCATTGAAATTGTATAGTGAGGGTACTGCCCCCCTCTTCGCCACTCCTCAAAATCTCAGCTCGTTAATTTGTGTAGGTCGTACCGCAGCCTCCAGCTAGAACAAGAAACAGCGATAAAAGAAATATTTAGTTAACACGAGTTCCTCTTTTAATTTGCTTTAACGATATTTTAACGATATTATTGATATATCGTTAAGCATCGAGAAGATATCGATAATCTATAGTCACAGTTCTAGCAAAACGCGCAGCGAATGCCAGGTCAATTAGCGTTGACGAGGAAAAAATCAGGAATAAATGAGTGAATGAAGATCGTCGAAAAGGTCCCGTGACCCTGATGACGGTCAATAACAGTCATCCGTAATTCGACCCTGAACGTGAACATCAACTGGTCAGGTACTGTCCAGTCGCCGACCAGTCGGCTGTGCCCTCCTTCTCTTCTGGAATAGCAATTACCTCTTCGACCTGACTCGCCCTCAGTCGCCGTGGGACACTGGCGATAGTAACACCTGGCCAAGGACATGTCCGTAACTTGTCCCTGACCGTGCGCGCGCGGCGAATCTTTCTTTCTATCGATAGAATCATTCCTTTGGTACGTGACGCGCAAAAGTTCACACCAATAAAGCAGGATTCAACTCGATTCGCAGGAAAATGAGGTTCTCCTGGTGCCTTGGACTATGGCTGGCTCTATCACTAGCCTCAGAACCTTGCCAGGTAAGATCATTTATAGATCGAATCGTTCTATTTCTAGCGACCATACGATTAGGATCTGCTTGCGATCTTCTTCCCTCAGATTTAGCGTTCGAATGTTGCTGTTTATTTTGCTCGTCCAAGTGCACCAGAGATCGAAACAAATTGTCGTGATATTTTCGCAGGATACTTGCTTCAAAATTGTCTTAACCAGTTAACTGTGGAATTTAATTTTAAAAATCCCTCGCGCCACGGAATTGAAATCAAACAATGACGAATATACACGTCGAACGCAGGACAATTGCAATCGTTAGAAATTTTACGAAAAGAGCAAAGCAAAGTGAGAAAGAATTACATTTTTATTCGATAAGAAATTAACAATTCGTTAACGTTAACCGCACCGCAATAGTGATTTGGTCCGACGTGTATACACGTCAAACGCGCTTAACTGGTTAATTAGCGGTACCAATTCTGTGTGAACAATTTTCGTGTGTAGTTGAGGTAGATTCGTAATTATTAACCCTTACCACTCGAATGACGACTGTAAGGCGCCACTAAAAATTGCTGCATCATTATTCAAAATATTTTGCACATTATTAAATTTGTTTGTATTCAATAAATTACTAAAAACTTCAGTATTGTACGAGTAAATTGCACCATTTTCGTATGTATAACGTGAAAAAAATAATATATAGAAGGAAAACATTCTGCGTCGGAAGACATGTGAAAACGCTTCGAGTGCAAAGAGTTAAAATAATTTTTGGAAGTGTGACTCAATAACAAATTCGTATGGCATAATTAAGTAGCACAATAAAATATGTGCGCATATTCTTATGCATTTTTCTCTTGACTGTTTGCGAAGATATAAGAATTTCGAATTTTATGTCGGTGTATCCGAGTTATTCGTAAATAAGTATATAGACAACGTACTAAATTGTTATAACCGTATACTAAGCACAAATAAAGTAAGCGAATTTTTTAGGCGGGGACGTTTGCTGAGAAAGTCAAAAACTTTTTTGGCATCTTTGGTAACAAGCCACCGGCATCCGCAGAATCGCCTGCGCCATGTTATTGCAGTGAGTATATAGCTACATTCTCTTAAGCTTTCATAACGATATATTTGTTTATTAAGTTGATATTTATTGTTGCTAATTTTATTATTATTGATTATTATTATTTAAGACGAAACTACGCGATTAATGCATTTAATTACTTAAACAATCAGGTTGCGGAATGCGAAACGAAGAGAGCCGCATAGTTGGCGGTCAAACGACTCTCATAAACGAATTTCCATGGATGGCGAGACTTTCGTACCTGAACAAATTTTACTGCGGCGGTTCTTTGATAAATGACCGCTATGTCCTCACCGCAGCCCATTGCGTCAAAGGGTATGTTTAACCATAACAGAATGTTGTACTTGCCGAAACAATGCAGTGAAAATAAAAAATTAATCATAAATATACGTGTAGTAAAATAAGCTTCATCGTGAATGCGAACAGAGCAAAATTGTTTAACACGTTGACTGCCATGTCACCCATATGTGGGTGACGGAATTATTTGTTCAGATTTTAAAATGAATTTTTACGTTAATATATTCATTGTACCAAATATAATTAGGATCTGTAAAATGCAAGAAAGTTGGAGGACTACTCAATGTCATACATTTAATTTTTTGAATTTTTATTTTCTTAAATAGCTTACTTTAATTTTATGGAATTTTTGAGGTTTCTAGTTTGGCAGTGAAAGTGTTAATCTGGTTATTATGCACTCAAACGGAATCACCGCGTGTTTACAAACTAATACAATTTTAGAAGTAGTATTTTTGACATTAAGAGATTAATTGGACAAAGCAACGCGGTAAATATTTTATTCCATCCAGTCAATTCTATTTCAAGATTCTACAGGGTGGGCCAAAAATGTTGGACTTCCTTGAGAGAGGTGATTCCTGAGATCGTTTAAAATAACTTTTTCGGCCAGTGGTGACGCGTGTTTTTCATATCACCACTTTCAAGGATGTACATAAATTTTTGGACACCCTGTGTTTCATTCGGGCTGTAGTTTATTGCGATCCAAGATCGTAGACACCATAAACAGAAAATGCATAAAATCCGCAGTTGAACGGTTGGATGCGTCGACGATTAATAAATTAAAATTAATATATTCTATCTTGTCTGCTTTGTTGTCAGCTTATCACGCGTGTAAACAGGTGCCAATTAACAGACAGGTTCGAGAATGAAACTAAAGAAGGACGCCGAGCGCCTTTCTCAAATCTCGATTTAAATTGCTAATCATAGTCCAGTTCTCGAGGCGAGCATGGTCAGCTTTTCTAGTCCCATTTTCAGATTCATGTGGTTCATGATCAAGGTCACCTTCGGAGAACACGACAGGTGCATCGAGAAGGGGGCCGAGACTAGATACGTGGTCCGAGTGCTGATGGGCGACTTCAGCTTCCTGAATTTCGACAACGACATCGCTCTGCTGCGATTAAACGAGAGGGTGCCGTTCAGCGAAGCCATAAGTCCCGTATGTTTGCCATCCGTCAGAGGTAAAAACCATTTAATTTCTCCACACCGAAGAAAATAATCGGCTAACTGCGGATTTTATGCGTTCCTGGTGCACGCGAGCGTTCCAACTGCCATAAAGCCAATCGCATAGCTTAGATTCGTTGAAATAAATAAATACTCGGAACATGTATAATTGATACTGATCTACAAAATGTATTTAAATTTTCAATATAGATCCACGTAAAAAAAAAGTTGCAAAATGCAACTATTGACTTTTTCTCTACAATTTCGGCCAATTGCAATTTTTGCAAAAATTTTGTGTTCGCTTTGGTCTTTTTAAGATACAGTGGCCGAAATAATGATAGGTTCATATCATTTTTATGATATAACAGTGTTTTTCATGCAACATTTCTATCGTTTATTATTGGTATGTGATTCGTTACAATGTAATTAGTAGAACACATAATGTATTTAAAGAATATTATTTTTATTAATGTGTTCATTAATCGATATTACAAAAATTTAGAATTTTTGTACGAAATAAATATAGGTTCACTTAATAATTTTCTAGTTGGATTTAACAAAATGTTACAAATATATGTACAAATTAATTATTTGACCAGAAAACTCAGTATCTTGTGCAAATTTCAATCTTTCATGTTTGTGAAGCTTGTCGAGAGGGGGATTTTTCGCTCTTTTTCGAAGCGTCTTACTCGTTTTCAAAAGTTGTTGCACACGTCGTACAACAACTGGTAAATTTAATTTTGCCCTAATTTTAGAAGCGTACAATTTATTTTTTCGAGCTTCATAAAAAATTTTTCCTCTATCCCTTTGACTCAATTTCTTTGGACGACCAGTAGATCTTTTTGCCCCATATTTATCACCCAATTGCAAAAAATGATTAACAACATTTGAAGATCTATGAATTCTTTCTGCGATGTTCCTATTTGACAGATTCATGTCCTTGAACGCAATGATTAATCCCTTTTCGTGATCATTCAATGACTCTCCACGACCCATTACGCTTTAAATAATTATAACTTGTTTAGAACATTAAATAATACTTGGAATTAATATTAAAACCTACAAACATGAAAGTATTTTGTACTTACATACCTTATAAAATTTCCTCCACGTAGTAACAAAAGTATTTCTTAGATAAATTATTGTGAACCTAAGATTATTTCGCTCTATTACCAGAATAATTTTCAGCAAATTTCACAAAGAACACGACTTTTCAAAATATAAACAAACACCACAGGAGGTGTTCCACGACGCAGATGAGAATGACAACAGTAAACACGCTAGTTCGGCTTATGAACCTACCATTATTTCGGCTACTATAGACCGAATATTAATGGGGGTCGCTGTAGCTGTTTAATTACTAGACATCGGATGTTTATGCAATTTCCAATTTTTATAGAAACATTTTAAGAAAGTGGAATGAAATAAAATTTTATTTTTAATGGGGACAGCCTTTGTAGATCCAAAGCAAATAAAAATCGTGTTAAATTCTCTCGAATTTTATATTATAGCATTTTTTTAACATTTCCATAAGCCATAAATGCATAAAGATCCGATGTCTATTAATTACTATCGGGTCGCTCAGTGCAGACGCATATCGGAAACTAAACAATAGAAGTATTATTATACTGAAACAGACTCGGTGTACCGTTGCTGTGCAAATAGCGATTGTAACACAACAGTGATGGTCTCTAACCTCGGCGTCAATACCCGACACTCGCTTAAACATTCGAAAACAAAAACATATCGTGTCGACCGACATGGTTGCATCGATTCGGGCCCGGTTTCGCTACGCAATTCCGTCAATCAGCATATTATTTACCGGCCGATTGAGTTGCGCCACTGCAGCCATAAATTAGCCAACATACGGGTACCGTGGCCGAGCGCGCAATCGGCGCGATAACAAGCGATTTTTCGTAAATCGAGGACTGCGTTTCGCCTTTGTTCGAATCGAATCTCGAATAAACACGAATGCTACCGAATTGCGTAATCGGTGTTACACCTGTTACCGATATTATACCTGTTACCGATGTCCTCTCAATGAAAAGCGCAAGTGGATCGGTCGGCGCGGAGCGAAACGTTGACCAGGCCGAGTAATAAACAACATCGTTGCCGCTAGATTCGGCCGTTCGTTTTCCCTTTTTGGTTGCCGATCGTTCCGCAGCGTATCTACATACGGGTCGCATAAATGCTTTCAGATAACCTGTACATCGGTACGAAAGCAATCGCGTCCGGTTGGGGCACCTTGCAAGAGGATGGGAAACCTTCGTGTCTCCTGCAGGAAGTCGAGGTACCGGTTATGAGCCTTCAGGATTGCCGCAACACCAGCTACAGCCCCCGTATGATCTCCGATAACATGATGTGCGCTGGATACCCTGACGGCAAGAAGGACTCTTGTCAAGTAATGCCTTTTATTTCCCATTTCTCTAGCCCTCTTCAACCTCTCCAGCCTTCCATCGCGTGTCCCGTACAGGCTCTGCCTGCGCGAGCTACAGTGACTCGCAATAATATTCGCACGCTTTTAAAAATCGTATAACTTTGTTAATATTGAACCATACGACTTGGATTTTTTTTTTTTTTTTTTTTTTTGAGTGAGCACAAGTGATTTGGCATATAAAATGAAAAGAATTTTTTACAAAAATTGCAATTGGTCGAAATTGCAGAGAAAATACTAAAAGTTGTATTTTTCAACTTTTTTATGCGTGCTTACATTGAAAATTTAGAAAGTACGATTTGTAGATCTGTATGAATTATACATATTCTGAGAATTTCATCAAAATCGGTCAACGTTGCAATGAGCTGCAGATGTTCCAAAATGATCACATAAGGGCGAAATTCCCTGACAAGGCCAAAATTCTGCGACTTTCGCCCTTAAGTTTTCATCGTTAAACGTTTGTAGCTCAGTGCAACGTTGTCCGATTTAGATGAAATATTCAGAATATGTATAATTGTGATACAGATGTACAAAACGTACTTTTTAAATTTTTAATATAAGCACGCATAAAAAAGTTGAAAAATACAACTTTTAGTATTTTCTCTGCAATTTCGACCAATTGAAATTTTTGTAAAAAATTCTTTTCATTTTATATGCCAAATCAATTGTGCTCACTCAAAAAAAAAAAATCCAAGTCGTATGGTTCAATATTAACAAAGTTATACGATTTTTAAAAGCGTCCGAATATTATTGCGAGTCACTGTATCTCAATTATTACGCCGTCATTCGCGTTTCATCTTGAACGGTTTTCTTGAGACAGATGTATACGGTCGGACGACCGGTTCCGGAATTTTTATTTGCAATTATTGAAATTATAAACCTAAATAAATTCGATCTCGTCGGTTTCACGAGACAACAGTCGCTTTGAATGACCGGCGGCCATTAACTGGGACACAATTTGACAACTAGACATTTTTCCAACCGATACGATGCCTCGTATTTAGGGGTGTGCGAGAATCCGAAATATCGGGAACCACCCGATGGTCGAGACGAATCGGGAAGAGCTCGGGTTAGGTCTAGTCGGGTTCCCGAAAATTTCGAAATTCCCGAAAGAGTCGGGTTTCCCGAAAATTTCGATTTCGATTTCTTTAGGGAATCCCGATAAATACGAAAATCTCGAAATTTTCGGGTACCCGTACCAAACTCGAAGAAATGTCGTGTTCCCGACCCGATCCGATATACAGGGTGCGGCACAAATTAGTCCCCACGATTTTTCTGTCCCTTCGGATGGTCGGACAGAAAAATGTTTCTTACCAAAGTTACTGAGTATTTAACCGACAAGAAATTGCAATATTTTAAATTAAAAAAAAAATCGATTGCCAACAAAAAATCAAGGTCTCTGTCATATCTTTTAATGGAACTGGGTATTTTTGACTTGATAATATTGTAGGCGACGTCGAAACGAATTCAACGACCTGCTATACAATGACTTTCAAATGACCTTGAAAGATAATATCGCCATGAATCAATTGCCACAATATGAAATATTGAAACTAAACTTAGAACTTTTATTCTCTTTTTTTTATTTTTATATTATATTTATTTGAAATATTTCGACGGCACAAACAAATGAACAAATGACAAAGCGTGCAGAAATGTAAAAAGAAGTTCTCTAATGGAAGCTACACGTAAGACTTTGTTACAAAGAACAGAACTTTGCGTTGCACAAGATGAGATGTGTAGTTCGAAAATTTAATTTAATTATTAATTAATTACATGTACACGTTTAACATTTGTGTTTTCAATATGGCTCCGTATAAATTTGGTTTTTTGTGAGTTAAGTTCTGAAGCAATGTTTACGTTCATTTGTTTGCTTCTATTTGCGAGGCGTTGCTACTACGTACCGTCGAAATATTTCAAATATTCTGACAATTGATTCATGGCGATATTATCATTCAAGGTCATCTGAAAGTCATTGTATAGCAGGTCGTTGAATTCGTTTCGACGTCGACTACAATATTATGAAGTCAAAAATACCCAGTTCCATTAAAAGATATGACAGCGACCTTGATTTTTTTTTTAATTTAAAATATTGCAATTTCTTGTCGGTTAAATACTCGGTAACTTTGGTAAGAAACATTTTTCTGTCCGACCATCCGAAGGGGCAGAAAAATCGTGGGGACTAATTTGCGCCGCACCCTGTACATATTTCGTGTTCCCGCACACCCCTGCTCATATTATTTCGGTATTTTTTGAAAGTTGTATAGTTGAAACTTTGAACTCGAGCATCTTACCAAGTATCTTTTTATGCAACCTGGAAGCTGTTCCTTCTGTTACAATGGTTCTTCGGCATTCCAGGGCGATAGCGGAGGACCTCTGATAGCTGCACGCGAAGACCAGAGATATGAGCTTATCGGTGTCGTGTCCTGGGGTAACGGTTGCGCAAGACCGGGATATCCTGGGGTCTACACAAGAGTTACGCGATACATTGACTGGATCATGTATCACTCGCGAGAGGGATGTTTCTGCGAGAATAACTGAAGTCGACGTTTCCATGTAACGAGGACTACAAATTTGACGAAACTTCGAATGCGATCACGTCACTATCGTCGAAAGAAAAAATTGTTTATCGCAATAAACACGCTGTAGCGTGCGATTTTATAACGCCACATTAACAGACTCGAGATTTTTCAACGAAATCGTAGGCAATAACTTTGATTCATATCAAATATGAAAGTTCGAAGATGCACATTTCGATTCCGAATAAATTCTACGAATTCTTCCAGACCTCTGGTAATCTGTAAAATCTTTGAATTAAGTTAATTACTGTTCAGTTTCCGAAGATTTTGTTAACTTTGGCTAGTGATCGAATCAAACGCTTATGTAATTAACCTTTGAAGACGAACGCAGCGCCGTTGCGTGTACTTGCGTATCCCAGCTCTTGAGGCTGCAAACAAATATTTTAATTATTTAGACAACAGGAGATTGGCACATACCTTTTTTCTAGTATTTATACATTTTTAATCAAAACACGGCTCGCTCGCGAATGTTTAAACGTATTCCGTGAAAGGTTTGAGACTTCGATACTAACGTCTAGCCAGTGCGACTAGCTCATACTTGGGAAATACTCAATTTTTCATGTACCTTATACGTTTCATGAGACTCGTTTTGATAACTCATTCTTGAATAAGTTTACGTCGCGTGTGAAACTGTAATTTGCTCAACGTATGAATAAGATACTGTGTACTCCGAAGACTTAAATGTTTGTTACGAACGAATTAAATTAGAAACAACACAAAGTTCTAGGTGATTATTTACAAAATTACTATTCACTCCTGTCCGATTTTAACACGTTAAGCACGAGCTTGTATCTATGAATTTCCGTCCACGCTGCGAGTATGTGACTACGAGTTTCTATCCAGACAGAAATCGCGACACTGAAAAAGCAGAGTACAGTGAATTCTCGTTACGAGTCAGTGCCAACCTTACGATTTGGAGTCGGTGGAAATTCCCACGCCACACAGTGGGCAAAAACGGCCTTTTTCGATTCAAAATCAAAGAACTTTCGATAGGAATGAGGTAGATCGATGAAATTTTTTTTTAATGAAAGCTGAAACTTTGTAGAATATGGGAAAAATAGGGAGATTACGGTACGAACGTTTTTTAACCTTGAGAAAATTCGTTAAAGTTGCACAATTTCAAGAAAATTTTGTTTTTGCCGCTAATACGCGCGGAACATTTTTTTTTAACATGCTATATATCGTTTCCCATAGATTTTTTCACGCTAATTTCAAATCTGTTTTCAAAATTTGTCTACGACCTCTGGTTTTTGAAAAAAATAGATTTTTGTGACACAAATTAATGAAATTTTTTCGTTAAAATGACTTGATAACACACTAGTTTGAAAGTATATCGTATTCTCATATATAAAACACAATAAAAATAATAATAATGAAGTGTTTTAACGTTTTGAGTTACTTACGAAACATGAAGCACTTCGCATCTCGTCATCACTTGACGTATCGCTGTCATTACTACTGGCACTTTCTTGAAATTGTGCAACTTTAACGAATTTTCTCAAGGTTAAAAAACGTTCGTACCGTAATCTCCCCTATTTTTCCCATATTCTACAAAGTTTCAGCTTTCATTTAAAAAAAATTTCATCGCTCTACCTCATTCCTATCGAAAGTTCTTTGATTTTGAATCGAAAAAGGCCGTTTTTGCCCACTGTGCGCCACCGCGGTAAGGGGCCGAAGCTCGAGAGCCGTCTCTCGAGTTACAATAAGGAGCAAAACTGAACCAATAACCACAAGTTTTTTATAAATCATTATTTACTGCTAGGAATATAGAAGAATAACAAAAAATCAACATTATAATTGTTTTTGTCATAGTTAGAAGTAACTTAAGAAATTTTTTTCAGTAATTAATGTCTCCTCGATTAGCAATGACCACAAAAATAGATTGACTCGGTTTTGCACCGGTCCCTACAAGAAATGTTTACGTGGGATGTTCTAGTAGTATGTTTACATCTAAATTCCTATCTCCTAATTCCTATTTAATAAGATCTCCTAAACTAATGATTTTTTTACACAAATAGATTAATACTTTTTTGTAAAGAATATGAAGGAGCATCAGCTGGTGCAATAAAAAATATATAATTCCATTTAAAAAAAACATTAATGACCTTCGTCTGTCCTTTACACGTCCACCTACAAAAAAAATGTACCATCAGAATGTGCCCCTCTCAAAACCATTCAACTTCATCTGAAACATTGTTTGCTATGCGTAATAATAATGACGTGAATCTAGATGGCAAAATCCAAGATAGAACAAATCCGACTAAAAAGACGCGATATGTACTGGCTTACATGCAAAAATTCAAGATTAAATATGAACAACAAACTATTAATATATAAGTCAATAATTAAACCAATATGGACATATGGTATAGAAATATGGGGAACTACTGCAAAAAGCCACATAACCAAACTTGAAGCACTACAATCCATTATCCTTAGAACCATTGTTAACGCGCCGTGGTATATGAGAAATGACCAATTACGCAAGGACCTCAAGATCAACTCCGTGGAAGAGGAAATCAACCGCGTCTATCCAACAGATACAAATCCAGACTGGAAAATCATCCAAGCGAACCTGCAAAGAAGCTCTATTCAGAAAACCTGCCTAGAAGATTACGTAGGAAGCACCCAAATGATCTTCTACACACGACTTAAGTAGTGAACACTGAAAAGATATTTTCTACTGAGAAAATATCTACGGGCTAAATTTACTTAACATGCTAGAGAAATCTACCGAATGTCCACTCTGGACAAATTGTAGAGTTCAAAGGAGTTTAAAAAAAAAAAAAAAAAAAGATGGCAAAATGTTGCGACCCACCCTGTATACTAGCTTTAAGATACAATAACGAAAACCGCAATTGTTTTTGCACCAACCTAATATAACGCGTTCCATTTTCACGAACAGATGAAGCAACTCGTGCGCCAAAAAGCGTCTAACAGTACCGGCAAACCGGTTCCCCGTTACTTAAAGTTGAAACGAAAATGAAACATGCCGAGGACATCGCGAGGATCGGTATTCTCGAAAAGAAGTTCCGAACTTGGGCGTGGGAGACGCGAAGAAAAAGCCTTGGGGCCTGTTGGATGCGGGCAACCATAGTCCCGCTATACAAACCAGTTGTTTAGCCGAGACCAGTACCGTTCGAACAGTCAAGAGAAAAGCCATGAAGCTGCAAGAACTTGTCAAGTATCTCGTTTGCATCGTTCTGCTAATTTCGGGATCGATTCGCTGCGACCAATTCGACTCTCCAGTAAGCCTGTATCCTTTCTTCGCTACTTCCGGTTTTCATCCGCTTCCTCTACTTCCGGTTAGATTCACGCGGGAATTGAAAAGTGTACACGAATTGTTCCATACAAACGTTGGCGTGGTTTCACACGTTCTAGTACGTTCTGTAACAGGAAATAGTAACATAAATCAAACCGTACCGAAAGTAGCAATAGAAATATATTTCCTAAGTGTTTTATGCATGTAAGGACAAAAGAGCATTGGCGCGCACTCAAGTGATAATGTTCGTAAATTATTCGAAATGAAATATTCTTTGTTTTAAGAATTTCTTTCGATCTTTTTGAACGAATAGGTACGGTTAAATAAATCGAGAATACTTTGGGGCGAGAACAGCATGCGTTGCTAATGTGTACATACATGTATAGACGCTGTAAAAAAGGTTGCAATGTTTTCAATTAGTTTCGCCAAAGAGTTTATTTATTCAGCAGGACTTGATCGCGAAAAATATAACGAGACAAACCAGAGGCGTTTTGGACTTCCTGTTCGGCAGGTTCAAAAGTTGCGGGAACTGCAGTGAGTAAACTATTCTACAAAACGATTCTCCGGATGATCATGAATCAGCCGTGCGTACCAGCATCAATCTCTAATTACGTTCCTGTTGAATTGTTCGAATGCATAAATATGTAGTGTGCGGACGACCGAATCGATCCGGTGAATCGCGAATTCTTGGCGGAGAATACACCATAGCGCACGAGTTCCCGTGGCTGGCAAACGTTCACGTGAGATCGCAATTATCCTTCAGCGGAGTCCTGATCAACGATCGTTACATTTTAACCGCAGCCAGTCAACTAGTCAGGTTCGTAACGTGTTCCCCTTAAGACTAGAAAACAGCGCGCGATCAAAATTGTACATGTTCCAAACATCGAACGGCAATTTATTATGAATATTCTATGAAAACGTAGTGGAAGTATTTTATTCGAGTGATCATTTGAATCTGAAAATAATTGAAGTTTACTTTAATAGCGTAACTCCGGCGGAAATCAAAGTTTCTCTCGGAGAGTACGACAGATGCAGCTTGGACGTATCATCGGCGACGCTCAGCGTAGAATCGGTGTTCCTTTACCCGGAATATAATCCTGGCTCTCGCGCCCATGACTTGGCGTTAATCAAGTTAAGCCAACCAATCAAATTCGAAAGGAGGATATCGCCCATCTGTCTGCCGAATCCAGGTACTCAATTTTTTTCAATTCTTTATTATTGTTCCCCTCAGGGTTACAATTCCTCTTATAACGTTCACAACACCTACGGTCACCCATCTTTCGATGGGCCCCAACGAACATCGCTTAACCTCAACGATCACCATTCCCATAACACCACCGGTCGAGCCACCACTCGCCGGCGAATCCAGGTACTCTTCAACAAAATTTATAAATCCCAAAAACTAAAGACCTGCAGGGCTGGTGTTCACCTAGAAATTGAATAACATGTATTATAAAATGTTTCCAAGAAGAAAATAAGAAAATAAGAGATAAAGAAATACAACGTACAACAATTTTTGTTCCTGAAACATATTAAACGTATACAGTCATTGAACATGTTAACTTCCAGGCTCGACCTACCTTGGTCAAGTGGGAACCCTGGTTGGGTGGACAATAAGCAAAACTGAAGACAAGAACAACAATCAAACCTGTCGTCCACGGAAATTAGGACTTCCGATTTTAGGTCACAACGAATGCATTAAATCCGGAATAAATTCAATGAACATCCACCAAGACTCCGGTTGTGTTGGTATATTAGGTGGAAGTTCTATAGTATGTGAGGTACGATAATTAATTTTATCAACACGCGTTTACCAATTACCAATTTACCAATTACCTTCTTTTTTTTTTTTAATCCTCATTTGCATCGTCTATAACACGACATATTACTTTCAGGTACCTACTTTATCAGTACCAATACCTATTTGTTGATACAGTATAAGATTAAAATGCATATTACTTTAAAGGAATTCATCATACTAAAAATTTATACTTCTTACATATTTAGAGAGAACGTTAGTAATAGCAAAAGAGCATTGCAATTTTTAAATTTAAAGTATTCGAAATCTGATATCATTTACGTATTCATTATTTTTAGTACAAATTCTAAAGGGAGATTAAGAGTAGACTTTCATTTTTGTAGATCGTTTCAACATTGTTTTAACGAAACTATCAGAATATTCAAGATTTGTAATAATTTATCATTTTTATGAATTTATTTTTTCAGAACGATGTAGGTTTCTCAGTTCAATATCGTTCATATGCAGGAATTTATGATCTTGTAGGTATGTATATCGTTATAATACGCTATTAGAAAATTATACTAAATTATTCTCGTCTCATTCATTCTTACACCTGGCAACTTACAAATAAGAACGCTGTATAATTGTGCAATTGTTGCATAAAAATGCATGAGATATTATCGAGCTTTATTTGTATATGAACATAAAATAGACAGGACCGTTACTGATAAGAAAATTCATATTTTGCGACAGGCATAATTTCGGACGTAAATGAATGTGGCAACGAACCTGCAATTTCGATTTACACGAGAGTGGGTCCGCATCTAAATTGGATATTGCAACAAACTAAAGACGCGTGCTACTGCCCTAAATAATAGCAGAAAAGTATGTTATTTATTTATTTGTATATAGAATAATAAAAACATGAGTATTGAAATGTTAACATGTACAAGAGTTTAAAGAGAAAAGGTTCCAATAAAAACGTATTTTATTCGAGTTTTCGATAATCGAGTCTCTACTGTACTAATTAAAAATTAATTTTTCCTAGGAAAAACGAACAAACAATTTGTTATCATACAGGATCGTTGCTTATAAACAAAGGATGCAATAATTTTGTTGTATGAAATTTATTAAATATCTGATACTGAAACTTACAATATTTTTAGAGCGTACCGTGTATAAGTGGACGGCATATCGTGTGATAAATTAATTCGGTACAATTTCGAGTAAACTCATTGTAAATATATATGACTAAGGTTTTATATTAATACATATTAACACGTAAAAATATCGGTATTTATTATGCACTAAAATTATTGCTTAAATCTAGAATACATAAATTGTTATACTTATTTTTAACGCCAATGTGAATGTATTTAAACGGGATGATGAACAGTAATTGTCATGTGAAAATTTTCTTTTAAAATACAACATTTTGAAGGTTACATGGAAAATGAAAATTAGAACTACAGATATTGTAACAATATCGATGGGACAAATTATAATAACTCTCTGCTGTGAACACAGTTAAGAGATCAGAAGCAGATCAGGGTTGATCCTTTTTGAGCACTTACTTTTAGATGCAGATATTTCACATAAGCAATAAGTGTGAATGGGAAATTCAATTGAATTGTCGGTATTTGGGACACTGCACCAATGATTTTACGGTATCTGAGAGCAACTACTGTTCTTCGAAAAAATCTTTTTGCGCCTTTACAAACGAAATGTATCGCTTCCAAAGTGAGCCACTTTCGTAACCGATAGATCCGGCATTTAATATTTATGTATGTACAATTATACACAAAAATCTACATACACCTGGCACATTTCGAACCATTTGAAAATGAAACAAATATTTTGGATATTATATTTACACGAATTAATTTATTGATCAAAATTAAACAGAAAAAGATAATGATGTGTGTAAATACATTTACTCTCAAGGAGAATAGAGATATGATCAAACAGAAAATAAAAACGTACAAAAGTAAATGTTTTCGAAGACATCAAAAAGGTCGTTATTTTTGACAATTTAAGTAACAAATAGTCAACATCCATAAAATGTACGTCATTTTCTTTTAAATATTTTAATTCTATCAGGTATATATAAACTTTTATGTCTGACTGTATCTTCTAAGTACATACCACAAACCCATATACTAAAATTGTATTTTATAACAACCGTACTGTGAAAACTGAAGGAACAAATGTAACACGTTATAGAAAAGTGATCCAAAATAATTCTGTATTGATTAAAAAAAAAAGGAAAACCTATTTCTAGTAAATAAAAAATGTCCTTTGCTAAATAAAATATTTAATAGAAATACGATAAGCACATAAATCTAGTAAGTGTTTGTGTAATACATAGAAAGCAACTAAAGATATAGATTTCATTTGTTTGTATTCAAAAATCATTCTGATATGATAAAATCAAATAAGAAGTGAAATTTTAGTAAAATATTATACCATGATAACATATAATGAAATTGCGCTGTATTATTTAGCAATAGTTCTAAGATGGTAAAGATTTATAGAACAGAAAGAAATAGTTAATTCGTTCAAAATAAACTCATATAATAATGGAAGTATACTTAAATACAAAACGCGTTGCACGTGGGGTGCTATTATACAGTTATTTTGATGTATCAAATACATTACATGCATTAATATATAACATGGGTAACATTTGCATTACACTGTGACGTAACTGCTTCCTCTAATGTACAATCTAGTTTACGATAATTGGCTGTGCTAGGACGCCGTCTACCGCGGCTGTTTCGTGATCTTCGTCCTTCTAATACAATCGCTAGTATCTGTGACATCAAAAAATGCAATTAGCAACAGTGTATAGAAACAACTTTATTCATTCAAAAGAATCTATTACCTTTTGTTTATTATAATAACCAATGTACGCAACAATAGAGATCAAGGAGAGTACTGTGAAGTATGTAAAAAAGTGGGATTCTTCATCCGTCCTCATAGTATGAAAAGAAGACATGTTGTCCTTATCTTCTGAAAGTTTGTGCATATTTTCAGGTGGATCTACCAAAAAGAAGTTTATTAAAAAACAAAGCAGTAACAATGCGCCTGTTGAGATTTTTGCTTAATATTCAAATTGTTGAATGCGTAGATAGTATAAAAACAATACCTGTATCAACAGGTGCATCAAGCACACCTTGATCATTTTGATCTACAAGCATAGTTACATAAACACAGTATAAGATTACACATAAAATTAAAAATCCAAATATTTACAGATCATTACCATCAATGGATTTGTCATCTCCTATATGATTCCATTCATCTGGATTAGTTTCAGTATTCGCACCAAATTCATCAGATGCCTTATTTGTAATCTGCGAATCTTTATTTCCAGGGGGTAGACCCTCAGTTTGTGGTTCCTTGTCTACATTTTGTAATTCTTTGTCTCCATTCTGCAATTCCTTGTCTGTATCCTGCGGTTCCCTATCTAAATTCTGTAATTCCTTGTTTGTAGTTTGTGAAACCTTGTCTACACCTTTTGGAATCTTTTCTACACCTTGTGGAATCTTTTCTACACCTTTTGGAATCTTTTCTACACCTTGTGAAACCTTGTCTACACCTTGTAAAGCCTTGTTTACATCTTCTAAGTTTTTGTTTGTGTCCTGTGATTCCTCACTTACACCTTGCGGTTTCTTCTTTAAATTTTGTGGTACTTTATGATCATTTACTTCAATATGCTTAGGATCAGCTGGTTCATTATTTGTTTTCTTCTGACTTAATGTTTGATCATCACCATGTTCCCGATCATCCATAAAATTTGGTTTTGTGTCTGTCGTTTGCACTGGCTTTCTTTCTGAACTTAATGATTTTCCAGTGTCCTTATAAGATGTACTTCCTTTAAGTTCATCTTTTGTTGTATTGTTTTCGTGCGACGTAATTTGTGAATGTGGTAATGGTTTCTGTTCTTTCAAACTTCGATCTTCATTTGGATTTTGGTTCTTTTTTACTGTTATACTTCCTGATCCTGTCTGAGACTCGGTAGTCAACTTCTTAATATCATTATCAATACTTTTACTCCAAGCTAATATTTCACATAGTGGAATAAACTGATCGTTCATACCGAAACAAAAGGGATAGCATTTAGTGTAATTATCTAATTTGTGTAGAAACGATAGCATTGATTTTAACTTTTTATGTGAAAATGTTATGCCCTTAATACTTTTACAAAACATGTTTCCGCGATCATCCTCCTTCTTGGGAGCTAACTGCAGTAAATAAGAGTTAAAAGATGTCTCATTGTTAAAATTTTTAAGAAACGAATCGTGCAATTCCTTGTATTGACAAACTTTATACCATGTATCATAAAATATGAGACACAAAAACGTATTTCTGTATATATAATCTTCTGTCACATTTCTTAGTGGATATGATTCATTAGCACAAGTACTTATAATAGTTTTGGTATATAAAAATTCTGGAACTTTACATAATTCTTTATCATCATTCATAAAATCTATAATCTTTATCGTGTTAATTGGATCACTTGACACATTCGCAAAATAAAGGAAAAAGACGAAAATGGCGAGCCCATTAAATGAATGGACTGTGCGTTTTTCCATTATTTTTCCTGTTTATTAGCAACTACTCCTTTGAAAAGATGATAGGGTATCAAAGCAATAGTTCTACCGTTTTCTAGACGTCATACTTTCTTTAATTCTAAGTATTTTCTGGATGATGATAATTCTCTGCGTTCTCTGATTCTTCTTCGTGCTTATTGCCAATACAATATCAACAATTCTATACAAAGTTTATGTCACTGTACCGGACATAACCTTTCAAAATTCAGTTTATGTATTTCAACGCAAATCCATTCATACACTTATCACAGAATTCGACAAACACGCCATCTTTTTCGTTCACTGAATACATTAGTAACATAACCTTTTAAACTATTGCTACAAGTCCTTAAAAATTACATAGATAAATACATATGTATGTTTTAACAATAACATATTTATTGTATAATGAATAAACCGTTTATTGTTTTACAAATGTGTCTTAGATAGAAACAATTTTGAATATATATCAAAATTCATATAAAATGTTTATATAAACAACATAATTACTAAACATTCATTAATTTAAAATTTAGACCGGGCATAATTAAAAGCAAAAACTTGAATTTTTCTGCAATAGGAACGTACTTTACTGTGAGATTTCTGAAGCATTATAGTATATACATATAAATATAGATTCTTTAATTCTTGGAATGCTTGTAAGTCTAAATACCTGCATGTAAGTACTTACTTAACTAGGTACTTACATATACAAGTCTATAGATTAAAGTCCGTTGCATTTTGCTTTCATCATGCTAAATTAAAGAAAAATTAAACGACTTCGTAATTGATTAAATTTTTAAAGCGATTTTATTTCATCTCAATTTTTACGTCGTACATATATTAACGATTTAAATCTACCAATAGCGATACATGAATCAAATCTGCCTCTATTCACATTCCTCATAAATACTTATTTTTCGCTACTATTCGTGGATTAGTAAGATTTTGAATTATATATAATGGAGGAACGCATAAATTCGGTAGAGTAATATATCAAATGAATTCATAATTACAAATAGCACACAAAATTGATTTAAACACACGGATATTTCTTCTGAAAACAATACTTTTATTTTATATGTGAACAAATTCTACCGTGCTATATTTAATACGTATTTTTAGAACACCTTCTATATATACGTAAAAATTTTAAAGTCATATTTATAGTGTTCATCGTACAAAACCTTGACGGGACTTTTTAAAATTCAGTTTTTGTCCCATTTTTCTTTGTTTTATCTCCAGGTTGTTCCACATTTTTTGTATGTAATTGTAGATACATAGTATTACATTACATATTAGTTCATTTAAAATTAAAAATGTTTGTATTATTCTTCTCATACATATATAATAACACACTTACCTTATTATTTAAGCTTGAATTAGAATAGTAGATACACAATAATTATTTTGATCTAAATATATGAATCGCTTATATACATATACAAAATACTTACGTGTGTACTCCATAATCAATATATGCAATTTATGTAACTATAATATACCCTATAAAAATAAAGTTTGCATAATAACATTTACGGTTTTCTGTATTTTAAATTAAATTACACTTTTACCACGTTTTTATTAAAATTTATATGCGATATTTATTAAGTTGATGCATAATATAGTAATATTAATAAAAAATTGACTTTTTGTATAACATACAGAAAAAATTATATTTATACATAATGTCTGTAATAAGAAAGTCCTTCCTGGGGAGTGCTTGCTTTTGTAAATACACCTTAGTACTAAGTACATAGTCTATGACAGCTGTTGCAAACAACCCTTAAACCTTTTCTATGCACGTGCGTTTCGCACATGTATAACCTACGATTATTTTTTAGTTAAATAGAAGTTTTTAAATTGATAAATTCGTAGACCAAAAGGAAAATAAATTGTTTGATTAGTTTGTAATGTTTAAAAGCTTTACTAAATTCTACTTATATCTCATTAAAATTTATTGTACATTTTCGAATATAGTGTAGTCGACACTGAAAGCATTTTCATTTTTAGATGATGCCCTACATTGAAGAAAGCCTTCAGACAATAGACGTTCATAGATAATAATTAACATGTGGGTATTTTAATCTCTATGTTAATATATGCATCTACCTCTCACACCAAAAATAAAGAAACAGTCAGTATTATAAGTTAAGTTGAGCGGTTTGTCTTCCGTGAGGTACGTTTATTTTCTCTATAAAATCTAATGTAATATTTGTAAATCCAAATCTTTTGTAATAATTGATAAAGAAATTCAAATAACCACACATATGGTAATCATTAAATTATCTTTTGTATTATATGTATATACATATATATTTTATTAAGAGCTTCGCTTTATATTATGCAGGTATAGAAAGATTTAATGTGATTTCATCATCCATATTTATTAGAAGATTTTAATGATCTAACTCATATAAGATCTATTATACATTATATTTATTTCACATAGTCAAAATGGTTTCCCAAATATTTGATGAATCTCCAAAAGAAATGCAGTTATTACATTCAGATAGTGGATCACAGAGCATACAGCAAAAGAGGGATAGTATGGAGAAAGTACAAATGAAAAAACAACTTGGTCTTTTAGAAGGTGTTGCAATTATTGTAGGAATTATATGTGGTTCAGGTAAAAATTGCAGATAAGTTTTAATTTTAATATTTAATGAGTGAATAAGTTAAATACTAGCAACATAAATTGTATAAAGTATCATAGATATATGATTTAATTTTCATATATAATTGTTAACTTTGTACTATGTGTATTATTAGCAAGCACAACATAATAAAATTTATATGCTTGTTTAGGTATTTTCATTTCTCCAAAAGGTGTTATTGCAGAAGTAGGAAGCGTTGGAGTATCTTTAATTATTTGGGTTTTATGTGGATTACTTTCTATGATTGGAGCATTATGTTATGCTGAATTAGGAACTTGTATACCTCGTAGTGGTGGTGATTATGTTTATATTTGTGAATCTTTCGGAGCACTACCATCTTTTTTGTACTTATGGGCTGCCAATTTAATTGTTGTGTAAGTCGAATCGTCTAAGAAATAAAGAAATTTATCTACTGTATGTAGCTTCGAGTAAGCAAAATGTAATACTATGAGAATAACTAATGAGATTATTTATTTTCAGACCAACTACTAATGCCATTATGGGATTAACTTTTGCACAGTATGTTTTGCAACCATTCTTTCCAAATTGTGCTATTCCAGACTATAGTGTACGATTAATAGCAGCAGTCACTATTTGTAAGACATGTTTTTTAGATTTAAAATATCGTTGAGTGTATTTTGGCATTGAAAAGCACACACAAAATACTTCTTTTAATAGGTTTACTTACATTTGCAAATTGTTATGATGTTAAAGAAACGTCTAAAATGCAGAATGTATTTATGTTCACTAAAATTGGAGCATTAGGAATTATAATCATTGCTGGACTTACTTGGATATCACTAGGTAAGCAAAATTTAGATACAGTCGAGTCGGAAAGCATAGAAGAAGTAAGAATATATTATCATCATTAAAGATATATCATATTCATTTGTCTGCATACACCAATCGTTAACTTACTTTCCAACTCGACCATAAGTGAAGAAAACATTAATAATTATGTAAATAGTAATATCATACAATTACTAATCCTTCCATTTTTTTCAAGATTATTATTCTTTATCGATTTGATAACAACAATATTCATTTGTAGGTCATACAGAAAATTTTGAAAATTCTTTTGAAAATACTCGTACAGAACCTGGAAAAATTGCAGTGGCTTTCTATTCTGGTATATTTTCATACTCTGGGTGGAATTATCTAAACTTCATGACAGAAGAATTAAAAGATCCTTATGTGTATGTAATATAACTTTACACTATAATATTAAGTTAATTCTTCTACTTTTACATATTAAACAATTGCCTTGATTTTGCAGAAATTTACCGCGAGCTATCTACATATCATTACCTTTAGTTACTTCGATATATGTATTGGCAAACGTTGCATATTTATCAGTTTTAACACCAACTGCTATGATTGCTTCTCATGCAATAGCTGTGGTAAATATACATTCTTTTGTATCCACATGTAAGTCTTTAAAAACAAGCTAATCGAATTAACCTTTGTTAGACATTCGGAGACCAATTACTTGGTGTAATGGCTTGGATAATACCAGTAATGGTAGCTGTATCTGCATTTGGAGGATTGAGTGTTCACATTATGACATCATCCCGATTGTGTTTTGTTGGTGCTAGAAATGGTCATTTTCCCTCAATGTTAGGTCACATTAATGTTTCAAGATTTACACCTACGCCTGCCTTAATGTTTCTTGTAAGTATCAAAGATATATATGTGCATATAGTATAATTATAGATTTCCAGATAAATATTATTAAACGCCTATAATTTCATCTTTTTATGTTTATTTATAGTGCATTTTGTCTCTAATAATGCTCTGTACAAGTGATATTTTTGTATTAATCACGTACTGCAGTATAGTTGAATCATTCTTTATCATGCTGTCAGTAGCTGGTGTTCTATGGCTTCGTTATAAAGATCCCAATATGAATCGACCAATAAAGGTACATTACATGATCAATAATAATACAAACATAAATATATACCTTCCAATAAAAATATGTTTTTATAGATGCCTATATGGATTCCTATCACATTCGTCGCTATATGTGCATTTTTGATCATTGTTCCTTGTTATGAAAGGCCATATGAAGTCGGTGTAGGTACTTTAATAACTTTATCTGGTATTCCAGCCTATTTTGTGGGCGTTAAATGGAGAAATAGACCAGTATGGCTTCAAAAAATGAATTGTACGTAATACAATGTTATCGCTAAATTTAATATTTAGCTTTACTTATAGAAAATGTTCATAATTAAGTAATTATATAAATTTGCTACTTTCAGTTAAAGTTACTTATACTATCCAGAAACTGTTCATGTCTGCTACTGAGGAACAAGACACCTGACTTAAAATATTAAGAGTTTAAAAATAATTTGATCTGCTTTCATCATACTAATGCTAACTATATAAATAATAGTAATCCCGGTGTTACCATCAATTACCACATGAATGTGTTCTTCGTATACAAACTATGTACACGAACTATAAAAAATATTGCTATTTAGCATAGATAAATAATTTACCATTACCTACTATAATACCATTTACCTATATAATTTATTTTGGACAGCTACAACTGTCGTGTGTTCGGTTATACACAGATAGTACGATTATGTTGGTATTCTAATGTATTATTTTTTTATAACAAATTCGTATAACATTTGTGCGTGATTATTTATTGTTATAAGCTTTAATGTTTTCTACTTTTTCCACTTTCTATTTTTTACACTTTCTACATCAGGAAAGATATGAAATGATAGATGTTAATTGTAAAACCTGAATAATCGTGTTATATGATTTTGTTAATATTATTAAATGTGTGATAGCTGAATATATTTATTATATGAACGTGCATGAAAATCTTTAATAAATATTTTCACGAGTATGATATTAATGTATTGATTGTTAACCATTATAACATCAATAATACCATCTTTTTTTGTAATATAGTTTCGAAGATTTCGTGTCGTCTAATATAATCATTCAACTATTGTGTACTCAGATATTTTAAATAATATTCTTACTTATTACATTTGTAACATACGTATTTATTTAGGCAATCAAAGTTTGAGTATGTTACAGTACAGTAATATACTTTTTAAAATTGTAATATCATGTATCTGTACATATTAAGATTTACACACAAATTTAAAAAAAAAATTTAATGGTCATAATAAACTGTTGAAGTTCAAAATAAATACTGGAATGTAGAACACATGTCTATTCTTTGTATGCAGACTATAACAACATAGTAACATTACATATATAGATATTAACAAGTACAATACAAGTCATAGATTTTTATATGTTTTATATGACTCAACATTTTATGTACATAGATTAATGTATATCTTCTGGGTTAAACATTCCCTGCAACGTAAAATTAAAAAATCTAATTAATTGACCTTTAAGTAATGTTTATGATTTAATGTTTAATTAATATTCAATAACAATGTTGTTATCATTAATCATCAAGTGCAATGTCAATAATATAACAATATTTAATATGTACGTGTATTTTTTATTATTTATTAAAAATATATGCGATGTGGGAAAACTGCTAGAAGTAAACAATCTGATTCCATTTCGGTAATTAAACTGAAATAAAGGCAATCACCTTCTTATCGATTTATTATAAATTAAAAAATAAATTTTTCATTTTAAATATTACATGAAAATGATCTAGGATGCAAATGTATAAAATATAAATTAATATAAATATGTACGTGTATTATTTAGTGCAGTTATAAATAATATAATCTTACCTTAGCACGTCTTAGAATGGAGTCTTTACTAGCATCATAGGGATGGTCTTTACTGGGAATTTCTAAGACCGATGGTATTGGTTGAGTGTGACTATCGATTACATGACGAATCATTTCTGCAATCTTAAACAAATAATAAAACTTTTTATTATAGCAATACAATTACAGTAGAATCCCATTTATCCGCCTCGAAAGGGATCAGACCAACAACATAAATAACACAAATACATTTTATGCATTTTATTCATTGCACATTCTATAAGTATACTTTTACAACAATGTTAGTATGAAGCAAAAGACACACACTATAACTTTAATTTAATTAGGATGTTGTAAAGAAGTCTGTGCATTTCTTTTGTGTCAGATTTAAGTGAAATTTACATGCTGTACGTCTCATAGATGCTTCACTATCATGAATTCATTAAGTTCTGAGTCGTACACTAAGGATATTAATCAATCAATGGATAAAAAAAGACGGACTATTTGTGACAATTCGGATAAATCGGAAATCCGGATTAATGGGATCAAGATAAACGGAATTCTACAGAATTTTAAGCAAGATACTTTATACTATAATATTTGTAATATTTTTAAGAAAATATATAACTTTTAAAAACACATTTGATACTTACATTTTGATTGATAAGGATAATATCAATATCATCTCGTTTAATAAAACGTTTAAATGTATCTTCTATATCGCTCACTGGAGTATCTGTAAATAATATATATGTATAATTTGAAATAATCATCGATTCATTAATCTTAAAAGAACATCAAGTGTGACATGTTGACAACAAGAGTAGTTAATCAAAAAAAGAGTAATTCCTACAGAAAAAGATGCATACTTTTATCTACAACCATAAAATTGGATTGACGATGCTTATTAATCTCGCCAACTCCGCCCAAAAGAAATCCCACGCATGTATCCTAAAACAAAAGTCTCGTAATTCATTTTTAAATATAAGAGATGAAGTTTTAGCTGTATTTACCTCGTCTCCGATTACTGCAAGAAGTTTACCCTTTCCTGCGGAATGAAGAGCCATTGCAATGAGCGAAATAAGTATAAGAGGGAAGATTTTTTACAAAACAAACGTATTTAATACAACGATTATTGATAGTGCATCAGCTGACAAGACACACCTATATATGTACAACTTCAGCTTCTTGTATATCACGTGCCAAACTTGTCCAATCGAGGAAGGTGGAAGGGGTAAAATGTAGTCAAGTTTAGAATTAACAATTGCTGAAACACATTGACGTTTTGTAATTGTCTTATTGTTGACCACACCAGTGCTGCGGTTTGTTTTGTTTTGATACATTACTCAAGATATAAAATAAAATGTTTGTATCATGCAATTTCGATGCGCACCATTTATATACATCGAAATCTCTAAGAATTGCAGTTTCCCTTGATTTATCGAGTCGCATATCTATGTACTTTAATTTCTATTTTTAGCTATTTCATCTTTACTTGTATAGCATTTAGTTACAAAAACATAACATTATAACGAGTTAGAATTCGTCGATAAAAAAATTCACTCGAAACCTATGACAACTTCAAGATGAACCTCCCAAATGCGTAAACGTGCGTAACGCGTAATAGCTAGGGTTATGTTTTTAAGTACATGTGTATATAGCATAAACTCTGTGTGTATCTAATATTAATTATGTATGGACGTAAATTGGAAGACGGAAGCTTGTGTTACATTCAATAGTTTAATGTATGTTTTATTCTATATTTTTATGCGTGAAGTCAGCCAGACTTAATAATTATTAAAGAAACATTTCAAAATAGAATACATGTTCTACAATAACCATTTTTAATTACATTATTTGGGTTATAATATTATAGAACATTAGGGTTGTTCAAAGGTGTTGTGCATTTTTTGTAGTTAATATATTTACAAATGCCAGTATTCATGATCCACATTCTTTTTTATTATAGACGAAACAGGATACATTTAATTAATTTTTGGCTATTAATAAAGTGACTATTTTGTAACCCTGAAATGTACTGATGGATGTAAAACCATTATCAAGTATTTGACGATACTTTAATATTGCGTTTTAGTGAATGATGTGACTTCCGTAACATTTAATAATTAACTTATCAATAGTAATTAATTCTAAAAATATGTGTTGATTCTGTTTTAGGAACTTCATGTTAATGACACATGCCCTGAAGACGTGACATAAGTGGACAAGAAACATAGTACAAAGACATGTCGCTTATAGATAACACTGATAGTTATAAAAAAATGGTTTCCGAAGAAATCATGCAAACAGCGTGTATGATTGGTGGAAGCTCAACCGAATTTATGGTTTTACCGAAATATGAACGTATAGAAGAGTCGTTGGTAATGAAATAATGAATATTACAATATAATACTAAAAAAATATATATATGTATATTCTTCTTCTACAAGAAGCTGACACAAATTTTGGGTGAGGGATCTTGCGACTGAGTCTCTATTCTAGTCACACTCTAATAGGTTGTTTGTTTTCCTTGTCAAACAACTCGATGATGACTGAGACAGGGTACCTATTTGGTTTGATATTGTCCTTAAGTGGGCTGAGAGTTTATGGGTCCAATAAATTGTGCAGCGATATTTTTTGTTGAAAAAGGATAGAATATATCATATCTTCTCATTCGGGTAGTGGGGCATAGGTATCTAAAAGTATCTCTGTGTCATCTTCTCGTGGACAAAAAATACTAAACTATGCAAGATTAGCATAGATGTTTACCATTAACTTTCTTAACTACAAATAATTTTTATAGGTTGTTGGTGAAGAAATAGTAGTAGACGAGAACATGGATTTAGACCAACAAATTTCTGAAGAAACTGTTTGTGAATCTAAAGAAGCATCTGAATATTTTGAAAGAAATATAGACACAATACCTGTTGAATATGTTGATGATTCTGTATCATTATCTACAAGGAACATTGCCAAACAAAAATGGCTAACAGATGATGCCAGTAATGAGGATATACTGGTAAATGTTACAAAATTTTCAAGAATTTGCGAAATTTAGTATAAAAATTAGATATTAAAGCACATTATGTTTTTTTCTATACACATCTATAGTTACCAGAACCAGAAGAGAGTGAATCTGAAATCGGTTGTAGTAGAATAACAAGTGATGACCAATACGAAGATGAAGAAACAATAGCTACATTTGTAACCGCTACAGGTCAACAGTTAGCATTATATGCAGTTGAAGATTCAGAAGAAATTTTTGCTGTAGCAATGTATGACGAGTCTGGAGTACCTCCAACGAGTTTTCAATTTCTTATGAAGTGTGTAAATAAAATTTCAACTTTCTACTCTCGATTTTCGCCTTATATTATCTTAGAGAATCACTTCTCAAGTTTTGTCGTATCTATTGTCCAATTTAAAGATTTTATTACAAATTTTCAATTCCTAACATTAAATAATGAAATGGTTATATTTTCAGGGCTGATGTTGAAAGGTTAATAGGTGAAGGTGCTGTTAGAACTGTACGGAAACCAACACAAATAAAAAAGCAATTATTAACAACACAACCACCAATATTCTTTTCTAAGAATGATTCAACAAACGATATATTAATACACAATGAAAACAAAATTATATCAACCAATCATCAAACAATGCAAAAGAAAGATAATGCATGGGAAGAAAATTCAACGTTGATGGAAGATTCTAATTTAAATCTACATATGAAACGAGTTTCCAACATTATATATGCATCTGATGATAAAAACTCAGACTTAACATACTTAATGATGGACAATTGTTCTGTAAATATTGGTATGTACTTAAAGTATTGCTTTGTTGTTTTATAACTGTAAAGCATAGTTTGAGAAGAAAATAAGTAAACACTAAAAACATTTTGATTTAGCAGATAACTCGGAAGAATATCAAGAAGAGGATGAAAGCGATAGTGAAATTTTAGAACAGTCAACCGTACAGTACATCCTCTTTGAAGGCGATCAATCTGATTCTGAATTAACTTTCGACGAGATTCAAGCAACACTTCGGAATCTTAAATCGGCCGAATCGAAATCATCAAGGAGGCAATTGAATAAAAATGTTGATACAGAGCAAAACAGTTTTGTAAATATTAAGCAATCTGATGAATGCCATCATTCAGTACATAATAGTTCTAATCACAGTCACATTTCCAATACGTTGACAGAGAGAAAATTAAATTTAGTAGACAGCGAAAAAGAATCTCTGGAATCATTTACAGATTCGACAATGAATGGAATATCGAATAACACAAATTTAGATCTCTCAAACGGCTCCATAGAATGTGTATCACCAGAATCGACACAAATGCAGTATAGAACTAAAAGATCCCGTAAACAGCAATTAATTTCTGTTAACCGCGAAGATTCAGAAATAATTATTCAACCGGCGTCTCTTCTGAGTGAAGAGGAAAACAATGTTAAGAAGAGAGGTAAACGGAAGAAATACCGTCAAAGGAGTAACGACGCGAAAAGAATGAAGAAGGTTAAACGTAAGGAAGTTGAAGTTATTGAAATCGATGTTGATGAAGAAGAAAATATGCTTCAGTCAAAGAGGGATGTTGTTGAAATAATTATAGACGATAGTAAGGACAAATATTCTAGTGATAAAGAGAATGAAATTATTATGGTAGGAGATTCAGATGAAGAATCATCGCAGCCAAATTCTAAAAAAATATTACTACAGTGCCAACACTGTGCAAGAAGCTTTCGGCAACAAAGAGCATTAGAAACTCATTTACGAGTTTGCTCGAAATCACCATCAAATTCGATTCGATTTAAAGAACAGAAAATAAAACATTCAAGTAGAACGAACGAGGATGCGGTAAAGAAACAATACACTTGTAAAATATGTCAAGAGAAATTCGATGTTGTTGTAGTGTTAGCACGTCACGTACGTTCAGAACATTCTCAAAGGAAGAAACGTAGATTTAGTAAATCATCAATCGAACGGCCATCTATAGAGGTTGAAGAAAAAACGGAACCTATTGAATCAAAAAAACAATTGACTATGATTAAAAAGATTAAAAGAAAAAGGAATCAACGACTAAATTGTACCTGGGAAGTAAAAAAATTGAGTTGCTCCGATTGCGGCAGATGGTTTCCGAGTGCTGCCTTATTGAGGGCACATTGTTTGCAACATGGTACAAAAAAAACTGGTAAATTTTAATCAAATCCTTTTGTTGATAATATTTTAATATTAAGTATTCATTCACTAATGTTAGATGCAACATTTTATTTCTGTGCTCTAATTTTACAGAACACAAGATACGCAGGTGTCACATATGCCAGAAGCTAATAAGGTCTAGATTGCTTTTTGTACAACATTTAAAAAAGCATAGAAGTATGCAAAAAAACCCAAAGACGATAGCAAATATTCAAAAAAAATTACATACCACGAGATCAGTGACGAGCAAGATTACAACACTAAGGAAACGGGGACGACCACGGAAGCTTTGATTGCTTTAAGAAACCACATATAGAACTCCTTCAAAGCGGTGATATGTGACTAATATTGTTTACTATATTATTTCCTTTAATGTGAAATATGTATAATATAATGTTCATACTTCCAATAAAAATTGGAAATATTTATATGTTTGTTGGAAAAGAGATATTTCTCACTTTAAAGCACATATTAAATATATAGCCCAATGTACATAGTATTTAGGTACATTATATATGTTGTAGATCATCTAATTTTACAATGTCATTAACATTCATAGCTTAATATTAGTACAAAGGCTGACTTCCCCTAATTAACATTTGTATCTGAGCATAGCATTATTTATAAATTGAAGATTTGATAGAATTAGATCACTAACGTGTTTAAAAGAGATTAGGTAAGTCAGCCTATACACAAAATAAGTGCTGTACATTAAATCTACCGTCGTACTTCGAGGACATGGTTGACCATTGTAAATAAAACACATCTTTCAAAAACTATTACATTCATATTTGTTATTTATATATATATACCTTTTAGGGGGTGATTTTACATGAAAATGTAAATGTTTTACATGAAAATAAAGCGCTATTTTCAGATTTTTAGCGCCACTGTCGTGCTGCGCCATCTAGCGGGCGATTGCTGAAACAAATTGGCTAGAAGTTTGAGCGTTTTGCCGCTGCACGGAATGGCGCTTTTTTCAGATTTTCAGCGCCATTGTCGTGCTGCGCCATCTAGCGGGCGATTGCTGAAACAAATTGGCTAGAAGTTTGAGCGTTTTGCCGCTGCACGGAATGGCGCTATTTTCAGATTTTCAGCGCCACTGTCATGCTGCGCCATCTAGCAGGCGATAGCTGAAACAAATTGGCTAGAAGTTTGAGCGTTTTGCCGCTGCACGGAATGGCGCTATTTTCAGATTTTCAGCGCCACTGTCATGCTGCGCCATCTAGCAGGCGATAGCTGAAACAAATTGGCTAGAAGTTTGAGCGTTTTGCCGCTGCACGGAATGGCGCTATTTTCAGATTTTCCGGAGCAAATGATTCTTGCCGAATTTCTCACGGTACCTTATGTCGAGAGCGGCAAGAATCATTTGTGGATGAATAAATGTTGAACGAATACAACAATAACAAATATATCGCGGTAACAGTACACTGAGAAATTTCTTTTTCAAACATCGACTTCTACACATATTGTTTTAACACATTGACTGCCATGTCACCCATATGTGGGTGACCGAATTATTTGTCCAAGTTTTAAAATGAATTTTTACGTTAATATATTAATTCTTCCAAATTTTATTAGGATCTGTAACATGCAAGAAAGTTGAAGAACTACACAATATCGTACATTTATCTTTTATCTTGTATCTAGTATCTTGTATCTTTTTTCTTTTATCTTGTATCTTGTATCTTGTATGGCGGTCGCGGTGTGGGTAGTCTCATTTTTTCCCGAATTTTCCAATTTCCGGCCAACTTTTCCAAACTTTCTTTGCGTAAAAACCTAATGCGGACTAAAACGAACATTAAAAAAAAAAAATTAGCCAAATCCGTCCAGCCGTTTACACGTGATGTCGTGACCAACGAACAGCATTTGATTTTTATTATATAGATTTTCGACTTATTCTTTCATGTAGAATCACCCTCTTTTCGCTTGTACCACCAGTTACCAAACATCCTGTATATTAACCGATTTTAATAAAAAATTTAATATATTTTTTTTAGTATTCATTATGCTTTAAAAATAAGTATTTTCTACTATAAGTAATCTGGTTCAACCTATTTTTCAGACACAGAGGTAGTTTGGTATTTGCATTCTGTATTTCCCTCCCGTGATTTCTTGTAATTTCATACAACGTCATTCAAACGTTTTATTTTTATTTTTGAATTGGTAACATTTTTATTTCTATCACTTATGTCTTTGTTATTTTTCAAAAAATTTTCCGCTCCCCCCTCCCTCCTAAATCCTCCACTGTCGGCCATCCATGACCTTCGTTAACCTTGTCAGCTACGGTAGGATCGAGGGAATGTCAAGTTCGTTAGTTTCGACGAACAACCACGCGGAAAATAAACGTGCCATCGTTTCAAAATTACTTCTTATATTTCAATAATCCGATCCGTTACTTAACGTACATCGAAAGAAACATCGAGTGCAAAGGGTTTGCTTATCATACTAGCCTCGTTATAGAATCCACTTGGTTTGCCACAGAACACCAAAAGCGTTACATACAACGTGTTGTCCTCTCTCTTTCTCTCTCTCTCTCTCTCTCTATTTCTTTCTTTCTCTCGTCACGCATCTTCGTTTCCGGTGAGGACGAGAGGCAGTTCTTCTTCAACGGAACTGACATCGTATTCCCGACGCATTTGCACGAAATTCACGACACGATCCAGCGTACACACACACACGCACACGCACACGCACACACACTCAATCGCATCTCATTCTTTCCCCACGTACTTACACGTACATCAAAGATCTCGGTCTTTTCCACTTCCCCCTCAACTCGTGTTAACCCTCGGACGGCTACTTTGAATCAGGATTTCGAGAAAAACAAACAAAACAGCAAATGTGCTTCACGTGTCGCTGCCTCATGTACGGAAAGAAACGTCAAAATAAAAACGGACACTGATCACGGCCAGCCGTGCGCTCGCAAGTTAATACTTTGAAGGACTGCGTCACGTAGAAGTAGTGACTTAATTCGCGTTGCCTCTTCCAGCACACCCTTGGCACAATATTTACTAGACATTTGTAGATTACTTCTTATACCCATTATTACGGTGTGATATATACAATTTTCGTTCGAATGTGATTTTCGGAAGCGTTTCATGCCTCGAAAAAGGAACTTTTCCTCGCATTGGTACAGTCGATCGACGTCCAGTGCGGATATCCGGAATTTGCGTTTGATAGGGTAAGGGACCCAATTACTGTGCCTACATTAATTCTACTTATTCTTAAAGCATTATGAATATTGAAAGAAAGATATTAAATTTTTTTCATTAAAATCAGTTAATGTCACATAGCTCTTTTTTAATAATCATGGTGCTTTAAAGATAAGTATAATCAATATAGGCACAGTAATTGGCACGTTCAGAGTAATTGAGTCCCTTAACCTACTTCCAAAAAATGGCATCGGCTCACGTTCGAACTGAAAAGATTACTGAACCAGAGTGAAGCGGTGAAGCTGAACCAAACAAAATTCAAGGGATTGCTTGACAGATAAAACATCGATTTATTATCCTTTAAGCAACGAACATGTTTGTGGACACCGTACAAAAGAAAGTTCAGGGAAAGTTTCGGCTGCGGGGCAGAAAGGTTTGGCGCGGGGAACACGGCCAACAAAGTGTTAAGTAGCGTGAAAAAAAAAAAAGAAGGAAGAAAAAGAAAAATGGGTCGGCCTGCCGAAGGTTAAAGTATCGAGCCGAAATGCTTGGACGCGTTACGCGGTCGTGCGCGTTTAAATGCCGATCGGTTAAACACGTTCCTCGTCGGAAGCGGTCGGAACAATCGGGGAGGAAAAGAAACATCGGTTCTGGCTCGCGTGACACGAATATATAGGAATGCTTCGAACGAAATGGGTAAAACGGAAACCCGGCGCGGGGCTTGTGCAAGCGCAAGTAAAACACAGATATCGCAATCGTTCGGATATACAAGATGCACGCAACGAATCATGGCCACGGCATAAACCGATCGATACACGCCTAGAAAAATCGCTCGCGGATCGAATCGTGGATCGACCACCGTTCCCGAACAGTTTTACTCTGTTTCACTCGAGCCAGTCGCGGTTTACCATTTGTAGCTCGCGAAACTGTTACGAACATTGACGGACACGCGTTTCCGTTACTGCGAGCCGATTACGGTCATGGTAAACCTCGAGCGGGCATCGATCGAAGAAGGATCGACAACGCGAAACAGGTTTGGAAGAACAGTTCTTCCCGAACGGTCCCCCGATCACCACGGTGATACGATCGAAGTCTGGCGGACTTTGCCACGCTAATCGGCAGTGGCAATTTTTGCACAGGAAATCGCCACTCCCCAAGCTGAAAGTAACAAACCGCCTGGACGCTGCGACGTCGATGTAACACCGAGTTTAACGGGGCGAATTCTCTGTTCACTCGTCGCGACGCCACGATTCGAGCCCGTCGATACTCGGCATCAGATAATAACACTTCCGTAAACTACTATTAAGACTCACTACCGTTAACGATATATAAATACAATCGAGAAATAAATAATGCTCATTTGTAACGTTCGCTAATACAGTTTTTTTTGTTTTTTTTTTTGGTCGCGCACGAGCAGGGAGAGGTTCCCCTAGGGAATTTACAATCAGATACGACCGTTCGCGGGATACTATTCCTCGGATCGAGAAACGTGTCCTCTGCCCATGCGCATCGCTATCACATTTATAAATTAGACTTCGGATCCCTTGGATCGGCAACAATCACTGGTTTACATCATCAACACGGAAAGAGGCTTAACGCGCTCGCTACCTTGTCAAGCGTTGCTGTCTAATTCTAATTCGTTCAATTCCCTTCGAAGTATGTACTTACAATATCGAGGACGTTCCGACAAGTTTTCAAACACGGCTCGCAAGAGTTTTGTTGATTTTGACAAGCGCGACAATTCGGCTGAAATTTGTCTCTATGAAAAATATAGAACGGTAGAACATTGTAGGATAATTAATTCATCGACGACACCGATAGAGAAGAATGATCGGGGTTAACCCTTTGCGAACGAAAAGATTTTCTAGCGCGTTACACACCTATTTTCCTACAGAACAAGATTACGGTGTATAAGAGTTGAACGAAGGAAAACATGAGCCGTTTATTTTGAAACTGGCCTAACTCCGTTTTTCAGTTTTTTCCGGTTATCATGGTTACGTGTACAACTTTATGTTATTTATCAGTAAAGCATTTCAGGTTGCTTATAATCCGAGCAAATACGATAATTCTTGACACATAAGTTTTCAGAGTTAGTTTAATAATCGAACCGTGTAGTTTGAAAGTGGCCTAACTCCATTTATACTTAAATAATCAAGATAATATATTTACTATTGATAATGTCGGAAAGTAGTGATGAAGGTAATTTTAATTAATTAGTATTTACAATTTAACCTCAGTTTTTGGACAATTGCGTTAGTTGAATAACCAGTACGTTTAATTAATATAAAACTTAAAATTTAATATTAAATTTTAGAAATTATTTCACCCACGCGGAAGAACAGAACAAGACTATGTGGTTAAAAATTGTCCAATCTTTGGAAAATAATGTAGAAATCAAAGATCACAAATTTTTAATATCAGGACATTCGTTTTTACCAAATGATAGAGATTTTGGCGTGGTAGAAATGTCATTAAAAAAAAAATAATTTACTGTTCGTTCCCCAAGATTATTACAAGATTATGAAAAAGTGTCGGAAAGGTAATAATTTTATTGTAAATGAAATGAGACAAGAAGATTTTGTATCAACAAAATTATTAGAAGATGCAATTTTTAAAAGAGTAAAAAATTCTAATGGAGAATCAATAAACTGGCTAAAAATATGTTGGATGCGCTTTGTCAGAAATGAACCGTATAAAATTTTCTATAAGACATCAATGAATAAGAATGAAAATTTTAGAGTCCTGAATTTATTACCACGTCGGGGTAGACCAAAAAAGTTCGAAAATATTGTATTGACACCACTGTATAAAAATATCAGACAAATTACAACAACAAAATTCAAGGACATGATGGACCTATTACGATATATACCACCGGAACATCATGATTACTTCAAATCCCTTTTACAAGCACAAAATGTAGATGAGTAGTAAATTGTTTTGTAATAAATTTATGTTTGTAATTTTGCACGTTATGTAGTTAATTGAATCGCATAAATTATGTTCCTGAAGTGTTTTAAGGATATGTAAAATAAATTCAGTATTGTTTTTTTTTTTTCAATTTGAAGCATCTTAAATTATGTTGAATGGACTTGGGCACCTTCAAATTTTATAATGAATCTGGTTGTTAATTTTGAAAGTGGCCTAACTCCATTCTTGATAAGAAAACGCATATTATTCACTTAATAATTGCCACTATTTTAATAGGAACTATAAATTTAACACCCTTAGATACACTTAAGCAGTGCGACTCATTAAAATGTCCTATACGTATATTTTTAAATTCATTGAAACGCAAACCCTTAAATATCTCGATTTTAAGATAAATGGACTTAGGCCACTTTCAAAATAAACGGCTCACATGTTGCGCGTAACGAAAAGTCGTTTGGTATTACGTATTCGGGAATAACTGTTTCACAGCTTCGGTGGCAGCGTTCGTCCGCACAGGGTTAAATTCTGAATGCATCCCGAGGGTGCTCAGGGTTGAAACGAAGGCGCGGTGCGCGAAGGTAGCGGACGCGTTAAGGAAACGTCGAGTAGAATCGGCACAATCAACAACGGAATATAGACCACGTTGGAAAGTAACACGTGACTGGACGTATGTATTCTGTTTTCGAGCGAGCTCGTTACCGGCTGGCGGCCATCGCCATTGACCGCCGTCGACTCGGCGATTCGTCAGATTTTGCTGGTTTGATTCAGTACTCGCGTCCGAACTCGCAGGTTTAGCAAAATAATTATTAACGCCTCCTCGATCCGGAGCACCGACGCTGACGACAAATTACCAAGAAAACACGTTAAACGCCCTGTGCACCAAAATGGTTGCGCTCTGTACAAATAGTCTTCAGCAGGAGAACGATCGGAGATGGACAAGCATTTCTCATGATCGCATAGCTACGCAAAAATAACGATCTATACATTGCCATTTGTGATATGAGAATTTTAACCTAATGATCGCCGGTCTCATCGACTCGTAGTCCCGATCGTCGCCATCTTTCATTCGAATAAAATCTCTCTCGCATTCCCGTAAACGATAGAACGGCCCGCGTCGGTCGGTTCACAGGGTGTCGATTACACGATGCGTTAATTAAATAGACTTCCTATTCTCGTAAACATTCATAGATTCTTTGTAACGCCACTGCAAAAAACATAACCGGAAACAGCAAATGCGGCAAAATTGCAGGGGTATCGGTGGATGGGTGGGGTGGGGGGGGGGGGGTTCCGCGTTGCAGATATACCACAGCACCCAACGATGCAATTAATTGGCAGAAAATCTGGGCGACGCGAAACGAGATAATCATTAGCTTTTGGCCTGTACGAGGTTCCCGAGCCTCGGTCACATTGTACAATGTCCGACGAACGACCGGCTGGGGGGCGCGGATATAAAAATAAATGTTTGTTCCCTAAGTTTGCCATGTTGGAACAGCGCGCAAGCATGTCTCCTGTATGCACTTCTTTCACTGAAAGCACATTTAACAACGAACGATGAACGTGTACTCTTAACAAATATATTATACATATAAATGATATCCGATAAAATGAACGACTCGAAAAATCATAGAAAAATCGGGCAATCAATTACACCGAATTGTTTACGCTATTACTTTCAATGAAATATACAGAGATTTCGGACTTTCACGGCCCGGCATCATATAGTTGTGTCTGTTGTGGCTTTCGGGTGTAAGCTGTGTCCTAAAGGAAGAGATTTCATCATGGGATCGGAAGACACACTGATACTAAAGTGTGTAACATTTGGGTTCCACTTATACAGTGGGTTCACTCATTGTTCTGGTTCGGCCGAACAATTAAAAAAGTCAACTTTGATTGGTGCTCACCGAACAACACAATACACAATTTAGTATCAGTGTGTCTTTCGTCACCATGATTTGAAACGTTGGGAAATCTCTTCCTTTAGGACACGGCTTACACCCGAAAGCCTCAACAGACACAACTGAATGAAATATACAGTTGTGAATGCGAAACGTCGCGCGGAAGAACACGCCGAACGCTTCTTCCGCGGTGCAGCGTTTTCTTCCGCACAGATTTCGCGAAGTTGCGAGTTTGTGCATTTCCACGTTGTGTGCGTGTATGTGTGTGTACGTTTATATACACGGTTTCCGTGCTCTGTTCTGTACAGATATAAAGACGGTCGGAAGAAACTGAAACAGAAGCACCTCTGCGTTCTTCGAGGATTCGTCTATAAGAAAGGAAGGGCTCTAGGTCCGGAAATGTATCCGTCCTCGTGAAGCGAAACGACGGAGACACGTTCCCAAAAACAGTCTTTTTAACCTTATCGTCTCTCTTCGAAAACGAGTAATTTAATTTTGCTGGGCCTCGGACGAGGCCCAAACTGGAACTTTCCGAGAACGTGGCCCGCGTAGTTCCGGTTTTCCGCGGTCACGGGATCTACGGGTGCAGTCCTCGCAAATGCTACGATCCGGTAACGACAATAATACGATAATATAGAATATGCGCACGCTAGAAAATTCAACAACGCGTGAAATACAATACAACCAACGAAAACACACCGTGTTGTGCTAGCCCCTCGCGCGTCGACATTTGGCTCGCTGCTCTCCCTTCACTGTTTTTGTTTTTACTTTTTTTGTCTCTCGGTTCTCAATCGTACGGACGGCTCGCTCTCGTCGAAGAATTATGTATGTCGTTTTCTACGATTCACAGTTCGCGCGTGAAAATCAGTTCCCAGCCCGACGATCGCGTGGCATCGTTCGTTTTCGTGACCGCGGACTGCTTTGTGCTCTCTGAACAAGTTATGCTAAAACGAGTCTCGTTCGCGTACTTAAGCAGCGTTTAGTAACGCGTAGACGCGGAAACGATCCACCCCCTCCTCTCGCATCGAACGGAGCAAACTCATCTTCAGCCCGCGGCTGTAAAACAAATGTTACTTCGTCGGCTTACGGTCGAGCCTTCATTCCGATCGTACACACGTCACATTTTACTGTGCGCAAACCAGAGACGGGCGAATTCGACGAGCATGAATTAAATTATACAAATTGAAAAACTACAAATAAATAAAACGTTTTCTTTGTTTAATCCTTCGGCTCGTACTGTGGTCATTTCTTAAAATTTTATATAAATCAACGATTTTGATTTAGGATACCATTTAACATTCGATTATACGGTCTTTCGCTTATAATTTCTCTTATTGTAAATAAAATAATTTATATATGTAAATAAAAATAAATATATAACAATGGATATACTGAAACAACCATCTAGGTAACAGGTTTCGTGCCCATCTCTGCCAGGTAACTGTATCTACCGCAGTGACAATACAAACGTGCCGGACAAAACCTATGCGCGTGCGTTTTGCGGTAATTCTCGCGCGTGTACGTGTGGTCGTTGTAGTCGTGTGTCGAGGAACGAAGCGAAACATTCGAAATGATCGGTAACTTCTAGTAAACGATTTTGTCTCCTCGCTTTCTTAAACTCGATTCACATAAAGTCTCTCTTTCTTTCTCTCATACACGCATACACATGCATACTCGGTACGGGCAAGCGCGCGCGCGCGCGCTCATCAATCACTGCTGACGTACCATTATTATATAGAGTCCGAGGACCTGTTAACTCTTTCCCTAACGTTAACCACACGCGTTTCTCCGTCCTATCCGGTCTATGCTGTTCTCGCGAGGCTTTTACAACGTTACTAGGAATTATTACAAAGTATATTGATCATGGCCGACAGATATGACGATTGCTTCACACACGAAAGAGGAGCCGGTGACTGATCGCGATCTCGAGAAGGCCTTCGTGAAGCATTCATTTCCTTCCTTCGTCCCCCATTTATCTTTACCCAACACAGTGCACAGGTATCTTCCGGACATATACAGAGCCTATTTCGTCGTTACATGTTCTTTCTCCTCCTCGTCTTCTCTCTCTCTCTCTCTCTCTCTCGCCTTTTTTTGTGTAGCTACGCACAATATTTTGTTCGTTTTTCTCGCCGTCGTACGACATCCCAACATCGTTTCAGACCCAGGATAAATCCCCGATGATCGTTCGTTTTCAGCGACGTTGGTCCCTTTTTGCGTGTGTCCTCGAGCGATATCGCTAATCTGCGAATCCTACGCGATTGGAAAAGCAAACCAAGATCGTTGAGAACAGAAAGAAAGACAACGGATTTTAACGTAGGTCTGAACAAGCGTAAAGAATACGACGTTCGCCTAATAGATATTTATATCCATAATACACATATATACATACTTACATATATATATACGTATATATATGTTTATAAATATTCTATATACATATATACGTATATTTATAAATATACACATTCTCATCTTTTTATTTTTAATATTTATATATATTTGTATATATTTATATATACATACATATATATAATCGTTTTTATAAATTATATTCTAAAAAGGAAAGGTACCACCGTCGATAGTCACGTGCGACCCTATTTAAAACTCTATATTGCAACAATATTAATTCTCTTTTATCTCTTCTTATGATATATATATAGATTTCTTTTTGCTTTGTTAAATGTATATACCACTTCTTCACCTACTTACTTTACGTCGACAGCAAGCATTTTTCTTCGTTTTATAACGGACAGGTGTCACGTGACATCTGGTGTATGCGATGGCCGACAACGACACGCGACTTAACGAATCCTATTAACACGACTGACTAGTCATTACAAAAATCTCACGGCGAATGTTTATTTCTGTTTGGCGCATGATAAGCAGACCTGGGCTTCCGATAAACAAAAAAAAAAAAAAAAGAAAACCTTACGTCACGCCGAGCCGTGTAATTGTGTGCCATCGAAGTTGTAAATCCGAAGAGAAAATGAGTTTTAAATATCCCAACTTCCCTCCCGACGTTAAACAAACGTTATTCTTAAGTGATGAAGTACTTGCCGCACTTTCCCTCTGTTTCGTTCGTCCCAATGTAATTCGTGCCCAGGCCTGATGACGAGAGTACTACCGTCCACAAAGAATTGATTTTTTCTTTTATTATCTCTATGCTGCTACCGTAAGTTTCGCTAAATATATACGTATATATATATTTGAATTGTTTGCGTTTTTCTTTGTCTCCTCCTGTCGATAAGCTTCCCCCTTTCCTCTCATTTAACCGATTGTAAGTACAACTTGGAAACACCACGGAATCGATGACGATAGTTCTCTTCGAGAATCGAAAGGAAACGATCGTTATTGGCTGATGGAAATTAATCTGAACAGGCGCCCGTTGCGCGTGCAAACACGTGCACCGTAAACGTTCGCAACGTACACGTACATGTTGTGCATACAAAGATACCCTTCCGGATTTTCTCCCGCTCTAATAAAAAATATAAACAAGTTACGTCGAAAATCGTCTGTTGACAAGCACGATCGCTAGAGTATCTCACGTGTAACGTACAAAATAAAAATTCAATAGAAAAATGTTAGTCGACTTCCTATGATTAGAAAAAAAAAAAATAAGAGGAAATTAAAAAACGGAGACGAAAAAAAGGATAAAAAACGAACGTTTACAAAAACATCGACGGTTTTCGACCGACAACTAAAAAAAAATAATATATATATATATGTATATGTATGTACACGTATAATCTATCCGTAAGTCGCGATCTTATAGCAAAAGAAAAATAAAAGAAATACGCAAAAACGGCCTGGCCGCTCGCGACGTCAATACTTGCGCGAAATGCGAATAAATGGACTACATAAATACTGCGGAAAAACATAAACAACGTTACGTTGAACGAAACGTTAAACGTTCCTCTAGAACAGAGCTGTTCAGCGTTTGCTCCGTACGGGCAGCGATTTTCTTGGGTATACACAGAGCGGGCGGGCACGATGCCAAGCCCCTGCGGGCAAGGCTGCTTGAATTGGCGGGCTATGTTACGGCCTACCCCCACTCCGTTATGTCAGTTGTCCGTAGCTGTGCCCAGAGTCGCCAGATCAAGACTCGTTCCCCCACTCTAGTTTCCCCTTCTACCGCGCTATTCCCGATACTCTCGCCACGTCATGGTCACGTGACGCATTTCGTCTTTGTCGTGCATACTCCGGTATTGGCATGGAGAGGGTAACTTTTTCCCCCGAATTTGTGCTCCCTCCCCTCATCTGGCAACACTATCTGTGACCATGGACATCGGCGGGCGCTTTCGCCTGCTAATAGACACGTTGAACAGCTCTGCTCTAGAAAATAAATGAGAACAGAGTATAAACGTTTTTTTTTCCGTTTTTGTCAGCCTCGATCGCCGTTTCACCGGTAACAAAAAACAATTACCCGACACCGCGCGTTCTTCTTTCAGAGAACAGAAAAAAAAAAAGAAACAGACAAAAATGACGAGGTCGCATCGTCAATTGGATCGATATGCTCAACACAGTCCGCGGGAACAAGTTCTTCCGTGCAATATCGACGGGACACGATCGAAACACGCGAATCGATTGCTTACTTTCTTGTCGTAAAGCCGAAAGAAACCGATGGATGTTCAATTTGATCTCGCTCGTCGTATCGATGTGTTCAGGACGGCAATCGTTACGTTCTCACGTCTCTCGTTCTCTCACTTAATCCGGATCGGCGTCGATTCTGTTCTGACAAAAACGGATTTTTACAACCGGGGATGGCGACATCGTGCGTTACGACCGATCGTTGACACGGCGCGCGTAACATTTTTACCTATACGCACCGGGACGTAAGAGACTCGAAAGAAACGTCGCGCTGCACCTGGCGACGACGAAATTTCTATTTCCTTTCTTTCTCTCTCGCTCTGTTTTGTTTTTCTTTTTTCTTTTTTGTTACTTTTCTCCATTAAACGTACGGGATAATTGTTATACATGGTAATCCTAAACGATAGGTACACACGGTACAGCGATAATTTCCGGTCGAAATAACGCGCGCGACCGGTCTTTTTGTTTTAAGCGTAGGCCGGACTAACTCTCATCTCCTTTGAATGTGAACAGAACCTTTTGTGGCTCGATATGCCGAGCCAATCCTCGTCTCCTCGGTATCCCCGCTCTGACTAGATTTATAATAAGTGCACGAAAGCGGATGAACAAATCGACCATCGATCCTGATCGAACGGATAATTTCCGAAATCGATGCCCACTAGGGTAATGGATCCAATTACTGTGCCTATATCAGTTACACTTATTTTTAAAGCATAAGGAATATTAAAAAAGAGATATTGAATTTTTTTCATTAAAATCAGCTAATACATACGTTACACATCTCTTTTTCAGTATTCGTTACGCTTTAAGAGTAAGTGTAATTAATATAAGCACAGTAATTGGGTCCCCTGCCCTATATCGAGCTTTTCATTTCAACAAGAAATGCTCGATTCTCTTCGAACGGAATTATCAACGACCAGGATGTAACAATCCGGATTCAGTACACGGAGAATATCGTTACACGACCCCGTCGATACATCGATAGAATACTATTATGGTTGCTGGTCGGTAATTATTGCTATACAAGCAAAAGCTGTAAAAAGGTACAGATCAGCTACATTTACAAGCGAACGATTATCGCTCACCAATGATCGCGGATACGATACTGTTCTCGCGTGAACAGTGTTACGTATACATACGTGCATATATACTTTCAATGAGAAGAGCATATATACAGATGTACACTGATTAATTAAGATATTACATAAGAGTATATATTTATGTGTGTGTGTATACTATATATATACTCTTGTGTTCGATTCTCCCTGTACTGACCCTGATATTCATCCTGCGTATCGTTAACTCCTACAGATCGTGCCTCGTGAGTAGCATGGAACATCATTTTGCTCTCGATTGTTGCTGTCCGCAGCATGGTTCGGGTCCTGCACAGGCTCGAACCATGCGGAGGACAGCATATGGAAGTATTCTACCAATGATCTCTTTTTATGTGTGTTGTGTGCGTGTGTATGTGTCTGAGTGTGGGTGTTTTTTCCCCTTAAAACAAACCTCTAATATTGTGTGTGTATGTGTGTGTGTATAATATGTACATATATATAATGTATAATATATACATATACGTATATACACACACGAAGGACATAAAAATGTACGAGTACGACACGACGACAAGGATCACGACACCGATTTACGCGTCCCGTCGCGACGACCAGCCACTAGACCACAACCTGGGGCTGAGGCTTTTTTTTTCTTGTTTTGTCGTCCAGTGACCCGTCGCGCGTCGGTCACGGGAAAATATTTTTTTCATTTTTCTTCTGCTACTATATGATTTCGCCGTAGGTCTCTCCCCTCTCTCAATATTTACGATCGCTAAATCGCGTTATTACTAGTCGTTACGTTCTATTATTACTATAGTCAACTAAATCATCTCTTTAGACCTAATAACGACGCCGGACGGTTTACACCGAGGATTCGCATCGGACCTGGAACCGGGACCGGGGCCGGGGCCGGGACCAGACGTGATTCATTCACAATATGGCGGCGTCACGGTCGCGAATCTCTCTGGAAAGTCTGAATCGAAATGCTCAGTGCAAACGCGACGGCACAGGATGACGAATAACATGTCTAAACTTATAGAGTATTTTGTGTTCTTCCTTATTCTCCGCTTGTTCCGTAAAAGTGTCCATCGCGCGTGAGAAGATAATCAAACTCCCGTCAGCCAGTGGAATCAGCATAGTGTGCCCGAACAAGAGGGTAACCTGACACTCGCTGAACTCGCGTTTTTACGCACTGCGGAGAAGCTTCGATTACTTTATCACTTAATACTATACAGAGCTTTCAGCTTTTCTAATTCAAATACACCGGTTGATGCATCAAGCCTTAGAGACACCTAACTAGAGACAACATGTATGAACATTTTGGAAGGTGCATCAATACCGCTAGGTGGACGTTCGCATCCTTATACTCTTAACTTCCCATTACCAAGAACTCAAAGGATACACCGAGAATTCCTCGCTCGGTTAAATGACTGATTTCTGCTGTGAACATAATCGCGGGTCTCGTTTGTCCACAACGTTTCTTTTGTTTTTAGGCGTACCGTCCAAGATAAGTAGACGCGTGTGTACACATACGTATATATCTCTTATATAACTTTGACGGTGACCACCAGTGGACACCGTCGCGTCTATGATCGCTTAAAACCCTATGTTTAAGTATGAAACCGCATGGTCACCTGGTCAGATCGTATCCTGCTCGATCTACACCACGAGACCATGGTACTTAGGTATTTCGTGTACTCTTGGTTCGTTTATGGTAAATTTAATTTAAATCCTATCGGAGAAGCGCTGCGAGATGCTCCTCTGGGTTAAGCTCGACGAAAAGTTTGACCGTTCGAAAATACCAGACTTTTTTTGCTCGAACTGGACCGCAACTTCTCATGGTTTGTTTGTTTTTTCTCTCTCTCTCTTTTTCCCTGTCCTATGGTATTTTATGCTATGTGCACAGATTTTATACAGACTCTCGACGTTTAGAATCGCGCTGGCTGTTCACTTAAAACTTAAGCCCAACTTACAGCCCATCTTTCAGTCTTGATCACTAGTGACTCGACACTACACTAAAAACCTAAGACTCGACTTTTTTTAAGCAAGGTTTCTTAATCATCTGTTTTGTGTTTTGCTTCTATCGGAACGAAAAGAATGATCCGTGTAATCAAAGGAAACTATCGTATCGCACATAAGCGCTAACCGGAAAAGAAAATCACGGAAGAAAAATGCATAATAAAGTGCCAAGTCTTTAGACAAGATTTAACCGTGAGTCTGCACGTCTGAAAAGATTTCCTCCAGATTCATTTCAGTGGGATCGAATCTTCAATTTAAAAGAAGAAAAAAAAAGAGATGTCGGAACCATATACATGCTCCTTATTTCCTAGACCCAAGGCTGTTCCTGTGCAAATAATTTCACCTTTCTTTTCACTGGTATAAAATACTTTGTATCGAGGGACACATCCTCTAAAAGCGTTCAGAGAGGAAACGAAATGTACGATCAAGAAGTCGCTGGAAAATTCTTATCGATTCAAATCCTTTGTTCTCTTCTAATACGTCCGTAGAGTTTCTAATAGTATTGCGAATACTTTTTAAAGAGTATCAATTCAACAGAAAATGTCGGATCGCCCAGCGATCCTGTAACCCTAACAAAGAACATCTTTCTTTACTCGCTTTTCTTTTCTTTTTGTACTAATTCCTTTAACCAGAGTACTCAATTTTTTCAAAAGTACATTGTTCTCAACCAGCGTCTCAAATGAAATCTCTCGTCTGGCGTTTCCTCTCGATCAACGCTTGCCTCTGGCTTTTCATGGAAATGAAAAGAAATCCACGATCTGTCGCCACATCTTAAGACACTTACGATCAGATCAAAATCGCGCTATTGTGATTATGCTAAATAAACGCCACGGTATCCATACCAAAACGCCACGCTTTGTGAGAGACAGACGCGTCGAAGGCTTGGCTGAAGTTTCCGAATTCTTCGATGACCTCCACCGCAATGTTTCCATGCTTGAAAGTTGCTTCTGGTAATAGATAAAGTGATCCTCGGTGGAGACGAAATACAAAGGAGACCCCGAGCAGCTTCGTAAACGCCGATGTTCAGCTTTGCAGATTGGCGTCTTCGCCAATTTTTTAAGCGAGAAGCGTTAAGATATTAACATCATACTCTCTGCTTTGATCGTCGCTTCCTTATTGCGCTGTAAATCTTGCAGGGTTGAAGTCCTTGTTCACGTAGGAGAAATCCTGGAATTCCTCTTGATTGATGCAGCTTACTTCTTCCGGATCCTCCGGCGTCAATACAGGATCCTCTCCTGTGAACTCTGCGTCGAAGTTCATAGTATCTTTATCATTTCTCTGAAAAATACAAGAACGATTATAATACCTTCAATCGATCACTGTTTAATTTATAATCGAGGTATCAGTTGTGACAAGCTAGTGGAAATATGCCTCTAGTCGTTAAGAAAAATGTTGAAATCATTTGTTAAAACTAAATTACCCCTTTGAGGGCTATACCCGCTATAGAGGATCGAATTCATGCTGATTGTAACCCTGACAAGCTTCTATTGTAAATTTTTCTTGTTCTGCAAGTCTGCTAAATATAAAAAAACTAGCATGGTTAAAAAAGAAACTTACGATTCTAGGTCTGATGGGTGGCCTTACTTTACGCGCTTCGAGTGCCTCCCAATCGATTGATTGAAAAAATGGATGAGCCTTTATGGCCTCTTCACGGCCATTAACTGCAACGCAACCTAACCTTTCATCGGGATTTTTCGTCATGAATCCTATCAAGATCGATATTGCTTCCTCGGAGATCCATACCGGATAAACCACTTTATCTTTCAAAATAGACTGGAACAACTCTTCCTCAGTTTCGGCTTCGAAGGGTGGTTGACCAACCATCATTTCGTACATTAATACACCAAGTGCCCACCAATCGACGCTTGCACCGTACGATAATTCCTTCAGAATTTCTGGTGCAATGTAATCTGGTGTACCGCAAAACGTAGCGGTAGTTGTTTCCCCCTCGATGATGCCCTCTTTGCACATTCCAAAATCAGCCAATTTACAGTGACCCTCCTGGTCGAGCAAAATATTGTCTAGCTTCAAATCCCGGTAAATAACGTGATGTTTGTGAAGAAACTGCAATGCCAGAGTAACTTCCGCCGCATAAAAACGAGCCCTGGCCTCATCGAACTTTCGAGCTTTCTGAATGTGAAACATCAAGTCACCTGAAATTGCAAGAAATTAGTAGAACAACGAGTGTTATTAGGGAACAATATAGAGATTGAGTACATACCGCCGTTCACAAACTCCATAACAAAAAATAACCGATCGCTTGTCTGGAAACAACTATGAATAGCAGTCAGAAACGGATGTCTTGCTGCCAGCGTTAAAATTCGCTTCTCCGTCATTGTACAATCCACATCCTCGTCTTGTATGATCACATCCTTTCTCAAAATCTTCACAGCGTAAACTTCGTCCGGATTGGTTTTCCGTTCTACCAACATTACTTTCCCGAAACTACCTTTGCCGAGAACCTTGATAAAATTGAAGTCGTCGATGCCTAATTTTCTAATTTGATTTTCACTAGCAGGTAATTTAGTTTTCCTGGGTATAATTTGCTTCTCTTCCTCTTTTATAACTGGTTGTAAATTATCTGTTGATAATGTGTCACTCACGGTAACGTTCGGAGGTCTTTGGTTAGATTGACCAGGTGTTGTTCTATAATTAATCTTTGAAATTTTTATGTGTTTATCAGGCGATATATTCATCTCACTTAAAACGTCAGCCATAGCCTTTGTATCTATACCACAGTCGTTTGCTACATTTTTCACACATCTTTTATGAACGTTCGTATTACAATCTATAAAAAGAGAAAGTAAATCAATTTTGTATAAAAATAATCAGCTCCTACACGAGACATTAAAATCATAAAAATTTTACCTTCACAATGGTAGCCTTGCTTTACAAAGCCATACAAAAGAGAGCCACAATGGTCACAAAATGTTAAGCTCTTAAAATTGCGAAGAACAAAACGATGTGGCACGTCTATTTTGAACCGTGGACTTTCTGTATCACGAGTCGTCTAAAATTCAATGGCAATGTAATATTTATTCCGTTATCAAACAAAAAAAGTTTTGCATTGAATAGATTATATTTACCTCATCTCTCATGCCATGGCATCTCGTAATAACCAAATTGTGACATCTTTTGTGAACTACTAACGTGCAAACTGCAATATAATAATGCATAATGTAGTATTCGGATTTCTCTTATACAGTTAACATTTAGCATAGCATGACCAAAGCTGGCTGCATGCGTGATTAGACGCATTGACTTGAAATAACAAGCATAAATAAAATTTGGTGGATGTTGTGATAGTCTTGCCATAAGAATAATATAAGCTTCAACATTAAAGAGAGAATATGTTCTGGACTGTACGGATGCAACAAAATGATACTTTTGGTTCCTCTTCATGATTTGTTACATTGTACTTGAGGACATGCAATGAAGGAATTCTTCCGCTTGTTACCATATGAAATCAGAGATAACATAATTTGCAGTGGGATATTGACCGATGTATTACAACCATCAAGTTCCATTCTCTGAGAAATGTTATAGAAAGCACAGCATTGAGTATTGAGCCATGGGCGAAATCATAGATGTAAGGTTTTAGAGTTTTGAAACTAAACTGTGAAAAGTTTTTGAGCATCGTAAATCTTTTGAATCCCTTTACAAAAAAGAACTAAGTACACATACACACACCTAGATAAACATATGTTCACACAAAGATAGAGCAAGCAAATATATAATTATAATATCTGTTAATAACGTGTATGTGTCTTCTCACCTTGACACTGATAGCCCTGCTTGCCCAAGCCCCTGAAATACAACAGACAAAACACATCACATCATCTCCTTGTATACCCTCGTAAAACACATATGTATGTCTTCTTGGACCATAAACCATAGTAAGATGCTTACGATAGCCTTTCTAGGAAGATTAAGGAAATAATGGCTACTCAATGTGTATATATGCCTTAGATTTGCGTAATACATTTTTTAGTTGTACGGTTAAATTTTTTTATAAAAACTAGAATGTCACGTTAACATGTTACCTACCACACATCACATATATGCGTGATTCTCGTGAAAGTACAATTCTGACAGATGTATGACACATAAACTTGCTAAAACAAGTGGTCAGTGTTCCAATACAAATAGCGGTAGCAAACACGTTAACATGAAAATTGTTTCACCAAACAATACATTCAATATGCGCTCGTAAAACCAATGCATGCAGCCGATTTCTGGTTGAACGTTTGATCCCCAAAACAATACACAAGAAATTATATGATTTCTACTGTGTTAGAGAGAAGGAAAAATAAAGGATTTTTAAGAGATTAAAATTGAATATGCATAATGTAACTGTTAAATTCTCACTCTTGTATTCCATTGTTACACCATAGTAAATCAATTGAAAATGATTAATTATACATCCCCTATAACACTAAATTAAGGAATGTTCCAAGTAATATGCTTATTACATGTCATGAAAAACCAAATACCCAAGATGCAAACTCAACACTTTTGATATTATCCAATGTACCCATATTTCGCATTAATTTGGTGTGTGCAAGATTATTCGATATCTCACTTTTACTATAATTTTTAATTATAATAAAAATATATGGCTAAACTTAAAAAAACGTCCATGCTCCGAATTGGTTGAAATTTTGAAAATAGATTCATTTCCAACTAAAACGATAATTGCGAAAAGGATTCTCAGTGCCTTGAAAAAACTTGAAAAACCCTACAAGGGGTTGCCACCCCCTTGGCTCCCCACCCCATCAACTGAACTAACCCTAACCTACACCCTTCTCTCTTTCTTGACATCCGAATTCCAAAAATGACAGGATCATAACAAAAATAACATCCCCCAAGCAACAGAAATTACAATCACCGAAGTTACAATCTTGGATTAGGTTCTTAAAGAGATTTTATTAATCTGCAGAGTATACACGTTTGATGTCATCTATTAACTGGAAAAATGGATCTGTGCCATTTTTTTTTAAAAGAAAATCTATTTGCAAAATTTCTTCCAATTTGGAACATGAACGTTTTTGGAAGGTTAGCCAAATATATATTGTAACACATCAAATTAAGCATAATTATTAGACTGCGGATTTTATGTATTTATAACAAAAATAGGTAGCTGTAATTTGAAACAGCAAAAAAATTGAAAGAATCACAGGGTATCAATACATTATTTTTGGCCTACTCAAATTGTTAAGGGAAGGAAAACATTCCTAACTGGTTTCTGTTCTTTGCAACAGATGCACGCAATTTTTATTTTGCATAGAAGTCCACAGTTTAGTAATTATATTATGAAATGACTTATAGATTAGTGGATGCCTTGAGTCAGAGTTAGAGTATGCCCATGAAATAGACCCCTAAGCAAGTGTATTTAATGTTTGCCGAAACACGTACCATATGAATTTTTGGCAGTGAGAACAGAAAGTCGGTTGCCTCAGAAAGGTAGCCATAAATTTGTGACCGTTTGTTTGGTGAACCCTGCGTCGCATAGCACCCCTTCGCCGGTTGAACCCTTGCCGTTCCCTGAACTCCCTTTTGGATTCCTTCCTGGTAGTGATACTCCCGCCATCTCTGCTCCTGATTCCCTCTCCATTACTTGCACCACAACCTACTTTTAAAGCAACTCTATTAGTATAAAAACATAGTTTATATTTCTTTTACTAATTGTCAATCCCTTACCTTCATTGCACGTCAGATCGATTCTAACCCTTAACTTTCCTTGCGGCTCGAGGTCCACCTAAAATTATTAACCATAAAATTTATAATTGTGTTTGTAACAGTATACACAAACATATATACATAATTTACACATATAAGTACTGCCCAGTGATATAGAGAAAGCAGTCAGAAGGTAGGCGGGTCTAATTAGTTATTAAATACAAATGTTTTTGCTGTTGTTCGAAGTGATAGTGTCAGGGAATCAAATTATAAACACATAGGGTCTTGCCTTGGCCCTCTGTTATCCCGGCTGCCTTCTTTCGGACACACACAGACATTATAAAAACATATAAACTATTTCATAAGTATGATGCTACTACTATTAATTGCATACTCTTTCATTGACTTGTAACATTTTGAGGAACCTGCTGATCTTAAATGAATAATAATAGTGCTCAATAAAATGTATAAATATATACGACTTCCTCAAAGATGCCAACTAACTCGTACAATCTTATCACTGCTCTAATCAATTCCATAACGTCATAGTAAACCAAGATAGATCGATGACATGTTGCTTTATCGTTGGATGTGTCAACAATGACTATATCGTAATGTCAATACTACAAATGCACTGAAATCTCCCACCTTCAGTTACAAACAATTTCTTGGGCGTGAAGTTGCAAACATAAAAGTGTAAATAAGGGAAGAGCAGCGATAACAGAAAGTCGAGGGCGAGCGAATACGCAAATGGGTATAGTAATCTCAGTTGGAAGGTAAATGTTTGAGGCTAACCCAAAAATCAGAGGTTTGGTCGTTCCTGCTGACAAGCTCAGCGAACGGTATACTGCAATTGGCGACGAAGTAGTCCGGCAGTAATACCGCGTCGTGGAAGACAGTGAGACCCAACATCACTGCGTTCTGGACTTCGTAGGTAAACGATTCGTTCCAGACCGGGTCGGAGGTTTTCGCCTTGGTGGTTGATCGATCGAGATGATTCTCATCAACGTTCAGCTGAACGTACGGGTCGAGTATGGGTTCATCCTGCCAAAATTTCCGTTGCTTGTCCGTGGCCCTCAGTCCGACTGCCTCGCAGATTTCGATTTTCACCGTTCCCGTGAACATCGTGTACCAGACGCACACACGCACACACACACACACGCGCGCGCGCGAGTCGGTGTTACCAAGAAAATAGAGGAGACAGAGGACGGACGAGCCAGTCGGCGTCGACGGGCTGTCACGTCTATCGACGAGTTGACAGTTCGAGCCGCTCTATCAGGTTATCCAGAATCGAGTCAACTACCCGAGTCGAACTGAATCACGAATCACGGAACACCACCGTGGTCGCCGTCTCCGACTAGTTCCGGTTGCAACGACTCATCGGGTCAGGTTCGACTTTGTCCACGTCAAAAATGAATCCGAGCCAGTCGAAAGTAAATCCCGTGATAGAGATGTTCGCGCGGTAAAATAACGGCTTTCCGTTGAAAATGTGTGGCGCACCGCTTCGAATATACCGTCCGACGACGGGCCTTCGCCTCTCGTTCTTTCTCTCTCTCTTTCTTCGTCTCTTTCTCCACCTCGTTCTCTCGCACACGCGTATAAACTCTCTATCCTGGTCGTATATCCCATGTATGTGTGCGTCTCTCTATTTCTCTTTATCTCTCCTTTTAGTTTCTTCCCCCTTCTCTGTCACCACCTCCCTTTCCCTTCGTCACCGCCACCAGCACCGTGCAGTTATAAACACTCTGCCCGCTTCACGGATAACAGACACGGAAACGGAAGCTGAATCCGCGACGACGACGGCGACGGCGACGGCGGCGATGACAATAACAACAGAGAGCCGTCGTACAGAGGCGAATCAGACGGATTCGAAACCAGCAACCCGATGCTACTTATTGCGAGGCGTTCCGTACAAGAGTGCAAGCCCTGTCCTTGTGTTTCCGATCTCCTGAGAGCCATTAAGCTCCTCTTTCTTCTCCTTCCCTCGATTCCCTATCCTTCGTACTCGCTCTGCGACCGCCTCAATTATATCGTTCACGTCGCATTGCCCGACGATTACGAGACACTTCAGTTACGTTACAACACGCCGGAGGATCTTGTCTCGCGATTACGAGGACGATGTATCGTGATAAGCACTCGTTTACCGTCCCTTCGCAGCCCCCACCAACCCGAACCGCTCGATTGGTCACTCCGCGCTTCTCGTCTAAAGGGCGACACGATCTCGGCCTCGGATTCCGTTCGGAATCTTTCGGACGTTCTCGTTGAAAGCTCAGGCTGCGTTTTCACCTGGCCTTCGAACCACTTTTATTCGTTCACTTTCAGTCCCCTTTCTTGTTTATTCTGATAGATCGATATCTGTCACGTGAAAATGATCGTTTTGCCATTTTTTTTTTTTTTTTTACATTTGTCGTACTTGCGTAACGCAATAATTATGGGATCACGTTTTTCCAATGCGCGGAAACACGTTGATCGTCGGTCACGTTCACGCGGCAAGCTTGCGGAGCAAGTAGAAGTGACTAGGACGATGCGTAGGTATCTGATTGGTCGGACGTCTGGCTAAAAAAAGCGTGCTTCTACTTACGGCATTTGGCTCCAGCCGTTGCTGACAAATCGTTGAATATTCGAACGATATGCATTTCGTTTTGAATACATAGCTGATGATCGGGGATGTTGTTTTAGTTTTCTGTATTGCGGTAACTATTGCGGTATCCTAGAACGGCTGCGCGCAGGACAAATTGCTGTTCTCGGTTTAGGGAAACAGGTCTCTGATTGGACGAACAGCATTTCGGGATACGGTGAATCGCACCGACTAGGGCTATCATTAAAGCTCGATTTGAAGTTCCAGCTTCGAATTGTACTAAATGTTCTGAACTGTACGAATATTGTTTTTATTCACGACTAGCGAAGATAATATTTTTCTTATTGATTCAATATACTTGCTTCGATTTTATCAATACTTTTTCACCGTTTCGTAGGAATATTACATCTTGTTAGATCACTTTCGGGCTAAGACAAGTCGCAAGCGATCTTTCCCTAATAAAAAAAAAAAAATAATATTTGAACAGTTGAAAATATTTTGAAATGTTTCAGAATGAAGTTATATTGAAATTTCAGGTAGTTCGAGCATTTGAATTTCTTATAGCAGTTGTACCGAACGTGTACCAGGAAATGACGGGTATCGGCTGATAGAGGAATTTTTCGTCTTTATTGAGCTATATAAATAAACGAACATATAGTATGAATCTAGTATTTACACCTACGATATGCACAACGCAACGATATCCTCGCGTTACGCCACCGGGCCAGGACATTTTTGCGTTAGCGGCTCCGATGCAGAGACGGAAACCGAGAAACCCGCGAGAAAATCTGACCGTTCTAAATAAAGAACTACATTCTCGGCGATCGACCGAATCCTTTTACGTTTACTGACCGTCATTCCCCTTCCCCCTGGAAGCATCACAAGCGATGCACGTCCTGTGCCGTGGATTTTACGGATTCTCGAGACCCGTCTTTTTTTTTCTTTCTTTTGTTTATTTATTTATTTATTTTTTTTTTTTTTTGTTTCACGGAAGAAGGTACCGCTTGCGAGCCATTCGATCGATCGCCGATTCGAGTAATCGCGATGCGTCTCGTAATCAAAGAATAAATATTTTGTGGAAACGAGGGATGCGGATTATGCAGGCGGTGACTTCGAATATGACTAGACTGCAGACGTTTATATAAGTGTGCAATAAATGCGGATTCGTAGAGTGTCTATGACGAGAGAAATATTTGAACGAATTAGACCGTCTTGCGAGCAATATTGCCTTGCGCCTAATTGCAAACAGACCAAGAACCGTATGTTCCTTGAGTTTTGAATATTCGAATCAATGCGTGAAGTCAATTCCTACGACGGAATTTGAATTCGCATAAACATCCGCAGTCTAATTGTGACTATATTTGGGTACAACGTAAGAACGACCCTCGCGTGGACGATCCCCTGCTGCAAATCGTGCTTATATACCGATCACGTCTGTCGAGGACGCACTCTCCTGCACCTCGGCGGCTTCCTTTTTCTTTTCTTCCTGATCTACTCCCGATATCACATATACTGGCTGCTGATACGCAAGAAAATGCTGGTCGGCCGCGAGCAATTTCGTTGGATCCTTCATTTTGATCTACAATGATAAATTAAATCAGTCCTTACAATACCTGCATTATTGAATGCGTTATCACAGCATGCTTCGTAACAACGTAGATAATTGAACACTGTCTTAATACAACTGAAAATTCGTAGAACAATTCACAATGCTACAAAACGTTAGTCAATACAACTCTGTTACGAGACATTCCTGTGCACGTTAGATTTCCAAGGAAGTACATACTTTCTTACGGTACAACATCAATAGAATTAGCAGGCTGCTGATTATGAAAGCGCTTCCCGCCGCTAAAACCAGAGTGGCTGTTTGATAAACGGGCGTTTCCACTTCCGTCAGGATTTCCCGTTGCTCAAGCGCGACGATTCGACTCTGCATGGCCATCGGCGTCGCTCTGTGCGTGAAGCGTGACGTGGTCGCGTCTGCGAACGATCCGAGCAAAGATAGTTTCTGTATTCTGGTCAACTCCTCCAGGTGGAACGCTATGTCGACTTTATTGGGGCCTATTATCTCGAAGCTAAGTATAGCCGAGTCTTGATTGATCTCCACTCGAATGTCGTTCCTCAGCCTGGCTCCCAAATCGCGTAGGAAATCCTCAGCTTGTCGGACGAAGGTGGCCTCGTCGCTCGCCAGAAATCGACCGGGGAAACGAAGGGTCACCTCGACAGCTTCCACTGGTGTCGGCACTAAAGTACAGACGGGAAACATGACCGCTATGCATAATCAAAATATTAAAGAAATGTTGTTTCCATAATTGATCACATAAAGATCGCCTTAAATGGAGACATAAATGAGCACATCTTACTTATTAGTGGTAATAATATGTAATTCATATATTTCACATAGAATACTGATTTTATTCTCACGACTACGTTATTAGAAAGAAAATCAACATAATTTTTTTACAGAAAGACTCCCTTCAGAAAGCAATAACTTTTTTAAAATTGAACCAACCGACTTGAATTTTTCTGAGATGTCTAAAGGATCAGTTTACTAGGTAACAATGGATTTTGTTGAAATTGTTATCGCTGTGAATTTCGAAGAGAAAAGTGAAGATCGCGGCGTTCTTTAAATTAATTCTAACATTTAAAAGAAAAAGTCCAAGCCGTTGGGCTAATTTAAAAAAGTTATTAGTTTTTAAAGGGAGTCTAGAATAAATTCGACGATTATATCAAGTAAATGCGAACGCGATATTGTTTATAGATGCGACCAAACACGATCCTCTTTAACGAAGAGCGCAACAACTCTTCGGACAGTAGAACTTACAGCAAATATTAGTTCCCTTGAGGAAAGGCTCGGAGCCAATGAGCTGATTGCCGGCCTCGTCAACGCACCAGCATGTGTCCCCAGCGCACTGAGTCGGCTCAAATCTGCCCTGGCGATCGCAGATGGCCGGAACGTGGCCTTTATCCTTCATCGCTTGGCACCTAGTACCCAACACCTTCCCGATCTGCTTCTCGTCAGTCTCCAAGTTGATCAAAGCGTTCTCCATGAACGCCTGAATTTCACGGTCGATTTCTTGCACCGGCGGACCCCTGCCGCCTCTCCTCGCTTGTCTAAAGTTACACTTGGGCTCTGGTCCTCTGGTAAGCGAACCCTTCACGGGTTGACCCTTTCGATTGACACACCAGCAGACGCCTACGTGCTCCAAGCACTGCACCGGCTCCCACATTCCCGTCTCCGGGTCGCATCTAGGCAGGAATGTCGGTTGTTTCAGTCTTTGAGACGTTTTTAAATTCTTCTCCCGCAACCTCTCGCACTGCGACAACACCGGGCATACAGTGTCGCAGACCAGTCTGCTCGAGAAGTCGTTGTGCCCCAGGCTGCACTCGATCTTTCGCCTGCACTCGTTGCGCTCCGGGTCGAAGTACCATCTTTCCGTTTCGTTGAAGCTCACGCCCGGGTTGCAGAGCACTTTTCTGGGTGGCTCGAAACATACTTCCCGAGGCTTCGGGCAACAGACAGCGTACTCGTCCAGAGGAGACAGCTCGCACTTGTGCGTCGATGGACAGTGATGCCCGTGAGGTCCGCAGGTCGCTGGAGAACCGTCTTGGTCTAAGAGCGGGGAACCATTCGGACAAGGGTTGTCTTTTTTCGGCAGACATACCGGTACAGGGGGGCACGGCGGCACGCTGCAAGCCACCTCCACCATTCTACACGCCTCGTTTTCCCCTCTGCAGGTCACGGTTTTACAAGGATCCCTGCACGAGCATGTAGGACATCCGCTGTCGGGATCCAGTTCGAATCCTTCCGGGCAGTTCAGCTTGCAGTCGATCTCTGGACACCTGAGCGGCGTGTTGCACTTCGGTATCACACCCTCGAGGACACGGGTACCAGCAGCTTCTCTGCCCTCTTCGTCCACGCACCAGCACATCGTGTTGTGACACTGAACCGGCTCGAATGCTCCGCCGGCGTCGCACCTGGGGATGTAGGTCCTCCTCGCAGGCTCGCCAGACTCTCTGGCTGCGTGTTCCGCAACTGCTCGCGCGTGTTGGCAAGCAGTTGCCATTACAGGAGCCACGCACTGTGTTCCACAACCCGTCGAGCAACACTTTTCCGACGCCGAGCACTCCTGATCGTTGCTGCATTGTAGCTCACAGCTGGACGAGCTAGGCACCAGATAAGGACACTGGCCTGGTTTCATGGCCAGACAGGCTGGCACCGCTGGGCAATACTGTCCAGAACCGCAGTTCACGTCTACCATCGTGCAGGTCTCGTGAGGAGCACAGGTCACGTCCTTGCAAGGTTCGTGGCAACGACATTGCTCGCATCCGGTCGCGTTTACCTCGTACCCGTAGGGACAGACTATGTCGCAGGCTAGCAAACCGCACAGCTTCAGGAGGTCTGCATTCGTGTCTTTGCAGTCGGCGGTACGGTTCATACCGGTTTTTAAGATCACTCCGCGGTCGTTCACGCAAGAACAGGTGCCGTTGTGACACTGTAGGGGCCTGTAGCTGCCATCCTTCTCGCACTGAGGTGCTTGAATCGCTAAGGACATGTCCTCCCTGGTACCCTCCATGCGATCGTTGAATTCTCGTAGGTACTCGCACACTGTAACCAAGTTTATACTTCTATTAGATTCTTTTATTAGACTTTATTATTAGAATATTTTTTAAAATTATTAGAATAGATGTTATTTGGTTTCTAATTACTCGGTTGGCCAACAAATTGTAAGGTGAAAGCCCTCGACCAATAAGTATTTAAGTTACTAATGTTAATATTATACGTGGATTATTTTGAAAGTAGCGTAACTTTTGTTTGGGATTAAGATAAAGCTAATCTGAAACCATAGATTGGTGTAGGTCTACCGAGAAAACGAATAAGGCAAAGTAAGACTTTCAAAACGGGTGTGCCGTGTGCGATAGTGTTAGCGATAATTTGTCATACTAGTCTGCGGTTTTGTCGAGTTCGTCGACGCCATGCAGCACACTGACTGGCCAGCCTCCGGTACAGCAGAGCACTTGTAACCCCGAGGACAGGTATCGTTTCCGGAACAAGTGACTGCGTTGCGTTCATTGTCAATCAACGGAGTCCCATCGGCGCAGGGACTTTTGTAAGCTTTCTTGAGCTTGCATTCTGGTTTTGTCGGGCAGAGGAAATCCGGGCAGCCGTCTTCTTTGCTTAATACGCATTCCTCTTTCTCTGGACAGGTAAAACTGAAAGACAAAAGAAACCGCGTTAGAATAATTTTCGATAAGCTCATCAAGTACTCTAATCCACTATTGTTCATCGAAGAACGTAACTTGTCTGTATATTTTTATCGACGCAGTAGAATACTGAATGAATTATTTTTATGTTTCTTTTTTTTTAACTACCGTGTGAAATGTACACGAAGAGGAACTTACCCTTCGCAGGGATTGTCGCATTCGCAAGTGGGACAACCGGAAGCGTCGGTCTTGAACCCGTATTGGCAAACTTGGGCGCACTGCTGGGAAACGCACGATGCCGGAAGAGACCTTCCCTTCGTTATCGACTTGCAATCGACTTTCTCGGCCGGTCCCATAGAGCCAGATATCTTCCTGCCATTATTATCCACGCACCAGCAGACCAAACCGTTCCTCGAGCATTGTCTCGACTCGTATCCACCGTCTAAAATGTGAAACTCATCAGCAAACACGTGTCTCCCGGCGAAGGTCAAAGAACTTCCTAGTCTTTCTCACACAGAGAGTTCCATTTTCATGATTCTCTAGAACCATTTCATTACCGTTCATTACTTTTTGTTCAGGTTCGTATCTGCACTATTAATCTTTGGTAACCATAAAGTTCATTTGCACACTATGGACTCTCTACTCTCACCAAACTGTTCCATCTTTCGCAGTTTCTCATGAAACTCCTAACTACTTCATCGTTTAATATTTTATCCACCGACAGCCTATCAATCGGATTTTTAATAATTCCGCTGCACCAAAAGGCAGCTTAAAAATCTTCTTTCACACGATAGTCCCAAACGAAATTATTAGTTTACTTATATTCAAGTTTATTTGTACGTTGTCTGTTAATAAAATATGTTTTTCTACACTTTTATATGTACTGATATTTTTGCGCAACTGATTTTTAAAAGAACTAATCTCTGAATATCACTGTCGGGATCCCGAAAGTTTGCAACGTTAGGATACTCGAAAAGTTAAACCGCAAAATTAAATTGTAATCGTGTGATTACTAGACTGCGGATTTTATGCGTTTATGACAAAAATGAAAGTTTCCATTTTGCATAAAGATCCGCAATCTACTTGCTTGCTTACAAATCTGTGGGATCTCTCTCCCTCTTGATCTCAGCCTAAACTTCACCAAACTGCAGAGCTTCGGATACTCAAACGTAGGAAACTTTCGAGATCCTGACCCGACGCGATTCAACATTTCGGGTACCACCGCTATTTTCTTAGTCCTCTTTTTTAGTCGAAAGCTTCCAGTTGAAGATCATACAGATTCTGATCGCCGATCTTACCGTCCGTGCACTGGGGCACGTATCCGCGTCCCTGTCGTTCGGAGATGCTCAGCATCTCGACGAGCACGCGATCCCGATGGCAGGCGCTGAGACCCTGAGGAACCGTGCAGACACCGCCGCCGCAGCGCTCGCTGGAGCAGCACTTTTGCGGGCTCGGGCACTCTAGATCATGCTGGCAGGTGTTACCGCAGATCGCGGGATCCTCGACGGGGCAGGTTCCCGGTCTCTTCAGATTTATGCTGGACGGACAACAGACTCCGTACTCCTGCTTCGGCTCGACCAAGCAGCTGTACATCGGCGGGCAGCTCGGTTTGCCAGGTGAGTCGCCGCAGAGGAACGGCCGTGGCGAGTCGGTGATTTGCAACGGCTCGCCTGCCGGACAGATCGTCGACAGGGACTTCGCTTTGCGACAGCTGGGGATCGGTGGGCAAGGTGGACGGGCACACGTCACGTCGATCAGCTCGCATGTCTGGCTGGTACCGGGACAGGTGATCTCGCGGCAAGGATCGCGACACTCGCATTTAGCACAGCCTGTCCATGGTTCGATCTGCGAACACCATAGTTCCTTATTATAAGACCTATCTAAGACTTCGTTTCCGGAAAAAAATGAGTTTGAAAATCCGTCCCCAGATACCACTCGAAATCTTAAAGACGTCTGTTTTACGTCCATTTTTGGTCTGAACGTCTTACGTCCTGAAAAGACGTCGTTTTTACGTCTCATTTAAGACGTCTTTAAGACGTCTCTGTGCTATCTGGGTCAGGCACCCCTGCAACTGTTATCGGAAGACTTTCCTGACTCCAAAATCAATTTGCTCGAAATCTCGCGCGTACGAAGTGGTCAGAAACTTCAGACATTTTTTGGTTCCGAGGTTAACCCATTTGCGTCATAAAGAAATATGAAAGGAAGGCTTTTTTTAAATTATATTTAAGTACAAAAATGACTACAAGTAAAAGAACTTCATATCTCAGCATTATAAGAAGAAATCAGAATTAATACTTTCATCTCCAATGACACCGTCCATTTCTATTTTTTAGCTAACGAATAATGACAGTGACCAGGAAAATTTAGCGTATACAGGGTGGGGCACCACATTTTGCCATCTAGATTTACGTCATTATTATTACGCATAGCAAACAATTTTTTAGATGAAGTTGAATGGTTTTGAGAGGGGCACATTCTGATGGTACATTTCTTTTTGTAGGTGGACGTGTAAAGGACATATGAAGGTCATTCATGTTTTTTTAAATGGAATCATATATTTTTTATTGCATCAGCTGATGCTCCTTCATATTCTTTGCAAAAAAGTATTAATCTATTTGTGTAAAAAAATCATTAGTTTAGGAGATATTTTAATTCTAATTTGTTAGGAAACCTCGACTTTCTGGTCAATATTATGCATTCAATGTGATAATTTAGTAGGAGAGCAAGAATTACCAATGTAAATATTTACATTTTCTGTGTTGACAATTCTTGCTCTCCTACTTATTGTGAAATTTAGTCTCTTTTACGTCTCTGATACGGTGAATACGGCGATACAGTGAATCACTTCGTAATGAAGTATTCTAAAGAAGAAAAGATAGACATGTTATCAATTTATTTTGAAGCTGGGAAAAGTGCTACACATGCAGAATGATTATACGCCAATAGATTTCCTCAACGAAATCATCCATCACGCCGTGCCTTTGATTATGTTTTTAAAAAATTTCACCAGACGGGGCAATTATTACGTAAAAAGGCAATTCGTAATAAAACAATAACAAATGAAGCAAACGAAATTGTAGTGTTAGCCGCAATTACGTTAAATCCATCCGTTAAAAGGCACAAATATCTCCTATTGTTGAGCTAAATATCTCCTAAACTAATGATTTTTTTACACAAATAGATTAATACTTTTTTGTAAAGAATATGAAGGAGCATCAGCTGATGCAATAAAAAATATATGATTCCATTTGAAAAAACATGAATGACCTTCATATGTCCTTTACACGTCCACCTACAAAAAAAAATGTACCATCAGAATGTGCCCCTCTCAAAACCATTCAACTTCACCTAAAAAATTGTTTGCTATGCGTAATAATAATGACGTAAATCTAGATGGCAAAATGTGGTGCCCCACCCTGTATATACATGCAAATGGGTTAAGAGCGCAGCACGGTTCTTTTACGAGAAATTTCGGACAGATCGATTTTGGAGTTTGCAAAAATTGTGATTACAGAGTCGGTTACCTCGAAGCCCAAAGGACACAGCATTCGGCAGCTGTGCGCCGGACACTGTCGAGGATGATCGCAGTCGATCACGTCCTTGGTCGCGCCTCGTGTACCTGGAACTTCGACACCGATCGCGTCGACGCACCAGCAGCTGTCCCTGTGGGGGTCGCACTGTATCCTTTCGAACTCGCCGGTCTCGTTGTTGCAACGCGGGATGAACTGCGACGGGCCACGAGGACCAAGTGCACGGGACCTCCTCACCGCAGCCTGCGCCAATTGTTCGCATCCTGTCAGCTCGCCGACCACGCATCTGGGACCGCAGGCTGTCTTGCAGCATATCTCCACGGACGCTTGGCACTGGAAGTCATTCTTGCAGGCTGGGGACCTGGCCGGACAGACGTTCTGCTCCTCGAAGGATGGGCATCGACCTAACGCCTTCAACGGTGGCTCTGAAATACGACAAACGGTTCGGTCGACCCTAGATCTTTGTTGTTAGATGAAAATCTGGCTGAACTTTACAACTGCCCATCCTCCTTCCCCTCCAACGCAAATTTTAGATATATTTTACACGTCATCCTATTCGTTTTGACGCGCAATGCGTTGACAATGAACCAAAATAGAAAAAAATCAACCTTCATGTTCATATTTAAAACCTTCATAAAAGTGTTTCTAGATACGTATCTACACTCCTAGGCAAAAAGATAGCACAAGTGTGCTATCATTTAGTTTTCAAGGATAAATCAAGAATTCTCTAAATTCTACAAATGGTACGCAAATATCATCTTACGGTAATATGTTAAATAGCTATGAACTCTGGAACTACGCTGTCCGTACTTGTATTTATTAACAACAATCTTGTAGCGGAGGTCGGCGAAATGATAGCACATGTTAATAAATGAAGCATGTATTTAACAAAAATTAAACATTTGTTTAAACAAAAATGACATAAGTTGAAACAAGTATTTTATTTCTCAGTAGTGCGTAGGACCTCCCTTATTTTCAATGACTTCGATCATTCTTTTTGGCAAAGAATTAAACAATTTACGAATATAATTTTGTGACAATTTCATCCTTAAGACACTGTTTTAACTCATTCGTATTTTGAAATGTTTTCAATTCATATTTTATCTGTTTTCCTTGTAGATTTTTTTCCTTGTATGATTTTTTTATACAAATAGATTAATACTTTTTTGTAAAGAATATGAAGGAGCATCAGCTGATGCAATAAAAAATATATGATTCCATTTAAAAAAAACATTAATGACCTTCACATGTCCTTTACACATGTCCACCTACAAAAAAAAATGTACCATCAGAATATGCCCCTCTCAAAACCATTCAACTTCATCTAAAAAATTGTTTGCTATGCGTAATAATAATGACGTAAATCTAGATGGCAAAATGTGGCGACCCACCCTGTATAATATATTACCGTGAGACGATGTTTATGTACCATTTGTTGAATTCCGAGAATTCTTGATTTATCCTTGAGAACTAAATGATAGCACGCTTGTGCTATCTTTTTGTTCACGAGTGTATTACAGACGTGAGCAGAGTTCGGCGAAATGTAATCTGATTAATGATATTACGATACTAAATCATTCGATAATCACTCATGACTTGAGTAATCAAGGCAAATTGCCACGATTAACTCAGTAATCGCTAATGAAATGGTTACTTTTTTTTTTATTACGATTAACTTAAAAATTTGGTATGATGGTAGAATTTCATGCAGTCGTTTAGTTGAACGGACCTTGATCTTTCCTTCGAGAGAAGGAAGCATTGTCGCTAGCAATTCTATCGTTCGCTTCCGATGCAGTTGCCGAAGAACTTTTCGCGAATATTACGGTTTCGGAGGAGTGTAGACGCAATAAAAACGCCGCGGACAGGACTTCGCTCGTGCTCGTGATCGAATTGGGGAAACTCGATGGACCACGGAACGGCTCGGATCAGTTTTATAGGTCAGATCGACGCGGAACGATCTCTCTCTCTCTCTCTCTCTCTCTCTCTCTCTCTTTCTTTCTCTTTCTCGGAGCGGCCGCTTTCATTCTCGAGTACGGCTAAAGTGTAGCGCAACGACAATAATAATAAAAATAGCCGGTGCCGGGCTAACGGTTCCTCGCATCCTACTGCCACACTTACTCTACACTTAGCTAACGTGCTGCGAGCGTGTTTCCAGCGATTTCCAGCGCGAGCGGCAGTTGCGGGTCGGACACTTGGTCTCCGCTCCCTCATAGCCGGAACACAGGCGAACAAGAAGTTGAAGTAGAAGGAGAACACGTCGCGATAGAAGGAGAAGAAGTGCACGCGCCTCGAGGGTCTGGAAAAGGGTCACATAACTCCGAGTACCTTCGGTAGCTTTTTCTTCGATCATCCTGGACCCTAAGCAGCTCGAGGCAGAGGTAGCGACAACCTCTGAAAATTCTTTGATCTAGATACCCATTTGAAAAACTTCCGAGTAGGAACGAAATCGGATTTTACACTTCGAAAAGTTGTACAAAGTGTCCGTGGAAGTGTCGGACAGAACTTTTTTTTGGTTCTTCCTAGATGCAATGCGCTTGAATTTTCTCATTTTCCAATGCGCAGTCGTCACGGAAAGCGGATCAATTAATTTGGCGAACATGCGTTCCGATGATTAAGATGGACTAGTTTTAAAATTACGTTCCAAGAATCGTTGTAACGAGAATCGAATGACCTTTCTCGTTCTTCCATGCTGGGAAATGTTTCGCAGCGAAGATGCTGAGCAAATTGGGTATTGATACGACGTCACGGTTTCGGACGCTGCATTGGTTTGAAAAAATGAAGAAAATTTATAAGTCCGCGCTAGATGTTCTACATATCGTGTTAATAACAAGTTACGGGTGTCGTAAAACATTCTACGAATGCATAACCATGCGCGGTCTAATAATGGGAGAAACTCGACGGTTTTTTTGTTTGTTAGTTCACGGTCTACAATCTGGCTGAAGTTTCTAACTACGAGCAAAACAGAATGTAAAAAATGTATCGAAACGAGTACGCGCATTCCTGTTGTAGAATATTGTACGAGAAATCGATGAAAAACAATACGATACCGTCAATCCATATTCTCGCTTGTCAGTGGAAAAAGTGAATACTAGCCAGACACAATACTAACACGTTTTCGAGAGGGGCTACATTCGAATCACCGACAGCGGTTTCACAGTGAAAATTCAGTATAATATTGAATATAGGACAACTAAAATAAGAGAAACTAGTTTTATATAATTATGAACATTTTACTTGAATCATGAAAGTTTAATTACAAAAGTTTGAATTATTATCACTTCCTATTTCCTCGAGCTTTTATTTTCATGTTATTATAGTTTTTACGTTTCAGGAATATCTCGTGTCGTTACTGTATTGAGCTCGTTGTTGAAACGAAGCTACGACGATCCACGATTAAAAGTGTTGTTCGCGGCCTTACGTCGAAAAATTGAAGGTGACGACTGACAATGAGTCGAGGAAAGATCGGATGTCCTCGTTCGAACGGGGTCAAGTGCGCTCGTAAATTTTACGAGCGATTGAGCGACCTCGCGAAGCTCGTAAATATGACGCACGTATTGAATGAGCCACTACAAAGCAAAGAGAAGCCGATTCGCAGCGGAGAAATGGGAAACATATTTATAATATTTATATATATACCGACGTGACTTTATGTACAGTGGCCGAAATAATGTTCATAGGCCAAACTAGCGTTTTTACTGTTGTCATTCTTATCTGCGTCGTGGAACACCTCCTGTGGTGTTTGTTTATATTTTGAAAAGTCGTGTTCTTTGTGAAATTTGCTGAAAATTATTCTGGTAATAGAGCGAAATAATCTTAGGTTCACAATAATTTATCTAAGAAATACTTTTGTTACTACGTGGAAGAAATTTTATAAGGTATGTAAGTACAAAATACTTTCATGTTTGTAGGTTTTAATATTAATTCTGAGTATTATTTAATGCTCTAAACAAGTTATAATTATTTACAGCGTAATGGGTCGTGGAGAGTCATTAAATGATCACGAAAAGGGATTAATCATTGCGTTCAAGGACATGAATCCGTCAAATAGGAACATCGCAGAAAGAATTCATAGATCTTTAAATGTTGTTTGTTTATATTTTGAAAAGTCGTGTTCTTACTATTGGAGATGCATTTAGTTTAGTTTCGACAGCGCAAGTCTTTGCACGTAATAGATTGTGAAATTTGCTGAAAATTATTCTGGTAATAGAGCGAAATAATCTTAGGTTCACAATAATTTATCTAAGAAATACTTTTGTTACTATGTAGAAGAAATTTTATAAGGTATGTAAGTACAAAATACTTTCATGTTTGTATGTTTTAATATTGATTCTAAGTATTTAATACTCTAAACATTATGTGTTCTACTAATTACATTGCAACGAATCACATACCAATAATAAAAGATAGAAATGTTGCATGAAAAACACTGTTACGTCATAAAAATGATATGAACCTATCATTATTTCGGCCACTGTATTACTGCGATCTTAGGACTGTTGCCGAAAAATATATTCGATCGCGTGAACAGTATTCGCGGTTCCGAGCAGGAGGAAGAACAAAACAGTACATAAAATACGTTCGAAAGCGTACGAAGTTTCGTAATGAAAAGAAATCTATTATGTCTTCGCGTTACTTTCAGTATGTTATAAATTACAGAAAAGAGTGTGCGCAACACTTTCTAGACAATTGTGTAACTTTCCTCGTTTTCAGCTATCATTTTTCGGTCAACAAAGTTCTAACCTCCCGTACAAATTGGACAAATTAGAGACCTGAATGCCAGAACTGAATTCATAATACCGTATAATATAATCTGGATAGAACTTGAAGGGAGCAATCAAATTTGTAGTTACATACATATGTACTAGCTATCGGCGCGCCCAGTATTGCAACAGAAACGCGCGCGAATAGAGAGGACGGAATTTTCACAGTGAATTTTCCGAGTAATCATGCGCCGCGTGCCAATTGACTTTTTACTTTGACTTTGTGCGCGCCATGTTCTCACACATCATTAACGATTTCATAAAAGTTCGACGAAACTACCGGCACATCCGATTACCCGAATTTCCAGTTCGTCTGGCCCAGCGTTCCCACACCCGGTTTTCTCGTTCTCTATTATATCAATTTCGCGTTAATCCGCGCGAGTTTCCCCGTTGCCACGTACAGTGAGTCACGAGAATATTCGAACCCCCCCAAAATAAATCATTTAACCATTGAAAAACACCTCGAACCTTGAAAAATCTTACCATTTCGGAAATGACGTTAAAAAGAATTTTTACGCGATAAAAAAGATATGGCAACTTTATTTATTTGACTGCTCTACTTATACAGGGTTTCTTGAAGAATTTCTAAAAGTTAAATCACAGTATTTATTTACAATTTTAATAATTTGTTCGTTCGCCACAAGCACTTATATCCTGAAAAACTTATGCACACTGGCATTAAACGATCCATAATATTTCGTCCTTAATTGCAACGCATTTCTAAAACTTTCTCTTTTTATGCGTACCTATAATTAATACAGTATTTACTGTATAACGCTTCCTTTTTTTTTATAATAAATTATTCATTTTTATATCTGCAAATTGCTTAGCTTATTTCTGTACATAAATTAATTTAATACGTGTATAGTTCATTTCCATCTATAAATTAATTTAACGTGTATAAATGAGACGTTTACAATATAATTGCTGAAATGGAAGTAGATATCTTGACCTCGGATAGTTTCACTGTCTTATTTATAATAAATTATTTACTTCTATTTGTATTTCATTTTTATCTGCAAATTTCTCAGCGTATTCCTATTGATCGATTTATTTAATACGTGTAATTGGGACTCTTAGATACAGACTGCGGATTTGATGTATTTATGGGAGAAATGGATAGATCAATTAGAAAACAGTGAAAACCTTTGAAGAATTTAAAGATACTGACGTATTGTTTTCAACTCGGTCAAACTTTTAGAGAAAGGAACTGTATCTTGCAATTAATATAGACAATTTTTATTTTGCATAAAAATCCACAGTCTACTTAGGGTAAAAGTCTCAATTGCTGTGGAGGTGTCAATTACTGTACGTATATCAATTATACTTATTTTTAAAGCATAATGAATATTAAAAAAGAGATATTACATTTTTTCATTAAAATCAATTAATATGCGCGTTACATATTTCTTTTTTAATATTCATTATGCCATAAAAGTAGGTATAATTGATACTTGTAAAGCACAATAGTTAGTATTTCCACAGTAATTAGGCAGCTTAACCTATATGTATATTATTGCTGAAGCGAAAGTGTCTTGATCTCACATTTGTTGAACAACGAGTATTTCGTTCGAAAGCGTCCAAATACTTTCGCGAGTCATTGTATACGAGCATGGGAGACGCGATTTCGTTCCTCGTTTCCGCGCAATTATTTTCTAACGCCAGTTACGAAACAGTGGAAACGCAACTAGACCATGGACTTCACGCGTTCGCGGTACCCGCGAAACGTACTAAATGAAAAATTATATTCGCAAGGAAAATTAAGGTAATTTTACCGTTTATACCGTAAATTCTTCCAGAAAGCATGGCGTTTTTTTCCTTTACCCTGGCTCTCGCGTTATAGCTCATGGAACCGGGCGAACATCCGCTGACCGTAGATAAACCTCGAGCGGCGAATATCAGATTTTTAGAAACGTGGCTAATTTGTGACCTCGTTAAGCGCCATGTAATAATTTTCTCTATTTTCTGGTCCCTCGGCACAAAAACATCCCTTAACTCTTCGTGGGCACCGGCTACCTGGGTTTCTTCAACAATTTTTCATACTCTCGCGAAAATTTAGTAAAAAGGTGGATTTGCGTTTGTGGACATTACCGGAATCGTTTAGATCTCTGAAATAAAAATCTCAGAAAAATGTCCAGATGGGGGTTGAACTCGTGTTTTACAATTTTTCTATGTATTAATTCGGAAACTGACTTGCGTATACAGTCGGTTACGAAAATATTTGGACACCACTATAGTTTTGACTATTATAAACCATACTTCAGAAAATGCAGTAAGAACAAAAAGAGGTTTCGCGTATGTTACTATGCAGTGAAAATGAAAATGAGCGTACTTTCCATTTTTCTTTTATTATTTATGTAATCACTAGACATCGGATCTTTATGCATTTATGGCTTATGGAAATGTTAAAAAAATGCTATAATATAAAATTCGAGAGAATTTAACACGATTTTTATTTGCTTTGGATCTACAAAGGCTGTCCCCATTAAAAATAAAATTTTATTTCATTCCACTTTCTTAAAATGTTTCTATAAAAATTGGAAATTGCATAAACATCCGATGTCTAGTAATCACTTATCGTAAAAAAATATCTCTCATGTTTTTGTTAAATACACACGTTATTTTGTTTTTATTGCACAAATTTCTGAAGTACGGACTATAATTGTCAAATCTATAGTGGTGTCCGAATATTTTCATGACCGACTGTATAACGTTGAATAGACTGAGGCGAATATTCTCACTTTTTCGATTCTTGTTTGTCGACAAAAGATTTTCAAGGGCTTCATCATTGTTTCATGTTTAAGTCGAATGTCCAAATTAAACGAACTTATAATAATAAACGAACCCCCTAAAATTAGACTATTTATTTTTAGTATCAAATAGAAAATTATCCTTCTCGTCTCGGTCTACCCTATATTACTTTAGGGCTGTAACTCAATACTAAAGTAACTGACACAAAATATAAGTACAATGAAAATCGATTAGTTCCTCGGTAGAAGGAGGAACCCTACTTCTCTTCCCTACTTCTCTCGCAGGGAGAGCTGCGCTCATCGCGATGAAGAATCCATAACAAATAAACTTTCGAAGTCGACGTCCTCGAGAACGGAGGTCACAGCTCCGAATTATGGTTGTCCTACATTTTCGATTTGATTTCTCGAGATAGCATCAACAACTAAATCGACTGGTAACATATCTGGCGTAGCTACTCTTTTAACCTGCGCGATAATCTGAATTCGAATTCAATCTCGATTATCCGATTATCAGGCGATCAATGCGAGTCGTCCCTAATATTCGTGAAAAGTATCCGGCGGCGTCCCGGCCGAACGCAACGGGAATTGATTAACCCGGCGATGCATCCGCGACTGGCAATTTAACCTCGTAATTAACGTCTCGTTAAGTGCGTGATTTATCCTCTGGCAGGACGCGGTTGCCCGCCGTATAATCTCCCCGGCAAATAATTAACTCATTGATTAGAGATGCTGCACTGTCTCGCCCGTATCGATAGCGTGCCCACCAGCCACTATTCACCTGCTGAATTCAGAATGATTTAATGCTCGCAACGGCCGAGTGATTATTAACAGAACGCCGCGTCCCGTCGCCTCCCACCAACGATATTCCAGCATTTCCCATTACGAATTTCCCAAGCATTTTCTGTTTAAATATTACACGACGTGACGGCCAGACGGTTCTCGAAATGGTGACATGAAAATTTCAGCTGTGAAAAGATGACTCGCGAGCCGCTAAAACATTGATGCCAAATTGGTATTCCGGTAACAGCAGTGCGCGTTGGTCGTGTCAAAATCTATTTGTCCACATTGGAAAGAATATGATCGTTTGACATTTGCGTAACATAGGGTAAGGGAACCAAATACTGTGCCTATATTAATTATACTTATTTTTAAAGCATAATACATATTATAAAAATATTTGGAATATTATAAGTAGACAGCGGATCTTTATGCAAAATAAAAATTTTCTACCAAAATTGCAACAAACTGGAATGAAATAGAAATTTATTTTCTTTCCTAATATGTTTAATAGGTTGAAAATAATATAACAGTACTGCTAAATTTTTCTAATGTTCTCACTGTTTTAAATTACACCTACTCATTTTTGTAATAAATGCATAAAATCCGATGTCTAATTATAAGTGAATATTAACCCCTTGCTCTACAATATCGAGTCAGACTCGTGATGAAGATTCTGAACAGGGTCTAATAAATATGTTTCTTATTAATTTCCCTTAAACCGAAATAAAATTCTCTTTTGGCGTAGTTAATGTGCAGCTATTGGAGAACATATAGGCATACAATAGATATAAATTTTCTCCCTTTTTTAGGAAATTACAAATTACAAAAAACATCTAATCACTGAAACCGTGAAATAAATCGTAGTGCAAGGGGTTACAATTTTTTCGTTGAAATCAGTTAATATATATGTTATATAGTTCTTTTTTAATATTCATCATGCTTTAAAAGTAAGTACAATTAACATAGGCACAGTAATTAGGTGCCTTACCTTAGTGTATATAAATTTTTCGTAAAGTAAATTGAAGTTTTCAACAGAAGAATAACGGTCCCGTAAACAGTAATATCTACGAAATTATTACTTTGCAGTGATTTATGTCACACTCCGAGCGTTCTATCGACAACCTATTGATATGCTGGGGATGTCTCTAGTTTTAAATGCAGGCACGATAATCCTGCATGAAATCATCGACGTTCCATTTGATCGCGAACTAGGCTTTGAATTTGAAACATTGTTTATATCTTATTCATTGCTCGTGATTCTTCTGCGATATTTGAACTTTTATTCCTTTAGACAGATGAATGTAATAGGGTCGAAGGAGATTAATCCTCTCAAGGCTGACCTTTAAATCTCATTCTACTTAAAAGTACTGTGACAGCTGTAGATGGTTATGAACTTATGACAAATCCGGACAATGAAGCATAATAAAATTGATATGGAATTTTTATTTTATTTTCAGATTGATAAACGATGAATGACATTTGATAGCTAAGTTACCTCTTTAATCTTGTTTATTTACCGCGCTAGCACAGTTTGGTTTCGTTAAATAAAATTGTCCATTCTGTCAGTCGATATCTGCCTTTAATTTGACTGATCCTATGATCTCTATAACCAACGATTCGTGAGAACTTCAATTTCTTCAACACCGCTTTACACTTAACTTCAGACTTACGAGTCTATCTTCATTAGCCTAACTTCGGCCCCTACGAAAATTGACTGACATGCGCAAATTGCTCCAATTTCGAAGACAGCGATAATTTCAACTTTACTGCACTAGTGCTGGTTAAACAACAGCCGGTGGTTTCACTCTCCCTCAAATTTCGTCCCTTAACACGATAAATATAACGCCGAGGGTTGCCGGATAATTCACCAAGAGATTTCAGGGATGAGGAGGGTGTCTCGTCGTTGCCGATGCTTCAACCAACCATCAAATTGATCTAATTTCAGTCGTTACTTTTTTCCGATTTTAACAGCTTCGAGGCTTCTTGCTTTATTTAAACTGTCATTGGGTGTAGACAGTTAAATTATTATTCAAAAAAGGATTATTTGCGCTTTGCGCCACTACTTTAGTGTATAGTTTGCAATGTTTATCTGTGTTTAATACTGGAACAACCAGACTGGTTGAAATGACTTTTTCTTTCCTTTTTTTAAACAAACGCAAGATACTAGACGGTAAAGTAGTTAGGAGTACTGTACGATGCAATGAAAAGCAAATTTGACCTTGAAAATCGTGGTGGACAGTTTTATACGCCTCGTACGGCATAAAACAAATACGATATTTCTAACAAAATTTTCACTGTTTTTACTGTTTCCATTAAATAAGATATTATTGTAATAACTAGACATCGGATCTTTATGCATTTATGGCTTATGGAAATGTTAAAAAAATGCTATAATATAAAATTCGAGAGAATTGAACACGATTTTTATTTGCTTTGGATCTACAAAGGCTGTCCCCATTAAAAATAAAATTTTATTTCATTCCACTTTCTTAAAATATTTCTATAAAAATTGGAAATTGCATAAACATCCGATGTCTAGTAATAACTGTTTCTAACAAAAATAAAATATTTTATTTTCCAAAGTGGGCGTATGATTTCAAATGAAATAGACTATTTACTATTTGAAATAGTAATTTCATCCAGCCTTTGGATGCAATTGCGTCAAACGATTAAATGCGAGGTTGCGGTTGTTTGGCATGTTCCCCGGAAGATTAGTTTATCAAATTGGTTATACGCAGGACTAAAAACGAAAGAGCATGTTCGCTGTTCGCCGCAGAAGTTGGTTAAACTTGCGGAACGCGTTGTTCGCCGGAGGATTGATAGAGCAGCGTCTAAGAATGGGTTTTGCGAGAGGAAATTAGGCTTGCTAGGGGTGCTCATGCTCGGCTGTGGTTCCTCGGCGGGGATCAAGGACGAGTCTGCCCTCGGATTTCCGAAAACCGATCACGTTCGCGGCGTCGCATTATATGCAGATGCACGTCCGTTTCGAGAGAGCCACGCTTTCCTTTTTCTCTATTCGCCGGTGTCGGGGAACGTGAACGTGAACGCTCCGTCGCTGGAGAGGCCCATTGTTTGCTAATGGCCGCTCTTTCAATAATTCGGGGCCAATCATTACGGGCGGGCGAGCCGCGATGCGACGCGACGAGTCGCGGCGCGGCGGGTCGAAGCGGGTTGAAGCGGGTTGAAGCGGGTCGAGACGGGACACACGAAAACGACCGGCCACCGTTCGGAAATAAAATAACAGGACGAGACAGCGGCGCAGGAGACGCGGAACCGAAAGAAAAACGACGAAACAAGAAGCAAACGTACCTGCTGTGACTGATGACGACAGAGACAGTAGCAGCCAGGTCGATGACACCCACACAACGGCGCAGGCAAGCCCACCGTTGCAGAAATCACGGCGCATCCTCAGCGCATCAAGTGATTTTTTAATCGGCCGTCAGATCTGCAATTCATCGAAATCAAAATTATTAAGTAATCGTTTCAGTAGCCAGCCATTTCAGGCCAGTACTACGCCACACAGTAGGCAAAAACGGCCTTTTTCGATTCAAAATCAAAGAACTTTCGATAGGAATGAGGTATAGCGATGAAATTTTTTTTAATGAAAGCTGAAACTTTGTAGAATATGGGAAAAATAGGGAGATTACGGTACGAACGTTTTTTAACCTTGAGAAAATTCGTTTAAGTTGCACAATTTCAAGAAAATTTTGTTTTTGCCGCTAATACGCGCGGAAAATTTTTTTTTAACTTGCTATATATCGTTTCCCATAGATTTTTTCACGCTGATTTCAAATCTGTTTTCAAAATTTGTCTACGACCTCTGGTTTTTGAAAAAAATAGATTTTTGTGACACAAATTAATGAAATTTTTTCGTTAAAATGACTTCATAACACACTAGTTTGAAAGTATATCGTAGTCTCATATATAAAACACAATAAAAATAATGATAATGAAGTATTTTAACGTTTTGAGTTACTTACGAAACATGAAGCACTTCACATCTCGTCATCTCTTGACGTATCACTGTCATTACTACTGGAACTTTCTTGAAATTGTGCAACTTTAACGAATTTTCTCAAGGTTAAAAACGTTCGTACCGTAATCTTCCTATTTTTCCCATATTCTACAAAGTTTCAGCTTTCATTTAAAACAAATTTCATCGCTCTACCTCATTCCTATCGAAAGTTCTTTGATTTTGAATCGAAAAAGGCCGTTTTTGCCCACTGTGCGCCATCTTGAGCGTTGTTATTGCACGGTTAAATTTACGCAAGTCAGCCCCACTTTTCGGCCAAGTGTCAGTGTCGAAACTACCTCGGTAGACGAGAATAGAGAATGAACATAACGCATGTATGCAATACCATGACCAAGAAAGGTAAACAAAAAAAGTCAACATGAATAAAGAAAATTTGATTTTCAGTCGTTCTCGTCTTGCCTTATAATCGTAGCACCGATGAACGGCTGAGAATCTTCCGGATTAAAATCAGTCCAAACATTAGATAAATCTATTTCATTTGATCGATTTGATATGAAGCAATCCAGATCGTAGTGGAAAAAAATTCTTAAGTTACTTCTAACTATGATAAAAATAATTATAATGTTGATTTTTTGTTATTCTTCTATATTCCTAGTAATAAATTGTGGTTATTGGTTCAGTTTTGCTCCTTACTGTATACGACAGATCGACTAGGAATCGTTGTCGATCTTGTTCGTAATTTTCTAACTGTGCAAAGCGAAAAGAGATGTTCTCTGTCAGTGAAGGAAAGTTAAACATTAGAGCCACGGAAATGAACATTGGGGGTCGATTCACCTGGCGTTTTTCAATCGGAACGATCCATTTCAAGGAGAAATGAAGAGCTGTTTGGTTTTGCGCTTTCGTGCCGGCGACTTCTGGCTTTCAGAAGAAACTTTTTCCATTACGGATCCATAATCTTGGACTTTATTGCTTCGGAAAGCGCCGGAGAACTTTAATGGCGAATTCTGGCCGAATAGAAACAGGAAATGCGTTGCCACGAATATCGATTCGTTGTGTGCGGTAACTTTCTCTCCGGAACGTTTAAGGAGCTCGATTAATTACTTTGCGCGATCATTCGTCGCCCGCGATGCGGTGGCAATGGACCGGTAAAACAAGAACACTTTGAAAACGTGAAGAACTGTGAACATCTCGAGTTCGTCGGATTGCATTAACGAAAAGATCTTCAAAAGATATGCAAAATAAAATGATCCACGATCGATTATCTTTAACCTTCGGACTCCTGCGAGTGCTAGGCCTTTCGCATAACATAGAACATAGGCCTTGAATTCGTATCGATACAAAATTCAAAACGAATAACAAAAGGAAACACTTTCGAGAAAATCTCCTTTGTGGAAATGTGACTATGGGAATGAACAGTACGACTATGAACGAGGTCATGCCAAAAACAAAAGTATAACGAAAACAGGGAGACAAACGTTCGTATGTAAAAAAAATCCGAATAACTATACTAAAGACAATAAGTGGCAAAAAATCAGACTGGAGTCATATAAGAGAAGGAACATATAAAGGAAAAAAATATTTTGAAACAACAGATACCAAAACGTAGGAAAAAGAAAGCCTTGGTTTGACTGCATAAAGAACATAGGAAGAAGATCCATTAACACTCTGTGAGCAGGATCAGAGCTAATCATTACAACCTAGCAAGCTCTCTAGCTAGGAAAAATTATATAAATTACACAATATGTGAATGTGGTCACGATAACGAAGACATTGACCACATCATATGGAGCTGTCCTATATACTCTGAAAAAAGAGGAAAGCTAATGAGAATCTTTGATAAAAAGGACATTGATCTGGAAGAGGAGGTCCTTAATATACTAAAAAAGAAAGATGATTCCATCTTGAGAGCTATAGCAATATTTTTATTACAAATAGACAGAGCAATCTAATCAAACCTCTAGAGAAGGAAGAGGAAGAATAGAGTACAACTATTAAATATTAAGTATTAACTATTAATTTTTAGTTCAGAACATTTGATACATTTATATATATTTTTTATATGATGTTATGTTAACACCCAGTTGATAAGTGTTGAATATTGATTATAGAATAGACAAAGTACATGTATTTACAGCTATAATATATAAGTAATTAGATTAGATTAGATTTAAATCAACTATACTATATAAGGACCGTTTTTGTATTGGGCAGATAGAGCTAAGGCACTTCAACGCCATCTTTATGTATATAAAGAAAAGAATAAACCATAAACCATTTCGTGTGCACCAACCATTAGAAAACAAAAGTCATAAAAATGGAAATTTTTATAAACATCGGTTATTGAAATCGACTGTTTGATTCTCTAGCAAAAAGTGGCGTGCAACTTATCTTTTTTCGCCGTATTTCAGGGTGCATCGTATAATCAAAAAGTGCCTCGATTAATCTCTTCATCTGGTGGTGTTCGAGTAGTTCGAGGAATCGAGGTGATCGGGTCTCCAGGTATCAATTACTCGGATATAGGTGGAATTAGATATTTTCGAGTAATGGCAGTGTAACGGCCGTGAACGTAATCTTAACGTGATTATCGATGTAATTACCGGGGAGAGCTCGAGAGCAACCGGCAGCCGCGTCACAGTCTTTGCCGATGCATTATTCATACGGCGGGCTGCACCCTAAATTCAAAGGCTTCCCAAAGGATGTAACCGTCGGTAATTTCGTCGGCGAACAGCTTCTCGTCCCGTCGCCGCTACAAGTATTCCGAGATACGGGGTGTAACATAATACTCGGGACCCGCTCCGACGATCGATACCCTCAAAAACAATTGAAACGACGAAAACCGCCACGCCAAAAATGCATTTCTATTTAAAACACTGGTAAGAGTACGCGGAATTTTTCAAGGAAGAACTCAAAGTTGGCTGTGTAACTCTTCTTACGCTTTCATGTTATATAATCATCGATAATCACTCGTAGCCGGTGATTTATTGAAGACTTCCTTATACTTTCTTTAAAGAACGTTCATTTCGTTAAACGCATGATACTCGTACATTTATTCTTCGTAAATAATAGTGCCGATAGTACTTCGATTAATTAAGACTGGAACTACGGAACCCGTTAAAATGATTTGAAATTTTTTCATTTATAATTATTGAGATCGTGAAGATGCATTTATAAGGAGGTTATCTCTATGAACATATTAGGTGTACAAAAGGCCCTCCTTCGTGAATTTTTTATTATTTATAAACAATCTAATTATGTTCTACGGTCGATAACAATCTCCATTACTTTTTATACGTTACTCCGTCATATGAACAATTTAAAAAACTTCTATTTGCAGGATAGAAGTTTTGAATTTCAAATATTTTCAATCAACCTGGATTGTTTTACGCTGAAATTGTCCTTCGAATCCATTAACTCGATCTAGAAATAACCAACGGGTTCATATATTCATAGTTAATATATTTTTAACACTTTCCAACAGGAATTTCGAGCTTTTACCGACGCTTGCACCTTGCGGTTGGTAAATCCTGTGCAACTTCGCACACGGCCCGCATAATCCTCGCGGGCAAAACAATTGTTGCGTATAATAGTCGCCATAGCAGAGACGGAAAAGCTTTTCGACGCGTACGTGATGGAACCGCCATCGGGTTCAAATGAAATTTCCATGAAAATTTTTAATCCTTCGTGTCTTCATTAAAGGCAGCCTGCGGTCGCCGCGATATTAAAGCGAAACAGCGACTCGTCGGATTAATTTGAGTGGATGGTCTGGAGCAACGCGTACTGACTGGCAGCTGTTTTATCAATGTTGACATTGTTGCTAATAGATATTGTTGACAAACGTCTCCGTTTCTCGACGCGATTAATTGTATTATTAGGAATACAGATTAACTCGTACCTCTCGCGATTAATCAATTGCGACTGTAATTTCAAGTAAAATCTATCAACCGCCATATTGGAGATTCATTAATTACTTGCAGGATAAAGAAAGCATACAAAATGATTATGATGAGCTACACGATCTTAGTCAGTTCGTCTACCAAGCAGTGTAAATACTACTAATACAATTACAAAACTTCTTTATTTTTCATGATTTTTTTATAGGACTTTCGCCAACTTATTTGTGGCATTTTTCTAATTAAAATGGCACTAAACACGATATAATTTTAACCGTATTTAATGGTTTAATTGACGGTTTGTAGTGCGGTTTTCCAAGTTCGGCACGGTCGACACGATCACAAGAAAATAGTAGCCCTACACGATCTATGTCACAGCACGGGCCCAAGGATTGGGCTAAGATCAAGACTTTACAGTATATTCTGAATATCTGTAAATAATCAACAAATTCGCGAAGGAACGGCTATGAATGAATTTCTACACCTATTAACTGATAGAAATACATGTGCAAACTGGTGAACGTAAATTATCTGAACTACACGGTCGAATAAACATCGTGTAACGTACGGCTTATGGTTGTTGTCGTAGTACTTCCCTCACAGGTGATAAATACTCGAAATGCGTTTGCGAGGAAATTCTTCGAGGTGAGCAACTTTTTCCTTAAGTAGCTAAACTTAGGCAGAAGCTGTGTAGAAGCTTCGCGAAGTTTAATCACAGGTTTAATGAACAACTTTAGGTTGGAATACGAAAGTTTGTCAAATTCGACAAATTCGATTGCCCCTGCCTTGGGGATCAGAGCCTAATACACTTTAATACGTTGGACCTTACTACGTCGTGTGAGGGAACTCTCATTTTCTAAACTTCGGCATTAAAACCTTTATTAATATCTTTGTACGTGGAATTAATAACGGGATAGTGTTTGTATCGACAAGAATATCTGCGAGACCACAAATAAATTCTTTGAATATTTTTATTAACACGCAAACACAAAGGAAACGTATTTGATCGTGACCATGAACTAATTCAAGTCCTAGTATCATTGAAATTAGTATAATAGAATCTTATATTATGTGTTCATAATATACAGAGTAGTCCAGTGCATACTAGACCATCGTTATCTTCGGTATTTTTGAAAATATGAAAGAACTTCATCAACCAAAGTTTTTCACACTTTAAATAGAAACGTCGTTTTCTATAAAAAAAAAAATATGAACTATGCGTGTCGAAAAATTATTAATTTGAGAGACATTTCAATTTTGTTGATTAGTCGATTAATTAGTAAACTTCAAGGTGCCGTCCCGTGAAATGTTTTGTGAAGACGGATTGCATAAAACTGCATAGAAACTCATGGAGATTATTTCAGAGAGTAAAATGTGTTGTACTTGTTAGCAAATAATTAGCAAATTCTCCAAGAAAGGGCTACGAATTGATTTGTACACCTATTATTAATTTCAGTAGATCTTCGATTTTAATCTTCTTCGCAGTTCTTTGCCATAAACGCATAAATATACGCATTCTATTTATAGAGACTAGCATGCCGTTAGACAGGTGAGTGGAGGCTTCGATCGTTCTCATTCACAAACATTAATCGCGGGCGGTACGTATTCGACGTTTATCATAAAGAGAGACGGCTCGGTGGGAAATTGAATTCGAATTTGTCTGTTCGCAGGCGAAAGGAAAACCGTGTCTCCGATTATTCTTTCTTTTTCACCGGAATCCCGATGAAAATATCCGTGAGCGTCAATGGTGCGGGGGAGGGGGGAGGAGAAGCGCAGCGAAAAAAGAACGAGAAAATGGGAGGAGGAGAGAAGGAAAAGAAACGCGAAGGAGACGGCCCTCCCCGTCGAAGTTGTAACGAGGAACAAAGGCAAAGAAAAGAAACGAAAAGCGTCCCGACAATTCGTAGATCCAAAGCCGACTTCGCCTCATGAATAACGGAGAGGAACGCATTAGAATATTCCCGGCGGCATAACGAATAAGGAGACACAACTTCCATTGTTATTTCTCCTTTTAAAGGGAAGAATCCTAACCCGCAGCCCGACCGAGTCCTGAGAATACTTTTACCCGGCGTTGAATTAAAAGAATCATTTTTACCGGAAAACTCGTCTCGGTAATATCGAGCTAAATTAATTAGTGCATTGATTCGTGTAACCATTTCCAGACAGTTAGTCAAATTATCCAATTTCGCTGTTATTTCGCTCACGGTCCGATAACTACTCGAGGAAATTTTTCATGGTTCAACGTTCGACGGTAGCTGCATTCACAAATTCATGAACGCTTTTTATCGTCTTTCAAAACTAGTAGTTAAACGAAAATACGGTTTATTTCATTAACACGCGAATCTCCCGAATCGTTAGAACATTCTCGCATAATCTAAGTAATTTGGTTAATGAAATTGAAAATTAAATATTGGATCTTTTGAATTGTAAAAATTTTAATGAAACTCAATTTACATAACTACGTTACGACAAACATTAGTTTTTGAAGGTGAATTTTTTTGTTTCAGCTAGTTAGCTTCAGAGCTATTTTGTTGCTAATAATTTCTTAGGATGAAAAGAGATATGACGGAAAAAAGTCTGCCATGAAACAAATTTTGGGAATAAATTAACCCTTTGCACTCGAGTGGTGACCCTGAAGCGCCACTAGAAATTGTTGTGGCATTATTTCAAAGAAAGTACAAGAAACATTGCAAAATATTTGTTACATTACAAAATTTGTATTTAATAGATTACTAAGCATTTAAATATTATATGTGGAAATCGGATTAGTTTCTTATGAATAAAATGAAGATACTATAAGACGGAAGAAAAGTTTAGTTTTAGAATGAAAATAGCGCTGAATGCAAAGGGTTAAAATAAAATTGCATTTCGTTTATTCTGTGTCGACTTCTTTTCTATGACAATGTCGATATAAATTTCTGCAATCTAGAGCGACTAATATTCATAATTGTTACGAGACTGTGGCCTTTTACGAAAAATGTTCCGAGTCAGTTGTGAGAAAGGAAAGCTAAATAACAATATACTCTTTCGTTTAACACTCTTAATAAGATTTTTTCAGATTTTTTTAAAAATCCGTTTAATATTTGCACAGATTTGAATTCCTACTAGTCGTTTTTGTTATTAGCGCATAAAATCCACAGTCTACTTGTTACGTTTTGTTTGAAAATCTTGATACAAGCCAGGCTTAATATACGAAGTAACGGATTAACCTTAGACACCTGCATCGAATTTATTTTTACTTATGTGTATTTATAAAATAAGCAATAACTTATCGATACTCTTACTGGGAATATCGTAACAGATTGAATTTCCTGGTCGGCCGTTATTTAAAGATAAAAAGAACGTATAAGAAATTTCTAGTTATTGGACTCGGAATTTTATACGAAAAAAGGAATTTACTCAAATATTTCGCAAGACTTTTTTCACCGGAGGTACTAAACGACCGCTTCGCAACTTGCTGATTCCAAATGCTACTGAATAGAGCTGAGCGAGATAAAAGCCGCTGAACACAAAAATCCTCTTTAAATGCCAAGCACGTTCATTGGTGTGACGAGATTCTACTTAATTCCGGGATTCGTTAATTAGCTCTTGAATACGCAATGATTTCAATGCGGTTCTGGTGACGTTATTGCATCTCACAAAGCTTAACAAAATCCGATTTGTTAAATGATCGATAAGTATAAAAACTTGCAGACACGTTTTCATTAATACTTAAATCTAAGCCAAATTCATTAGGCTGCGGATTTTATGTGTTTATAGACGCCAGTCGATTGTTTAACAAACGACAACCGTCCTCGGAACCGATCTTCGCGTGTTTGTCTGCGGTTTCCCGAGGACGGTCGTCGTAGCGCATACAATGTATGTTGACGGTTCGTCGGCGTGCTTTACCGAATAAAATAAAAGCCGAACTTTATTGAATGTTTAGTTTTCAATTTCATATGCAACTAGATAAGTTCATCAATCACTAGTATAAATTCTGTCGATTAATGTTTATTAAGAAGGAATTTAGCGAATACGCGTGCTATTAGACGAGAATCGACTGATGCGTCTGATCACGACCTACCGATTCTACTTCTTCTTGTATATACACAGGCTCGCGAAAGTATTCGAACGCCCTTTGAATCAGTATAACTTTTTTTTAAATTGGATCAAATGACCTGACTTTTTTGAGGAGTTAGAAGAATTGGTTTTCCAAATGGTGTGCAAAAAAAGTTTTAAAAAAATTGCAATTTGCAAGAATTACATGAGAAAATAGAAATGGCACTTTTCACAACTTTTTTATTTGAACCTGTAGTGAAAATTAAAAATATGCGTTTTGTACATATATGTTAGTTATATACATCATGAAAATTTCATTGAAATCGATTAATATATACACGAGCTACAAATAGTTAAAAGTGGTGAAAAGCGTAGATTTTGCTCTTATAATTCCGAGCTTGAATTGAAATTTTTTTAAAATCATTTTTGCACATCATTTGGTAATTGGTCCAATTAAAAAAAATTATACTGTTTTAAGGGGCGTCCGAACGATTATTCAAATGTGGATAGACACGTTCGTTATTTTTGTAAAATAATATTAAGTAGTAAGTTTCATTGCTTTGTAAATCTAGTGTTAAAGGGACATTGAAGCTGCGAAATATGAAAGAAAACCTTGAATCAAATATACTACATACGAATAATAAAATATAATACTAATGTACTACAAACTACATTATAAAATACTAATTGTAAAGTGTACTTACTTCTGAATCTTCTGTATCTCCGTCGGATCCACAGCACACAATTATTGACACACGAAAGTAGCTCCGAATAATTGAAAAACAATCACTAAACAACACACACAACACATTTTATGAAATCGTGACAACGAACGAGATGTTACTCCGACCACGAACAAAATAATACTGCGATTTGAACAATGATCCCCTCCACGGTGATGTTTCGGATCCACGGACGTCTGATACGAAAACAGGGAATTCCGGGAAATAGGGTCGGCGCCCCGCCATAATTTGTTTACCTTGGTTTTGTGTCTAGTTTTTATAGACCCTCAGCGTCTAACCTGCCTAGGATAACCTGACCGTACCACCTCCGTGGAAGGGATCATTGTTAAAATCGCAGTATTATTTTGTTCGTGGTCGGAGTGACATCTCGTTCGTTGTCGCGATTTTATAAAATGTGTTGTGCGTGTGTGTTGTTCGTGCGTGTGTGTCGTGTGTGTCTATTCCCCTGACTGAGTCAATAATTGTGTGCTGTGGATCCGACGGAGATACAGAAGATTCAGAAGTAAGTACACTTTACATTAGTATTTTATAATGTAGGATTAGTATTCGTATGGTTCGTATTCGTATTCGTATTCGTATTCGATGTGGTTCAAATAAGATACTACTTTAAATCAAATATTTTTATTTTGATAACCAGATAGATAAAATGAAATATTTTTACTTTGTATTTCAAATATTTCCTTACAATGAAAACAAGTTGAGCAAGTAGTTAATATTATAAATTATAATTTTTAACATGAGAAGCTATAATAGTTAGCAAAGTGTTATTTGTAGTTTAATTACGAATATGTAAAATGTTGATAAACAGACTACAATATCGTTACTTATTACTAATAAGTAATAGGCGTGACGATTTTGCGTTGCATGTTTCGATACATCTTTTATGAAATCACCCCCCATCTGTAGAACTCTCTCTCTCTCTCTCTCTCTCTCTCTCTCTCTCTCTCTCTCTCTCTCTCTCTCTCTCTGTCTCTCTCTATCTCTGTCTCTCTCTATCTATCTATCTATCTATCTATCTATCTCTCTCTCTCTCTCTCTCTCTCTCTATCTATCTATCTATCTATCTATCTCTCTATATCTCTCTCTCTCACTCTCTCTATCTCTCTCTCTCTCTCTATCTCTCGAACGAACGAACGAACGAACGAACGAACGAACGAACGAGGAGTCCCTTCTCGAAAGATTTTTGTACTTTTTGCCCGTCCGTTTACCTTTACCTTTATGTTCACCTTTTTTTTCTCTACTCGCTTTATGACTCTCGATCATCAGTACCAGGTAACGGATTACTAGGGTTAGGGAATTTTACCTGGGACGATTATCGTCGCGTGACGCATTTCCGTTGCATTTTTCGTTACATCTTTTCTCAAATCACCCCCCATCTCTAAAACACTTTCGTGTTAAAAATTCCGGATTTATTTCTACGGGACTGCAGTGTTGTATCGGAGCACTGTAACGTGCATTTTTTGGAATTGGTCGGTTCGGGATCGCGGAACACACGGAAGGTTGAACGTCCTTTCACCGGGGTCCCCAGGAGGATTCCAACGGATGATATCGCCTACTCTTTCAAGGCTAACCGCGCGTCAGATGTGGGTCACTTCGTCAGCGGAGTTCCTTCCGGGTCGAGAGCTCGACGCGGCTCTTGCCGCTCTCACGTAAACTTTCTATTGTCGCTGATCCTCGTCGATTCCACTTATGACGGGCCGAGGCGGTCTCGTGCGTCATCGACGGAACACTTTCGTGTTGGAAGCGGATTTTTTTTTTTTTCAAACGAGTTCCACCGGTGGAATCATCTTCTCCAACGGAGAGGTCATCGGCCGCCGTGCTCTGAGCAACCCGTGAACGAGAAACGCGACGAGCAACGCCTCGAATAACAGAATCGAACGACGCCGGTCTACTTACGAAAAAGAACAGCCACGAAATCCAGAGGGGAAAAAGATCCATCGCACGCCCGATTACATCCTTGTTCGAGGCCTCGTAAGTGGCTCAGTAGTACAGCCGTGCGCGGGCTCTCATGAAAATAGAAAGTGGCGAGTTTTCGCGTTCGACTAATCGACCACGATCCGTTCGATCGGGAAGCCATTTTTCATTTCGATTCGGGACGAACCGAGGTCATCGTTCGCTCTCGCAGGTCAAATTGCTCGCGACAATTCATGCCTTTTAGCTTTTCATACTTCGCCATAGGAAAATGGTGGCTAGAAAAGACTGGATATTGATCGCGGAAATTATTGTTTGTTTTTTCCCTCAACTCTTTGCCGGATCATTTTCTTTGCGGTTACAGCGATTAGAACGTCTTTATCCACAACAATGTCACGGAAGAGAAAAGATATATTTTTGGGCATGACTCCATTCACTTCAGTGTTTAATCATTGATGACAGGAGAACAAGATTTTATTTCGTCTAAAAAGATATTTGCCAGACATTGTTTCAAATATTCAGCACGGTTAAGAGTGTATTAATACACTCTTACTACAGTAAAATATTTTACTGTGAACATTTGAAAACTTAAAACAAATTTTTTTAAAGAAGCTTCACAAATATATATGCAAAATCGTACGCTTAAATTCCTAAAATTAACGAAATTAAGACTACGTTGATCTCCAAAACGGCTTTCGACAGAGTTTGCAAAGAGAGCTTGAATTGCCCAAAGTGAAGAAAAAAATGCAGGACTTTTTTTTAGTAGGGAGAGAGTTTTCTTTATAGGCTCAAGGATTCGTCCTAAGTATATTTTCATTGTATATAAACATATGGTATATGTATATATATATTGAGAATGTTGTATCGTATAAAATACAATGCCGCTTTCATTTAAGTTCAGCGACCACGAAGCTTTTAATTCGCTGAGTATCCAAATGTCTATTAAAGTATCGGTTCCGCGAGTTAACAAATAAAAATGTTCATTTTGCACGAGACTGCATTGCCATGGACTCTTTTGTGTCTTTACATTGTTGCCCCGCAACTCGGAAGCACCTAAATCATTTAGGACCACTCTGCTAGGTCGACCTATACAAACTCAACGAATATGATCCCGAATTTAGTACCAGCGTCCACTGCGCCTCGGTTTTCCATGGATCGCCGTTTTATGTCGGGCTTTACAACTTCCTGCATTTTTTCCTGCACTTTCCTTTGCTAGAAAACGACCGCGCTTCCTTCGTGCCGATACCCTAGCGGCGACGAACTACGTCTAAAGTTAATTTCGCCCCATAACCCTTGCCGTGCTCTAACATCCCCTCGAACGACCAATATCTTTTATTCTAGACCGGCAGTTTCTCTTTAATGTCACAAAATTACAACCACACGATTTGTCTTAAATTAATGCGACGAATATTATCCAAAATATTCTTATTCGCACGATTAGTCCATTTTCTGTTTTTAAATACCCTAAACTGTTTCATTTCATTCGTCGCAAGAAAATTTCTATTTGTGCTGTTTCTTTGAACGGTAAAATTATGAGATAATTTATTTACAAAATTAATCAGTTAACCGTGGAATTTAATGTTAAAAGTCCCTCCCTCAATGACGAGTATACACGTCGAACGCGGGCCAAATGTTCCTGTTATTTTTACGGAAAAAAAGTAAAGCAAAATGAGAAAGTATTACATTTATATTCGATAAAAAATTAACAATAACATTGTCAAAAAATAATAAAATTCAAAAAGAAGAAAATTAAAGAAAAAAATAATTTTA